>CM049468.1:36745913-37345913 GCA_026873135.1 Eucalyptus urophylla | reverse complement strand
TTGTCGCCACACAATACTAAATAATATTAAAAAATCTCTCCTCCTCAGCTGTATAGTAATTAGTATCTTGTTGCTGCGCCTTAGTTATGCCAACCCACTTTTGAAGTGACCAGCATTCCTCGGGAAAAATTATTCGAAAAAATTTAAATTTATTATACTTTTATCAATTTAATTATAAACATTTCAATTAAGTTTTGCTATTTGGGTATATTCGGCCAATTTTAGCAAAAAATCGTTAATGTGAACATTGGTTGTTCAACATAGTATAACTAGTGCCGACGTAAATAAACTTTATAATATTTTAATATTTTTTAATATTTCATTTGTTTATTTTCTTCATTGTTTATGTTAACTTATCTCTTTTGATCGTCTTCTCCTTGGAATTTTGTCAAAAAAAAAAAAAACTTCTCCTTTGAACTTTCCGAGTTCACTTCAACATGCCATTGCCAGCGAGGGCCGGGACACCCACCCTGGCCGTAGGCCAGCCTTCATTATCTATTCGTGGTTATTCAGCGTGTGATCAAAACCAGATACATAAAGATATGTGAAGACTATATAAACTTGCTCCCATGCAAGTTCCCATAGATTGGCCTAATGCCCAGATAGACCTTGCCTCAGAGAGGGAATACGTAATGTTGACGATAGTTGTTCAGTCAAGTCTCCAAACTTATATTTGTACAATTGATCCTCTCAAGTGTCTTTTGAGTGTTGTAATTTTCCTTTCTTCTTTTTGTTTTGGGGGGGGGGGGGGGGGAAATGGAAGTTGAGTTCTGAGGAGCTCCTTAGGTGGGATTGGATTCCAAGCACGGGCTTGCATTATGCCAGGCCCCAGTGGCTTGTTGAAGCACGTTATACGCTCGGGATACATTCAGTTTCGGTGCCATTTTTGATTCGTTGAGAAAGTCGATTTTTAAATTTTAAAATTTTTATTTTCTAAGTGTTTCTTAAGCAAAAATAATATTTGATTTGACCGGAACATAAATGTTCATTAAACACCAGATACATAAAGATATGTGAAGACTATATAAACTTGCTCCCATGCAAGTTCCCATAGATTGGCCTAATGCCCAGATAGACCTTGCCTCAGAGAGGGAATACGTAATGTTGACGATAGTTGTTCAGTCAAGTCTCCAAACTTATATTTGTACAATTGATCCTCTCAAGTGTCTTTTGAGTGTTGTAATTTTCCTTTCTTCTTTTTGTTTTGGGGGGGGGGGGGGGGGAAATGGAAGTTGAGTTCTGAGGAGCTCCTTAGGTGGGATTGGATTCCAAGCTCGGGCTTGCATTATGCCAGGCCCCAGTGGCTTGTTGAAGCACGTTATACGCTCGGGATACATTCAGTTTCGGTGCCATTTTTGATTCGTTGAGAAAGTCGATTTTTAAATTTTTAAATTTTTATTTTCTAAGTGTTTCTTAAGCAAAAATAATATTTGATTTGACCGGAACATAAATGTTCATTAAACATATATATTACGGACTTGTTTGTTTGATGTAAGTTCCCTAGAAGACTTGTTTGTTTTTTCTCCTTGTGATGATGATTGTTTGTGGTGCCTCATGTCATGCACCCCATGTGTTAATTAGTTTTAGAGTAAATTTGATTTGTTTGGGTTTTTTTTTTTATGATATTAACCCAGTAAAGTAAGAAAAATCAAACAGAAATTCAATTTGAAGAAACGCATGCATCTCCATCTAAAAGAAGTCTTGTAATGCATTCTAGTTTGCATTCGTTCTGCTTAAAGATGAATTCGTTCTGCAATAAATGAAATCAATTCACGAAATTCATGAGAGATGCATTCGTATCCTTTTAATATTGTAGACGATTGCACTCTTTGCTCGCTTGGGTCCTCTCCACTTGCAAATGAAGTTCCTAGAGAAGCAGGGGGATTGTACTCTTCGATCTTCTTCAAAAGGTTACCCACAAACCCGCGCCTCTTCAGGTCCCCGAGCTTTGCGACGTCCACCACCTCACAGTCCAGTATGGAAGCCTTCTCCGGTCTTCTTCAACGTACGGATAGACGCGGTGAGGGATACTGATGCTCGCCTTAGATTTGAGCGAAGATATGAACGAGAGCAAAAAAAAAAAGTACTCAGTTTTAGGAATTTGGTTGCAAAAAAAGGAAAAAAGTTGAGGGGCATGATTGAACATTTATCAACGATCTAGGGACTTGATGCCTTACTCCGAGGACAAAAATTAAAGAAGAGCTTCTGACTGGCCTTTATGTTCTTCCGAGGAGTCTTCAAAAATTTCTAGAACTCGTTAATTTGTCTTGGACGCCTTCGCTGGTGTCCACTTGCTGCTGCAGAACGTTAGGTGGGAACTGGACGATTAGATTTGATGTTAAAAGGGCGCCGACCAACTTTATTTCTGTCCTCAGACCAGACCAGAAAAATCTCTTGCCCTTTTGAGAAAGATTCTCGCATGGAGTTGACTGTCGCATTGAATTAATATAAATTTTCAAGGATTTATATATAATGCAACAATACAATACCCTCAAATGACATAATTATCATAGAAAATTAAATCTACCAAAAAAAAAAAAAGGTTGAGCTTGGGTGACTTTATGTATTGCAGTTGACTAGGATAATGCAATATATAGATGTCTAATTTCTTGTTTTCGTTACAGCCATCACCTTAATATCTTTTACAAACATATCCCAAACACTAGAGTCAGTATTTATTACTTATGAGACTATTTATCCACAGAGACATCCGTAGAAAGCTACGCATAATTCTCAGAAGGTGGGACCTCCGTTCATTTTCAAGGACCTATGGGCTTGCACATGTATCTTATTAAGCCAAAAAGGAAAATAATTGTGAACTTATCTTATTAGCAGCAAATTTGTCTTTACGGTCTTTCAACGAGTCCAGAAAAATTTTCGCTTGTTGAAAAGTCCGGGGCGCTTCATTTAAAAACTAAAGCGTCCAAAAAATGCAAGGCTATGCTAGGACTAACATCATTACTTATGGACAAGACCACTTGAGAGTGTGAAATTATGCAAAAACTTGCTGGCATTTTGTCTCACTAGAGGCAGATTAATTAATTAAATAACGGCTAAAATCTAGCTCTTTTTTTAAACAAAAAAACAGTGCACTTGCCTCGCAGTCCACAACAGAAAAATGACATCCCTCTTTAACACTTACGACTTTTGACTATTCAATGTTTGCGGGATTTGGCTCCCCTTCTCCACCATGTTATGGGCTGCCAGAACCATATAATCTAATCCATTTTACTGCATTCTGTTCATGTCCTGGCAATTGCACAAAAGAGACAAACCAAGACCAACCTTCCCTGCTTGGCATTGCCTTAAACAACATGTAAAAAATAACTCGTCCAACATTTAGTTGTGAATAAAACCGTCTCATGAAAAAAAAAAAAAAACTTTAGAAGCAAGTTGAAGAGCTAAGAATTTGTAAAGCAGAGATTCGTTCTTTTTGGTGAGCTTAAATAAGGACATGTGAGGGCACGATATGATTAGGGTTGCAGTTGCAAAGTGACTAGAAGAATTAGGTACCCTGTACATGCATGTTGGCACCTCTACTTCTGTGTTCAAGGGCAACTGAAGACTAATCCCTAATCATTATTTGTGGCACACTCTTTCCATTTCCTGAGACATTACATGGAAACGTGGAGGAAGAAGGGAGAGATGAACTAACCCCAAAATAGTTGCGAAAAGCTATAATGAGGTAGGCTCGTATAGTTTTGGTTCTTTACATGCGTTAAACATTACGTCATAACTTAAGTAGACTTTATTTTGAAATAACGTCAACGAATGTTGTAAAACAGGCGTGATTTTTGGAATTCTCATCAATGAATTGTTATTAATATCTTATGCGTATAAATTACCCCAAAATAGTTTTATTTTTATTTTTTGTCAATCCTACTTTACTCCTACTTTAACTCTTAGTCTCAGACTTTTACCTTAACGTGAGAGTTGAAACTTACACCTAAAATTAAATCATCCTTATCCCAACCCTCCCGAGAAGTTGGGGATTTAAACCCCCACCTCTCCGTGGAAAGTAATGTAGTAATGCAAAATGTCTTCCCCACAACAATGAGTGGTGATTGCAAGCGGTCATTAAAGCTTCAAAGCTTCAAAAAATATCATTCCAGCAACAGTTCTTGATGATGCTTTGTGAAAGTTGATTAATGAGCTTTATTACATGCAGAGATAAAAAATATATGAAGGCATAGAAACTCCCTAAACTGTTGCAAAATATTTAATCAAGTCCCTCAACATTTTCAATGCCACTGAGTTCCTAAACTATATAGTTATTTTTTACGAGTTGATCTTTTCATTAAAAATGCAAATGGAAATGCCGAGTCGATCGTCAACATTTGACGTGACATGTATGTGGCAATTTTAATTTAAGAAGCTGTTTTTAAAATTTTAATCTGAAAAGGAAAGAGAAAAAAGAAAGTGCACGCTTCTCCATCTAAAAGTAGTTTGTTGCAGTGTGGATTGCATTTGTTTTGCCTAAAGACGAGTTCACTCTGCAATAACCAAATCTATTCACAAAAATCATGAGAAATGCATTTGGATCTTTTTAGTTTTGTCTATAATTATAGGGTCGCATTCTTTGCTCAACTCGGTCCTCTACACTCGGTCAAGAAGCTTTTGAAGAAGTGAGAGATTGTCCTCTCCGATCTTCTTCCACAGGCTGTCCATCGACATATGCCTCTACACGTCCCTAAGCTTTGCGATGCCCACCGCCTTACAATCCAGCAAAGCCGCCCTCTTCAATCTTCTTCAGCATGCAAGCGGGAGTGATGAACCTCGTCTCAAATTTGGGTGAGGGCCGCCCCCTTTCTGAAGACTTGAACGAGGGCCGCAGCCCTTGCCACCTGACTGTACTATACTTCCCATAAGGTGGAACATCAGCATCTCCGTTTATAATTTTAATTGAAGAATCCACTCGAACAAAAAGTATGCAGTTTATAAACCCAATTGCACCAAAAAAAAAAAAATTAAGAGATTTGATTGAACGGTTTTAGAAAAGTAGAAAGCTTATTGGAATTTTGGGAGAATTGTATATTGCTTTCAATAGATTCCTTCAGTATGTAATTACAACCTATTTATAATACAAGGTGTCTAAATAACTAAGAAATAAAAATATACACAATATTCCAAAGATATACATATTATTCCCACAAAATATTCCCTATAATCAAAAATCAATCAAGATCAATCAGCATCTTCAACAAACAGTTTGCAATAATTGAAGGACTGATGCCTTTATCCCAAACAAAATAAAAGAACTTCCGATTGGCATTTATGGTCTCTTAAGTAGTCTTTAAAAATTTCCAGACTATTTAAGAAGTCCTTGCTAAAGCAGAACATTAGGTGGGAAATAGCCAATTACGTTTGACCATAAGGTGAGTCGGCCAAGTATTTTAGGTATTGGCACTCACTTACCTAGTTCATATCCAAAACTTGAGCTCATATCTTATCCGGGCCACACCACAACCTCCTCTTTTTCTCTTTAGGGGTGAGAGATATCCGGAAGGAATAAGCTTCCTAGCTATGGCGAACTCAGAGGCCGGAACAAAAAGTGATGTTGCACGGGAATTAGAAGTTGAGTATCAAGTGTTTCTGAGTTTTAGAGGACCTGACACTCGAAATGAATTCACCGACTTCCTCTACCATGGCTTGGAAGATGTTGGGGTCCGTGTATTCAGGGACGAAGATGAACTCCGCATCGGCGAAGTGATTGGTAAAAACATTCTACGTGCTATTGACAACTCCATAATCTACATACCCATCTTCTCTCCGACTTATGCTTCCAGTAAATGGTGCCTCCGTGAGCTTGTGCACATAAGACAGAATTTGTCCCAATCAGAGGGTCAAAAATGCATCTTTCCCATTTTTTTTCATGTGGAACCTGATGATATCAAGCTTAAGACTCAAAGGTACATTGAAGACTTTTCGAGGCATGAGAAGGAGTCTCCCAAGGAAGTCAAGGCATGGAGAGAGGCTCTTGCGAAGGTTGACGAAATTAAGGGATGGAAGGTGAAAAAGGATCAAAGGTAAAATTTTTAAAGATACCTACCTATTTTTTCTTTTTTCTGTTTTAAAGGATAAAATGTTGCCCTGTCCAATGATTTCTTTATTCTTTTTCTTGACGGAAAATATGTGAAGCTTTTATAAGATCCCTACCAAAATCAATTTAAGATTTTGCTGCCATATTGATCTGCATCATCACTAATTTCGACCCAAAAAATCTATTTACACTCGTGAGGTTTTCAAGGGAATTAGATCAACACAATCTGGGATCGCCTCCGGTGCCAACTTCATTTTATAAATTTCTGAGTGCGCCTCAAGAAACACCAATCACACAAGAAAACTAAGATTCGGTGAAAAAAATAATGTCTAAATATTCAATAGAATCGAGAGCTTTCTGAGAACATGTAAAGAATACGAGGGCGTCATCTCGGGGCCTCGAGCTCTGCAGTGATCGTGGAAGGTCCATCTCGAGGCCGGGCAACCTTGATCTGGACTAGGCTGTAGTGATGGCCGTTGCAGGCCTCTAGTCCGAGGTCGGTGACGACGCGGAGGCCTCTGATTTTGGTGAGCCCGCAAATTCACAGAGAGAGAGAGAGAGAGAGAGAGAGGGACAAACGGTGTAGTGGATGCCAGCATTTCACGCCGGTACAAGTGGTGCACCGGTAGACAGGAGCCGAGGACGGACGGCGGCTGAAGTCAAGGAGAGTGGTGAGGGTAATTCTGATTAGAAAGTGGCAACTGGACTAATAAGTCAGGCGATAGATGCAATTTAACAAAGAAAAATATGGTTAATTTTCCCAAGTAATAAAGGTGGAAAGGGCCACATGGCTAATTAGCTTATCATTATTCATCAATAAAAATACACAATTTAGCCATCAATCGATCAATTTAAATGTAATAGTATGTGGTGAGTCAACACCTAGTATGCATTATTGTAGCATTATGGGCGGCCACTTACCTTCACCAACGTAAATGAACTGTTTTTGCACAATTTAGATTTGGCAATCTCTTGAGCTCTTGGGTTACATTGTCAGATGTGCTAGACAGATCGCTTGAAAATCTTGGATTTTTAACCAATAAATGGAGTTAGTGGAAAGAAAATTGACATGGCCTCTCCATTTTGTTTTTTTTATGGACAAGGAAGAACACAGTAGATAGGAAATTCTGAAACAATGACTTATCCTACTAACTCAATGAAACAGAAAAGCCGCAAGCAAAAACCCAGATTGGTGGGCCAAACATAGGAAAATATTCACTTGATGATGTGGAGAATCAAATCAGTGTCGCTTGCCTAATCCACGCAGAGATGTCCATTCTCTAACCACCACACTAACCCCATGAGAGTCTGGTTCCTCGATTTTCAATTTTGAATGAATCTTAATGTGACGTGGTTTCTTTAAGTGCCTTATCATTTTCATAATCAGATTCATAGAAGACTTTCATGCATAAGTTGAGTCAATAAAAATTATTACAACAACTATCCTGCTGGCGCTGGGAAATAGTTACAGGAATCGGGATTATATTTTTCTTCACCAAACTGCAGATGTTCAATGGATGACGTTCCATTTGTCCACATCATCTCGGATCATGATTCTCCTATTACGAGTGTTGAAATGTTTTCTAGGCTTAGCTATAAAGGCCAAATTTTTGCTTATGCATGATATAATAGCCACTTGGTAACTTTGCCATCATGTAAACCAATACTATAGTCATAAATTTTTTTTTCTAATAATATATAAAAGAGTATCATGTGAATTCTACTTAATTAACATATACTGATTTTTCAGTGTACTTAGAGATCGTTCTTGATGTACTTCAATCTTCTTAAATTATAATTTTGACAAACCCATGGGTGATGCATGGGCATGTAACTGATCTGGTCAGCTAATGAAATCGCTTTTATACATGGCAGCCAAGCAACTATTGTCAAATTGGTTGTTGAAAAGGTTTTGGAGGAGCTGAGGATAAAACAAAAATCAGTTCCTAAACATTTAGTTGGACATGATGATCGGGTAAAAGACTTGATAGAATTATTAGATGTCAAACAATTTGATGTGCGGCTCATTGAAATTTACGGAATGGGTGGTACCGGTAAAACAACTATTGCCAAGGTTGTCTTCAATAAATTATGTTCCCACTTTGGAAAGTATTGTAGCTTCCTTGAGGACATTCGAGAAAGGTCGATCAAGGAGGGCATTGTCCATTTGCAAAAGAAATTACTATCTGACATTGGTGGTTCTAGATCTATAGAAAAAATTGAAGATAGTGAAGAAGGAATGAGGAGGATTGGAGCAACACTTAGCAATAAGAAGGTCCTTGTGGTTCTAGATGATGTTGATGAGAAAGTGCCCATTAAGAATCTAATAGGAAATTCCAAATTACATCGAGGATCTAGGATAATCATTACATCAAGAGACAAAGATATTTTGCAAGATGGATTTGAAGGTGATATTCAACACTATGAGATGCTAAAGATGGATGATGTTCTTGCACTTCGGCTTTTTTGTCGGCATGCCTTTGATAGAGGCGTTCCTTTGGATCATTATAGTGACCTTTCAAGTAAAATTGTCTCCCTTATGGAAGGGCTTCCTTTGTCTATCGAAGTCGTGGGTTCGTTACTTAAGGGGAGAGACAAAAAATTTTGGAAAGAAATGTTGGTCAAGTTAAGTGAAGAACCTGAGAAAAAGATTCTTGATAAGTTGAGGATTAGCTATGATGACTTAGAATATGAGCAGAAACAAATTTTTCTTGATATAGCATGCTTCCTTTTTAATGAGAAGAAGACTGATGCAACTTACATATGGGCGGATTGTAAATTTTATCCCACAAGAGGAATTGAAGTTCTTATCAAGAGGTGCTTGATAAAGATATTAGATAATGATAAGTTCTGGATGCATAATCAACTCATAAACTTGGGAAGGCATATTGTTCGTCAAGAAAGTCCATCCAACCCAGGAAAGCGGAGTAGGTTGTGGGTTGCAGACGAGGCACTTGGAATCATAAAAAGCAAAAAGGTGAGTAAGAAAGGTCCCATTTTTAAATAGAAGTTGTATATCCTGGTATTATGGATTCCTTTTTGTCTAGAAATTTTATTATTTTTTTCTTGCACATTAGAGTTGTAAACATTGTGGTCAAAAGTTGACAAACTTATTCATATCATTGCAAAATTTTACTTGCAGAGGAAGGACAAGGTTCAAGCAATTAAGCTAGATGGATTGAATTACCCCATAGAGATTAAACATGAAGAGTTTGAGAGGTTACAAAATTTGAGACTCCTCGAATTAGGGAATGGAACTTATGATGCGGGCTTGGCAAAGTGTTGTTCAAAGTTGAGATGGATTTCTTGGCATTCTCCTCATTGGGATTTGAGAGGAGACAATATAGATTTGAATTGTCTAGTTGTTTTTAAACTTCACAATACTAACTTCACAGATGATGCAAAAGCATGGGAGTTGATCAAGGTAATTTACATGCTTTAATTGTAGTATGATTGTCATAGTGTGTACTATGCAATAGTTCTTACAATTGACATGCTATCCATTTTTACAGATGGCACAGAATTTGAAAGTTCTATCTCTTACTCAATGTGGCGGCATAACAACAATCCCAAACTTCTCTAAATGCTCAAGTTTAAAGAAGTTGATTCTTTCGCATTGCGACAAGCTAAAGAGAGTTGAAACCTTCATTGGATATCTAGAGTCATTGACCGAGATAGAGATTGAATGGTGCAAGGGTCTTACATATTTGCCAGAAGAAATGGGGGCACTAGTGAAGCTTGAGCGCTTCTCATTGAGGGGATGTTCTAGGTTGAGAGAACTTCCATGCTCACTTGGGAATTTAACCTCATTGATAGAGTTAGACTTATTAAAAACAGGCATTGCCAAACTTCCAAGGTCCATGGATGGACTATTAAAACCTAAGTCTTTTCTTCTAACGGACAAGACAATGATGGAATTTCCCAAATTCATTGGAAAGTTAAGATCATTGCGCATATTGAGTTTACCAAAAAATGGGTCATTTTCTCCAGAGCATCATGTTTGGCAGTTACCTAGTGGCATCAGCATGTTGGAAATCCTTGAAGAGCTGGATCTTTCCGGGCATGATGAGATGACAGGTGAAATTCCTGTTGGAATTGGAGATTTGTCATCTTTTAGAATCCTAAATTTAAATAGCACCCAAATTTGCGAAATTCCCAGGAACATCGATGTGCTTCATCACCTCCAAATGCTAAATTTAAGAAATTGTCATGAGATCCAAGGGTTGTTGGAGCTTCCCTCAAGGACGATGTTTGATCAACATGCTTCATCACCCCCAAAGTTGGCCTCTTTGCCTCGCCTAGACCTAAAAACCGTTGTGCAACTTCCGTCCTCTCTGTTGAGATTGGATTTACTATGCTCCAGCTTCAGGTGGGCAGAATTACTTCCTTCCAGCTTGATATTGAGAAATTTGACGACTTTAGAGTTCTATTATGTTCAAGTGGAAGAAATTCCACTTGATACACTTCCAGGACTGGAGAACTTAACTGTTGACGGTTGTGAACTGCTTCAGATATTAACCATTTCTTCAGAAAACCTACAGCAAGCTCATGTGTCGTCTTGTCCGGATCTAGTTGAAATATCTTTTTCCTTTTCGGAAAAATTGGAGTCTTTCTTCGTTTTTCAATGCGGATCTCTGGAAACAATAAAATGGCTAGATTGCGTGAAAAACCTGGAGAAATTGGAAATCCAACAGTGCGATGAACTTACTGATGTTTGCGGCCTAAAGCATCCAAAGTCTTTGAAATCCTTGGAGGTCACGCAATGCCCATCATTGAGGAGGTTGATTGATGACCCTCGCGCGAATATACCAAATGATTGCCTCGTCAAAGTCCAGGGGTGTGGAGACATTTTCAAAGATTCCACTCCGAGTGGTCCACCTGGAGTGCCTTTGTCGCATTACATATCGGAGATTTTTCTAGATACATCAAACAAGGTGCGGCATCTTCTTTCTCAATATACAGTAGATGTGCGTGAATTAATATGTTCTAGTTTCATTTGATGCTATAATTCGGTCAAACAATATAAATTACAAAAATTTAAGTATTACCGTGAAAGTTACATGAACAGAAATATATTTTTTCAATTTAACCACGGAAATTTATTAGAAAGATCTTTAAACAATATCAAATACATTAGTGGTCCTTTGACAAGTTCTTTTTAATTTGAAATGTTGTGATGTATGGGCAAAATACACACATGAAAGTACTATAAATTCTAATTTTATATTTTATTTTTTGTTAAATAATCGATTGTTGGATATTATGTCATAATTGCCCTTTTGAACTTTGGCACTATTGTGCAATGGCTCGTAAACTTTAAAAAATTATAGACTACCCCCACCCAAAAACACTTTGATTTATGTTGCATCCATTAGTTTTTCTATCTATATAGCCGTTAAAGTGCTACATACATGGACTAACTCACTTTTCTTGATCGAATTTTCTCAAGTAGTTTTATTAACCATACATCATTATCTATTTTCCTTAGCTTCATAAACCATGTAGAAGATGTTATTCTGTTAAGAACGAGTTAATGCACTTTCGGTTAACATTTAACGGTCATACAAACGGAAAAAAGTAATGATTGAAACAAAAACGAAAGTTTGGAAAGTAATTCATTACTTTTCAAAATTTGCATGCTACTAAGAGGCACTGCCAAAATTTAGGAGGGTAATATGATATTTTAGAAGTGCCAAGATTCTTAATGAACAATAAAAATGCAAGTGGAATACCCATTCTTGTATTTTGTTTGTATCAAAATAAAACGATAAGTATAAGAAACATGAGTGGAATATATATATGAAGTCTCGTGCTGGTAAAGCAAGGGATAAAATCTAAAAGAAATTATTATATATTAGAGGAAGATTTGCTTCCTTTTTTTTGGCCAAATATGCTCCTCTCTTTTCATTACCCACCCAATATGCGCCCTTCTATAATTGTCTTTTTTTTTTTTTTTGGCACATTTATTAGGTGACTGATGCATTTCCTTCATCTGGTGTTAGATATTTGCGGTTCCTAAAGCAATCTTTCCACCCTCTTTTGAGGTTCCCATTTTCTGTTCTACTTTAACTACCTGGGTTGGATATTTGTTCCTAATGCAGTCTGTCCACCACCCCAATCCGATGGAACTTTTCTTCTTCTTCCTTCGACATTCCCAGCGTTCACATTCCCCGTTTAGACATATTCCATCGAACGTCTTCCCACCGATTAATATAGCTCACTCCATTTTTATTTCTCAATTAGGAGATTCAGGACGAGCTCTCCCACGTCCCCAATTTACCTGACCTGGCGAATCAAGCCCCAGCGGACGAAGATGACTCGTATGGCATAGGTGGGAGCGTGAATCGCCCATTAAAGCGTCAAAGGAATGAAGAGGGAGACAATGAACGAGACGGAGGAGGCGGAGGAGGAGAGCGAGCCTCGCAGGGTGACGGCAATCTCAGTGGTCGGGGGTCGATGGGAGAGATCTTGACCTCGCCTGTTTTGCCTGATGAGGAAGAGAAGCGCGAGAGGGAGAGCTTCTTCATTGAGTCCCTGCAAGGCAAGGCCACCCCGGCATCGAACTCGAATGAAGGGGTCCGAGCGATGGGCGGTTACTACTGCCACATCCAGGAGCATTACGACGATGCAAACGAGATGGAGATGAGGAAGAACAAGCGCGTCAGGCAGTCAGGCGCCCCTGTGGCGGCAGCGGCAGAGGGTGGTGAGCCCCACGCGCTGTCGCCGAGCGTGGGCTAGCAGTGGCGTCTGCGGGTGGAGGACCGCTCGAAGGACTGGTAAGAGCAGTGCAACAGCCCAGAGTTCCCAGAGGAGGAATTTTGGCGCGCGTTCCGGATGAGCAAGGCCACGTTTGACTTCATCTACAACGAACTCAACGCAGTTGTCACCAAGAAAAACTCGATGCTGGGGCAGTTGACGTGATACTTGCAAATCACTGAATATTTTGTTGTCGTAATATGTTAAATTGGTTAATTTAGGTTATTTCATTTTTGACCCGACTCAAATTTCATCAAATTCACTGATTTGACGTTAATACAGAGCAATAGTTTGGATGGTTTTTCTAAAAGTTTTTACTTAGTTTGGATGGACCGCTCATCCCCCCTCCCTCTCTCTCTCTCTCGCTTGCATGTGCTTATGGCTGACAAATCTCATTTTAATCCTTTATATTTGGATTATTTTCTTTCTTTCGGTAAACTATATGATTTTCTCCATGTTGAACTAAATGTTAATTGTTACTCTTTTTATTTTTTGCGAACAATGCCAATCTGTACATGTCATAGGGGACAACACATTGAAATCAATTAGGGAACAAAAGTATCTTTTCGTATTCTTTTTTTCTATTCTTCTGCACATGGCTTACGTTAACCTTTCCCCCATGATAAGGACGAATGATCCAGCAAAACAAGTCAGAGAAGCTCAAATACCAATTTTCACAGTGAGACTCAGATAAAATCACTTGAGAATCAGAAGTTCATCTATTTCTTTTGTTTGGGTTTAAATAATGTCAAATTAGTTTTGTTGTCATCGGTGTAAACTGAGAAAATCATTCATGCTCAAAAAACACTCGGGGAATGCCAAGCGAGTATCTTTAGCTTCTGATAGTTAATACATTGCAAAAAGGAAATAATACCATCTAATTAAACCAATACCAAGTGCCATGTCAAAGTGTGAACTAATGACAGTGTCTCCCGGAAAATTTTTAAAAAGAAGTGTTTCCTTCATTATTGGCAAAATTTTCGCCTAATTAAACCAATTCCTTTGATTGGACGCAAAGAGGAATCTGGTTTTTCTCTCTCCAAATCTCTCTCCATGGTGGTTTGGGGGAAGAATTATTTTTGGAGAGACATATTCGACGAAAAAACTCACAGATTTGCAAGAAAGAAATCACTCATAAGAAATCGAACATCAGAGCTTGGTATTTGTCTCGGAGGTCTCTGGTCATCTTTCTTCTCCACCAGCACCAGTTCCGGGAGAGCAGAGGATGCGCCCTGCTCTAACCCGTTCTGCGATCGACCAACTCGAAGATCTTCAATCTTACTCGATGCTTTTCCATCGGTTCTAATTCTACTTATTAGCACTTCCTGAAGTTCCTGCCTACCAAGCCGCGACTTCGATGGATTCTATAACAAGGTAATGCCTCTATTCTCCAATGCTCTGCTTTGATGTAGGAGATGCTGACATGCTTTTCATCTCTGCTTGGAATTAATAGTAGTTGTTTGATTTTACTTATTTCATTTTTAATATCTAATATTGATTTTTCTAGAGTGTAGCCATGGATCTGAGTTCGAGATGGTTAGAATCAGTGCCTCAAACAATTGCCTATTAATTGTTTGATGATATGCCTCTCAGATTTTGGTGAGAATCGGTTTCAGAAATCGTTCAATCTGAGTGTGTATTATTGATGTCCATAGGATGCTATTTGATTTATTGACTATTAGATATGAAAATGCACGCATTTCGTTGTCACCGAGAGTGAAATTAAACACGCAATTGTTGTGTCCGGTGCATTGCCTATACTTGCAACTGTGGATGGTGGTCGTTCGCAAGGATACATCTTGGGATTGATGATTCGAGCATTCCTTTCCGATGACATTTCTGATTAAGTCCTTTACCGAGTTATACTTCCACATCTCTGCTCTTTGTTTGCGGGAGGTTGTGGCTGGTGGGTGGGAATGACAATTCGATGACGGCCAAAGATTGTCACCGGTAATGTACCGGTGATTCTAGCTAAGCAAAGCAGATGGAGGTTTGAATGTAAAGCTTGTTTGCAGTTTGCTAAGCATAGATGTACGAGTATGCTTGTTAGAATCTAGGCATGAAGAACATTGAAAAGAGAAACGTAGGCGTTTGGAAAAAAAATGGAAATGATATAGTTATGTTTGATAATCATATTTATTGAAATAATTTCTATTCAGAAATAATTTTTATAATTCTGTTTCATGAATGAGTTTTTAAGCATTCGAATGCATTTAATAATTGTACAAAAATTCATATTCCCGAAATAGAAAAATAACAAAAATGCATTTAATACGACCCTTAATTTTTTTTATGACATAAAATTTCTTTTAATTCTTTTAATAATTTTATGAGGTTTTTCTTTTTTATTCTTTTTTCTTTCTCTTCTTCTTTCTCCTCTAGCCAGTTGTTGGCAACCTTGCCGCCCTTAGGGGAGCCTCACTAGCCCTTGGTGAGGTTGGCCTCACCTTGGTTGCCCAAATTTATAAGGTCGAGGCTCTCTAAGGGTCGACGAGGGCCATACCTTGTCTTTAGTGGGTTGTTGGCCATCACCGAGCCCGTGCGACTAGTTAGAAAGAAGAAGAAAAAGAGAAAAAAAAGAAAAAGAAAACGGCTTGATTCTAGAATTATTCCTAGGGACCAAGAAATATATATATATTTTTCAATTCCTTGATTATGTTCCAAATCCCTAGCCACCAATTTGTTCTTGGGAATAGAAATTTAACTAACAATGCCAAATGAATTTATGTTCTTTTTTTATTCTAGGGAACAAAAGAACAAAAATAGTCAAGAATTGGCCGGTTAGTAAACAAGCCTTAAGAAAACAAACAATAAACCAAAATAAATAAATAAATAAAAATAAAAAACAGGCTGAATTTGGGTTTAGTATGAGTTGGGCTGAATCTTGTTCGAGTAAATTTGGGCTCGATCTGGTTTAGGAACCTTGCGCTTGATTTAGTTTAGAATGGTTTGGGCAGAGTTATTTGGTGGTTTTAGTCCATTGAAGAGGCTGGTCATGGAAAGCCCATTTTTTTGCTTGGCCCAAATATACAAAGCACTAGTTTAGTCCATATTCGGACCGAGCCCATGGGCTCAGTCCTTGTCCCCTTTGATTACAAATTAAAGAAATAAAAAATAACAAAGGAAAAATATTGGAAAAATATCTTAAAAGTAGGCCTTGATTAGATCGTTAGATGTTAGCATTATAATTAGTTTAATTTCATTTAGTTAATATTTATATTGTTTCGGGAATTTCATGGCATTCTCTGATTTTAGTTTAGGCTTAGTAGATTAGCCTTTTAAAAAAAAAATTGTAAGATTCGATTTTTAAGCTCATGGGGATGCTGTCCTGGAACTTAACAATAAGGACATGTGATACTCTTTGCCCAACATTGAATCTTACTATACTTACCATACTTTATTTTTTACTCACCTTTCATTATTATTCTTGATCTACTTATGATTTCTCTTATATTGACTTTTGTCTTGTGATTCATTTTTCTTGGTTGGAAGGTTAGGTTACACACTAGGATCATAATAAACATAAAAGAAAATCGCTCGGACACTTAGCAAATGAGAACTTTATGACTCATAATTAGATAAAGATTACATGGGACAGTTAGTTAATAATTGATCAAGTTTGGTGCCAAAATGAATTGAGAACTCTAGTTGCATACAAGGCAAGTTACTCATTTATGTCTCACTTGATATCTAATTGACCCAATAGGCTAATGGATATAGAATTCTTATGAGATAAATTGGTTAAAAAGGACACTTCAAGGTTGTGCATAGTAAGGATTTGGAAGAATCCGTACTAGTTGAGGACCGTTGGTCCTCAATTTGATATTATTTCTAGATCCGTCTACCCCGCGCGACAGCCTTCTGTATTCATAAAAAATTAAAAAGAAAAACGCATTACCCTGTCACTCTAGAGGAACCGAGCAGGAACCGAACGACATGGCATTATTATTAGATAACGAAACGGCGCACGCGCTTGTATCCACTGAATGTGCTGAGCGTGCAGTACAATTCAATGGCGCTGCAGCGTCTCCCCATACTCAGGTGCCTCGCCCCTCGCTCCCTTTGCTAGCGTCCAAAGTCAAATCTCTCTCTCTCTCTACGCATGGGCCCTGCCCATGTGCCGCCTGGCTGCACTATCCTCCCCTTCCATTGAATTTTTGTTAGATTTTTTTTTTCAAGTAGAATGACTCCTGATTGGACTTTATGGTCTCCCAAGGAGTCTTTAAAAATTTCTAAAGTTTATAAAAAGTCTCAGGCATCTTATCGTCCACCTATGTAGCACGGACACGGCGACACGGACACGCGATACGACACGACACGACACGCGACACGTCATTTCTCAAAAAGTAGTGAATTTCGACACGTTCCGACACGTTAGATATTAAATAAATATTTTTATTTTTAATTAATTTGATTCAAATTCACAAATAAATAAATAATTTACAATGAATTTATATTAATAATATTAATAAATCTTACATTTTTTATTTCATTATCTCAAATTTATATTTATTTTTCGAAATTCCCCCCTCCCCCCAAATTTATTTTTATTTTAGAAAACCCACCCCCCCAACAACCCGCGCCCAAACTTCCCTCGTCTCTTTTCCCCCCAAATTTTTTTCACTTTTTTTTTCCTTCCCCACGTCGTCCATTCCCCCCCGCCCCACCCCCCCCACTTTATTCATTGACATGACAGACAAGCTGTCCTCTCAATTCCCCTCCCCACAAAATACACGATGGCCATCCTATCAAAAACCCTAGCTTTACTTTATCTCATTCTCGTTTGCCGCTTGCCGCACGACCCTTCCTCTTCTCCACCACTAGATCTGTCTCCTTCCTCGCCGCTTTCCGCTCGCCACTCGCCGCACGATCCACTTCTTCTTCTTAATCTCCACGTTCTCCCGTTACACGCCCTTTTTCACGTAGATCACGAACCGGCGCGTCCCATGATCGGGCACGGCCGCGATCGCGTCCTCCACCTTGGTGAAATTGCTGCTCCGCCGCCGCCAGAGTTGGAGCCGGAAGATGGGTGGACCATGGTGAGGAGTCGTGTGACTAGTGAGGTGATTTGGTTGAGACTTCTGGGGACGACGCTCTTGACAATGCCTCTAGTGCCCTCAAACCCATCTCTGCATGTCTCTGGTTTGTAAGTGCAGCACTTAGCCATGTCCTCGCCGCTCGCCGCTCGCCGCACACGACCCCCTTCCTCGCCGCTCTTTCTCTGGCCGTCTCTCGCCGTCGCGGGCTCGCCGTCGGTCCGTCTCTGCTCCCTCGCCATCACTTCCACCCTCCATCGTCTGCCGGACATGCGTGTCCAAACGTGTCAGGCAAAGGTTGACCGCGTGTCGGATTTCTGACACGCGTTGACCGCGTGTCCGAGCGTGTCCGACGCGTGTCGACGTGTCCGACACGTCCGACACGTGTCGGACACGACACGGAGGCACGGACAACGTGTCCGTGCTTCATAGTCGTCCACTTGCTAATGCAGAACGTTAAGCGACAAATAGACAGCAGAACGTTAGGTGAGAAATAGACAACTACAACTTGACTTTAAAGTGAGCCGGCCAGGCTTTGCAGGTATTGGTACTCTTGCTTTTTAGGTATTGTTACTCTCTTGCCTCGATCATATCCAAAACCTCAGCCCGTGTCTTTGCTAGGCCACGCCACACCAACCTTTCTTCTCTTTAGGCGAGAGAGATTTCTGGAAGTAATAAGCTCCCTACCTATGGCAAACTCAGAGGCCGGAACGAGTAGTGATGTTGCACGAGTATCAGGAGGTGAGTACCAAGTGTTATTGAGTTTCAGAGGATCCGACACTCGTCATGGATTCACAGATTTCCTCTACCATGGCTTGGTAGATGCTGGAGTTTGTGTATTCAAGGAGGATGATGAACTCCCCATTGACGAAGTGATTGGTGAGAACCTTCTACATATAATCAACAACTCCATGCTCTACATACCCATCTTCTCTCAGACTTATGCTTCTAGTAAACGGTGCCTCCAAGAGCTTGCACTCATAGTAGAAAATGTCTCTAAATCTGAGGGTCAAAAAAGTATCATTCCTATTTTTCTTGATGTGGAACCTGAGGATGTTAAACTCAGGACTCCACTTTATAGCACTGCCTTCGAGAAACACAATGAGGACTTTCCTCAAGAAGCAGAGGCTTGGAGAAAGGCTCTTGCAGAAGTTGATGAAATCAAGGGATGGAATGTGAAAAAGGATCAAAGGTAATACTCGTTAAAGATCCCTACCTATTTCTTCTTTTTCTGTATTAGGGGATACAAGTTGCCCTGTGATTTTTTTTTTACCGGAAAATATTGAAAACAACCCGCAATTCCTGCTCTTATTCAACCTTACATCCTCTACTTTTAACTTCTTCCCTAAAATTTTCCCCTGCGAGGTCAAATAACTTCAATTTGATCTGCATTCTTACTTATTAAAATAAACAATCTGCATCTTCAAACAGTGATCCCATATGGTGCCGACTTTATTTTGTATTTATTTTGTGAGTTCTCCTCAAGAAACATCAATTACACAAGGAAAGTAAGATTCTGGGAAGAAAAATCATGTGGCACGCATGTATAAGAAATTAATGTAGTCAACTAATGAAAGCGCTTGTGTACATGACAGCCAAGCAGCGATTGTCAAATTAGTCGTTGAAAAGGTTCTGGAGAAGCTAGAGATGAAACGAAAATCAGTGACTGAACATTTAATTGGACTTGAGGATCGGGTAAAACAATTGACAGAGTTATTAGATGTCAATCATCAGGATGTGCGGCTCATTGGAATTCATGGAAAGGGTGGTATCGGTAAAACAACCATTGCCAAGATCATCTTCAATAAACTATCTTCCCACTTTGAAAAGTGTTGTAGCTTCCTTGAGAACATACGAGAAAGCTTCTTGACCAAGGAGGGCATACTCCAATTGCAAAGGAAATTACTGTCTGACATTGTTGGTTTTGGATCTGCAGAACAATTAATGGATAGCGAGCAAGCAATGAGGAGGATTGGAGACACACTCAGCACTAAAAATGTCCTTTTGGTTCTGGATGATGTTGATAAAAAAGAGCACATTAAGAAACTAATAGGAGTTTATTCATTACATTCAGGGTCTAGGATAATCATTACAACAAGAAACAAAATTGTTCTGAATGTTAAGGGACTTAAAGATGAAATTCTATGCTATGAGATGCTAAAGATGGATGACGCTCCTGCACTTCGCCTTTTTTGTCAGCATGCCTTTGGTAGAAAATTTCCTTCCGATATTTATCATGGGCTTTCAAGTAAAATTGTCTCAATTATGAGAGGGCTCCCTTTGGCTATAGAAGTAATAGGTTCGTTACTCAATGGGAAAGATGAAGCATTTTGGAAAGAGATGTTGGTTAGGTTAAGGGAAGTACCTGAGGAAGACATCATGGAGACGTTGAGGATTAGCTATGATAACCTAGACAAATATCAGCAACAAATTTTTCTCGATATAGCGTGCTTCTTGTTCAATGAGAATAAGGCTGATGCAATTTACATGTGGGCTGATTGTCAATTTTATCCCATAAGAGGACTAAAAGTTCTTACCAATAGGTGCTTGATAAAGATATTGGACAATGATAACATCTGGATGCATGATCAACTTATAGAATTGGGAAGGCGAATTGTCCGTCAAGAAAGTCCATTCAATTCAGGAAAGCGTAGTAGGTTGTGGATTGCACAAGAGGCCCTCGAAATCATAAGAACCAAAAAGGTAAGTAAGAAATGTCCCATTTTCAAATTAAAATTGTATATTTGGAATTAAAGATTCCTTTTTTTTTTGTTTAAATCTTTATAATTTCTTTCTTGTTCATTTGAGTTGTAAAACAAGTGGTTGGAAGTTGATAAACTTCTATTTCAAAAAATTTCACTTGCAGAGGAAGGATGAGATTCAAGCTCTTAAGATATTTAGATCTGCTGATCCCATAGAGATTACAAATGAAGAGTTTGAAAGGTTAAAAAATCTAAGATTCCTTGAGCTACACTGGGGAACTTATGCTGGGGATTTTGCAAGGTGTCATTCAAATTTGAGATGGTTTTCTTGGCATTCTCCTCAAGACTTTAGGGCAGCCAATATGTATTTGGATCATCTTGTTGTTTGTAAACTCGACACTATTGACTTCAAGGATGATTCAAAAGCATGGGACTTGATTAAGGTAAATTACTTGTTTTAGTTCTAGTCTGACAATTTCCATGTGTCCTATGTGATGGTTCTTACAATTAAATGTCATCTATTTTTTACAGAGGGCACAAAATTTAAGAGTTCTATCCGTTACTCGGTGTTCTAGCATAACAACAATCCCAGACTTCTCCAGATGCTCGCATTTAGAGAGGTTGACTCTTGCGTACTGCTTCAATCTAGAGAGAATTGAGAGCTTCATAGGAGATCTAGTGTCGTTGATTGAATTAAAGATTGAAGAGTGCGGTGGTCTTACTGATTTGCCTAAAGAACTAGGGGCATTGGTGAAGCTTAAGCACTTTTCATTGTCGGGATGTAGAGGGTTGAGAGAACTTCCAGGTTCACTTGGAAATTTAACCTCATTAATAGAGTTGGACTTATCAGGTACCAACATTGCTAAAACTCCTAGAATGCCTTTGTTGGGTCATGCACAGGAGATTCCTCCGGATACATCTGACTTTAAATCCAAGTCAGACAAGGTGCGGCATCTTCTTCATCAATATACAGTAGATGTGCATGAATTGATTTGTTTTAGTTTCAGTTTGATGCTATAATTTGGTAAAACAGCGCATACTGTAATAAAGTTAAAACATTATTCTGAAATTTACATGCGTGAATTTTTTTTTTTTATCCAACTACAAAAAATCATCAGAGATACCTTTAAAATATTTCAAATGCATGAGAGTTCTTCTGACGCGTTCTTTGTAATTTGAAATGCCGTTTGGTATAAATTATGCAAATACACATATACAAGTAATGTGAACTGTGATTTTTAAGTTTATTTTTTTATTATATATAACTGAGTGTTCTATATTATGTAATTTCTGACATGTTCTTTGTAATTTGAAATGTCGTTTGGTATTAATATAGCAAATACACATATATAAATAATATAAATTCTAATTTTTATGTTTTTTTATATAACTGAGTGTTCTACATTATGTAATATTATGTGTTTATTTTGATGTCACAATGTTTTAATTGCCATCTTGGACTTTAATACTGTTACACCATAGCCCGCAAACTTTGAAAATTTATAGATTACCAAACCCCCCCTCCTCCCCCCCCCCCCCGGAAAAAAAAAAAAAAGCTTGGATTTACTGTTGCATCCATTATTTTTTCAATTTGCATAACCATTAAGTGTTACCTAAAACGGACAGACTCAACAATTTTCTTAACTAATTTTATCAACCTTGCATTATTTTGTATTTTCTTAACTTCATAAAACATGGAATAGATGTTACTGTGCTCTAAATGAGTTGGTGCATTTTCAGTTAACATGTCACGGTTAAACAAACGGAAAAAGTAACGGCTGAAACAAATATGAAAGCTTGGAAAATAATCTATAATTTTTCAAAGTTTGTGTGGTATGGCAGTGCCAAAGTGTAGGAGGGTAATATGATATTTTCAAAGTGCGGAGCCACAGCACATATAACGAATTTGTTTAGCTCAGAACTTTCAGTAATGGATGACCTGATGTCTTCTGTTAAGCCTTCCAAGTCTTCAAAGAGCGAGACATAGTTAATTAAGCCCTCAAACAATGAAAAGAAAATTCAATAATGAAAAGTTAAAATATATGTGATTGCTGCTTTATATGTGATTGCTGCTTTTCCTCCTAGCATTACTTACTTATTACTACTACTGTTTGGTTTTGGATTTGCAGTTCCTAAAGTAATATTTCCTTCCTCTTTTGAGGTTGCTATCTTGGTGTTAGACTTCAACTAGGTTGCATTTTAAAAAAAATAAAAATAAATTAGTCACTTATCTCTCATTGACTTTTCGGTGTTGGATAAATTTGGTTCTTCAATATTGCCACTAAACTCATTTAATCATTCTTTAAATATCAATAAAAAAATTGCTTTTATAGATATTAGATGATAGATTACAAATTATAGATTTCAAAGGCATCATACTTAGTCTTTGTCTAATATATATATATTTTCCCGATATGCATAATTAATGAACAACTTAAAGAAAATTCATAATGAACAGTTAAAAATGTATGTGGAATAAGCATTCTTGCATTATGTTACTTAAGCCATTTTTTGTTGCACCTTTAATTACTTCACCCACTCACTCACTCTCACTTTACGGACAAAGACCGAAGGCGGTGAAAAGGCCATAGCTTGGTGGATGAGCAAAGAATCTTGCAAACAAGAAATGGAACAGGTGAGTCATTAGTTGAAATGATTGTGATCCGATTCTCTTGTTTCTTCTCTTATATTGCCGCTTTTTATCCTTGCATTACTCACTTATCTCTACTACCGTTTGGTTTTTCTGGATATTTGGAGATTCCTAAAGCAATCTTTCCTTCCTCTTTTGAGGTTGCCATCTTATGTTGGTCTTTAACTACTTAGTTGCATTTTTTTTTTCTATTTTAGTCACTTATCTCTCCTTGACTTTTTTGTGTTGGATGGTTATGGTTCTTCAATATTGCCACTAAACTCATTTAATCATTCTTTATATAGCAATTCATAAAAACTGATTTTCATAAATAAGATATTAAAATATAGATAACAAATTATAGATTTCAAAGGCATCATAAGATGTCTCTGTCTAATAATGTCTTCGTCTAATATTTTTTTTCCCAATATGCATAAGTAATGCACAAATTTAACATTTTAAATATAGTATAGTTATATGGATTATTTAATTTTTATTGCATTGAAGAGCCATGGAGAAATTAATATAAAATGATTGATCATAGTTGCACAAAAGAAAAAAGAACTAAGTTACTTAAAACCATTACAAAAAATAAAAAGAAAATTCATAATGAACAATTAAAATAGATGTGGAATATGCATTCTTGTATTTTGTTACTTAAGCCATTTTTTGTTGCACCTTAATTACTTTACTCACTCGCTCTCACTTTACGGACAAAGACTGAAGGCGGGGAAAAGGCCACAGCTTGGCGGACGAGCAAAGAATCTTGTAAACAGGAAATGGAACAGGTGATGATTAGTCGAGACGATTGTGATCCGATTCTATTGTTTCTTCTCTTATATTGCTACTTTATAATCTTGCATTACTCATTAATCTCTACTACATTTTGGTTTTGGATATTTGTGGCTCCTAAAGCAATCTTTCCTTTGTCTTTTGAGGTCGCCATCTTGTGTTCGACTTTAATTACTTAGGTTGCATAATTTTTCTATTTTGGTCACTTGTCTTTCCTTGACTTTTTGGTGTTGATTGATTGTGGTTCTTCAATTTGCCACTAAGCTCATCTAATCATTCTTTAAATACCAATTCATAAATATTTTCTTGGATAAGATATTAAATGATAGACTACAAATTATAGATATCAAAGGCATCATACGATGTCTTCGTCTAATAATATTTTTGTATAATATTTTTTTTCCAATGTTCATAAGTAATGCACAAATTTAATATTTCAAATATAGGTATAGTTTTATCGATTATTTGATTCGATTATTGCATCAATGAGCCGTGGATAAATTAATATAGAATAATTTAGTTGCACAAAAGAAAAAAAGTACTTATTAGTTACTTAAAACCCTTACAAAAAATACAAATAAATTTCATAATGAACAGTAAAAAATAAATGTGGTACACATTCTTGTATTTTGTTACTTAAGCTATTTTTTTGTTTCACCTTAATTACTTTACTCACTCACTTACTCTCACTTTACGGACAAAGACCAAAGGCGAGGAAAGGGCCACATCTTGGTGGACGGGCAAAGAAGATGGCAAACATGAAATAGAACAGGTAAGTCAATAGTAGAGACGATTGTAATTCGATTATCTTGTTTCATCTCTTAGAATGCTGCTTCCTATACACTCATTACTCACTTGTCTCTACTCCTGTTTGGTTTTTGATATTTGCGGTTCCTAAAGCAATCTTTCCTTCTTCTCTTGAGGCTGCCATCTTGTATTCAGCTTCAACTACTTGGGTTGAATTTTTATTTTTATTTTCAATTTTCGTCACTTATCTCTCATTGACTTTTTGTTGTTGGATAGTTTTGATTCTTCAATATTGCCATTAAACTCATTTAGTGATTCTTTAAATATCAATTCATAAAAATAGCTTTCTTAGATAAGATATTAGATGTGATAGATTTCAAAGGCATCATTAATGTCTTCGTTTAATATTTTTTCTAAAATGCATAATTAATGCATAAATTTAAATATTTGCAATATAAGTATGATTTTACAGATTATTTGATTTGACTGTTGTATTAATTACCATGGAGAAATTAATATAAAATTATTTGATCATAGTTGCACAAAAGACAAAAGAATAAGAACTCATTAGTTACTTCAGCCCCTTACAAAAAATAAAAAAGAAAATTCATAATGAACCGTTAATATATATGTGTAGTACACATTCTTGTATTTTGTTACTAAGCCATTTTTTGTTGCGCCTTAATTACCTCACTCACTCACTCACTCACTCTCACTCTACGGACAAAGACTGAGGGCAAGGAAAAGGCCACAGAATGGTGGACGAGCAAAGAATCTTGCAAACAGGAAATGGAACAGGTGAGTGATTAGTTAAGAAGTTTGTGATCCGATTGTCTTATTTATTCTCTTAGATTGCTGCTTTTAATTCTTGCATTACTCACCTATTTCTACTCCCTTTTGGTTTTGGATATCTGCGGCTCCCAAAGCAATATTACCTTCCTCTTTTGAGGTTGCCATCTTGTGTTGGATTTACTACTTGGGCTGCTGACTTTTTGTTCTATTTTAGTCACATATCGATCCTCGACTTTTTGGTGTTGGATAGTCTTGCCTCTTCAATCTTGCCAGTAAACTCATTTAATCATTCTTAACTATTAATTCATAAAATTTCTTTCATAAATAAGATATTAGATGACAGATTACAAATTATAGATTTCAAAGGCATTTAATGCATAAATTTAAAATTTTATACATAAGTATGGTTTTATGGATTATTTGATTTGATTATTGCATTAATGAGCCGTGGAGAAATTATTACAAAATGTTTTGATCATAGTCGCACATAAGAAAAAAGGAGCTCATTAGTTACTTAAGACCCTTACAAAAAATAAAAAGAAAATTCATAATGAACAGTTAAAATGTATGTGGAATACGCATTCTTGTATTACTTAAGCCATTTTTTGTTGCATCTTAATGACTTCACTCACTGACGCACTCTCACTTTACGGACAAAGACTGATGGTGGGGAAGAGGCCACAGCTTGGTGGACGAGCAAAGAATCTTGCAAACAGGAAATGGAACAGGTTAGTGATTAGTTGAGACGATAGTGACCCAATTCTCTAGTGTCTTCTCTTAGATTGCTGCTTTTTATCCTTTTGCTCACTTATCTCTACTGCCGTTTGGTTTTGGATATTTGCGGTTCCTAAAGCAATCTTTCCTTCCTCTTTTGAGGTTGCCATCTTGTGTTGGACTTTAACCACTTAGGTTGCATTTTTTTTCCTATTTTAGTCACATGTCTCTCCTTGACTTTTTGGTGTTCGATAGTTTTGGTTTTTCAATATTGCTACTAAACTCATTTAGTCATTCTTTAAATATCAATTCATGAAAATTGCTTTCGTAGATAAGATATTGGATGATAGATTTCTAAGGCATCATACAATGTCTGCGTCTAATATTTTTTTTCCAATATGCATAATTAATGCATAAATAATGCATAAATTTAATAATTCAAATATAATTATTATTTTATGGATTATTTGATTTGATTATTGCATCAATGAGCCGTGGAGATATTAATATGAAATGTTTTGGTCATAGTTGCTCAAAAGATCCAAAAAGAACTCATTAGTTACTTAAGACCCTTACAAAAAATAAAAAAAGATCATAATGAATAATTAAAATTTATGTGGAATACGCAATCTTGTATTTTGTTACTTAAGTCATATTTTGTTGCACCTTAATTAGTTTACTCACTCACCCACTCTCACTTTGCGGACAAAGACCGAAGGCGGGGAAAAGGCCACGGCTTGGCAGACGAGCAAAGAATCTTGCAACGAGGAAATGAAAGAGGTCAGTGATTAATTGAGACGATTTCAATCTGATTTTCTCGTTTTTTTCCTCTTAGATTGCTGCTTCTTATCCTTGCTTTACTCACTTATCGCTACTACCGTTTGTTTTTTTTTTTGTTTTTTTGGATATTTGCGATTCCTAAAGCAATCTTTCCTTCCTCTTTTGAGGTTGCCATCTTGTGTTGGTCTTTGACAAGTTGGGTTGCATATTTTTTTTCCCCTATTTTAGTCACTTATCTCTCCTTGACCTTTTGGTGTTGGATAGTTTTGGTTCTTCAATATTGCCATTAAACTCATTTAATCATTCTTTAAATATCAATTCATAAAAATTGCTTTGGCAGATAAGATATCAGATGATAGATTACAAATTATAGATTTCAAAGGCATCACAGGATTCCAATATGTGTAACTAATGCACAAATTTAATATTTTAAATATAAGTGTGATTGAGATCGATATAAAATGATTGGTCATAGTTGCACAAAAGTAAAAAAGAAAAAAAAACTCATTAGTTCTTAAGACCCTTACAGAAAATAAACAAAATCGTATTAGACAGTTAAAATTATGCAAAATACCCCTTCGTGTATTTTGTTACTTAAGTAATTTTTTGTTGTACCTTAATTACTTTACTCGCTCGCTCACTCTTTACGGACAAAGACCAAAGGCCGGGAAAAGGCCACAGCTTGGTGGACGAGCAAAGAATCTTGCAATCTAGTTGAGACGATTGTGATCCGATTCTCTTGTTTCTTCCCTTAGATTGCTGCTTTTTATCCTTGCATTACTCACTTATCTCTACTACTACATGGTTTTTGATATTTGCGGTTGCTAAAGCAAACTTTCCTTCCTCTTTTGAGATTGTCGTTGGACTTTAACAAGTTAGGTTGCATTTTTTTTTTCTATTTTAGTCACTTATCTCTCATTGACTTTTTGTTGGATAGTTTTGGTTCTTTAATATTACACTAAACTCATTTAATCATTCTTTAAACTAGATATTGCTTGTACAGATAGTCAACTATTATATCAGGATGTCACTTTTATGAGTGAACATATTTTCACTAATAAGTGCAACTCATGGACGAAAGGTGGCACTAATTGATTTTAAAGCATATTACTTTAGATTAAGAAAGAATAGATACGACAACGTACAGACTTCCATAGACTATTTTAAAACAATATGTCCCACGGTTAGGGATTTTTCCATATGAAAAGTATAAGATAAAACTCCTTTTTAGTTCCAAAATGCAAAACAATTGAATCTATATTAGTATTACAAATTAAATAAATAGCTAACATTAAAAGATAGTAGTACATGAAGTACATAAAATTATCCAAAAAGAGCAGATTATTGTAATTAAAGTGAAAATAAGATGAAGGATTAAGTTCACTAAAATAATGGCTTCGAAGTTAGAAACAGAAATGGAACTTGATGTGGAATTTTTTTTTTTAAATTTTTTGGTCGAAACTTAATATGGAATTAGAATAGCAAGACTCTTTACCTTTTTTTTTTTTGGGCGGGGGGGGGGGGAGGGTGGGAAGGAATAATTAGTGCAATGATAATTTTTAAAGAAATAAAATTAGTATTTTAATAATAATTAAACCATCAAGGCTATGTGGAGGTGTCATCGAAGACTTAAGAATCGGGGACTTACTATAAACCCTTGATGCAAACCGATGTATCGTTGGAGAAGAGAGGACGTGAAACATCGGAGTTCGCCCCTATTCAGAACTCGGCAATCCCCGTGAGCCAAACAAGCACACAAAGCTTAACACCGCCTTCCGAAACATTGCAGGCTGATGGTAATACGAGCCCGCAATCATCCTACTTCATCAGAGAGCAGAAGAAATCCGACGACGGGTACAATTGGAGGAAGTACGGTCAGAAGCAAGTGACATGGAGCGAGAACCCGAGAAGCTACTACAAGTGCACATTCCCAAGTTGTCCGACGAAGAAGAAGGTCGAGAGATCTTTGGATGGACACATTACCGAGATCGTGTACCGGGGACAGCACAACCACCCCAAGCCACCGTCCACCACAAGATTGTCTTCCCAATCGATTCAGCCTCCATCTTCTAACACCACAAACTTGGAGAATCCTGATCAATTGGCTTCGGTGGCGTTCTCCGAAAAGGGCCGGCAGGACTCTTCGTCTCAGACGAGCCACTCTACAATCGTTGACGATGTAAGTGAACCTGAAGCGAAGCGATTGAGAGGAGAGAATGAATATGAGAGCCATTCAGCTTCCGGCAATAGGACTGTGAGAGAGCGTAGAGTTGTGTTTCATACATCGAGTGAGGTTGAGATTCTTGATGATGGATATTGATGGAGAAAGTACGGACAGAAAGCGGTGAAGGGAAACCCCAATCCAAGGAGCTACTACAAATGTACATACGCTAGATGCCCCGTGCGGAAGCATGTCGAGCGACCGTCTCACGACATGAGGAGCGTGGTCACGACTTACGAAGGCAAGCACAACCATGATGCCCCCGTACGTAGGACAGGAGAACGACTTACAATGGGCATTTTGCCAAAAAATGCCCCCAGCGAAGAAAAGAAGGATGAGATTGTGGAACCTACCAGCCCAACTGATGTTGCCAAGTCGAGTTACCAAGGCTGCGCATGACAACGCTTCTTGGTTAGGGAAGAGTTTTTTTTTTTTTTCAGAAATAGTTATTTTCTATTTCTATTTCGGGAAATAATTTCTGAGTAAAAGAACCCATTTGATAACTACACAAAATTTTTACTTTTGGAATAGAAAAAGAATAAAAATATATTTGATAAAGCAACAGTTTCTTTTTTGTATTTATTTATTTTTTATTCTTGCTCACAGATCGCCGATCGCCAACCGCCCGCTGCCGCCTGCTGCCACCCGCTGCCGCTGGCCACCGGCTGCCACTGGCCGTCACCCGCCACTGCCAGCCGCTGTGTAGCGGCAGCAACCAACGGGCGATGGCAGCGGCGGCGGCGACTAGGGGTCAGTGGTGGCTCCGAGCGGTCGGAGGTGGCTGTGGCAAGAGAGAGGAATAAAAGAAAAATAAAAAAGAAAATTGGCTTATTTCTAGAAATTGTTCTCGGGAACCAGAAGAAACTTTTTTTTTTGCTTCTCATTTCCACTTCAAATCTATTCCTGGGCTAACTTTCTATTCCGGGGAATAGAAAAATAACTTGGTATTACCAAACGGATTTCTGTTCTTTTTTTGTTGTGGAAAATAAAAAAACAGAAATTCGGAGGAATAAAAACGTTACCATGCGCTGCCCAAACATGCGAAGGAGTTGAAACCATGAGAGATTGCGCAAGCTACAACTGTAGTTGAGGATCAAAGAGACTTTTCTTCTGTAAGTACTGAAGATTTGCACTATCTTAATCGTGCAGTCTTGTCGAATTTCAACGTGGTCTAGGTGAAGACGGGTAGAACTGTAGAGACTGCTCGAGTACTTGCAAAAGCAGGCAAAGTGTGACCATCTGTGTTCAAACCCCAGAAGGGATCCTGCAAAAAGAGGCAGAGCAAGGGACGCAACTTCTACTTCAGCAAAGGACATGACATCAAGTTTTGGAAGGGGCATAACTTCAAGTTCGCGGACCAGTGCAACTTTGAGTATAGGAAGGGGCAGAGGTACAGGAAAGGGCACCGCTTCGAGTTCAGGAAGGGGCACGACTGTGAGTATAAGAATGGGTAGAGGTTCAAGTCCAAGAAGGGGAACAACTAAAACGGGCAGAAGTTCAAGAGCAGATCCGGATAAAGACTTACATTCTGCATCTGTGGGTGAAAGCAATTGACAGTACCTCCTCCATTGATGATTTCCGGTCAGATATGGGCAATACTGACTGTCTTGAGGCCATGGGAAATACAAAGCAAACGAGTGATGGAAGGATTGGGCACTATGGCAGTGTCAATGGAGGGAAAACGGTGAGTATCGAAAATAAGAAGAAGAACAAGAATGAGATTGGGAAACCTGCGAACCAAAATAGTGTTGTCTGATTGAGTTGTCTAAGGTGCAAAGGATTTGAACACTGTGAGAGATCCTGCAAAGCTACAACTGAAGTTGAGGATCCAAGAGCCCTTTCTTCTGTAAGTACTGATGATTTGCATCATCTTAATTTAGCAGTCCTTAAAAACTGCATGAAAATTCAACGTGGTCCAAGTGAATAGGGATAGAAGAACTATGGAGAGTGACCGAGTACTAGCAGAAAGAGGCAAAGGAAGGGGCATCTCATGTGCTTCAAAACCAGGAAGGGATCCATCATAAAAAGGTATAGCAAAGGGTATAGCTTCAAGTTTAAGAAACAACAAAGCTTCGAGGTTGGGTAGGGATGCAGCTTCTACTTTCGGAAAGGGCACGGCATCAAATTCAGACAGGGGCATAGTTTCAAGTTCACAAAGCAGTTCGACTTTGAGATGAGGAATGGACACAACTAAAATGCATAATTTTAAGATCAGGGACAAACCAAGGCTCAAGCTTGGCCAAGGCCGAGCCTAAAGCATCAAGGTCAAGATAAGAACAGTAAGGCTAACACGAACAAGCGCTGCCGCAAGTGGAAGATCCAAGGTAATATAACATACATAGTAGAAATGCACGTTCTTTAGTGTCCGACTTACCTTTATTCTTTGTGTGCGCGCATGCCACACGAAATGCAAGGTTACAGAGTCTTCTTTTCGGAGGAGGCTCGAGACCAATATGTCCAAGTAACGTTCTATTTTTCTTGAATTTACCAACATATTTCTTGGGGAGACTCAAAGCCAACAGGTATTTAATGGACCCGGATCATATGTCTCTTTCAATGAGCCAATCTGTTGTCTCAATTCTGTTATAGGTGTTTCCCCTACTTCTTTTCTGCCCTCTTCCCTAGTTTTATTCCCAATCTGTTGGGTTGTTTTCCTAATTACTGCAATAATATGTTGTCCTATTACAGCGTTCACTTCTTCTAAAATGGCAGGTTTACTCCATTCCTATTTCTCGCCACTCATCTTTTATGTGATGCTTTAATGTTCTCTCCTAATTTAAATCCAACCATAGGAGGATGATTGATCTTTGCGGTATAAAATATGACATAATATAAGTTGTATAATGATTTTCTATATTATTTATATTTGCATTTTTTACTTTTTGTAAAAATCAATTGAAGAGTTTCAGATTTACTTTCTCTCTGTTTATTTCTTCATATCATTCTTCTCGAAGAGCCTTTCTTTCTCTTGAAAGTGTATATTTCGACAAACTATTTTCTTTTACCTTTATTTTTTTCTGAATAGGAATCTTCTTTTAAGCTTTTGTGTACAATTTTAAAGGAAGTGTTAATTTTGGCAATCCGGGAACGGAACCGAGCTTGGCCTTGGGGGTACCCTACATTTGCTAGGATGAATAGTCGTAGACTCGTTTCTTGGCAATAGAGGATCAATGTACAAGTAGGATGTTACTTGGTCTTCTGTTTCTCCAAATCAATCCCAAACTATTCTCTCGTGCTCTGTTTCTGGGGTAAGGGAGCATGATGAATTTCATCGGTCTACTCTTGTTAAACTTGATTTCTATTGGGCCACAAGAGAAAGGGAGAATGATGACCTATGCTCGTCAATGTATCTTTCATTAGGGGTGTGCAAAATACCCGAGAACCGCTCGAACCGCCCGGAACCGAACCGGAACCGCCTGGAGGGAACTGGTCCGGTTCCCGGTTCCAATTTATGGGAATCGGTGGGTACCGGTCCGGTTCCCGGTTCCATGGGTGGATCCAATTGTCCATCCACCCAGACCGGACCGCAACCATTTTAATATTAAAAAAAAATTACTAAAAGAAACCTTACATCTCATCTCACTCCCTTCGTCTTCAGCTTCTAATCCTATCGCTATTTCATTGCGTTTACTTCTCCCACCGTCCGCATCTCCACGTACTTAAATTTAGTTTTTCTTTCTTTGGCTTGTTTTGATGTCACGTAGTCGTTCTATGTTGAAAACTAAAATTGTTTCATGTCAAGATTGGTTCCATGGATCCACCCGGGAACCGGACTGGACCGACGGTCCGGTTCCCAGGTGGATCTATGCAACAAACAGGTAGATCCTGGTTCCAATTTTTTGGAACCGGTCCTTAGTGGGTGGTTCCCTGTTCTAGGTCTGGAACCGCCTGCCTGGACTATGCACATCCCTATTTTTCATGTCTAGGCATTGCTACTGTATGTAATGTAGTCTCTTTATAAGATCCCACCACATATCTATTAAGAATTAATGGATCGTCTTTGAGCATAATCGAGCAAAGAAGTTGCATTTCCTTCTGCTGCCGCTTCGTAAAACCTCCTCTCCATTTTCCCTCCGAAACGAATCCAGGCTTCATTGTTGCGTTTTGCTTGTGGCATTCTGCTTTAAGATGGCTGCGAAAGTCCGCTCATTTTGAGTCAAACATCGACATCCTTAATAGGAAGCATCTTCTCGTTGACGTTGGAAATTTGCCCAAAAAAAATAGTATGACGCGAATAATTCATATATGGGCGCAATTGAATGTAGTTTTGAGTGGTGTATGTCCTGGGTAGATAAAAGTTTATGAATTTTACTCAGCAACCATGTTGTGCCAATAAAAATATTTTTTTCTCAGAAACATAAATATATTTAAAAGTTATGTACGTGCTGATTTTTTTTCTAGGATCCTCTTGTTAATAAATTTTTATGTATGAGTGTAACATATATCATAAATTGAATTTTGGTACTAAAAAAGAATGATGGATTCCACGTGGATCCCGCTCTACAAAGCTAACAGTCCGATGGAACTTAATGAACGTATTAGCTACCTGAAATACTTGCTCGTTGCTGGTCACATGATGTTTGTAGTCATCCGTGAAATTTGTGGTTTATTTTTTTTTATCTAGAAAAACCTGTAAGCCAATAGTCGGTGGGCAAACCCTAGGGTTCACGGAGGAACCCACCACCCTCGTGAAGTGAGTAAGTCCACATGCGACGTACTGGAGATTCAAAATTCTCTCTTTTGTGAGGGGGAGAAAATCTGAAGCCAACCGCACCACTCAGTGCGATGATTTTGTGAAATTTGTAATTCATCTTTATTATTTCCAACTTTTTCAAACTCAATGAATAGATGTGTGGCCCATTTCTCCAGCACTCGTTGACCTGCACTCGTTGACCTTCTCCACATCATCTGGGGCTATCGACGATGGTGGAGCAGCTTTGATCGGTCTAATCGATACTTTTTAAAGCTCGATTATTGAATGACGGCATTATCGAGGATTCATTCACCGTGTATTCCCTATTAGCACAGGGTAGCATCACATCACTCATCAGGGAGAGAGCCCACCCCAAAACGCGTGAAGGGACGAGGTGGACCCCAGAAGTAAATGAACAGATTGGGGGGGGGGGGGGGGACGGGGAAATGGACACGGCCCGATAGACAAATATAATCCAGAGCTACCATGCACCGGGCCGTGATCCATGCGAGAACAAGTCCGCGAATCATGAGCTACCACTCCATCCATGGGCGGTTAACCCTTCGATTCCCTCTGACGAACGACCTTGGGGCTTCCCCACGCCCTAGAGGCCTCTCGAGTATTCTATTGTACAGACTATGTAATGATCATGGGATTCAAACCCCATCATTAGATCGAGGAAAGGATCGATGGTTTTCGCACTAGTGTAATTAGGAGCCCCTCCTCCTCAATTATACTATTTTGTTCATAAGTTAATACACATTCATGCTTCATTCTGTATACACTTCTTATGAGTCGAGTGTGCGCGCGCGTAAAATTGACTTAAGAGAATTTCTAAAGTCACACAGGTTAAGGAACATAAGATCAATCGACCTACGACAAGTGGTTGGGGAAGGGGGACGGGGGATGTTTTTCTGAGTCATGTGTATCATTTGCGTTGCATTGCTTGATTTTTAACTTGTACACGTTGTGATCCACGGCCATTTAAATGTAATAAAAACTCAAGTGATGAACTGGCAAGCTTTTTTTTTGGGGGTGAGCTTCTTGAAGTATCGACTTTGGTAAGGAAAACAAATTCAGAAAACAAAGATAGAGGATTGGCCTTGCAAGAAAACAAACTTCTACGAGACTTTAAGAGAAATACCAAAAAAGTATCGAATCAAATTTATTGTACGGATGTTATTTCAATTTTAAATCTTTTAATTAGTCATTTTAAAACATTTTGATAATTTGTCAATATAGTCGTTCCTATCACTTTTGACCATAAATCACTGACATAGACAATTTTTGTAAATTTTAAAAAAAAATTATGAATATATTAAATATTTTTTTTCTTCATTGTGGTTGATGAGGGTCGCCCGTGGGTGAGGGGTAGGGCGAGCACTTGCAGGCCCTCGCGTAGGGGCTGGTGAGGGTCACTATTCATAAAAAGAAAAAAAAAGAGAAAAAATTATAAAAAGAATAATAAAAAAGTCAATTTTTGTTTTGAAAATTTTAAAAAATTATCTAAGTCAGTGCTGACTATCCTACATGACGTGGCCAACATCAACGTTCAGTGATTCCAACTAAAAATTGATCGAAATGATTAAATTAGTAAATTGTTAAAATTTTTATGACTAAATTGACCAAATTAAAAAGTTTATGATTAAATTGGCATTTCATACAACTAATTTAATACTTTTTTGATAACTTTTCCACTACTGCTGCTACAAGGTCACTTTTTCCAAAAATGTCACAAACTAGATTTTCATGTTGCACATAAGAAATGTTTTGCCAAGATGGTTTCAAATTTTCTTATCACTGAAATGTTATTAATATCTTATCGATGTAATTTTTGACATGATATTTCAATGTGTAAAAAATTATTTTAATGCAAAATGCAATTCCTGAAATAGTTCTTGATAATGTCGTACATTGTATGGGCCGTTGACCTTGTGTAAGTTGATTGACGAGGCTTATTATATGCACAAGGAAAGAAGGATAAATGTATTGAGAGTTACCGGACTGTTACAAAATGTTTAATCAGGTCCTCAAACTTTTTTTTTTTTTGGGTTTTTGCAATTGGGTTTCTAAACTCTATATATATGCTTGGTATGAGTTAGTAATTTCATTATAAATACAGAGGGAGATGTTGGCGTGGCCGTTAACTGCTGATAGAGTAATTATAATATAAAATATTTTCGAAATATTATAAGATCAAAATTTGGAAAAGAGCGAAAATTAATAAAAGAAGAAAAATTAAACAAAAAAATCATTTCGAAGGAATGCATGTGTCTCCATCAAAAGTAGTTTTGTGCTGCATTCTGGATTGCATTAGTTTTGCCTAAAGCTAAATTCAATGTGTAACTAATTCATGAAAATCATGACAAATGCATTTGTTTCCTTCTACGATAGCGTTCTTGGCCCATGTCGGTCCTCTTCACTTGCTCACGAAGCTTTTGGAGAAGCGGAAGATCGTCCTCTTTGATCTTCTTCAACAAGCCGTCCACGAACAAGTGCCTCTCCAAGTTCCAGAGTTCTGCGACGTCTGCCGCCTCGGGGTCCATTATAGCCGCCCGCTTTGATCTTCTCGAACATGCAGGTGGAATTGACGAGGGCCACTAACCTCAGGTTTGGGCAAGGGCCGCCCTCTTGCCGCCTGACTGTGGTGTCCTTACCCTTCTCCTCTTGATTTTTCCTTTTCTTAACAATTTTTGCTCTGTTTTTCAGATTTTTAATTTTTTAAATTCAGAAAATTAATTTTTATATTAAAATTGCCTTATGAGGTGCAATGTCAGCATATAATGGCCACTTTACATCTTCTTTTATAATTTTAATAGGAAGACCAACTCAAATAACAAAGATACAGTTTAGCAATTCAGTTGTACAAACAAGGTTGAGGGAGCTTATTGAATATTTTGAAATAGTTTAGGACCCGATGCCTTTATCCCGGGGGGGTGGGGGACTCGAGATTGACCTTTCTGCTCTCCCAAGGAGTCTTTAAAATTTCCGAACTTGATAAAAAGTCTTGGACTCCATTGCCGTGTCCACTGGCTAATGCAAAACGTTAGGTGGGAAATAGACAATTGAATTTGAGTTCAAAGTGAGCCGGTGAGGTGAGTGGTTTCAGCTTCCTTACAAGTTTCACTTGGAACCTGGAACTTACCCTCGAGTACAAGTTCTTCATTTTTTGGAACATAAAACCTACCCATCGGAATCTAGAAATTGGAACTTACCTTGTTACAGCTTACAAGGTCGGTTCCGGGTTCTAATAAATTCTTTTTTTTTTTGGGGGTTGATATTTAATTAAAAAAAATGAAAATGAACGCAACAATACCAAACAAGTTTGTCATTCACCGAAGAGAATACAAAACGAACAAAATTATCATGCATGTAAACCAGGGACTCTAGGTCATTTCTTCTACTACTCGTTTTACCAAGTTGAGTGTGCACACTTGCAAATTAAATTGTTCCTCTGTATCAATATTTTTTTGGGTGCATGGAACAGTAATTGCACGAAACATGTGGTATGTACATATGAAGATACTAGTAATTTTAAATGAACCGGAAATCATCTGGAGTTTGGTTGAATTTAATGTGCAAACCAGTGGAGGGATCTTGCCATCTCGTAGTTGCAAGGTCATGAATAAAAAATGAGACATGTGCATTTCTCCTTCACAATCACTAATTTCTAGGGCATAAAAGGATTTTATGCAATAGCTAGATACCTAATCCAAGGTCGGCCAGAAATAATCTTTTCTCTTCAGGAGTTCCTTGGGGGGACCAAGCAAAAAGTTACTTGGTTGTAGAAGCATAAATGAGAAAATCACAAATGCTGAACTTGGCATATATTTTTGATACTCTAGTCTAGTAGAACCTTAAGGGCGCATTTGGTAACGTTTCTATTCAAAAATTGTTCAAGGGAATAGAAATAAAAAAAAAAAAACTATTTCTGTTCCGGGGAACAATTTTTGACCAGAAAGACGCGTTTGGTAAACTTGTTTCGAGAATAAAAAATGAATAGAAACATGTTTGGTAAATTTATATTCTTTTTTTGTTTCTTTTAATTTTTTAATATTTTTATTTTATTTTTCCTTTTATCCTTTCTTTTCTATTTTTTCTTCTTTTGGCCGGTCGCCGGAGGCCGGCAATTAGCCAACGGGGACCGGCAGCCTCGCCTAAATCAGGTGAGGCCGAGCCTCGCCGGTGGCTGGGCGAGCTTGGCCTCGCCCAGATCTGGCGAGGCCGAGTGTCGCCGGCCCCTAGCGAGGCTCCACCTCGTTGGATCTGCGAGCTCGAGCCCCCTCGAGCTGGCCTAGCCAAGGCGAGGCTGAGCCTCGCCATGGGCCGGCGATGCTCCGGTGAGGTCGCCGACTCTCGACGGTGTCACTGACCCTCGACGGCGTCGCCGGCCCTCGACGGCCGGTCGCCGGCCATGGCTGAGGCCGGTGACTAGCCAAAGAAAAAAGAAAAAGAAAAGAGAAGAGAGAGAAAAAATGTTCTTCAAAAGTGTTTCTGAAACAAAAAAATAACTTTTTTTTGTTTATCATTTCCGATCCAATTTTGCTCTGGGAACAAAAAAGTAGATTTTGAACAAAAACGCAAACAAACGTGTTTTTGTTCTTTTTTTGTTCCCGGGATCAAAAAAGAAAATTTTTGTTCATAAACAAGAAAAAAGAACATTACCATGCAGGGCCTAAGTGACTGCTCGATAGAGAAAATGCTAAGGAACATGTGACTGGAGTCAGCAATTACCCTTTAGAGTGCAACTTCTCAAGTATAGAGATTACTTCAACGGCAATACATGCAATTGCGTCCAATGGCCGGCTGAAGTAGTAAGGAAGGAGAAAGCATCAGAAGCTGAAAGAGAATTGGGGATTGTTTAACAGAACCTAGAGTAGACACCGCAAAAGCTATCAATGGGGAAATATACGTTTGGGAAGTTGCTGATTGGAGGAGCTTTTAAACTAGGTCCAAGTAAATACATGACCTGCATATACAAAGAAATCATCGAAAACTTTGCATTATAGAATTACAGAATACGAGTAGATGGAATTGCACATATCATGACATAATATTCACTTGGTTGCCCCTTGTAATGAATTCGTGGCAGCGTTGTGCCATGACTTTCACTAAGATCACTGCACAATATGCAGAACTCAGATGCGAAGTTCAACACGCAAATCCAATTTCACATGCAAGAGCACCACTTGGCAAAATCGGTTGAATGTGATATAGGTTGATTTTGTGTGCAATGAGTTGATTTTCACTCGTTGAATGGACTTTAGAAAGAAAGCATCTCTGCACGTGATTTGTCAATTAATAGTCTCATGGGGATGGTTTATAATTTTCTTCTTGATATATATTTATCTGTTATAGCCAATTCCAAGTTCCAACTCTTGATTGTTTGCAAGTGTCGAGCAATAGACTGAATCAAAAGCCATAAGTAGAAGTAGGAAGTAATAAGGACAGGGTGGCAAAACGAGTGTTGTATGTAATGTCATGTAGTGCATAATAGCGCCAGTACTTGAAAGAAGCATTTGGTGACATTACTTAGAACATCTGTCTAGCACTTAATGTAACAGTATGTGCTTGTCATTTGGGTTTTTGAAATCTAAGTTTGGCTCAATCATAAACGAATTCTTTGCCAGGGTCTGCGTTGTCACTTATGCTTTGGTTTGGAGTTCCATAAGAGGGAAAATGCTGATAAAATGGGGAACAAGATGGATGATTTTCTGATATTGGTTGTCTTCGAGGTGTTGCTTGATGAGTACTCACTCCAAGGAAACCAAGAATGGGTAGTGAAGCTCAATTCTTCAACTGAAGGTAGGCTGACTTTGTATCTCGCTACTTCTATTAACTATCATAGCATCAGTAGTCACGGGTGGTGTATGCAATACACACTCACATACTATGAGCTTCATCTCTATGCCGTTGGATATCTTGATATAAATTTGTATAGACACCCCATCAAGTGAAAGGCCATCTTGTTCTTTTTCACGGTCCCTTCCAGCTACAAATTTCCATTGTTCTTCTTGAGATCTTTCACATTTGATGCGAGAGAACTGTGTTAGGTTTGTTGAAGAAAAGCAGCTTTAAATGAGGTCTGTGACACTTGTGTGTGATCCATCTTTGTTTCAGTGGTGACTTACCTTAATATTTCATTTTTGAGGAATATTGCACTTAAAAGCAGTAACAAAGATGGAAATCAAAAAATGTTATAACTTTGAATGATGCATCTCTTTTGGAAGTCGAGACAACTTTGATTTCATGGGTAGGATTGACCGGGAACATATTGCATGTTGTGCTTATCTTAGATTGAGCTATTTAGGTAACATTATTCAATTGATCTTTTCCATTTGGGGGAGAAGTTCAGTATGATACTTCTTTTGAATGAGCATCAAGTATTGGAGCTACATTGAACACTACCCAGATGTTTTCCTTGCCGCGATGATTTTCCTTTTTTCCCCCCTCTGAAGCCAATTATCCTACCTCGAGTCACAATTTCCAAGCATAATGTCAGAGAGAAGGGGCAGCTGAATACTGGTTATAATTTCACAGTGCTGGGTCACTGGAAAGTACTGGTTGAGTGATGTCAATGGCACAACTAAGATGATTTTGCATAGTACACGAGACTCTGGCAGATTTGAAGTGAATTTGAGATTCTTTTTTTTTTGGTCGAAATTACCGATTGATATTATATTAAAAGAGAAGTGCAACCTGCTAGAACAGTGTCACTTAGTACAATATCATGGAAAAAGAGGAGGAGGGAAAACAAAGCAGTGTCTGACTGGGCCGTGAACCCTGTGGGCTTTGGCGGCCCAATCGGCGACTAGATTGGCTTCTCGACGGACATGCTGGAGAGAGACATTAGGGCAACGCGAAAAGAGATCTTGAAGAACCGCAAAGAGGTGCCGCTCCTTCCATGGCTGCGGTTGTTGCTGCCGAAGGACTTCCACCAGTAATAAGCAGTCCGATTCAACCAAGACGCGATGGAGATGAAGCCCCTGCTTGATCAAATGTTGGAATGCCAGAATAAGAGCATAGATTTCAGCTTGAAACGCCGATTGGGCTGGAACGGTGCTCGTGAACATATCGGTGAGTCCTCCATTAAAGTTTCTATAAATACAAGCCACCACACCTTGCTGATTTCCTAGTAAAAAAAGTCCTGTCAATACTGCATTTTATAGTGCCCTTGGCAGGTGGTTTCCATTGGCGATCAGGACTAACGCTTGATTTTTGAAACCGAGGTTGAGAGGGCTGTAGAATCTGGAATATGCGGCGCTGGGCTAGGGCATTCTCCACCACTCGGATGGGATCCGGGGATTGCTGTCTGAAGATTGCGTTGTTACGCTAACACCATATCTCCCACAACAGATAGGCAAGCACTTCAAAACTTGGGGGTGTTCGAGACTGAGTGGCTCTAGTGGCAACCCACTCATCCAGGCGACGTACAAAGGTTCGTGATATTGGGATCGTGATCTTGGCATGATTCCATATATCTCAAGTCCAATTGCAATAAAAGAACAGATGTTCAATGGTCTCTAGAATATTTTGATTACAAAGGGTGTAGTATGGGTTGGGGGAAATTTGTCTATGGTATAGGTTTGCTTTAGTGGCAAGGGCGCTTTTACAGGCTAACCACATAAAAACACGAATCTTAGGAGCCGTTTCCATATGCCATATCTTTTTCCACAATTGAACATGATTTTGGTATGAAGAGGAAGCAATAGTGGTAGGGTTTTGTTGGATCGAAGACAAATAATGGTAATAGCTTTTAACTGAGAATACACCTGAGGAAGTAGCAGTTCGGACTAATTGATCAGTACAAAGAGAAGGGTTTATAGGGGTACTTAGGATCGCTTCACTTACCCGTGCACTAAAAAGGTTAGAAATAAGCTCCTTCTTCCAAGTAGCAGTAGGTAAATCTAATATATCAGCAACTATAATGGGTTCCCCCTCCGCTGCTTGACCTCCTATTTTACCAATTGTAAGCCAAGTGTCTTCTCTAATGTTAATCTTGGATCCTTCCGCCACTAACCACCGAAGTTTAGGGAGAATAGCATCTCGACCCTTTAACATGCTCTGCCACCCCCATGAAGGTCTATAGCCTAAGGTTGCATTTTGAAAAGAAGACTGTCTAAAGTATAGGCCCTTGAAAAGCTGACTCCATATAGCATTAGGTTGCTGGAAAAGACGCCAAGCTTGCTTACCAAGCATTGCTAGATTGAAATTTATGAGATCTCGGAAACCCATGCCCCCCGCTGTTTTGGAGTTCTTTAATTCTGACCATGCTATCCAATGAATACCAGATTCACTATTGTTCTTACTCCACCAGAAAGCTGATATCTTCTTTTCTATCAATCTGCAGAGCGACAGGGGAAGCTTGAAGATAGACATAGCATACTGAGGTAATGCCTGAATTACTGCTTTCAATAAAATCTCCTTGCCCCCTTTTGATAAGAAGTTTTCCTTCCAACCAGCTAATTTTGCGTTAATTTTGGCCGGGAGACATTTTGAACGCCCCCAGTCCGAAGGGATGCCCAGATACTTGCCATATCTGCTTACCACAGGTATTTGTAGTTCTCTTGCTAGAGTATTCTGTAGAGTCATAGGACAGTTCTTGCTGAAAAAAATGCCAAATTTGTTCCTATTGATAAGCTGTCCTGTTGCTTGGCAATACTGGTTTAGTATATTAGCAAGATTTTGGCATTCATAAACTGTGGCTTTGAGGAAAAATACTGAGTCATCAGTAAACAATAAATGAGATAGCTTAGGATAGGCTTGATTAAATTGGATCCCCTGTAAGTGACCCATACTCACTGCTTGCTTTATAACTGTAGACAAAGCATTGGCAAGCAAAATGAAAATATAAGGGGATAGGGGGTCACCTTGCCGGATTCCTCTAGTAGGTTTAAAATATGGGAGTTGTTCTCCATTGAATCGAATACTAAAAGAAGCCATAGTGATACAAGCCATGACCATAGTTACCCATCTATTTGTAAAGCCCAACTGCTGTAAATAAGCTGCTAGAAAGTCCCATTCAACTCTATCATAGGCCTTTTGCATGTCAGTTTTCAGAATAAGATTGAATCTTTTTGTTCTTGATCTAACCTTAAACCGGTGGAGTACTTCCTGAACGACCATGATATTATCTTGAATCTGTCTGCCACTTACAAATGCTACTTGTTCTGGTGTGATCAATCTAGGTAAGCAAGACTTAAGTCTGTTAGCCATAACTTTAGAGATAATCTTGTATGCAAAGTTGCAGAGACTAATGGGACGATATTGGTTTATGCTTTCTGGGTGATTTACTTTAGGAACCAGGGTCAGAATCATTTTGTTTAAGTTAGGATGCATGAAACCTGATTGAAAGAAATCTTGCACAGCTTTGACAATGGTCGTTTTGATGATATTCTAGTGATGCCTATAGAAAAGACCGTTGAGGCCATCTGGTCCAGGAGCTTTGGAAGCACCCAATTGAAAGATAGCTTGGTATACCTCCTCTTCTATTACCATACTTAGTAAGTGATCATTCATTTGTGGTGTAACTATTGTTGAACATTGCACTAGAAGTGGGTTAAAGTCTCGGTTTCCCACTGATTGATATAGTTGAGGAAAGAAGCCCATAGTCATGTCTTTAAGTTGTTCTGGCTCCCGTATCCAGTTCTAGTCTTCATCTTTAAGCATACAAATTCTATTTCTTTGTCTTCTTTGCACTTTACAAGCATGGAAAAATTTTGAGTTTTTGTCACCCCATGTTAACCAGTTAAGATGTGAACGCAACGCCCAGAACTGCTCCTCTTGATTCCACAATTGTTGAATTTCAATTTGAATTGAAATGGCTAACTCTTTATCTCCCACCTGATAAGATTTTCTGTTAGTGATAATGTGTAGATGTTGCTGTAATTGAAGAATGCGTTGCTTGGCATTACCAAACCGAGACCTGCTCCAGCTAGCTAGTTTGAAAGAGACTGCTAGCAATTTTGAAGTTAAAGAGGTAGGACTACTCTCCCATGCTGATTGAATTACCTCTTTACATTCATTATGTTGACTCCAGAAGGCTTTGTAATGGAAGGTCTTTTGTGGCTTGGCAGATTGATAATGAGTATGCAGCATAAGTGGGCAGTGATTCGAGCCAATCGAAGGAAGAGCAAACACTTATGCAGAAGGATATAATAAACTCCAATCCAAGGAGCAAAAGACATGATCTAACTTCTCCTTCACCAAATCATCCCCCTCTCTATTGTTAGACCAGGTAAATTCACACCCTTTACTGTCCAATTCAATTAAAGCGCAATCATTAATCAATTTTCAAAAAGATGTCATTCTGGAATAAATTGCTGGTCTTCTTCCTACTTTCTCCAGGGGGATAGGAAATCATTGAAGTCCCCAATACACATCCAAGGTAAGTAATTTACTGCATGGATAGTCCTGATTATATCCCAAAAATCCTGCTGAGCTTGGTATATTGCAGGGGCATATAGGCAAGTAACATGCATGGAAGCAGCTATCGGAGGATCCAGAACTATAAGATCTACAAAATTCTGCCCCGATTTTATAACAGTAACATCAAAAAGCTCCGTCCAAAACACTGCAAGACCTCCAGACAAACCTGTTGGATCCCTCAAAAAAGAGTGAGAGAAGTGAAAACGACATTGTAAGTTCTTCAAAACTGTTCCTACGTTCTTAGTTTCCATCAAGAAAACTAAATCGGGCTTTTCAGAGGCTAACAAAGCCTTCAGGGCTTGAATTGTCAGGGGATTGCCCAACCCCTGACAATTCCAACTTAGTATTTTCATTTGGAACGTGGTGGCTGTTGAGGGCTAGTCGCCAAAGCCCATGGAGAGTGATCATCAGCCACAAACACAGGGGTGTCCAACAGGTGGGATTCATCCAACTCGAGAGTATAATTTGATCTAATCTCATATGGGGAGTAATGCTTAGTTTTCTTGCTAGTTCCCACTGCTATCTGTGTTCTAGGGGTCTTTTGTTTATTCTGTTGAGGAATGGGGATGGAAGGATTTGAATACCCTTTAACTTGGCAGTTGCAGGGACCAAGTCTGTGGTTCTGGAAACTGGATTAAGGGTCTGTGGTTCAGATGGAATAACAGGGGTGGAAACAGGGGCTGCGGGAACAGGATCGATTGGAGGTAAAGCTGGGAGGGGGAGGGGCAAAGTTGGAGGGATTTTAGGTATGGTCTCTTCCATAGGTTCTATAGGAGATTTGGGATTGTAAAAGGCATCCCAATAGGGGCTATGCTGTCTGACCTCTGCCCTCAACCACGGGCCATAAACCATTGTTTCTCGACCCTCAAATTGAGCTTCGTCATAAGGGTAATCTTTACATGATGCTGCATAATGCCCAAGTTTCCCACAAGAATAACAATAGTGAGAGAGTCTTTCATACCGAAAATCAAGCCATAGGGCTTTTCCTGCAATGCTAATGAGCTTGCCTGTCTTTAAGGATGATTGCAGGTTAATTTCAATGCGCACTCTCCCAGAGGTATCAGGTTTCACCTCCAGCACTCTTCCCAGCTGCTGTACCACTCGACTTAGAAGTTTAGGACTATTCCATTCCAGGGGTAAGCCGATTACATGAACCCAGAATGCACACTTGGAGAAATCGTAATAGTGTGAGGGAGTATTTGGTTGCCATTGGTGTACATTGACTAGATGACCAGAGAATAACCAAGGGCTTCCATCTAATATACGTCATTTTTCGATTTCAGATAGACATTTGATGATGTAAATGCCACCATCACTGGAAGAGATTTCCACATGATCTACACGCCACGCTTTCTTCATCACGATTTGAAAAGCAGGTAAATTAACAATAGGGTTTGTGAAAATGTTACCCACTAGGATGAGGCGACACTCTTCAATCTTGTCCGTTGCATGTACATCTTCCCAGACCTCCAATTCTTGTTCTGAACAGAGACGTCCCAGGCAGTGACATAGTGAAGCGATTCGCAATGAATTATCTTCCTCATCCGTAGCCATAATGAAAGATAAGTTACTAGTGCAAATTAATTGACAGGCTCCCAGTTCAGAGTAGAAGCCATCATGGGTTGTGTGTCAAGGATCGACCACATGCAACCAAGAAACTTCGGAAGGAAAGCAAGGTACGTGGCCAAATGTACAAGGAAACAGGGTAGAAAACCAGAGAAGAACTTCAATGGAAAATGGAGAAGGAAGGTGTTTCACTTGAAAGTCCAGTAGCGACAAGAGGAGAAGAATCTGCGACTTGATAAGTCAGCATGTGCATTATGATTACTACATCTGCCTATTAATAAAACACTAGGAATATCTCGGGTTATAGGTTTTTTTTTTTCCTTGTCTATGTTAAATCTTTCCATGGAATATAACAAGTTTACTGTGATGTCAATAACAGCATTGCTTGTAAGCAGAAAAATTTTCTCGCCATTTGATACCAAGGACTGCTTTTAAGGACAACTCCAATGCGGGTGCATTAATTTTGGAGGCATGCTCTGACAAGAAGCTTTAGTTATTGTGCAATAGAGACAATTGCAAATTCAATTATTCTGTGTATATATTGTTATTGTGCCTTCCAAGTTAGCCATCTGTTTTGAGATAGTTTATCCATCTCTCGAGATTAACATATAAATTTGACTCCTGCATACTTCACTTTACGGCGATTCTCACAACTTTACTGAACTATTGGAACTGTGCGTGCTTGCGTGCCTGCATGTGTGTGTGTGTGGGCGTTTTCTTTGGTGTTATTTTTCTTTGGGAGGGTTGGGGGTGGGGTTCTGGTTGATATGTTCAGAAATATAACATTGCATGCAACCATGATATTCTTATGATGAATTGATAGGTATGTTCGTGGATTTCTAGTGCAAGGGAGATAGACAGAAGATATAAAAAGTTGTTTGTCAAGAAAGTTTCCAGCCCATCGACTGGTCAAATATTTGTGGACACTGTTGTCTATTTAAGGAATCAATGCTTTTCTTTGGCTCTATCGTCCATTGCAAGCAAGAGTTCTGTCCTTCTGCCAATTGGGCATTTTAAATGCAAGGACATGGTATGTTACTCCTTGTAATTGAGGTCTAGAGACTCATGAGGCATCTTTGGAGCATGGGTGTGATGAACTGTTCCTAGTTCGCTCAAAACGTACCTCAAAACTACCAGCAAAGGGTTCTTCTATACCTTTGTTTCATTTGAGAAGGTTAGATTAACACATGAGAAAATGTGCATGTGTACACAGAGAAGAGAATTTATTTCGATAGTGCTTGAAACAGTGGTGACTCTCTATCCCAGTTGCTCTTTAAAGGTTCATGTGCTGATTGACGCTCAAAAATGCGTTTACTCTCTCCTGACAGCATGAGGAGGACATGATCATGGCTTCTTTGATTTGCATTGTGGATTTTGGTTGTCAGAAGCTCCTAGTCTGCAAATGGAGTTAGATTGTGGAAAGAAACTTCAGTTCGATACAGAGGTAGTTACAAATTTGAATTAATTCTTGTATTTGGTCCCTTTATGAACCATATTAATATTTTTTTGCTGTACTTTTTATTATCAGCAAAAATATTAATTGTCTTGAGTTGGTGGCACTAATTTCAGGAAACATCTTTGCATAGGTGGACTAGTTTGCTAGAACTCTGTGTGGCGTCTCGTGTGATGGACTTTTCCTCCCCTACGCAGGTTAATATTGATTTGGGAAGATACTGTCTTGCTTCGCAAGAACTTAATTTCAACTCTTTCATTAGTGATAGTTCAGTGAATCACTTCACTGGAAAGTCGCCTTTCCCAATGTTGGATAAATTTATAGAATATGTAGCCTCAATTGAAACTGTATCAGGTGATCGCTATAGTTTTATTTTCAGATAAACATTTCAATTGCTTCATAGTTCATAGAATTCTACCTGAGACTGTGTATGTTATTAAAGTTGCTAACCTTACCTGAAAGAATTTTTATGGGACTGATATGTCCTATTTGAAAAGAAACTATTGGTTGATACTTTACCCTTTCATGTGGAGCAACATCAAGAAAATGATCTGGTTTTAAAGGCCTATCGTTTCTTCTCCTTTCTCCTGTAATGCTCATGAATCTGTCGCTATATTAGGTAAAATTCGAAGCTGGTACTGGTTCTCAGAGCATGAACTCATGGTTTCTAGCTTGTCAAGGAACAGGTTCTGTGAGCGGATAGGTAGAGCATTCGCGGAATATGCTACGTCTTTTCAATGGGAAATTTCTTGTGTTGAAACGTGCTCTGAGTCTACCTTCAGTAGACACCAGCTTACTTTTTTCCCCAATTTGACTGGCCTAGTTATCTATGTTGCGCACCTGATTCGGACTGTATATTACCAGAAATGTCACGATCTTGGTTGCAAAGTTACGGAAAATTTCTGCCCAACATTTTTTTATTTTTTTTCTTTTGTGTGAAAATGAAGGTAAAGTGAGCTTAGTAATAGCCCAGGTTACTGCTGCCCGCTGCGTCTGATCCTGGGGGATACTGTGCCTAATTTATCAGCATGCTTTGATTCTGGCAAATCCTCCTGATGTAACTAATAACGTGGTTGACATTGATGAAAACACAACAAATTGCTCCCCTATGGATGCTTGGTGGCTTGAAGCCATAAGAGTCGCAAATACTATAGAAAACCAACAGGTCATGGAGTACGACCACAAGGCGAGTTATCCACTTTACTTATTTGTGCAAATATTTTAGGATCTTTCGACAGGTCATATGAAACAAGGACTGGCGGGTGGATGTAGAAATTAATACACCTCAGGGTGAGCTCTGAGCTTGAGCTCGACCATTCGAACGGCTCAGAGTTGCAATTATTTGGGAGGAAAGTCGATCCATCTCAGTTCTTCAGCTTGCAGACTTGAACAAGGGTAGCACTTCATGGATCCTTTCAATTCAATCGCATCAGAAAAGGAGCATCAGATTGAAAGTAGTCGCCGTGAAGATGTCGTTATCGACCAAAGCACTCTGATTTCCGATGTTTGTTTTGAAAATTACTTTTGCTTGGCAGACGGTAGTACTTCAGAGAAGAGCCATGTTATTCAAGACGAATTATCAGGCCGCGAATCCATTCCGACTGCTCACAGATGGCAAGAGTGTCATTTTATGGAAAATTCTTGGTTTATCATAAAATATAATATAAGAAATACATAAAATATATTAGAATTCAAAAAATAAAAAAAATTAAGAAATCGAAATATATAAAAAAAATTCAGAAACTTCTAAAAAAATTCAGAAAATCACAAAAATTTTAGAAAATTCGAAAAAATCCATGAAATTCAAAAAATTCCAAAATTCCAAAAAAAAAATCTTGAGGGAATTAAGAAAAAAGCTTTAAAATAGTTCTTTGGGTAATTTTCTCTTAAAAAGTGGGAGCTTTTTTATCTAAATTTTTGCTAAAAAATTGAACCAGCCCTTAGGGCTTCATTATAGGGTTTTGTTTATTCTTAGAAGCAAACACTCTTGATTGTGTACTTTCAATATGATGATTATGACTTCCCCTAAGCTTGGTTAAGATTGGCATTTATTAATTTGTTAGGGCTAGATGTTTGCTTTTTATTGCAATTTATTTAATGCTTTACTTTGTTATTGATTGTTATTTTAATGAATGTGCACCTATATGATCATTTCATGGTGTTACTGGATAGGTTTAAAATCAATCCAAATTGTCTGACAAAAATATTTTGAAATAAACAAGATTAGGTACTAAAATAACACTAGTTGATTGATTACTGTAATCATCAAATCTTCGACTTTAAATTCTCTAGTTATTTAAGAAGTGATATACTTCCATATTTCACTTAGTTTTTAGCCAACCCCAATAAATTAGTGACGACTCCTCATTAGAAAATTCTTGTAGCGTCATCTCCAATACAACAACATCGCGAGAGGTGTGGGCTTAAGAGAGTTTGCACCTAATCACGAGCCATAGACCCATCATTTTGGTAGTATTCCTAAATCTATTCTGCGCCCCCCCCCCCCTCCTCCCAAGGGATAGGTCACCACAGTTAAAAATTAATTTACTTGAATATCTAGTTATATTGATGGATGGTAACACTTGATTGAGTGACATCTTTTTATCAACCTTTTGAGATTTCACAGTATTCAAGATGTTGGTATAAGCCTAATTTGAAGCTGTTGGAAATCTAACAGACTGGCAATTGCAAAAACAAACCAAAAGTTATTCTCTAGTTTTAGCTTGACCGCAAGGTGATCAAACGTCCATGAAGCCAAATTTTCAAGATGGATCGAGGATGAATGTATGTTTAAGGTGTGCCAGCTTCTGAGAGCAAAATATGACGTAGAAAATGTCACTTCGACTGAAATGACAAGGACACTAAAATACTTGAAAAGTAATGTGCATAGATTGAAATTGAAGGAAGTCGGAAGGAAATTGTTAGAATCAAAGGAAATCAAAGGAAAATTAGGCTGGTGACCACTGAAATTAAAAATCGAAGTGCAAACAGAGGAAACCAAGTCATTAAGAGAACTTCGCTCTATTTCCATGATTTTACTAACTCCTAAGGCAATCGAGTCTCCTACAATGAACTGCCATTTTATTCATGATTTAATCTAATTTTGTAACCACTCTAGCTGTTAGCTCAAACAGCTCGAGGTACCCTTTCTTAAGTTTGATTGAAAGGCCAACAATACACCTCATCGAAGTTACGTCGCACAACATCCATGAGAAGCTAGACAGTATAAGCTCCGTATCAAAATTGGGATTATTATAACTTGATTCCTCATACTTCGCTTTGCTCCCCTAACTCATACTGATAATTGAATCTCTCTTCAGTATCTCAGCCATAAATTATCACCACCAACATAAGCTAAAGAATTATGCAGTAAAAATTCCTAAAAGAGGTGGTGCTGAAAATAAAGAGCACCAATGGGAGTAAAATATGTTGATAACTATCATTTTCTTTTCTCTGCTTTTACTAACACTGTCTTATTGCATTTCATGATATATTTCTATTGATGAAATTGTTTCATCATTTTGATGGTACGCATCATGCGATTGATAAATGTGAACTGGTCAACTCAAATCAGCATCTGTCCTTCTCTTCATTTCTCTCTCGAATTACCGATCCCTTGCTTTGTTTCTAGAGCTTTGAAGCACAAGGAAAAGAACCCCACTTAGGCCTTTGATGTCCAATGTGAACTGTTCAACTTCAACGGCCTCCTTTCCTTCTTTTGGGGGCTCCATTCCGATGAGCACACACAGAGCACCGACCCATTATTTATTTAGTGGCCAACAGCCAAACCTGATGATAGGTTTGAATTAAAATACTGAGAAATAATGCATGGACGATCAACCTCATTGAGATTTCCCAGGGGGATTAAAGAATGCATGATAATGGAGGAATTAATTCAGTCCGAACAAATAGTCGTCACGAGTGCACTCTACTGCCCAAACCCTAAGATAGGAAAACTTTAAGCTTGTAGATGGAAACAATTTTGACACTAGTCTAGCTGAAATATGGAATTTTTATGTCACGAGCCGTGATGCACCAGCCTCTATCAGCTGATGCTGATTGAAAGTCCTCCCGAGACAAAAATAAAAAATGAATGACATTGATCTTATAATGTGCCAAGCAATAAAGATCAAGTCAATCTCGGTTCGTTGATCTTTGTTCATCTTCACTTTTTTGCTGGCCAAGGTTCACACATTATTTGTTCATATTAAAAAGCCCCGCTCAATTCTATCCCCACAGAACCACCTTTTTTCTTTAGAGACAGTCTTTTTCTTTTTTGGTCTTACTCGGTCTCTCTTTATTATATATAGTAGTGCACGTTGCTGCTACACACATAAAAGTTTAGAAAAAAATAGGAGAAGGATAGAATTTGCATCCCCTAATATAGACATAATTACATATCCCATCCTCCCAAGTTATTGTTTACATTCTAAGTCTAAAATCTTTCTATTTATTTGTCATTATAACAGCTAGAAAAACTTTTACCAAATTAAAGATATCCATAGATATGAGAGACAAAGATAAAGTAATATATAGAACGTGTGATTGGTTTCACACAACTAAACACTATTGACACCTAAATTTTGGCAACCCATATAATTACCCATTAATTGCATTAAAAATTAGGGATTAATCTTTAACCCCTAGCAAAAATAATTTTCATCAAATTGCATGACATATAGACATTAGAAGCATATGCATTACTAGTATTAGAATTTATTAGTTAGAAAAAAATTATTATTAATTAAAAAAGGGAGCAAGGCTGGGCTTGCCCAGCCCCTTCTTCTTTTCCTTTTCCTTTCCCCCTACTGGGCCGGTCCATCCTCCTTTTTCCCTGGGCCGGCCCTGTCCTTTTCTCTCTTCCTCCCTTCCTCTGTCTTGGATGCTAGCTGAAGGACGATGCGAACGAAAGGAGACAAGGCAGAGTAGAGGGCGTCGCGTGAGACGTCCGGTCGGGGGCAGGCCAACAGCTGCAGCTAGCATGGCAGGAGGCCATGCGCACTGGATGGCTTTAATAGGGAGAGAGGAGCGAGCTCTTGGAGGGGGATTCGTTCGAAAAAGATAGAAATTGAGAGAGAGAGGGGGGGGGGGGGGCAGAATTCGCCTCGGCTGGGCGTCGCTCAGCCATCCTCGACGCAAATTGACATACCCTAGTCGGCATGGATGGTGGTCGTTGGAGGAGGCGGTGATTCTTGATTTAATATAAGGATAGTTGGCGTTTTGTTGTTCTGGGTTTAATGGACGTCGATGGTCCTAGGGCCGTGCGAGGAAGACAACAGGAGTAGGACTAGAAGGAAATAGGAATATAGGGGTGAGGGGAGGATATGGGTTGGGTCAAGCCTAATGATTTTTGGGCCAAAATAGGTTTTACGAGCTTGGGTTTATTCCGAATTTTGATTTTGGGTTTGACCCGGCCTTGGAAATGGGGACCGAAGCTAGATTTTGTTGGATTTGGGCTTATTTGAGCTTAGTGTGTTTTGGATTCTGGATAGGATTGAAGGGCTTGTTAAATTAGCTTTGGTCCGAACTTGATCCATTGGGATTGGGAAATGCTCGAGGAATTGGGCTTAATTCTATGAGTTGACCCCAATTCTTGTTTATAATCAATTAAAGCCCCGTTACGTGTAAAGCCCATTTCGTGTCCTTGAGCCCAGATTCGTGTGACCTGCGGTAGCGCATCTTCCTGGGTCCCTATTTTCGGAATAAAAAATTATTTTTAAATATTAAAAAATTCCAAAAAACTTTATTTTTTCTTAAAGTTATGAAAAAGCTTAAGATTTAAATTTTAAATGTGTGAAAATGCTTAATAAAAAATTGTGCTCAAAGTTGAACAAGCTTTTAAAGCTTAACAATAGGGTTTGAATGTTCTTAGAGATGAGTGCTTGGTCGTTATTCAAGCGTTTCTCTTTCAATTATTAATTGATTACACACTCTCCATATATTGATTATCGTTTCCATTTTAGCCTAGTTAAGAATGACATTTTTCTTATTTCTTAGTATTTAATTCTCACTTTGCCTTGCAATTTACTTAAAACTTTATTGACTGTTGATTATTATTTTAATGATTGCGCACCTGTATAATCATGTTAGATGTTAGTGAATAGGTTTCACATCAATCAGGACTACCTGACAATGCTTCTTTCTCAAGGAGCAACATTTCCTCTCAAAAAAATTTCTTCTAGGGGAACATCTTCAGGGGTCATCCCTGGTTCAAAACTCAGCCTCCGGGAAGGACTCGCAGGTCGTGATGGACCAAAGGAAGAGGAAGAGGATGATCTAGAGCCACTAGTCCGGATGAGGAGGCAGGAGCACCTGGACAATCTGCCGGATCAGGTCGCCCAGCTGAACAAGGAGGAAACACCGGATCGGGACCAACATCAACATCACCGCACAGGCACAGCATTACTTGAGCATTTAGGCTGAGAACTCTGTGCTGAGAGCCCAGGCGACTGAGCTCAGCCACGGGTTGGAGTCACTGGATGAGATCATCGAATTCTTGAATGCGAGCAATGGAGCTTTGGATTTGGGGTTACCCACGATGCCAAGGAGCTGACGAAAGGGAATCTCACCGCTCATTCGAGCTGGTGCTTACCAGGTCTCATTATCGGGTTGGTAGTGAAATTTGTGTTCTTTTAATTTTAGATTTTAGATTTTAATTATTTTGCAAAACATGAATAATTTAAAAAATATTTTTTAAAGATAATTTTTTATATCACTTATAAAAAAAATGAATGAATAAAGAATATTCTCATATTTCATGAAAAATATATTATTGATAAAAAATATTATTTAATTATTTTTATCATTTATTTTATCTTTTTTAGCATGAAATTAGTATTTGAGAAAACCGGATGACTATTGTGGACATGGGACGATGCTATGAGCCATTGTACAGATGGACAATCAAAGATAAAGTTGGTATGCTCCAAAGAATCTCATAAGAGAGGCGAATTACATTCAAAATTAGCATTATTCATGAGTAAATTTTATTTACAGTGAAACCCCCCCCCCTCACTCTAATGCTCCAATCATGCGATTTGTCGATGTTCTTGACATTTCTTTTTTTTTCCCATTTTAATTTTTTTTTGGTCGAAATAGCTACTGATGTATTAGCTTACGAAGTCTTGGAAAACGACGATGCGTTACATTCGGAAACTAAAATATTCCAAAGAGATAGAGGAGGTCTATTCACCCAATCTAGAGGAAGTTGTTTAAGGCGGTGTGCGCGGACCAGCCAATCAGCAGCTTGATTTACCTCCTGGGGGCAATGCTTTACTGATACTTGGCGGCCCATACGGAGCTCCTGTTGGCAACTTTGGATTATGCTGCTCAGATTCCATGGTGTCTCAGCCCGGCCCACCACATAGTCCACCACCGCTGAGCTATCGCTTTCACAGACGAAGCAAAGTACTTGACTTTGAAGCGCTTGCACGTGATTGGACGTCCAGTTGGAGATAAAGCGAAGGCCGTGTAACAGAGCTTCTGCTTTTGCTTGTTCCGCGGACGAAACCCTAGCTTCCGCAGCAAAATCGGCGACCACTACTCCATCTCTATTTTTGGCGATGCCGGCTACCGAACACAGAAATTCTCCTGGTACCCATGAGGCATCCACGTTCACTTTCACCTCACTGGTTTCGGGTGGTTTCCATACCTCTGGTAAGATCCGATTTTTGGTTCGGTTTAGGTTTTTTGTTTTCGTTCCTCTGCTGAAGGCTTGATTTTGGGTATGTGCGAGGTCGATTACATCCTCTGGGGTTGGCGTTTTGTCTCGGAAGATCCGTGCGTTGCGCGCTTTCCAGATCTGCCATAGCACCCATGCGATAACCTCTCTCTCTCAGGTAATTCTCTTCTTGATTCGAATGCTGACAGGAGCCATTGATCGATTTGCCGGATTTGTTTCGTCACGTTCATTCCCTGTAATCTGTTATCTCTCCAGATCTCTTTAGTCCATCTACAGAATAGGAAGATATGCTCGGTAGTTTCAATTTCTGTACAACACAGCTGACAGAGAGGGTCTAGCCGGATCTTTTTTTTGTAGAGGTTTTCGCTGGTAGGGACGGCGTTTTGACAAATACTCCACAGGAAGGTCCGAAGTTTCGGCGGAACGGAAAGGCTCCATATCTGTGTCCATAAAGATCATGGGGGCTAGTAAGAACAAGATGCTTTCTGTAAATTTTGTTTGGTTTGCATTGCCTGTGTTCTGTTATAGCCACTTTTGACCGTATATTCCCCTTTACTGTTACCTGTCCAAATTCTGCTGTTCGGTTTTGAATCTGAACTCAAGGGAATAGCGAGGATCTCGTTCGCTATTTTCTCCTCAAAATACTAATGAATAAGAGTGTGTTTCCATGTTCGAGAGTCTTCGTTTATCAATCCTTCTACCTTGACTGGTTCTGATTGATGTGCTGGTTGCCCATTTAAGTCCTGTGTTAACCATTTATCCTCTCTGATGTTAATTGATTTGCCATCCCCGACTAACCATTTGATATCTGGTTTGATAGAATCTCGCCCCACCAACATACTTTTCCAACCCCAAGATGGTCGCCAGCCCTGCTGTGCATTCCAGACTTCTCCATGGGGAAAGTATATACTCTTCAGGACTTTAGTCCATAGTGCGTCCTGGGATGTGTGCAGCCGCCATACTTGTTTACCCAGCATCGCACTATTGAAGGTAATTAAGTCTTTGAATCCCATCCTTCCTTCGTCCTTTCTGTTCTTCATAGCAGCCCAATTCTTCCAATGGATGCCCTGTTTTGTGTCTCCTTTTTGCCACTAGAAAGAAGCTATTTGCCTTTCAATTGCTCTGCAGATGGAGACTGGCACTTTGAAGATCGACATGGCATATGTCAATATAGCCTGCACCACGCTCTTGATCAGGACTTCCTTACCTGCTTTGGTGACTAATTTCTCCTTCCATCCCTCTAACTTGGAATTTACTCGGGTTAATATCCAAGCAAATAATTCTTTCTTAGAGTGTCCCCACTCTGTAGGGATACCTAAATATTTTCCAGTCTTGTCAACCACATGCACTCTTAGCTCGTGAGCCAAGTTTCTTTTCAGTGGTAAGGGACAATTCTTACTAAAAGAAACACCTGACTTATTTAGGTTTACCGCTTGCCCCGTTGCGTAGCAGTATTGATTGATTGTTAATGACAGATTCTGACATTCCCTTAAGGTGCCATCCAAGAAGAATATAACATCATCTGTGAACATCAGGTGAGAGAGCTTTGGGCAATACCTGTTAAGCTGTATGCCTTGTATGCTGCCTTCCTCAACTGCTTTTGTCATTAACCATGTTAATACATTTGTGATTAGGATGAACAAATAAGGCGACGGGGGATCACCTTGCCTTAGGCCTCTGGATGGACTGAAAAACGAGGTAGGTTCTCCATTAAGCTTTACACTGAAAGTTACAGTAGTGATGCATTGCATTATTAGAGTCACCCATTTGTCAGAAAAGCCCATTTTCAGCATGCAATCCCGAACAAAATCCCATTCAATTCGATCATATGCTTTTTGCATGTCTAGTTTGAGTACTGCCTGATGTTTTTTCTGTCGTTTGGTGATCCGCAGCTGGTGTAATACTTCTTGCACTATCAGGATGTTATCCTGTATCAGTCGCCCCTTGATGAAGGCGCTCTGTTCAGGTGCGATTATCTCTGGCAGCCACTGCTTCAATCTATTTGCAAGTACTTTTGAGATAATTTTATAACTGAAGTTGCAAAGACTGATGGGTCTATACTGACTAATTGTCTCAGGATTTTTTACTTTGGGAATCAAGACAATATGGGTTTGATTTAGATGAGGATCCAAGACTCCTGAATTGAAGAAAGTTTGCACCATTTGGAACAGGTCAGTCTGAAGAATTTCCCAACTGTTTTGATAGAACAGGCCGTTGAAACCATCGAGTCCTGGCGCTTTCATAGCTTCCAACTGATAAACTGCGGTTTTAATTTCCTCCATCGTTGGATTAGCCACCAGGGATGCGTTTATGTGATCATCAATAGGAGATTTGCATTGGCTTAAAACTGGCTGATAGTTTCGTTCCCCTTCTGTTTTATATAGCTGGCGGTAATAGTCATATATGTGATGTCTGATTTCTCCTGGATCCCGACACCATCTGCCATCTTCCACTTGCAGCATTGTGATATGATTTCTACGCCTCCTTTGCACTGTTGTTGCGTGAAAGAAGCTTGTATTTTTGTCTCCCCACTGTAACCATTTAATTCTCGATCGTATTCCCCAGTATTGCTCTTCCTGTTTTCTAAGAGTGTCAATTTGATGAATAATACTTTTCATTTCTTGTCTGCTGGAATGCTGTTGTGGCTGATTGGTGATTGCTGTTAGGGCCCGTGTTAACTCTTTTAGCCTTCTAGGTGCATGTGCAAACTGTTTTTGACTCCATTGTATCAGTTTTTTGGCTGTCACCTGGAGTTTGGCTGAAAAAGTGGACTGTGTGGGGGCTGATAATGTGGTCCATGCGTCACTAATCACTTCTTGATATTCTTCATTCTCCAACCAGAAGGCCTCCATTCTAAATTCTCTTCTTCTCTTCTTTTGTGCTGGGTGCAGGCTTAGAACAAGAGGACTGTGGTCCGAGCCAATTGCTGGGAGTGCATGAATTTCTGCATCGTGGTATATTACTCGCCATTCCAAGGTACATAACACTCTATCTAGACGTTTTTTGACAAGATCCTCCCATTCTCTGTTATTTGCCCATGTAAATGCACAGCCATGGCTTTCCATGTCCATAAGAGATAACTCATTAAGCATATTTCTGAAAGCTGCTATTCTTTGAGTATCTGCTTCCCTTTTCCCAACCTTTTCCCATACGTATAGAATTTCGTTAAAATCCCCCATGCATATCCATGGACTGGAGCTGTGTGGCTTCAATGTCTTCAATTGCTGCCATAATTGTAGCCTCTCCCCAAAATTTGTGGATGCATGAATAAAGGTAATCTGCATGCTTAATTTTCTGGTAGAGTCAGTGCATCTGACATTAATGTAGTGTTTAGAACTGCTTTGCACTTGCACTGCTACTTCCTCATTCCACATTAGCGCCAATCCCCCTACTATACCCGTTGGATTTTCTAGAAATAAGTGCTGAAACTGGATTTTCTTGCATATACCGTCCACCATTGTTGCTTTGTTTTTGGTCTCCATGAGGAAGACTATACTGGGCCTTTCAAGAGCAATTAATGCTCTGAGCTCTTGGATTGTTAGGGGGTTGCCCAGCCCCTGACAATTCCAGCTAATGATTTTCATATCGTCTTTGGTGGCTTATTAGGGCTAGCCACCAAAGCCCAGTTTGTTCTATCATTTAGAAACTTCACTGGTGTCTCTGTCATACCTGAATTGTCAATGAGGATAGGAGTTGGTTCAGGTAAGCATCTCTGCTTCTTAGCTTTCTGCACCTTCATGTTCTTCTTGCTACTCTTTCCAATTTTAAGAGGATTCTGTGTAAGAGTATCTGAGCATATAATCTGTTTTCCATAGTCTTTATTGACCTTCTGGTTTGTGTCAGGGGGTTCCATTCTCTCCGGCTCAACAGAACTTTCGGGTCTTTTTTTGCTGCAGGCTTCCCGACACATTTTTGGCCCTTTCTCTCTTATGATTAGAGCTTGTTCTCTGCTTGGAGACGTTGCTACCGGTATGGTTTCCTCTACAATAATGTCTTCTTCGAGATTGCCATAAAAAGTCTCCCAATAAGGACTGTGATCACTGACTTCTGCTTTCAACCATGGTCCATAGGAACCGATTTTAATTCACTTTCGTCAATTTGTGTGCGGAGGTTTATAGTTGCTCAATTCAATTGCCTCGGGCTAACCAAACACCTAGTTACGGTCTAATTAGGCCCTGCAGCTATTTAATCGTAAACTGGACAATTGTACGTTTTATAGTCTCCACCTAAACCCCTAATATCAAGTGAATGACGTTATTCGTTTGATCACTGTAATTTCGTTTGTTCTTCATGCATTTGCTTTTTCAGCACCTTAAATTCTAGTATTCATCTTTCATTTACTTCAAATTTCGAGCCTATTAATTTCTTGTCAAATCAACACAAAACTCATTTCACAAAAAAACCAAAGTCAAACTTTAGATGGAAAATATTTCACGTCCTAAGTAAATTCGCATTTTTGGTGAAGTAGAATGTATTGTCATTTTTTATTGATAGAATATTTAAGTATTAAATCATATTTTCTCCTATCAATTTAAGTTACTAAGAGAGTTATCAATAGTCCCATCATATCCCACACTTATCTAGGAATATGAACTCTCTCTAAAGGATTTTAACCCTCAGTTTGACTTTCATGAAAAATTTTGGATATAGATTTAGTTTCTATAAAAACATGACTTGGGTTGGCACAATCAAACATGATTCAATAAAAGCCTGAATGCACATAATGTGTTGTAGTCCCTAACATGCGCTGCAAGTCGCATATTTTAGTATAGACAAGCCAACCCTGATTATTCAAGTGCTTCAGGTGCCTCTCCTCCCAGTGCATTCGCATGCTCGGAGCATTTGCTTCCTTTGTTCTTGTTTTCCCAGTTAGATTTGCAAACCTCGTTCCCGATCAATGGAAAATTGGAGTGAACTTTCGGACTGCACACGGTGGATTAAGACTGAAATGTCTGTTACTGCGTTCAGTGTGTGGTATAATGCTTTAATGGGGAATGCTGGCGATTGATCAACTGAAGGATATTATGGGGAATGCAATTAATGCTGCGGTTGATTCTGTTTTGGCTATTCTGTGCTCCCTTTGTGACATTTGTTATGGACTTGATCAGATAGGCCACGGGAGAGAGAGCGGAAGAAATTTAGAAGGAAATGACAGGAGGGACATGGTAGACTCTACATTGAGGGCTCTCAGGCCAGGATCATCAAAGAATCAACTAAGGCTGCTGTTGAGGAAGGCCAATTTATTGAGTTATAACCAGCTTTCCATTGCTATAGGACTCAATCTCCATATTTAGTGCTTGTCCTCACGAATGCAGATTAAGTTTCCATTTGCAACTTCTCAGCTTTGTTCAACAACAATTAGAGCATGCAAGTCCGGCCAAACAATGAGAAAGGTACATTTTTTTCAAGTAAACTTAGGGACAAGAGTAACCAATTTGAGATAGAGCTTTATTTAAAGTATGTGGACATAACATTTTCCGTACATCAAGGAGATTAGTCGAGTTGCATATCTGGATAGCCCCTTATCATCCAAAAAAGAACTTGCAGAAAGTTTTCCTCACCTTTCTTCCGAAAGGAATTCCGTAATGAGACAGAGCAATTCTTTTACTTTGCTTACTCCTCTAAAGATTAGTATCTTTAGTCATGAAGTTAAGACCTCCTAGTCCTGGGTAGATAATCATCTAGATTGACTGATCTTTAATTTAACTTTACATCACATTTATCTTAAAATGTTGGAACTTGGATAGATAAAGAAAACCACATAACTAGAATTCACATTCCACTTAGCTCTGCTCGGACTTAATTCTCGATCTGTCTCTGCAACTAATGATTGCGCCATATCAATATCATGAATACTCACTATATAAGGTTTTTGGTGATTGCATAGATAATATATGAAGGTGATCAGGAGGCGGAGGATGTTCTTGCAAATAGAGATGTGTAGGAGGCGTGACTAGAGTTGCTTCAAGCTCAGGGACGGGCACTGCCTCAAGTCCAGGAAATGGCGCGGCTTTCAGCTCAGGAAGCGGTAGATGTTTGAGTTCACGAAGCAGCTTTGACTTCAGGAAGCAGTTCAGAAAGTTCAAGACTCCAGCATGCTTTAGAAGATTGTGAAATGGCGTGGCTATCAGCTCAGGAAGCGGTAGAGGTGTGAGTTTGCGAAGCGGCTTTGACTTCAGGAAGCGGTTCAGAAAGTTCAAGACTCCAGCATGCTTTGGAAGACTCTGAACGGAATCGTCCGCACACAGAGGAGCAGTCAGAGGAGTGATTTCAGGACAAACTGCATCAGATTGAGAAGCTTGAACTTAACTTGGGGTTTCTTGTTATAGTTCTTTAGCTGAATGAATACTGACAATATATGAGCTTCCGCCATATTGTCACTATGCATTTTATGACTAGCTGTTCTCTTTCTTGGTAAACATTGATCAAGTGGACGGGCACAGGTGATTATTCAACTATTTTGTGTCACAAAGAGTGATCAAAGTCATTTTGTTTATTATAGTGTTCCCCTGATTCTTCCAGAGATTTGAGCTAGTTGATGAACACGGTTGCCTCATTGAATTTTGCTTGAAAATCGTAAATTGTCAGGAGATGGATGCAATAAGTTATTGTCTTCTTGCACTCTGATTCTTCCCTAGGTCTCATGAGCAGCTACTACTCAGTGTCGTGGACTAGTCCTAGATGACACATTGACACTCTGCCAGTCCAAATAAACCAGCATGCACACTGAACACTTGGTCCAGCACAATGGTTTTCGACACATTCTAAGTGATGAATGAGATTAGCTTAAGCCTTTCCAATCTCAGTCTAAACAGGCTATGCTTTAGGACTTCAGAGTAGTGATCACTTGTTCAGACTTCGAGGATATAAACAACACTTCATGAAGTAGCTAGCAGACCCTGCATCTTTTCCGCAGAAAGCTCAGTCTCTTAAGCTCGCCAAACCTGGTAATTTTGTTCCCAAGGCACAAATTAAGGATCTCCAAATCGTACCTCATTTTTACGTAGATTACCATTTTGGAGACCACAGCAAACGTCCAGGGATATGTACAACATTGATCCCAAAAACAGGACAGTAACCTTACAAAGCCTCGTCATTGGAATTCCCTCTTTGGTGCATGACCATTGTCTTGGAAGAATTTTCCTCTCCCTCGCTAATATCTCGAGGTTGTGGACTGTCTTTAACAGCAGACGTATCGCATGCCCCAGAAGAAGCAGAACCATGAGTCCGATTCACACGAAGATTCTGAACTCATTGATTGAATTGGCGAGACAGTGTGAAGATTACTATTGAGAGAACATACGTGAGTGCTAGGGACATAATGGTAACCCACATGATCACATAAGGATCCACACATAAACACTTTTTTGCCTTGAAGGAAGATCGCTTAAAAGTAGCAAAATAATGCTGAGGGATAGAATGAAACTCTTATTTGTTCTTATTTTCCAATGCTAGATACTTTCTCATCTCTCACCTTACCTGTCCTAACAAATGCCAAATCCTTGAATCTGTTTTTGCTACTTATCAGGGATGACTAATGCTAGGAATGTGAAGACCAGTCAACAAGATTGGTGCATCAAGTGACTTGACATACGCATATTGTGTATTTGGTCATCTGAATTTCTAATTAAGATAGTATTAGATAGGATATGTTATGAAATTAAGGGATTTTGCTATATCATATCTACTATTTGGTGATTGCAGTAATTAAATCGGATATATTCACATCATATCATGTATATTATTTGGTATAAACAACATATTAATACAAATGAACAAAAAAATTTACATACAAAAATGGTAAGATCTCTCGCAACACTCTTGCCTACTTTATTTTTATTTTAAAATTACTTTCTCTCTTTAAATTAATTTCTTTTTTATTTCTTTCTTCCCCTTCCATCATTTTGTAACAAATTTCAATTAAAAAGTAAACTATAATAATGTATCTAAAATACTAAAATACCTAAAATATGTAATAAATGTAAATATATATTTATATTTATATATTGAATTATAATTAAATTCAAATATATAAATAAAAATAAGATTAAATTAAAATTACTAAATTTTTTATTATTTTGAATTTTTTGTATTATAATTTAAATATTATTTATATTAAAACATAATTTTAATTTTGTTAATTTAAGAAGATTGTCATTTAAGAAAAATAACTTTCTTGTTATTAATGTTAGAAATTCTATTCACCTTTATCCCACCTCCCTCATGGAATAATTTTATCTAGTTTATCTCCCCGTTTATATTCGACTTTATCTTGTCAGGTACTAAACGTAGGATATGATAAATTTTACCATATCTTGAATTTGATCTCGATTGCTAAATACAGCCTTAATAGATGTTAGATATAAAATTGCATATGTAATAGCTCATTATGCTTTATATGTACCAAGTTTGTAAATTAGTTTTCACATTTTTAACATTACTCATGTGACGTGACCTTGAATGTAAGATTGAGCATACATTGTCGGGAAAAAATAAACATAATGGATTTGATAATAAGTATTTTATGAGCATCAGATATTGGGTTACAGGTGGTTATATTCTTATGATGGGTACCTTTATTATGCGTTAAAACGATGATAATATATTTTCCTAAAACATAATAGTTTGTATTGCTTCAAAAAAATGAATATATTAATGAAAAATATGTTCATAATTAACAAAAATGTTTGAGGAAAAAATTGTGGATGATAATAAAAATATTTTCCATCGACTTTTTTTTTTAGCGATAAAAAATCATTTTTAGGAGAATAGTTTCCAAATCATTGACTTTCTATAATAATTACCAAAACTCTTGTTTATTCCAAGAACTCCCTCCTCTTAGTAATAAACTCCCTTAATTATAGTATTTGAATTTATTGGGATAATTACCAAAAAAATTCTTAAATATATTGCATTTGTGCCAATGCAATCATAAATATTTCAATTTAGCCAATTTAGTCATTAACTTTTTGATAATTTGGCAATGTAGTCCATCTGGTCAATTTTTGCAAGAAATAGCTAACATGGTCATTGGACATTCCACAGCATAATCAATATTGATGTGGATAATTTGTGCAATTTATTAACATTATTTCTGATTTTTTTTCCTTTTCTTTTCCATTTTCTATTGTGATTTCTTTTTTTCTTTCCTTTTATTTTTTAAATGAGGCCATCGACCCTGATTGGCACTAGGCAAGGGCATCCTAGCCTTTGCCTAGGCCCTCACCAAGTTCTAGACAAGGGCGTCGCACCCTCGCGTAGAGGCAAGGATTGACTGGCAACCTCGCCCACCTAGAGTTGGAGAAAAAAAGAAAGAAAATAAACAAAAGAACAAAAGAAAAAAAAATTCAGAAAAATTTATCACATTAGCACTGGTTGTGCGCGCTGATTGTGCCACGTATGACACATAGGAGACCAATGTTGATTAGACTATTACGTCAATGACTCCAAGCCAAAATTGATCTGAAAAACTAAATTAACAAATTATTAAAAGATATATGACTAAATTACAATAATTGAAAGGTTTAGGAATAAATTAGCAAATTTATTAAAATGTATTGGACAATTTGGCACTATCGAATTGTTTAAGAATAAATTGGCCGTCGTATAATAGGTTTAAGATTTTTTGGACAATTGTTCAAGAAAAAATTGGCAAAGTCTGAGGGTCCCCTCTGTCTCTATGTTCTTTTTATATGTACTCTTGGGATTTCCGTTAATGATCATTGGAATTCATGTGTCATCCCCTCTGTAACTGCTCCACTTTTTCATGATTTCCTCTATTTCCACGAGTTTAGTTACTCCTAAGGTAATCCCATGTCCTGTAATAACTGCCCCTTCGTTCCCACTTCAATCTACTCTGTAACCATTCCAGCTCTTATGACTCAAACTGGGCGAGGTACCCTTTCCCTTCCTCTAATCGAAACGATTCACAACACACCTCATATCAAAGTCATGCCACACTACCTCCAGGCGAAATTAAAATGGACAAGCTTCGGATCGAAGTTGGGCTTAGTATAGTTGGACTACTTATACTTGGCTGGTAATTGAAATCTCTCCTCAATATCTGGGCCATAAATATCACCTGCAACAGGAGCTAAAGAATAATGTTGTGAAAATCTCTAAAAGAGGTAGTACTGAAAAATCAAGCCCAATGAGACTAATATGATAGGAACTGTCATTTTCATCTCTCATTTTATTATTATTTTATCTTACTACATTTCATATCATGCTTCCACTAAAAAGATTATTTTATCATTTTGATGCCATGCATCCCACGTTTGATAAAGCTACTTTGATCTTAAAGTGAGTCACCAACAAAGACCAAGTTAGTCTTGGTCGTCTTCACTTTTTAGCCAGCAGGGGTTCACACATTATTAGTTCATATTGAAAATCATTTTCATTTCTTTGCTTTTACCAACGCTTTATCTTACTCCATTCCACATCATATTTCCATAGATGGGGTTTCATCCTTTTGATCGAGTGTATCACGCATTTGATAATGCTACTTTTGATCTTTAAAGTGAGCCGACCAACAAAGACCAAGTTAGTCTTGGTCATCTTCACTTTCTAGCTGGCGAGGGTTCACACATTGTTATTAGCTCATATTGGAAAATATTGAGAACTATCATTTTCATTTCTTTGCTTTTACCAACTGTTTATCTTACTCCATTCTGCATCATACTTCCGCCAATTGAATCGTTTCATCCTTTTGATGGCGTGCATCATGCGTTTGATAAAGCTACCAAAGACCCAATTAGTCTTGGTCATCTTCACTTTTTAGCTAGCTGGGGTTCACACATTATTAGTTCATATTGAAAATATCGAGAACTACCATTTTCATTTCTTTGCTTTTACCGACGCTTTATCTTACTCCATTCCACATCATATTTCCACCGTTGGGGTTTCATCATTTTGATGGAGTGTATCACGGATTTGATAAAGCTACTTTTGATCTTCAAAGTGAGCTGACCAACAAAGACCAAGTTATTAGTCTTGGTCATCTTCACTTTCTAGTTGGTCGTGGGTTCACACATTGTTATTAGCTCATATTGGAAAATGTTGAGAACTATTCTTTTCATTTCTTTGCTTTTACGAACGGTTTATCTTGCTCCATTCCGCATCATACTTCCACCAATTGAATCGTTTCATCCTTTTGATGGCGTGCATCACGCGTTTGATAAAGCTACCTCACGTGTTTGATAAAGCTACCGAAGACCCAATTAGTCTTGGTCATCTTCACTTTTTAGTTGGCGGGGATTCACACATTATTAGTTCATATTGAAAATATCGAGAACTACCATTTTCATTTCTTTGCTTTTACCGACGCTTTATCTTACTCCATTCCACATCATATTTCCATCATTGGGGTTTCATCATTTTGATGGAGTGTATCACGCATTTGATAAAGCTACTTTTGATCTTTAAAGTGAGCTGACTAACAAAGACCAAGTTAGTCTTGGTCATCATCACTTTCTAGCTGGCAAGGGTTCACACATTGTTATAAGCTCATATTGGAAAAAATTGAGAACTATCCTTTTCATTTCTTTGCTTTTACCGACGGTTTATCTCACTCCATTCCACATCATACTTCCGCCAATTGAATCGTTTCATCCTTTTAATGGCGTGCATCACGGGTTTGATAAAGCTACCACACACGTTTGATAAAGCTACCAACGGCTTAATTAGTCTTGGTCGTCTTCACTTTTTTTGCTGGCAAGGGGTCACACACTATTAGTTCATATTGAAAATCTCCACTTAGTTCTAGCTCCACGACCCACTTTTTTCTTTAGTGAGAGAGTCTTTTCTTTTCTGGTCTTACTCAAACCTCTCTTTTTTATGTACAGTAGTGCGCAGTGTTGCTACGTGCATAAAAGATAAGAAAAAAATAGAATGAGATAGAAATTTGCACCCCGTAACATCAACATAATAGCAAATCCCATCCCCCAAGTTATTCTTTGCATTCTAAGTCTAAAATAGGGGCGTGCAAAGAAACTGAGAGTTGCCCGTAACTGGACTGGCAGTTCCCATGGGGACCGGTCTGGCTTCTAATTTTAATTTACTAGAACTGGTGAGTACTGGTCCGATTCTCAATTCTAGACATGAAACCACCCACTTGAACCGAATTGCTATATATACATATTTAAAAAAAGAAATTCCCACTCAATTACTTAATGTCACCCGATTCCAATTATTTGCTCAAGTATATGATCTTTTTTCCATGTTGAATGAAGTGTTAACTACTACGTCCATATTCTTTTTTTGTGGATAATGCTAGTTTGTACATGTTATTGGGGACAACACGTCGAAATAAGAAGGGAACAAAAAGTTATCTTTCCCATTTTTTGACCATTTTAAGCTTAAGACTTGGTTGTTTAGAGACGATTTTCTAAAGCACAAGAAGCAATTTCGCTATGAAGTCAAGGTGAGGCAAGATGCTCTTACCCAATAGGTGCAATTAAGGGATGGAACCTAAATGACCAATGAGTGGGGAGATACTTTACCAAGTCATTCCCGAAATCATTGGTTTTTCTCCAGATGAAAAGAGAAACATTCATTAGAGAGAAATAATAGTTAACAAAAAAAAAATGAAAGAAAATAATTAACACAACGAAACAAACAGATAAGTGCATAAACCTTAAGCATCGACAAATTAATAAATGTTCGGATGATTAGTAGAGTGGTAAGTGTGAGGTAGTTTGTTGGTTATTCATTGACATAGCAGTAGGATTCAAACATAAAGAAAAGATGTGTTGACAGAATTTTTATTTGGTCCACTGTTAGTATAACAAATAATTTACGCTTCATTATATAATTAACATGTTGAAAGTTTTTATTACGTAGCTATCTTGAAACACATATGTCACATGTTCAATGTTAAATACGTTGGAAAAATTACATTGGTATTAAAATAATAATAATCAGCGAATTGGGCAGATGCTCATTCAACATTGATATATAAAAAACATAAATGGAAATGAGAATGTTGTGAACTCAAAGGTTGAAGATAAAAGCTTCGTCTTAAGCAAGAAAAGAACTTTTGTGTATGAGAGATCAAATGAAGTAGAGTGTAGTAAAATTTAATGTGATTGCACGATTTATTCAATTTTAAAAATAAGAGGAAATGCAAAATACTCACTAGACATACTATTTCATAACAGACACCATCTAATTACTATTGAAAGTACAAAGAAACGTGTCCATTAGAACATCCTATCTTGAGAAGAGGTGTCTGCGTTTATTTTATTTAAAAAATATATTCATCTCGTCAGTGCTTGTTTCTTATATTTGTCAAGTTATATATGGTGGTTGGTGCTACTAGAGGGTGAGATGAACAGAGAACGTATGAGCAAGAATCTTTGTTACACTTCTAACAATTTATTCATATTTATATTTGATTGTGTTTCTTTTGCAATTAACAAAGAGAACTGAAAATTGCTGTTATTTGTGCGGAAGGTCTCTCTTGTTCACCCCTTGTTTATGTTGTATGAGATGCTTTATCACGCAATAGATAACTTATCTAAATTCTGGATTATATCATCTGAGAGATCTTATAGTGGGCAGGCTTATCCTCTTGTTGGTATTCTTCATGCTAGGATCCTTGTTCATGTAAATGCTAGGCAGTATCACTGGATTTTGAGATGAAGACAAGCGCGTGCTAAGCTTGAAAAGCAAACATCAAAGTTAGAAAGGTAAATTGCCTTTTTTTTATGCATGTTGATTTAGAAACTCCTTCAAGCCTTTGCTAGTTATAAAAATTAATTATAAAGGTTTTTTTTTATTTGAAGGTATTCCGTTCGTGTTTACATCCTTAGCCACATGCTATGCTGTCATTAGATGCTATTTTTAGGAACTTCTATTTTGTGGGAAATAGTCTGACTACATGCTTCATCTTCATCACAGCTTTTGCAGCTATAACATCATGTAATTAACTGGTGATAAACTTAATTGATATCTTTTCTTTGCTTGTTCTCTGATATGGTGTCATTCCTTTCTCTTGTCTTCGTTTAATTGCATCAATAGCCATATCTTCATGAGTCGCGGCAGCAGCATGCCATGAGAAGAGTCGGGAAGTAGAGGGTGGTTTCTTATTACAAGTAAAACCGAGGCTTCGAATGATGCAGCCGAAGAAAAGGGAACAAATTTGGTCGGCCATCTGCAACTCCATTGGGCTCTGAACCTTTGGCACCTGACTCCTTTGAAACCTGGAATTCATATAATAATCACATGGCAAGAAGGTTCTAAATAGGCAGCGGCAGTTTGGTTCGATTCAGTACCATTAGGGTGAGTAGCTAAATCGAACTGCATTGTGACCTAAACTGAATATGATCTGAACGAAATCCTAATTCGGTTCGATTCAGTTATTTGGTTTTCTCTTCTTCTTTTTTTATGAGAAAACGCCTTATTTTTTTCAAATTTACTTTTCTACTGTTTTTATTTGCGTAGGGGCAGGGGACTAGACTAGTCTTGTCTGGAAAGAATAGAACAAAAGAACAGCTGAAGTAATTTACATAATTATGACCAAAATAAAAGGGAAAAAATTGGGTGGTTATTCAATGAGTGTGTAATATGTATTGTAAAAGCAATTTAGGAGAGTTAAAAATAAGAGGGAAGACACTTAACCATTTATAATTCGGTGTGCTCGCAGATGCTTTTGTTGGTAGGTCCCTCAGTTCTTTCGAATTTCATTCTTAACATGATGGAGTCGAGATGGTGCCAGATCGAGCAAAGAAGTTGCATCTCCATTAGCTGCTGCTTTGTAAAGCCACCCCTCTACTCCACTCCAGTGTAAATCCAAGCTTCGTAATTGCGTTTTGCTCTTAGAATTTGGCTCTAAGACGGCCACGGAAGTCAACTCCTTCCAAAAGAACATCAACATCCTTAACAGAACCATTGTTTTGTTGACCATTGGAATTTCTTTAAATTTGTCGACCATGTAATTAGGCCCCACAAACCGATGATATTACTAGTTCATATATGGGGACAAATTAATGTAGGTTTGATTGTTTAGTATCATGTATAGGTAAAAGCTTATGCATTTTAGTCCACAAGTATGTTATTACAGATAAGGCCATATATATTTAAAAGGTACATATGTGTTAGATTCATACACCGCGTATGGCTTGGCATGAACATATAAGCCTATGCATTCAATATAATGTCTTTTAGCCTATTGTGGTGCCCTATCATTGGTAAAGATAAGTTGTTTGTGTTGATCTATATGGGCGGCTTGGTTTCTAGATCTGATGTCGGTTGTGTGTAGTTATAACTTATAAGATGTCCATCATTCTCTCCTAGGATCAGGCTTTCGCATGAATTTTGAACCCAAGAGAATATTACAGTTAAAAGAGTTGGAGTTGATGTTGGTGTCGCAGGGAATGTAGCTCCCCAGTATGGTCAACCAAAGAATTTCCTCCGTGTTCACCCACAAGTTGCAGTAATTGAAGCCACATCTCCTTCGGTTTCTGCTTTGTAAAGTCTCTTTTTCATTTTCACTTATCAAGCTTCAAAGGAATCAGGCTTCGTAGTTGCGTTTTGCCGGTCGCATTTGGCTTTAAGATGGCCGTGAAAGCCAATTCCTTCTTATGAATCGAACATTAACATCCTTAACAAGAAGCATCATCCGGTTGACGTTGGAAAATGTTTCTAAATTGTTGACCAAGTCCATAAGCCCAAAAAAATAATAGCAATATTAATAATATTATGACAAGATTAGTTCATATATTGGCACAAATGAATGTAGTTTTGAGTGGGGTATATCATGGGGAGATAAAAGTTTATGCATTTTAGTCTACAAACATGTGGTTACCAGTAAAAATAAAATATTTCCCTCAAAAAAATAAATATATTTAGAAGTTATGTATGTGCTGATTTTTTTCTAGCATCCTTTGGCTCACGGATTACTGTTCTCAATGAGAAATTATTATACATGGGAGTAGTATGTATACTAAACTAAATTCTGGTATGGAAATAATGATGAGTTTCCTATGAATCTCGCTTTACTAAATCTGATAGCCCGATTGACCTATTGTGAATGTATTAGTTAAAATACTTGCTCATTAATGGTCGATGCTGCTCTTATTTATCCTCCTTGGAATTCAATTATTTATCCATCACGTGGTATTTGTACATGTTTGTGGAATTTGTGGTTCATCTTTATCATTTTATATACAGTGGACTTGTTAGTCCACTCCATCTCTTCCAAACCTAATGAATACATGTGGTCCCTTCCTCCATTAGTTGTGTACCTCCCTCAGTTTTTTGTGGGGCAATCGATAATGGTAAGCAAATAACTCACGAAATCAGAATGCTTGAGGATGTAATTCAGCTAATGTGAAAATACTAAATGATTCGATTGACGATCGATACTTTAAAAGCTTGATTGTTTAATGACGATGCTTTCAAGGATTAAATTGACATTTACTTTGATTTGTTCATGGACATGTACGAATCACAAGTCTATGTCAATACAGCTGCACATCACTGGCTAAAGAGAGAATCGAACCCAAAACGCGTGAAGGACGAGGTGAACCCCTGGAAGTAAATGAACAAAGGACGGATTTCCCGAGCCATGCATGTCATTTGCGTTGCATTGCTTGACCTTGACTTTGTTTACTCCGTCAGCCACGGCCATTTAAATGTCTTATAAACTAGATTTTTAATGTTTCATTCAAAAAGTTTTTTCTTGTCGATGTTTGGAATAAAAGGAAATCAAAGGAAACTCAGAGCGATGACTACTGAAATTAAAATTAAAGTGCAAACAAAGGCAAAAAAACACTAAGAAACTTCACTAAAATTGAAATATCCTCGGAGTTACAAGACATGTTGATGCTTAATTGGAAAAATTGAAATGAAAGCTACACTATTAGTCACAATGCATGTGAAGAATAGCAAACTTTAAAACTAAAATTAAAATTGAAAGACTTTGGTTCAAAATGGAAAATGTTTCAGAGGAAAATTTGGCAATGTTTTGGCATAGCTTGATTGTCCCCTAATTCTCTGTTTTCCTTTTGCTTGATCGTCCCCTAATTCTCTGTTTTCCTTTTATTTATACTCGTAGGATTTCCTTCAACAATTATTGGAATTCTTATGTAATACCCCTCTCTAGCCACTCCATATTTCCATGATTCGCTCTATTTCCATGATTTTAGCAACTCCAAAGACAATCGTGACTCCTGCAATAAACTGCCATTTCATTTATGATTTAATCTAATTTTGTAACCATTTAAGCTATTAACTAAAACAATTCGAGGTCCCTTTTCTGTAATCTAATCAAAACGCTAACCAATACAACTTAGATCAAAATCTGGTGTCACAACCTTCAAGTAAAGTTAAATTAGATAAGCTGCCGATCATGTTTAGTGTAACTTGACTCTTGAATACTTTGCTCAACTCTCCTAGCTCATACTGATGGTCGAATCTCTCCTCAATGTTTGGGCCATAAATTTTCACCTCCAATGGGAGCTACAAAATAATGTTGTGAAAATCTTGAAAGAGTTAGCATCGAAAAATTAAGAGCATCAATGAGAATAATATGAGATAAGAACTATCATTTTTTTTTCTATGCTTTTACTAACATTTCATCTTATAGCATTTCATATTATATTTCCATTGACGAAATTGTTTCATCATTTTGATAGCCTGCATCACGCACTTAATAACACTACTTTTGATCTTAAAGTGAGTCAATCAATAAAGATCAAGTTAGTCTTGATTATCTTCACTTTTTTGCTGGTGAGGGGTGATCTATTCACTCTATTAGTTCATATTGAAAACCTTTGCTCTTCGCTAAAGCCACACCACATCCACCTTCTTCTTTAGGTTGCTTTTGAAAAAAGCGAAACAGAACCTTTTCATCATTCCCTTATTCTTCTTTTTCTCCCAAGACTGCACCTTCACTTTCCACAAACAAAATGAGAGAAAGTGAATCAATTCCTACAATAATGCAATTGGGTATTGGAAAAAAAAGAAAAGAAAAGAAATACTGTCACTACACTGTGAATAGACATGAAAATACCGCCATTTATGAGCAGGTAGACCAGCCTAGAAGCAATAAAGAGCAAAGAAAACTTACGAAACAAGTTGGGAAGCATATTAAATTTGATGGAGAAAATTAATAATTTGCACCCAATAATGCAAACATAATTACGGATCCCATCCCAACGTATTTCCCAAATTACCATTTACATTGTCGGACAAGCTTCTTAACTTTTGTTTGTCAGTTTAATAACTAGAAACGCGTTGACTGAATTGACCACATCCCTAAATAAGAGTAATAGCGATGGAGAGCGTGACTGAGAGATTGCCGACAACTTCCAGTAAGGACGGTATAATTTTGTAGGGATGATGACTTCTCTAGATCGTGAACTCATTAATTCTCTAGATCGTGAAGTCATTGTCGTCACACGCCTCCTTAATGCTGTTCACAAGTCTCTCTTCGTCCGGGGCATAGTGTATTGTCCAAAAACCCGATCCGAACACGACCAAAACATTGAGTAAATATTTCGGATCTTAATATTATTCATTATAAAACAAATAAATTAATATATTTGAGTGGAATTAGGTTGGAATATTCTTCGGTCTCGGAACACATTATTGACTCCAGACAATGATATAAAGACGTTCTTTCGACTCAGCCAAGCACTTCTCACCCAGGGGCCAGAGCCAAACGCATCGGACCCTCACTCCGCCTTCTCCTCCCGACGACACCGCCGCCGTTCACGACTGCGCCTTCTCGTCGACCCCGCCGCCGCCCTCTTCTTTGCTCCTCGCATTCCAGGGTTTCGCTTCGCGGTAGGATTTCCGACGGAGCTGCCGTCGCCTGCGCTCACGACCGCCGGTTCGGCATCTGCGGCCACCGCTACGCTCCCTCTCTCCTCCGTCCGCGCCGATCCTCTACCCGCGCCATCGTCGCCTGATCGTGGCCGCCCATCTCGGCAGGCGATAGGCGACTCGGTCTCGCGACTCGCGAGCTCGCGTTCGTCGCGAGAGTGGCCGATTCCACTCAGCCTGCGTCCGCTGGCAAGGCGATTATCCCCGACGACGAGTTCTCTCTAGCCAAGGTCTCGCCTTTTCCCCTTCCTCTTTGAATTTTCCATTTCGAGCTTCGATTTTGACTCATTTTCGAGCCGCATATGATTTGAGCTTCGTGGAATTGCAGGTTTCGTTCGGCGTTATTGGATTGAGAGTTGGAGTTACACTGTTCAAGGGAGTGGTTGAGGCTCCCGACCAGTCAAACCTCTCTGTACGAGTTGTCTTTGTTTTTGGTCTTGAGAAGAGACAGATTTCTTGGGCTTACACTGTTTCCTTTTGCGCCAGATTTCTTGGGCTTACACTGTTTCCTTTTGCGCTTCTACCTGATTTTCATGAGCTTCGCATTCTTGCGTCTGGAATGGGCTCGGGTTTCTTGTCTGTCCGAGGTCAAAGTTTGATTGTTTTCACGGTTGCTGACTTTCTTACACGCCGGATGTCTTCTCTCTTTTCTCCTTTTTTCTCGTCTGGGTTTCCAGATTGTTGGGTTGTCTATGGTTTTTAATGTTGTCTGGTTTGCAATGTAGATTAAGGTGGACTCGTAATTGGTTGCCCCGATATTGGGGAGGTCGAGCAATTCCATTCCTTGCTCGTTGCGACTGACATTCTGGTTAGATGCTTATGTTTTCCTGTGTTTTCTTGTGTCGTGATGATTCCTGAACTGATTTGCTTCATTTGGTGTTCTTTTTTCTTGAATGATATTGTTGGTGGTTCCATGTTGTTTCACTCGGTGCATCTTGTGGGTTGTTGGGTATCCAGGAAGTTGAGACTGGGCTTGTTGCGTGCCTCTCTGGTACTGACTGATTACTTAGAATGGGTTGTGAACCTTTAGTTTAATCTTATGGAATTTGATATGTCTATAGTGGAGAAAAGAGCATTTTATTGTCTGTGATTATCTTTATGGCAGAGAATCAGTTCCTCCCATATTAAACAAGTAGAAGAGGAATACTAAATGAGATGACTAAATTGAAATATATCAAAGTTCCAAACAAGTGCTAAATCTAGAAAATAAAAAAGACCTGTTCAGTAATATTTCCTGTGGTTCACCTCTATGAACTGTGCTTCCCAGGAGATGATTAGCTTAGGATGTCTTATTGTCCCTTGTAAAAGTTAGTCTAATGTATGTTTCGTTCAAGTGTGCTCTGTTTGTTTATCTAGTTAGTGACTTTCTCAGTTCTACTCTTTATTGTTCTTCTAAGTGCTAGATGCATCTCTTCACTTTTACAATGTTGTTGTCATGTTGGCTTTGTAGTATGTTGCTACTTTAAGAGAGCAGCTGGAGTAGCTGGCTGAGGAGAGAACCCCAGATGGGTTACCAAGGTCCTTCACATGTCCTTTGGAACTCTCTCTCATTTACTGTTGTTGTTGAATGAGATGAGCATTTCATCTTGGATTTTTCATTTTTGAACATCGGACTGCTTGTTCGACATTTTTCATATGAGTTTTCTGGTTATGGACCCTACAGCATGGTCTTGTTGACTGGATCACAGACTGCTTGTTGTTGCCTCTTATATTCGCTTGGTAGGACTAGCAGGAAGAAGACTTTCGCCATCGACTGTTTAACCAATCTAATATTGCAAGCTATTTTGAATTTTTTGTTAATTCCCTGGTTTTGTAGATTGTATGGGAAGGTTTCTAATCTGTCCAAATCATAGGCTACTAGAATGACAGTTGCGCTCACGCTTATTTATGGTTCCAGAGTTATTGGTTCTCAGTTTAGCAACTTTCATCTGAAGCTGCTAGCTAAAACTGTAGTTCATATAAGGCATGTTTCAAATAAATGGATTCAATCTGTCCCATGATGTTTGCTGTTGAAAACTGAAACTCTTCCTTATTCACAGGACATTTGTTCTCTGCTCTTGATCGCTCCTAATCTAGGCTTGCAAACTCTCTAGCGTTACTGTGGCTGGAGGTAAGAGTTAATATTTGATTCAATGGAGCAATATCTTCAATCTGCTTTTGTTTAAACTAGTAGTTATGGATCTTCCTTGAAGACACTTTAATATGTATGGTTTCTTATCTAGCTTCCTAGCTGATAGTAGCCCTTTGAGGTTTGTTTTGGGATATGGATCCTCTGACTAAGAAGGATTAGTCCCTACTGATAAATGACAGAAGACATTTAGAATTGTGGCTGTGATGTGCAGCATAGACTATTGATGAATTCCAATCTTTTTGTGCTTTATACCACATGGTAAACAGTCTTTGCACTTTATCACCTGCAGCATCTAAGGCATCCATCAAAATTGATGTTTGATCTTCAAGTTAATGAATTTTGTGCTCTTTGCACGTTTTTAATTCTACAATACCACCAAGTTTGCACAGCTCTGTTTCATCGATATATCTTATCCATTATTGTATGACAGTACCTCACCATATAGCAATGATCTTTTTACCAAAGTCCAATGGTGTTCAATCAGTTGTGTCTGATCGCATAGCATGAATTTCAAGACTCAAGCTTATCTAGTATTGTATTGTGATGCTTTAAAATTTGGTTGAGCTGATCTCTTAAGACTAGCAGAGGAACCCAATGGAAAATTCATTGGGCGACAAAGAATAGGTGAGAGAAAGAAAGAAAGAAAAGAAAAGAAAAGAAAAAGTAAACCCAAAAGCCAACTTGGACCCGAATGATTGCTTCAGGTATTATACTTTTAGTGTCGGGTCAGGTTGGGACGGAACACACTGCCTTATAATTTGGGTCGGGTCGGGTAATGTTAAGACCCAACCTGACCTGACCCATTGACAGCCCTAGAAGCCATGACCATCCCCACCGCCAACCATCACTAGCATTTTGGGCGTATTTAGTAGGGTGTTAATTCGCATCGAGCCTATGGTGTTGGAATGTTTCTCGTTTTATCTGGTTTATTCTGATTGATGTAGATCCTTTCCCATTATTTTCTTTTATCATGATTTTTTTCGAAGTAAACACACCATTAACGAACAATTTTATTGACTTTTTCTCTTCCTCTTTAGTGCTTTTTACTAGAAAAATAGTCATATTTAGCCACCGCATGACGAATATAAGGTACGCACTAATCATCACATTCAAAGGATTGAAATTCTCCCTATTGACTCACACCTACAAAAAGATTGTCATCCACCTACGAACTGCAAACGCGCGCTGTTTCTGTGATTTCCTTTGCTTCCATAATTTTAATAACTCCAAAAACAATCTTGTATCCCGCAATAGCTGCCTCTTTATTCATGATTTAATTTAATTTCCTGACAGTCGAACTCTTAACTCAGACAGAGGTAGCCTTGCATTACTCTGATCGAAATGGTCACCCACACACCTCACATAGAAGTTAGGTCACACGACCTCCAGGCGAAGTTAAACCGGATAAGGTCCTGATCAAATTTGTGCTTACTATAACTTCATTTATTGCACTTGGTTCAGCTTCCTAGGTCATAGTAACAATTGAATCTCTCCTCCACATATGGGCCATCATTTTTCACCAGCAACTGAATAATGTCGTGAAAATCCATGAAAGAGGTAGTGATGAAAAATTAAGAGCACCAATGGGGATACTATGATAAGAACTATAATTCTCATTAACCTTTTGCTAATACTTTATCTTACTACATTTCATATTATATAAGATATGCTTACTGTGGCATAATTGGCACAAATTGAGGTAGAATTTTAAATTAATTTGAACCTTATATTATATGCTTGTTGTTTCGAAGAGATAACACATCTCTCAAAAAAGATACTTGTTTGATTTCTTTTTATGGATAAAGGAATGGGAGCGAAGACTAGTGCAAGTGCCATTCATGGGGATTACCATAAGTCTCCCGCACCGGTAACGTTCAATTTGAGTATTAGAAATCATCCACTAAGATTACAAAGGTTCAAGGTTAGCAAACCCATAATCGCAATCCGAACTGCATAACAATAAATACACAGTAAAATACTCATTAAAGATGCATATTTTTCCAATTGACATATTATCAAGATTATGGCAGATAAGGTTGGTCGTAACATCATCCTAGCCTTTTTTAGGAAAAAAATTATGAAAATTATATTGATATGTAACCCGTTGTTTTAAGTTTAGGTTTTTTTTTTTCCATCTTTTTCATCTTTGTTCTTCTTTTTGGTACTAACATTCTTTTCATTTCAGGTCATAGCCACATATCCCCAGTCTTCTTTGCAACCCGTTATGTAAGTCATCTGGTTTCCAAGGAATATAATTTTGTGATTGAAATCTGTCTGTCACTTTCTGATGAAGCTGCCTGGATATTATAGGGGGCCGATGAACGAAGACCTAGTTAGTCTTGGTCGTCTTCACTTTTTTTGCTAGTGAGGGGGGATTCATTCACTTGGTTAGTTCATATCAATAACCTCAGCTCAGTCATTTGCTAAAGAGACACACACCGTTCCTTATCTTTAGAGAGAGATCCGGAAGAATCTTTCTAGCCATGGCAAACTCAGAGGCCAGAATGAGTAGTGATGCTGCACAAGCATTAGGAGGTGAGTACCAAGTGTTCTTGAGTTTCAGAGGAGCCGACACCCGCCATGGATTCACCGACTTCCTCTATCATGGCTTGATAAATGCTGGAGTCAGCGCATTTAGGGACGAAGATGAACTCCAGGAAGGTGAAGTGATTGGTGACAACCTTCTTCATGCCATCGACAACTCTATACTTTACATACCCATCTTCTCTCAAGAGTATGCTTCTAGTAAGTGGTGCCTTCGTGAACTTGCGCACATAGTAAATAATGTGTCCGAATCAGAGGGTAAAAAATGTATCCTTCCCATTTTTTTCAACGTGGAACCGGAGGATGTTAAACTTAAAACTCCACCAGATAGTGCCACTGTATTGGAACATGAGATGAAGTGTCCCAACGAAGTCAAGGAATGGAGAAAGGCTCTTGAAGTGGTAGATAAAACCAAGGGATGGATCGTGAAAAAGAACCAAAGGTAACTCTTTTAAGATCCCTAGCTATTTCTTCTTCTTCCTTTTGTAGGGAATACAACTTACCTAGTCAAATGATTTCTTAAATATTTTTTTTTCAACGGAAAATATTGAAAACCACTTCCAATTTTTCCCCATAATGTCAATGACCTCAGTGACATGGACCTGCATGTTCCTTTTAACTATTTTTCCTCTTCACTCTCTTGTCACGCTGCGAAATATACAAAAGAACTCATTTGCATTTATTATTTCGGATGAGTACCAAAATCAACTACGGATTTTGCGTAGACATTGATCTGTATTCTCACAAATTTAGATCCAAAAAAATCTATTTGCTCCCATTATAAGAATATCAGTTTCCAGCTTCCGTTTAGGGGGGAAAATGAAAAAATAAAAGTAAAAATCAGAGATCAATGCCAACTTTATTTTACACATTTCTGAGTCCTCCTCGAGAAAAACTAATTACCCAAGGAAAACTAAGAATCAGTGAAGAAAAATCTAGTCTAAATATTCAATTGAAGCGAGAGCATCCCGAGATCATGTAAAGAATGACATGATTGTTGTCTTTAGGCCTTGAGCTCTGCAGAGCTCGCTAGATGTCCAAATCGAGGCCGGGCAAACTCAATATGGACTAGGCCAGAGGCGACGGCCTATGTCGACCTCTGATCTGAGGTCGGCGACAGAGCCAAGGACTCTTGAGTGGTGTGGAGTGGGGAGGGAGGGAGGGAGGGAGGTGTAGGGGCTGCCGAAACTTCACGTCAGTGCAGCGGTTGAAGGTCAATTGTCACAGATTGAGGAGAGTGGTGAGGGTAATATTGATAAGAAAATGGCAATTGTATTAATAGGTTACTGCAACAGATGCAATTTGAAAAACATGTCAATTCTATATAATGAAATGTCTTGATGGAGCTAATACGTGTGGAAAATGGTTTTTGCAATTTCTCCTTGGCACTGTCCTTTTGACCTTTCTTCACTGTTGTCTTCGCTCTTTGGCAAACTAAAAATCCTTGATATAGTAATTACCGGTCTAATTTAATCCAAAGTAATAAAGGTGGAAATGAATAGTGGTTCACATGAGCTATGGATGAGTTGGGGCGCAACCTGGCATTGACGTGGCCCCCCATGGCATTAACAATTTAATATGCTTATCATCATTCATCAATAACATCACATAATTCGGCTATCAATCGGTAAATTTAGAATTAACTCCTAGTATGCATTTGTGGGTGCCCATTAGCTTCTCCAACGCAAATGAGCTGCTTTTGCATAATTTATTGGAGTTGGGTATCTCTTACGCTTTTGGTATGACTAATATGCCCTTAATAATTTTTGGATTTTTTGTTTTTAACCTGAGGATGGAGTTGTCGGAAAGCTAACAGGACTCTATCTTTTGTCTTTATATTGTCAACGAAGTCCACCCTAAATAAATAAACTCCGAAATTATAACTCTTCTTGTTAACCCTTTGCGCCAGGTAAGGTGCAAGCCGAAGCCTAAGTAAGTGGTCCAAACATCGGAATGTACTCACTTGATGGTGTGGAGAATCAAACATGTGTCGTGTTTTCAATATACAAACATATCTTCATTCCTTAACCTCCAAGTTAAATCAATGGGAGTAAGGTCTCTTGATTTCAATTCCGAACCAATATTAATGGGACACGGCTTTTTAAATGCCATTATACTTGACATAATCAGATCCATAGAAGACTTAATTGCATAAGTTAAGCCAATGTAGATATTTTGTGCTCTCTCTCTCTCTCTTTTTTTTTTTTTTTTGGGATTGTATTTTCCTCGCCAAACTGTAGTATTTAATGGATGACTTAGCAATTTGGTAAGTTTTGGCCCTGTAATCCATTACTATAGTCTTCAGAAATTTCTATAATAGTTAATGTAGCATATCGAGTGAATTCTACTAAATTAGCCTGAATTCATTGCTTAGTGTAATTATATATCTGTCCTATGTACTTCAATCTTTCCATGTTAAAATGTCGACAATCCCACGTGTAATGCGTGGCCATGAAATTAATCTATTCAACTAATGAAAGCACTTTTGTACATGGCAGCCAAGTAACGATTGTCAAATCAGTTGTTGAAAAGGTATTGGAGATGCTAGAGATAAAACAAAGATTATTGACTGAAAATTTAGTTGGACTCGATGATCGGGTAAAAGACTTGACAGAGTTAATAGATGTCAACCATTGTGATGTGTGGCTCATTGCAATTTACGGAATGGGTGGGATCGGTAAAACAACTATTGCAAAGTTCGTCTTCAATCAACTATGTTCCCATTTTGGAAAGTATTGTATCTTCCTTGAGGACGTCCGTGAAAGCTCATTGACTAAGGAGGGCATAATCCGGCTACAGAAGAAATTACTGTTTGATATTGCTGGTTCAGCATCTGCAAAGTCCATCATGGATAGTGAACAAGGAATGAAGAGGATTGGAGAAACACTTCACACTAAGAAAGTCCTTGTGGTTCTGGATGATGTTGCCGAAAAACAGCAAATTGAGAATCTAATAGGAAATTATTCATTATGTTCGGGAACTCGCATAATCATTACAATGAGAGACAAAACTGTTCTGCCAAATAAGGGATTTTTTACTGATAAAATTCGACTATATGAAGTGCTAAAGATGGATAACGCTCATGCGTGTCAGCTTTTTTGTTGGCATGCCTTTGGTAGAGACTTTCCTTTGGACGATTATTATGAGCTTTCAAGTGAAATTGTCTCAAGTACGGGAGGGCTTCCGTTGGCTATCGAAGTGATAGGTTCGTTACTTAAGGGGAAAAACAAAGAATTTTGGAAAGAGATGTTGACCAAGTTAAAGGAAGAACCTGAGGATGAGATTCTAAGGAAGTTGAGGATTAGCTATGATAATTTGAGTCATTATCAGAAACAAATTTTTCTGGATATAGCATGCTTCTTTTTCAATGAGAAGAAGACCGAGGCATTTTACATGTGGGCCAATTGTTCATTTTATCCCGAAATAGGAATTCATGTCCTTATGAGTAGGTGCTTGGTAAAGATATTAGACAATGATATGTTATGGATGCATGATCAACTTATAGCACTGGGAAGGCAAATTGTCCGTGAAGAAAGTCGATATTGCCTTGGAAAGCAGAGTAGGTTGTGGAATGCACAGGATGCCCTTCAAATCATAGGAACCGAAGAGGTAAGAATGAATTTCCTTTTTGTTTAGGACCTTTAACAAATTTTTCCCGCCTATTCAAGTTGTAAAACATAGCGGTTGGAAGTTGACAAACTTCCTTTATGCCATTGCAAAATTTTGCTTGCAGAAGAAGCATGAGATTCAAGCGCTTAAGATATCTAGCGATGGTCGGCCAATAGAGATTAGAAATGAAGACTTGGGAAGGTTACCAAGCCTAAGAATCCTCATTTTAGAATGTGGAACTTTTGTTGGGGACTTTGCAGCGTGTTATGCAAATTTGAGATGGTTTTCCTGGGGTTATCCTTCTTTTAGGGGGGACAGTTTGGATCGGACTTTTAGGGCGGACAATTTGTGTTTGAATCAGCTTGTTGTTTGTAAATTTTACGGGATTGACTTTGACGATGATTCAAAAGCATGGGACTTGATCAAGGTAAATTACATGTTTTAAATTCTAGTCTAATAGCTTCCTTTGTGTAAAATGCGATGGTTCTTACACTTGACATGTCATATATTTTCATAGAGAGCACAGAAATTGAAAGTTCTATCTATTTCTTGGTGTTCTGGCATAACAACTATCCCAGACATCTCTAGATGCTCATCTTTAGAGAGATTGACTCTTACTCATTGCAACAACCTAAAGAGAATTGAAAGCTTCATTAGAGATCTACAGTCATTGATTGAATTAAAGATCGAAGGGTGCTGGAGTATTAAAAATTTACCAGAAGAAGTGGGAGCACTAGTGAAGCTCAAGTTTTTATCCTTATCAGGTTGTATATATTTGAGGGAACTTCCAAGCTCACTTGGTAATTTGACCTCATTGATGGAGTTAGACTTATCAGGTATGCACATTGCCAAACTTATAAATTCCATTGGAATGTTAAAATTTAAATGTTTATAGTCTAAAACTTGAGAAATTTTCTCCTGACAGGCCCGCAAATAAGAGAACTTCCCAACTTCATTGGACAATTAAAATCATTACGGATCTTGCGCTTTCCACAAGGCGGGGAGTATTATGATTGGCAGTTACCTAGTGGCATCAGCACTTTGGTAAATCTAGAAGAGCTGGATCTCTCTGGGCATGATGGAATGAAAGGAGAAATTCCTGTTGGAGAACAGGCATTAAGAATCCTAAATTTAAGGAAAACAGGTATTGACAGAATTCCAAGGACAATCAACAAGCTTCATTATCTCCAAACCCTAGACTTAACCGATTGTAATGAGATTCAAGAGTTACCGGAGCTTCCTACAAGTTTGAACTATCTATTTTTTCAATCCATATCATTGCACTCAATACCTAACCTGTCGAAACTGACTAACTTGGTTGAATTGGTACTAACTGATGGCGATCCATATGAACGCACACCAAAGCTATTCCCAGGATGCGACATAAGATGGATTGGGAATTTATCTAAACTGAAAAGGCTAAAGTTAGATCTGCTAAATGTTCCTGTACCTCCAGAGTTGGCTTCTCTTTCTCTTCTAAAAGAGGTTCGTTTGACACGCATGGACTTAAAACCTCTCGCCCGGTTTCCGTCCTCATGTTGGAGTTTGAGAAATTTGTCGACTCTAGATATCTTTTCATGTGTAGCGGAAGACATTTCCCTTGATGGACTTCCGCAACTGGAGTCAATTAGTTGCAGATGTAAACGGCTTAAGAGATTATCCATTCCTTCGGAATTAAGGAAGCTACGGGACGTGAAAGTGTTATGTTGTCCAGAGCTAGTTGAGCTACGAGTTGTAGGTCTTTCGAAATCATTGAAAGACTTGTCCTTCAGTCATTGCAAATCTCTGACAAAAATAAGTGGGTTGCAATATTTGAAGAACCTGAAGAAATTGATACTTTGGCATTGCAAAGTTACTGATATGGAGGGCCTTGACGAGTTAGAGTCTTTAGAAACCTTGTCTGTCATAGAGTGCCGGTCATTGAGAAGGTTGATTGGTGCATCTCGCACAAAAATTCCTGATAATTGCTATCTCTATATAAGCGAGTGTGGGTACTCTATCAAAGATTCTGAGGGAATGCCTTTGAAGCGTTACAGAGAGGAGGTTCTTTTGGATACATCAAAAAAGGTGCGACATCTTCTTCATCAATGTGTGAGACTTCTGTTTAATTCCTTTTTAGGTCAAATATCCTCCTTTCTTTACCCACACAATATCTGCCCTTTTAAAGTTGCCAATTTTTTCGTTGCATTGTAATTTCTTAGGTGGCTAATTTATTTCCGTCGTTTTCTAATGCTGAATATCTGCGGTTCCTAAAGCAATCTTTCCTCGCTCTTTTGTGGTTCCCATTTTGTGTTGTACTTTAATTACTTAGGTTGCATATTACTTTTTCTATCTTAGTCACTTATCTCTACTTGCCTTTTTGGTATTGGGTCGTTTTAATTTTTTAATATTGCTAGTAAACTCATTTCATCATTCTTTAAATATTGATCATCAAACGTCTTCGTTTAGCAGCGAACTCAAGGATGGCCTTTATGTATGAGCTGAAAAGGGGGTATCCATAGATACCGGAGCTAGAGTCAGTTGACATGAATTTCTCTTAGACAAGAAATTAGATAATCGATCACCAATTATAGATTTCAAAAGCATCATATAAAGTTTTTTGTCTACTAATTTTTTTTTTTAATTATTTTGCAATAGGATGGGAATTGAAAAGAGAAATTGATAGAAGGAACAAGTAAGAAAGAAGCGTAGTAACCCTTTCAAGTCACTGGGTTTAATGAAAAGAAACGAGCTAGAAATAAATCGTCAGTAACATTTTAATGATTTGCGCCTGTGACTGCAAGCATATTTAGACATTAAGAAGGCAACCCTACATGTAAGGTAATCTACAAATAGGAAGTATAAACAAAATAAATAATATCGACCCACTCTAGCCTACCATTAAGGGACTAAAAGTAAATACATTACTTCACTAAATCTAGCATTCATGTACCAAAGACAATCTTTTGACATCGTTGTGCAATTTATTAAGTTACAAATAATTTTATGCAATAAAGTGTAAAAGACTGTCATGTATCGGCCATTTAATGAAATTTCAATTATTGTACCATCTTAACTACAATTTGTTAGCATCCGTATACAAAGTAATCTTAGGAGTGACACCTGACAAGATGTGGTTTTAAGTTTTTTAAGTACGTGGATTCAGTAGTTTATGTGTATCGATAGGAATTAGTCAAGCTAAAATGCACTATAATATTCAAAAAGAAAAAGAAAAATATTTCTATTGATGCCATTTTTGAATTATTATAGCAGTATAAAGAAAATGTTTCACAAGCGACCTCATCTACCCTTGATATAATGGCTAGTGAGAAAGTGAATAATTACTGTTCCCAAATCCATTAACTTATATTTGTGCTGATTGGATTTTGGGTAAATATGAAAAAGGTTTAGCGTATATCCAATAAATATGTTGTTTGGCTCTCCCGCTAAACTTGTTACATCACAGATATCCATCACAATCCGATTCCAGCTTGGAGTAAAGAAGTCCAGTGAGAGGTTCGAGTTTGTTGGTGGAATAGAGAGAGAAAAGGAAGGTGTCGACCCCTATTTATTGACATATGAAGGATTGGTTGCTGACCTGAAAAATTTCGGCTTTGGTTTGAAGAGAATGTGGTACGGCAGGTGTACTCCGTTCCTTGAGATCAAAAGTGACGAGGAAGTGAATAGAATATTTAAACACTCCTCTATAAATGGATCCTTAATTCATTTGTTCGTTGAGGGATGGGTCCACAGTGAGTGGGAGGGAGAATATGATGATGAGATGATGGAGATGTTAAGGGAGCAACGGAGGATGAAGACTGACGTGTATTCCGATGAGGATGAGGTCAAGTGGTGGGGCTTTTCACGTTCAGACTCAGACTCAGACTTAGACTTTGATTCCACATCCTTTGCTGATCTTGTTCCGTCACCGATGTCCTTCACAATCCGATTCCACCTTGGAGGAAAGAAGTCCTCTTGGGGGTGTATTGGTGGAGTAGAGAGAGAAAAGGAAGGTGTCGACTCCAGTTCAGTGACATATGAAGGATTGATTGCTGACGTGAAAAATTTTGGCTTTCGTATGAAGAGAATGTGGTACGAGATTCCTTGTGGAATGCAAATGGGGATCACGAGTGATGAAAAAGTGAATACGATGTTGGAATGCGCATCTGAAAGAACATCACCAATTTATTTGGTCGTTGAGGGAGAGGTAGACAGTGAGTGGGAGGGAGAATACGATGACGAGATGATGAAGATGTTAAGGGAGCAACGGAGAATGAAGACTGACGTGTGTTCCGATGAGGATGGGGCTAAGGGAGGCGCTTCATGTCCTAATGAAGACTCAAACTCTGCATCTGTGGGTGGTGAAAGCGAAACTCATGGCTCATCCTCCGTTGATGATTTCGAGTTAGAGCGAGGCAATACTGAATGTTTTGAGGCTACGACATCAATTGCAGAAAAAAATTTAAACACTGTTGAAAACCAGGTGGAGCTTCACGAAGTATCTAGAGATAAGAAGGTACGATATCTTCTTCGTCATGGGATTTTAGTTTAATTCCCTTTTAGGCCAAATCTCTTCCCTTCTGTAGCCACGCAAATATCCGCCCTTTAAAAAGTTGCCATTTTTTGTTTGTTGCGCTGTTAATTTCTTAGGTGGTTGATTTGTTTCATTGCATTAGTCATTTATCTCTCTACTTACCTTTTTGGTGTGGGATAGTATTAGTTCTATAATACTGCCAGCGAACTAATATTGTCTATCTATGTCTTACTTCATCAAAATTGCTTTCACAGATGACATGCTAGATAATAGATCACAAATTATTGATTTCGAAAACATCATGTGATTTCTTTGTCCACTATTTATTTTTTAAATTTGCAATGAGCATGATTAATGCCCAAATTAAATATTGTACATATAATAAAAGTGCTTATGGACTATTTGATTCTATTATTTCATTAATGCGCTATGGAGAAATTGATGTCCAATTCGTAGTTGTACTAAAGCTAAAGGAAGCACAAGAACTTAGTAGATCCTACCAAATGTTGTCACATGGGAAAACGAATGATGAAGATAGATAATTCGCAGCATATATATTTAATATTATGATCATTTATCTCCTATGAATTTGTTATTTTCCTCTCGAGTAAACGTAATTGGATCGTTTGTTTTGCCTTTTTCTTTATTATTTTTGTTAATCTATTTATGCAATTTAATATAGGGCTAATCCATCCACTTGCAGATTAAGCAATAACTGTGTTACACATTTGTTTGCGGTTTTGCCACTGCATGTGTATACAGTGGGCTTGACCACCTTTCTACTTTTGTTCAACAGTGAGCTTGACTAGTTGACTATGCGTTTTTAGTTCTATAGCATATTACCACCATGCAGGATTCCCGTCTTTTCATACTACATAATTATGTCAAAGTAAATTAAAGCATCTACTGCTTGAAAATAATAGTCATATATTGAGTTAGGATGTAATTTTGAACGAGTGAACTTATTATTTCACTGATGACTGTAACTTATAATGAAAAGAGACTATTTAATTTCGAAGCATATTACTTTAGAATAAGAAAGAATACAAAAATATCAAGACTTTCATAAACTAATTTGAAACAACGTGTCACATGGTTATGGATTTCTCATTCAAAAAGTAGAAAATAAAACTCTTTTTTAGTTACAAAATGCAAAACAGTTGAATATATTTTAGTATTTAACTGAAATAAATAATCAAAATTAGAGGATAGTAGTACATGAAGTACCATGTGTAATTAAAGTGAAAATAAGAAGAAGAATTGAAGTTTACTAAAGTAATAACATAACTAATAGAAAGAGGAATGAAACTAGATATAGATTTTGGCGAATAACAGTTTTGGTCCTAAATCTATTGTGTGGATTCCGATGTAGTCCTAAATCTTCCAATAGTTTCAATGTAATTCTAAATCATTGCATGAAATTTTAATACAGTATTTCCGACTAATTTTTGCCTAAGATTGTTGACTTGGAATGGTTCAGTCATTACCATCCTAAAACACGGGCAACGATCTGACATGGAAAATGTCAATTAAAACATTGACATTTTGTTTGGAAAAACACGTGTGACGTATCACCAAAAAAAAATCAGTTAAGCTACAATAATCCCCAAATCAACTCCCCCAATTCGTTGAAAAGAAAACCTCGTTTTCCATTAGAATCCCCAATTTCCTCGATTCGAACCCTAGTTTACCATCACAATCCTCAATTTCCACTCGACGTCATCAAACTCTAGAGGAGAGATTAGCTACCTTGAGATTTGCAACAAGAACAATAAAGAGCGCTTATGTTAGGTGTACATTGAAGTCAATTGTATTCAATTTTTTCACTAAAACAAGAAGAAATAGCCTACGAATAGTTCAAAAGTAGAAAAATTATTGTGATCCCTCTACGAGTGTTGCCCCTGTTTTTTTTTTTTTTTAATCTATTTGTGTTGGGATACTATTGCTGGTGCTGCTAGTGAGACTATGTTGACTCGTGTTGATGAGACTGTAAGTAGTGGTTTTGTTTGAATTTTAGTTTTTAGTGGCTTTTTTGGTTCAATGTGATATCTAGTCATATCAACTTAAGAGTACAAGTGCTAAACAGGGCAAGAGGCAAAGAGATGATGATCATGCAGGCCACACCAACACCACAACTAAGACTTGTGGCCAACAGAGTGGCAATCCCCAGCGAGTTACAAGAAGGACAACAAGACAAGCAGCAAAAAAACAACCACCAGTTGAAGCAGCAGCACTTCCCGTTGAAGCAGCAGGCCCATCAAGAAAAAAGAAAAAGAACGACAGCAAGCAAGTCAATCCTATAAGAAGAAGTGCTAGGCTTATGAGAGGCCCAACTGGAGGGACAAGTGACATCATGAATCTAGATTGATGGTCACTTGGGGTGTTTCACTGGATTGTGCGATCAATAAAGTAGTGTGGCTTTCTTCTTCTTCTTCTTCTTCTTCTTCTTCTTCTTCTGCTTCTTTTTTGGTGTGGATTCTGGGGTCAGTGAACTAGTATGGTTGGATTGATAATAGAGTTATGATGTATTGCTTGCAACTGTGTTGCTTTCAGCGACTAACATGACTATCTTTTGTGATCTCTCTTATTGCAATGAAATATGTTTTCTGCTTTCTCTGCTCCATCTCTCAACACAATATTGCTTGCTTGGCCTTATCCTCCTAGTTATACCAAATTAGATGATGTCATACTAGATTGTCTATAGAACATTTGCCGTTGCAAGCCCCGTAATTTGTGCAAAATACTCATTTTTTTGGCACAGTCCAAGCTTTCACTATACCAGTTTCCAAAACTTAGGCTTAGTCTGGTCTGACATAGAGGAACCTGCAAGTCGCATGGATGCTAGTCCAGTAATATGTGCAAAATGCTCATTAAATTTCATATATGCAAAACATGTCCACTATTAGAAAACATGTATTACAAAAGCTCATTCTTGCCTAAACACAAAACAATGTCTACTAACATAGTTTATGGTGGACTCAACACATCTTTCCTTTTAACCCTTCCACACATGAGAGCTAAAATAACTGGGAACACTCAACATGACCAATATTCTCTTCAATTTGGAATTTTCTTCCTTTACCTATGCCCCTTCTTGTTTCAAACATTGTTTGTACTTGTTTCATGCTTCCACCCTTTTGCATAATACTAGATTTTTAAAACAGGTTTTTCATTATAGGAAAAACTATTGATTCAAATTTAATCAAACGGCACATTATACCATATGAGAAACACTCAATTAAGTATGATACTCGTTGCCTTTCATTAGTCATAGCTCATTCATTTGGTCCGGTGCTTTAAAAGGCAATCACGACACCGCTTGTAGCACCCTCCCTATAAGGAAAGTGATGGGATTAGAAAAGTAGTAACATGTAGAGACACAAACTGAATTTGATTCCACATTCGATTGTCACCAAAATCCATTCACTTGAAATGATTCCTCGCCCACGGTTGCTGAGGAAATCGGTGGTGCCTCAACATTGCACCTGCACAGGACTTGCAGCTATACCTTATTAAACCAGCAAATATGGCTGCTCAAATTTTCAGATTGAGCGTCCCCTTCTTCAACCAATAATTAGGAAAAAAGATTATCACCTGAAATTCATTTTGTAAATGATGATATATGGCGTAAATAAAATTAAATATTGGAATGATCTCACTTTTCTTATGGTGCAACGTGAGCTTGACGACATCTCAATATATAATTCGTTGATTTGATTAACATGTAATAAACAATACTAATAACCTCACCTACTCCTTTTCTTGAGCTAGGAAAATAAAATTCTCTCAATCTTGGACCTTTTTATCAAGGATTTCCGTGACTTTTCTCTCTTTCACTCTAGTTTCTGGAGTCTACTATCTGTCTCGCTCTGTGTACTCCTACATGAAATTGATCGCCTGTTGGAGGAAGAGCACGATCATCATCATCATCTTCATCATCAGCATGAATGGCTTTTATCTCTGGTAAGAACCATTTTTCAAATCAGGTTTGTCCATCAACGATGAAAAATCTCTCAATCCCTTTCAGTACCTACTACTCTTTTGTCCATTGTTTGCCGTCACTTCCTCTTCGAATTGACCCATGTTTCTTTCAGTCTGCAAAAAGTGCCTTCGAAATTGAGCCTCCAAGTCAAAAGAGTTGAAGAGAGCGCAGATGGATCAATCAAAAAGCCAGCAACGTCTCTGCATCAAATCCCTAAGCACCGCCATTGCTAGTGCCATGATCCTTTACTGAATTGGCCATTTTGCTAAAGGTATATTTACTCAGAAGTGTAAACAGAGATCCAAGTGCTCGGTGATTTTAATTATTTACGAACTCACGGATGGCTGCCATTGCAAGGCTGACACCAACTGCGTTAGTGATAGCCAGTCAATCCTACAACGGACTTACTGTCAGGGAATTCACAATGCAATTTGTACAGAAGACAAACAGCTAAAACCAGTAGTAGAGCTGAGCACGAAGGCTTGACCAAACTCTCTGTAGCTTGCAAACTCAAGTTGTCGCATGCACTATGCTCGAACATGACTCCCACAGCTCCATGTCAAGTTCCTGCAATATATAGCAATTTTGTAGATTCCCTCAAGAGCCTCCCCGGGCTCCTCCTCATTATCCTCCTCCATACCTTCCTCCTCCTCTTCCTTCGGTTGCACTGCTTCTGAGTACTTCGTCTGAGATTCTGATTCTCTCTGCATTCAACAAGTACTTTTTAAGTTATGGCACAAGACGAAATGTCACTAGTGGTGCATAATTAGATAAATCCCAGTGCTCCATATCGTGCATTATGGAGGGAGTGACGATGTTCAGCAAACACTAGGTGTTTGTGAAGATTTCTTGGTGAAGTGTGGAGGTGAATATCAGTAGAATGGTCACCCTAATTGGTGCCAACTACAGAGCATGGGAAGGCAAGATGCTTCATTTGCTCGATCGCAAGAAAATGTATGGTCCCATGGAGAGTGACGAGGCTAAGCCTAACAACACAGATCGACAGTTGAAGTTGCTAAATAGGCAATGGATAGGTTTCGTTAGGTTGGTTGGATCACAATGTCTCTCCGTGTGGAGAATGAAACTTCGACCAAAAGAAAAACACTGGAAGAAACTTCAAGTATTGTGTGAGAGGAAATCGGGCAACAACATGCCTTATTGTAACAAGAAGCTTGGCACTTTGAAATATCAAGAGGGAACTCCAATGGCGGATCAATTGAAAGAGTTGCAAAGCTCGATAAATGATGAGCTACAAGCATCGTTCTTTCTTAATTTGCTTCCATATGGGATATCGGTGACACCTCTCATCCCATAAGCATCTAATGGAAAAATTGAAGTTCGATGCAGCGAAATCTAGCTTGCTTGAGTATGAGATGATGGAGGAAAAGTGCCTTGACTTCTATGAATCACAACCTGTTGTCTGAGAGCATAGAGCAAGGAGTACATCTCGAGACTCCTACAACTGTGATAGATTCAAGGGAATATTTAACAAATCTCATACATCGCTCATTCTAGCAAAGAGGGGGAATTGTTGTGCTCTTTTCTGCATACAAGCTAAGGTTTGCAAGGACCAAATTCATGTCGTGGGAGAAGTAGCGGCACCTGATCTATGGAATATGAAACTCGACCGTATGAGCAAGAAAAGCCTCCTAAATCCTACAAAGAAGGAAATTACTATGTTTAGTCGAAAGTCACGAGCAATAGGATCTCCAACTTTGCAAGAAAATAAGAAAACATACTATTATTTGAGGAAAATTACAATTAGAAAAAGACAGGCGTGATGAGTGGAGCAGACAAATCACAATAGCTATAAAATTATCATCATTGGAAGAACGTTGCAATGTACAACAGAAAATTAGGATCAATTATAAATAGGAGAAAGAAACTTGCAAAACCATAGGAAAATTATGTGGAAATAATGATAATAGTCACTAACGAATCACAATGCGTATAGAATTGCTTTGAAGAAACAAAACTGCAGCAACTTCAACGGATGTAAATATTTCATTGTTCGTAAGTAACATGCCATTTGGATTCATATAATTTTTGTTGATAATCAATGAAAAATCAATCGATTTGTTTACTTATTTATTTAGATGTTTCTTAGGTGATGGTAAATTCGGTTACATCACTTCAACATTAGGTTTGAGTGCTAATTTTGTACTCTGTGACCTTAGTCGTCTATATGAATATTGTTAAATTGCTAGTTCGTTGCAGAAAAGTCACATCGGTGCCTATCTACTAATAATAAATGGAGTTTCTGATACGAACAAAACAACATTGTTTCACAGATCGGACTGTCCAATAACTTTCAGAACCAAACAAAATCGTCATTTAGATTATCCGTTCCCTTGTTATTGCTTCTACTAGGTTGTGCTTATGGATAACAAAGGTTAAATTGCCCCCTAGGGCGCATATATGAAAATTGTCTAATGGGTGTACAAGTACACGTGTTCTTTCATGTGCCTTTCCTCGGTACCTTTTGATATCTCCGCTGGTAAAGAAGGAAGCGAAGGCGTTTTTGCTTTCTTCTTCGGGATCCCAAAGGCATTAACATCTCGATTTCCTCCTCCAATTCCTTCTATCGGAAACAAAACCATGCCCGCATGATTCGCACCACTCTCCTCTGTGCAGCGACTGAACTATAGTGACGAACATGGAGGTCAACTTGATTTGATGTCATGTTCCCCGCCAACTGTTTGTCGAAATTCCTGAGTAGCTTCGTCCTTGGAAACCCCATTTTGCGTTGCTCTTTTCGGGTCCCAGTTTTCCCCAACAGACCTTTGTTTCGACGGGTGGAGGGGTTTTGACGCCCAATATGTTGAGATGGTCTTGCAGGAGATCAACAAGTTTTGTTTTTTTTGGGTCGAAAATGAGGCCATTCATTCATTCACAAGCAAAACCAGAACAAAACATGGAAAAGCTTCTGGACAAAGGATATTCCAAAGAGGCCCCTGTGGGTTAGTGATCGAGTGGGGAGGACTTAAAAGAATTTTCCGCCGATAAGCTTTGGCAACCGAGTTTGAATTAGCGGACTTCGGCTTGGCCAGCGGCATCTTGCGATCATCCACAACAGGATGTAGGGCCCACGGGCTTCCTACTTTACCGGCTTAGGAGCTCCGCTACAAATCTAATGTCGGTCTCTATCTCTACAAAAAGCTGATCCGCTTTCTCCTTCTTCAAGAACAGAAGAGCTCGGAAGACGGCTAGGTTTCGTTGGTCAACGCCGTGTCGAGTTGAAACGTCCAGGAAGATGCACAGAGATGACGGACGCGATACGATTAGCAATCTGCCGGACTCGGTGCTCCTCCATATTCTGTCCTTCCTGCCCACGAGAGACCCCGTCAGGACAGTGATGGTCCCGGGGTTCCGTCACCTCTGGACTTCTACTCGCCACTTGTCTTTCGATCACTGTCCTTACCACAACTGCCAAAAGTTGTAGACTGCTTTCGAAGTCGACGACAGATTTGTGAATTTTACCGACCACGAGCTGACTCTGCATGAGAGCCCCACGATCGATTCGTTTCGTCTTAATTTAAACTGTGCATCTGAGGTGGACCCCTATGTTCTGAAAATGAGGACTATGTAACTCCAGAGAGGAGAAGAACGTGGAACAAACTGGATACATGGATTCGTTTTGCAGCGAGAAGAAAGGTTAAGTTCCTCGATTTGGACTTCTTGTGATGTGCTAGGGAGGAGCTCCCACGTATTCTTTAATTCCTACTTAATCTTTACTCGCTGCCCAACATTGTTCTTAGGTTTAGCAGCCTAGTAGAGCTGAAGCTGGCTTCCTGTGTGGTCAGACCGGTGGCAGGACGGGTCCAACGAAGGTTGCTTAGAAAATTGTTTATGAAGAAAATTGACTTCACTGACTACAAAATGACCAACATACTATCTGGTAGCCCGTTATTGAAAGAATTGTCTCTCGAAGATTGTTATGGCATCCACAAGCCCAAATTCTGTTGTGGCCCATCTATTGAAGAGTTAAATTTGGAGAGGTGTGGAGGTCTTGAAAAGCTTGATCTTACACGATCAGATATCAAACATTTAATTATTGATCACTACGAGGATCTGGAGCTAATTTGTCCTAATATGAAGATTCTGGATATTGCTGGGTGTCTAGATTATGTCAAGGTGACTGATACGTTATCACTGGTTGATACATCCCTCTGCTTTGGTGATAATAAAATATTTTCGCCTGGAGAATATTGTGAGTTCAGACTGCTGCTAGAAAAGCTCAGCTGCAGTACTTATTTTATGCCATGCGATTAGTGCATACTGGTATGGTTTCTCTGCTGTTGCTCTGACCTATTTTGTCTTGCTTTGAGGTACTTTTGAATGATTTGGGTGCTGATCCTTCAGGTAAGGAGTATTACTATTTGTTTGATAGGATATTCTCACATTTCAATTTTCCTAAATTTGTAGAATAGAAGTTGGGTAAACTGATTTTGGATGGGTCTTACTCGAAATGGACAGGGGCTGTGCTGTTCCTCTGCTTTGGCTTCTTTGTTCCGTTGCTTTTTTTATGCTTCAGTTCATCGGGTAATGTCCTAGATGAAGAGTAAAAGAAAATATCATCTACTCAGGCTGGGTTCTTTTATTTATGCCCGCCTAAACTTTTTATAAGGTGGCCTTCCTTGCATCTGCTGGCCTATGAACTTTTATCAATTGTAAACTATTATTATCCACAACCCACTCATGTAACCGAAAACTACAGTTTATTAGGTGCCTGTCTTCCTCGTGTCCCTGTTTGTTTTCAATTTTAATGTGACATCTATCACTATTTTACATGTGCATGTCCATGCTCTTGTGATTTATCTTTCTAATATTCTACATAATCTGATGAATTTCCTGACAATCCTCTGCATTCAATGATATCATACCAATTCATTTCAGTCAGTCTATACATACATGTGCTCTTGAGCATCCACAATGTATGTCCAGTACTAATTTCATTTAATGTCAGTCCAATTAATTCTTTTGAAATTAGGTATTAACTATGTGGGAGTTGACAAATCAGCCGTGCCCATCTTTTGCCTGGAAACATGTGACACTACAAATGCATCTGAGAGAGTAGTACGTCGCTGGCATTTGTAGCTTGCTGAGGAGCTCTCATTTTCTTGAGACACTCACTATCTATGTTTATCCTGGAAGAGATGACAATAAAGCCAAGGTACAAATGCTTGAACAGTAAAATTTTATTGGAATTTTCAAATTTGGAAATGACGGATATTAAAAAGTTGCTTTAAATTTCTAGCTTACCGAAACAGGGCGGAAGCTTGCATTTGAGTTCAATGGCTATAGCTACTGGAGTTCAGTGGACGGCACATTTCCCTGCCTCGAGCACTAGCTTAAGCATGTTAAGATACATGGTTATGTACTGGAGCCTGATGTGATTGAGCTCATTGAATTTCTACTCAAGAGTGCACAGGTCCAGGAGAAAATGGAGATTTCTACCGAGAAGACTCTGCAGCGAGTAGGTAGTAAGGACATGTTCTCTAGTGATATTGGTCGTCCATCAAAGGATTATTGTCCATCGGATGCGCTACTAGAGTTTTCACAGAAGTTGTTAGTTTCCCAAGGGCCTCAACGCGTGCAGTATTACACCTTGGTTAGATACTGGTATTGGAATTGTGTTCAACCCTTTCTTTTGGACAACCCTCGATGTTTCCATATCAGGCATCTAACATCTGGTAGACTTTACAAAAGTAGTCGGCCTTCATGATGAATTCGCCCTTTTGCCTCAGATCTACGAATTCGCCACATCCACGACTCAGTACAGGCCTCTGATGTGCCCCCTTTTTTTTTTTTTAAATGTTTCTCATAACAGCTTTTCTTTTCATATTTCCCAGCTCTTGCAAATAGTTTGGCTAAAATTTTTGCGGTATAGATTTACCTGAACAATCTATTGACACCAGTTATAAGCTGTTTGTTAGTAGCCTTCCCTCTTGCGGCTGCTGTCTCTCACTTGTTTTTCATTTTAGTGGGTGCCATTTTCTTGTTGTTTCACTTTTCAGTTTTACCTACCATTTCCTTATCTTGAAACTAAGTCGACGCAGTTCAAGATTCCCGAGTACTGCCCCCAAATGATTAGTATATCGACATCAATATCAATACAATCCTAATCTACAATGCATCATAAAATATTGAGTTGTGCAGTCCTCCAAGTTCGTATCTTTCCTTAATGTCTGCCCAAAAACTACTATTATATGTGCTCCTCTTGCTAATTAACAAGATCATTTTGTCCCTTATTAAACGCGTGAGAGTTCCTTTTTCTTTATAAAAAACATGAGTATCCAACTTTGTATCTTAACGTAGTTTGGTGATCAATCCCCTATACCCTTAATACTGTGAATTGCGTGAAATCAGTCCAACTTTGTATCTACTTCATCCCCTCTTGACGTAGGTTTCCGAGGAGACTTTTCATAGTAACATGTTCGTAGAGCGTTGGTCGGTATACACACTTCCTTTGCCCCAATTCCACGATAATAAGTGGTGTTCTAACGTGAGATTTTACAAAATGAGCACTCCCACGTTGTTTTTTGGAAACCTAACAGGAACAATGCCAAATTTGACCAAAGTGCAACTGAATGGAATTTGATTTCTGAACCAAATAGAGAGTTTTTAATTGATCAGGCCATCTTGATTTGGTTAAACATTTGAACAGAACTTTTCCCACTCGATCTATTTCATCGTTGTCTGGGTTGCTTCTTCACACTCCTCCACTTACTTCCCTTGAATTGATAGTCACAATATCACGGGAGCTCACATATCGGCCATGTCCATCTTTAAGTCTTCAACTGCTTCTAAGCAAAGCGACGCATCTCTGGTATTTCTAGCTCGTATGGGAATTCTTATTGTCTTGAGATCCTCACTATTTATACTCATCCCGGATCTCATTATATATTTGTGTATGAATTTCCATTCAATATATCATGAGTGCTGGAGATGAAAGAACGGCTTGCATTCAAATTTCAGCTCACTAAAACAGGCTGTATGCAAGCACACGACATCAACGGTCAAAGCCAGTGCCTCAACCAATAGCTTAAGCAAGTAAAGATATAGGGATATGTCATTGAGCTCATCTAGTTTCTACTTGAGAATGCACTATTCTTGGAGAAGATGGAGAAAATAGTAATTTAAGTTTCTCAAATAGTTGGAAAAAATGAAATACAATTAAATTGTGAAAGCTACAGAATCTTTTCAATTAAGTTAAATTAAAGTTAATAACATTTTCTGCTCTTTTTTTCCCATGAGTTAACTGAACCATCCATGTTATCGGCTACTTTTTACCATTCTTGCTCCTCTTTGATTTCCCCAAACCAAAGACAATTCACATTTGAATCATTTGTGCACTCTACCGTGGGCTAGAATGGAACTGAAAACGTTTGACAAGGGGAAGACGAATCATCCATGTTCCCGGCACACGACATCACTTGGATTTTTTCTTGTTTTATTCCAGGTGTTTTCGTACAATGTCCCGACTGGGTTCAAACTTGTAACCCCGTTTGTAATATATTTATGTTTGCCCCCGAATTTTTCTATCAGATCCATTTTTTGCTTACTGCAGCGGTTTTGATCACATTTTAGCGGTGTACAATCCATAGACTCTTTTATCTGTATCTTCTAAAATTCTTTTTTCTGTTATGTATGTATGATTCGCGGTGTGTGTCATGGAGTAGATAACCTACGGAGGGCAATAATGTGGTCGTGGAAAGCAGAAACACAAACAGTCGGAATCAAAAATGCGTATCCCACATTTATCTTTGTCTAAAAGACTTCGTCTATGATACAAAATTATGTCTATTGACCAAACAAAACACTGAAATTAAAAATGAGAGTGCAAGCACAGGAGTCAAAATCGCTAAAAAATAAACTTTACCCAAAAATGTAAATTCCTCAGAATTACAGACACACTGATGCTCTGGAACAAAAGCTACATTGGTATTCACAATGCTCATCAAGAATAACAAACTGTAAGATTAAAACTACAATGAAAAGACATTGGCTCAAAAAGAAAATGCTTCGGATGAAAATTTAGCGGAGGTTTGGCATGACTTGACCGTCCCCTCGTTCTTTGCGTTCTTTCTATTTATACTCCTGGGATTTCTTTCCACAGTGGTTGGAATTCACACAAGATCCCCGCTCTAGTCGCTCCACATTTCCTTGATTCCACGACGTTAGAAACTCCCAAGGCAATCGCGCGTCCTGCAATGACTTCCCCTCCTTACTCTAAATTTAATCAAAAAGGTCACCGATGCACCTCATATTGAAGTCAAGTCACACAAACCTCAAGTGAAATTAAACTGGATAAGCTCTAGATTGAAGATGGGTGTAAGATGTGTTTGTTTGAGTGAAAGAATTTTCTGCGACTTAGTTTTCTAGACTTTCATGCATTTGGTTTGCTACAAAATGATCAATTGACGGAAAAACCATTTACAATAAAAAAAAAATTATTAAGAAAATGAATTCCTTATCTTGAAAAGGAGACAACTTTTTCTTAGGAAATGATTTCCCGAAAAGTAATTTCTTTTATCATGTAGTTTTCTAGGAACAAACACACTTTTAGTGCAACTTGACTCCTTATACCGTCTCCTCTATATCTGGGCCATAAATGTTCACCACCAACAGGAGCTAAAGAATAATTAAGAGCAGCAAGAAGTAATATGATACAAACTATCATTTTCATCTCTCAAGTTACTAATACTCTATCTTACTGCATTTCATGTCATATTTTTGCCGACAAAATTGTTTCATAGTCTTCATCCCGTGCATTACACGATGGATAAAGTTGCTTTGATTTTGAAGTCAGTCGACCAACAAAAGACTAAGTTAGTCTCGGTCGTCTTCACTTTTTTTGGTGGTGAGGGGGGACGTATTCACTTGAATAATTCATATCAAAACCTCAGCTATGTTCTTATCTAAAGCTATACACAACAACCTTTTTCTTTATAGATTGAGAGAGTAGTTATGCTGCACGAGCATTTTGAAGAACCCAATGACGTCTGTGGCAAATCCTTGAGCACTGCCAGAATCAGACAACGGACTTACACTTGCCAATTCACAATGGCACTAGTCCAGAATGTATATAGAAGTTGCTTTGAAGAAACAAACTTGCAGCAACTTCAATGACATTAAATATTTCGTTGTTGATATGTACGGTGCCGTTTGGATTCACATATTTCATTTTTTGATAATCAATGAAATCAATCGTCTTGTTTATTTATTTATATATTTATTTGTCCTTGATAGGTGAAGATAATGGGATAAGGATTCATATATAGCTTGCTTGGGTTATGTATCAAAGCTGCTTGCTATTTTATCTAGAATTGAAAAGACCCAAAAGAATTTATAGAAGTCTATCCCCGGAAATTTGTCTAGACTGACTCTTGAGAAGTGAACTTCGTGTGTGTACATGCATGCATATATATGAATATGTGAATATTTCTAGCTAGGGGATTTTGATAGCATTAATCATTATCGACATATCTTAGACTAATTTGATTTCAAGAAATGTTTCCTGATCATCTATTCCTCAATTGGTGAACTATTGATTGAGCTAGCTAGGTGTTGCCATTAAATTGCTTATGAAACGTTTTCTCTTTTTTATTAGTTGCCTTAGTTCTTATTTTGGCATTTGTGCAATTTAATTAATTTAGGCTTTGAGTGGGAACTGTGGACCGTATCACCTAATTAGCAATTACACCATAGTGGTTGTACATATATGAGAAATGATTGGTTGACAATTTTTAATCTACTGTGAGAATAATAATTTGTTATTTGTTAATTTTATGGGACTGCAGCCAACTGTTTTAAAAACTTAAGCCGTTAGATGAATGCGTAATTTAGTATTTTAATTATGCTAATACTCCCTATCATGCTTAATCTGGCCTTTTGGACATATTTAATTGGGGAGGTAAATGGGACCTAAAAAGATTTGAACTAAAGGTGTGGTTTAATATTTTAATTATGCTAATATTTCCCCTAACGCTTAGTCTAGTCTTTTGGACATATTGAATTGGGAAGACAAATGGGGCTTGGGAAAATTTAAACTCAGCACATCCAGTTCTTATATCATGTGAAAATTTGATGGGAACACAACCAATTATTCTAAAAACTTAAGTTATTAGATGAATGCGTAATTTAATATTTTAATTATATAAACCCAAGTGAGATTTTGTGCGACCACCATCAACTATTTAAAAGTTTAAATTGTTAGATGAATACGTATTTTAATATTTAAATATTCTAATAATATAGAGCTGTTGGTCAAAGAGAACCCATCAAGATTGCATTTGTTTTCCCAGTTGGACGTCAAGAAAGAAATGACTTGGTCATTATTCTGGACAAGTAGTAAATTGCCATGCATGGCTTGAGAGGTCAAACACATATTCAAATTCAATTTTATACAGACAATTTCTTCTCGTAAAATTTTGATGAGGAAAAGTGAACTTAATCGGTTCGCTAAACATCATCATTCTAACTTTGAATCAGAAAGGAAGTTTAGGAGACGACTATCAATGGCCAGTAGCTATATATCGAACACTTCTGCTAGAATTAAGAGGATAAAACCAACTTGCAAAGAAAAAGGCGGTGTGGAAGTGTGTATACAAAAAAATAACCAACTCTTTGTTGTCGATAAATGATGGGACATGATCGGTTAATCAAGAGTGATACAAGAGGATACTTGAAGGACACGAGTTAATCGACACCTACACCATAGGGTAATTGGTAACAAGCGAGGAATGATCGACAAGTATCATGGCTCAGCGACAAAGCAAAGGAGTGGTAAGTCGTCATGAATTTTACCATGCGTTGGGCAAAGAGAATACACAAGTGCACATATAAATAAATGCCGAATAACGGTACTAGTATCAAGTGGCAGTTATCTCGATAAGATGGAAAATTATAATTACTCATGGATATGGGTTATTCACGTGTGAAAATAGAGCCTAAAATCTCGAAGAACGCGATCATAGTTATTAGTGAGGTAGTAATCGCTGATATGTAACCATTACTCTGTAGATTATAAATAAATATCCATTGTATGTATTGTAATATCTCTCCTTGAACACCCTTACATCAAGTCAATTAAGGTTATTCGTTTATTCAGGGCAATTTCGTTTTGTTCTTCGTGCATTTACTTGTTCCGCACCTTAAATTCACTGACCTTTCATTTACTTTAAATTTTCAAGCCTAGTAATTCCTTGTTCAAGATCCATACGAAACCCATTTCACAAAAAACCGAGATCAATTTTTCGATGAAAGATATTTCGCTTCTCGGGTAAATTTTCATTTTCGGTGAAACAGAAAGTATTGCCATTTATTAGGAATATGAACTCTCAACGCTCAGTTTCATTTTCATGAAATTATCTGGATATAGTTTTTTTTTTTTTAGCAAAAAATTAAAAAGTGCGGCATCGCTCCTCCCATTGCTTTCTTCTTCTCTCGGTTTCATTCCCAGCGCATTCGCATGCTCAAAGCATTTGCGTCTTTTGTTCTTGCTTTTCCCGAATAGATTTCCTTATTTCGTTCCCCGGTGGAGGATTCGGGCGAACTTTCGAGCTGCACATGGCGGATTGGGTCTGAAATGCCTGTCGCTGCGTTCGGTGTGCGGGGTATGCTTTAATGGGGAACGCTGGCGATCCATTGATTGAAGGACATTCTCGTGGAATGCATATATGCCGCGGTTGATTCTTTTTTTGCCCGTTCCGTGCTCTCTCCGTGGCATTTGTTCATCGATTTCATCAGAATCGGCCACGAGAGAGAGGAAAGGATTTAGAAGGAAATGGCGGGAGGGAAGCTCCATACATGGAGGTTCTACAATGAGTGCTCTCAGGCCGGGATCATCAGGACAGAGGCATGATGAGGCAACAGACATTCAGCTTTGCACCGAGAAAGTATGGGCGATGGTGGGCATTGTTTTTCGCTGCAGTTCGATTTTTCGGGTCGACAGATAAAATTTATTTCCATGTCTTCGTGGATGAGATGGGTTCTTGCCATCTAAGAATCCCACTAAGGCTGCTGTTGAGGAAGCACAATTCGTCGAGTTTCAACCAGCTTTCTATTGCTATAGGACTCATCCTGCATATTTAGTGCTTGTCCCGGCGAATGCTGATTGGGTTTCCATTGGTAAGTTCTCAACTCGGTTCGATAACAATTAGAGCATGCGAGTTCAGCCAATGGTGAGAGGTGCATATTTCTCCGGTGGTGTTCTATGGGTCTCCAAATGGGGTGCCTCCAAAAAGATCATCTAGTTTGCTGCGATTGCTGAATGTTATATAGGTTGATTTTGTATGCTGAGTTGATTTTCACGCGTAGAATGGACTTTAGAAAGAAAGCATCTCTCCACGTGATTTGTCAGTTAATAGTCTCATAGGGGTGGTTTTTGATTTTCTTGTTGATATCTATTTATCCGTTATAGCCAATTCCAAGTTCCAGCTTTTGCTTCTAACTCTTGATTGTTTCTGAGTGTCAAGCAATAGACTGAATGAAAAGCCATAAGTAGAAGTAGGAAGTAAAAAGGACTGGGTGGCGAAACGAGTTTTGTTTGTAATGTCATGTAGTGCATAATAGCGCTAGTACTTGAAAAGCATTTGGTGACATTACTTAGAACTTCTAACACTTAATGTAACAGTATTTGCTTGTCATTTGGGTTTTTGAAATCTAAGTTTGGCTCGACCATCAACGAATGTTTTGCCATGGTCTGCCTTGTCACTTATACTTTGATTTGGAGTTCCATAAAAGGGAAAATGCTGATAAAATGGAGACGAGATGGATAGTCTTCTGATATTGGTTGTCTTGGAGGTGTTGCTTGACAAGTAATTAATCTGAGGAAACCAAGAATGGGTAGTGAAGCTAGATTCTTCAACTGAAGATAGGCTGACTTTGTATCTTGCTACTTCTATTAACTATCACTGCATCAGTAGTCAAGGATGGTGTATGCAATACACACTCACATCCTATGAGCTTCATCGTTATGCCGTCAGATATCTTGACATAAATTTGTGTAGACACCCCATCAAGTGAAAGGCCGTCTTGTTCTTTTTCACGGTGCCTTCCAGCTACAAATTTCCAATTTTCTTCGTGAGATCTTTCACATTTGATGCGAGAGAACTAAGAGAACTATGTTAGGTTTGTTGAAGAAAAGCAGCTTTAAATGAGGTCTCTGATACGTGTGTGATCCATCTTTGTTTGAGTGGTGACTTACTTTAACATTTCATTTTTGAGGAATATTGCACTTAAAAGCAGTTACGAAGATGGAAATAAAAAAATGTTATAACTTTGAATGGTGCACCTCTTTTGGAAGTCGAGACAACTTTGATTTCATGGATAGGATTGACCGGGAACATATTGCACGTTGTGCTTATCTTAGATTGAGCTATTTAGGCAACATTATTCAATTGATCTTTTCCAAATACTTCTTTTGAATGAGCATCAAGTATTGGAGCTGCATTGCACACTACCTAGATGTTTTCCTTGCCGCGGTGATTTTCCCTTTTTCCCCTCTTTGAAGCCAATTATCCTACCTTGAGTCACAATTTCTCGGTGTAATGTCCGAGAGAAGGGACAGCTGAAGACTGGTTATAATTTCACAGTGCTGGGTCACTGGAAAGTACTGGTTGAGTGATGTTAATGGCACAGCTAAGATGATTTATGCATAGTACACTAGACTGTGTCAGATTTGTAGTGAATTTGAGATTCAGGTAGGGAAGAATCTGTGACTTGATAAGTCAGCATGTGCATTATGATTACTCCATTTTCCTATTAATAAAACACTAGGAATATCTTGTGTTATACGTTTTTTTCCCTTGTCTATGTTAAATCTTTCCATGGGATATAACAAGTTCACTGTGATGTCAATAACAGCTCTGCTTGTAAGCATAAAAGTTTTCTCGTCATTTGATACCAAAGACTGCTTTTAAGACAACTCCTATGCGGGTGCATTAATTTTGGAGGTGTGCTCTGACAAGAAGCTTTAGTTATTGTGTGGTAGAGACAATTTCAAATTCAATTATTCTGTGTAAATATTGTTATTGTGCCTTCCAAGTTAGCCATCTGTTTTGAGATAGTTTATCCATCTCTCAAGATTAACATATATCTTAGACTTCTGCATACTTCACTATAAATCCATTCTCACAACTTTACTGAACTATTGGAACTCTGTGTGCGTGCTTTGTTTTATTTTATTTTATTTTTTGGGTGGGTTGGGGGTGGGGTTCTGGTTGATATGTTCATGCATGCACACCTTTTTGGAGAAATATAACATTGCATAAAACCATGATCTTCTTATGATCAATTGACAGGTATGTTTGCGGATTTCTAGTGCAAGGGAGAGACACATAAGATTTGAAAAGTTGTTTGTCAAGAAAGAGTCCAGCCCATCGACAGGTCAGATATTTGTGGACACTGCTGTCTATTCAAGGAATCGATTCTTTTCTTTGGCTCTATCATCCAATGCAGGCAAGAGTTTCTGTCCTTCTGCTGATTGGGCGTTTCAAATGCAAGGACATGGTATGTTACTCCTTGTAATTGAGGTTTAGAGGCTCATGAGGCATCTTTGGAACATGGGTGTGATGAACTATTCCTAGTTTGCTCAAAATGTTCCTCAAAGCTACCAGCAAAGGATTCTTTTATGCCTTTGTTTCATTTGAGAAGGTTAGATTAACACATGAGAAAATGTGCATGTGCACACAGAAGAGAATTTATTGCGATAGTGCTTGAAACAGTGGTGACTCTATATCCCAGTTGCTCTTTAAAGGTTCGTGTGCTCATTGACACTCAAAAATGCGTTTACTCTCTCCTGACAGCATGAGGAGGACATGATCATGGCTTCTTTGATCTACATTGTGGATTTTGGTTGTCAGAAGCTCCTAGTCTACAAATAGAGTTAGATTGTGGAAAGAAACTTCAGTTCGATACAGAGATAGTTACAAACTTGAATTAATTCCTATATCAGGTCCCTTTATGAACTATATTCATATGATCTGCTGTACTTTTTATTATCAGCAAAAATATTAATTGTCTTGAGGTGGTGGAGCTAATTTGAGTAAACATCTTTGCATAGGTGGACTAGTGCGCTAGAATTCTGTGTGGTGTCTCGTGTGATGGACTTTTCCTCCCCTATGCAGGTTAATATTGATTTGGGAAGATTTTGTCTTGCTTTGCAAGAACTTAATTTCAACTCTTTCATTAGTGATAGTTCAGTGAATCACTTCACTGGAAAGTCACCTTTCCCAATGTTGGATAAATCTATAGAATATGTAACCTCAATTGAAACTGTATCAGGTGATTGCTATAGTTTTATTTTTAGATAAACAGAGTAATGAAACATTTCAATTGCTTCATAGTTCATAGAATTCTACCTGAGACTGTGTATGTTATTAAAGTTGCTAACCTTACCTGAAAGAATTTTAATGGGACTGATATGTCCTATTTGAAAAGAAACCATTGATTGACACTTTACCCTTTCGTGTGGAGCAGCATCAAGAAAATGATCTGGTTTTGAAGGCCTATCGTTTCTTCTTCTTTACTTCTGTGATGCTGATGAATCTGTCACAGTATCGATAACATTCGAATCTGGTACTGGTTCTTAGTGCATGGACTTATGGTTTATAGTATGTTGAGGAACAGGTTCTATGAGCAGATAAGAAGAGTGCATAAAGGCAATCACGGTATATGTTATGTCTTTTCAATGAGAAATTTCTTGTGTTGAATCATACTCGTTGAGCGGTTCAACTTGAACCTACCTTCGTAGACGCGAGCTTATTTTTTCTCTATTTTGACTGGCCTAGTTTTCTATAGCAAAGGTACAGAAAATTTCTGCCCAACATTTTATCCATTTGAAACCTTTTTTCTTTTGTGTGTGGAATTGAAGGTAAAGTGAGCTTAGTAATAGCTCAGGTTACAGCTCTCCGCTGCATATGAACCCGGAGAATATCATGCCTGATTTATCAGCATTCTTTGATTCTGGCAAAACCTCCTGACGTAACTAATAATTTGGTTGACAATGATGAAAACACAACAAATTGCTCATAATTTGTATGGATGGTTTTCTATAGCATTTGCGACTCTCGTCTCTTTCCGTCTCCCCTGCATAATTTCTGGTAATTTCTGGTCAACTGCCCTTCCTCCATCTGTGCGTTTCCCCTCTCTCGAGCTTTTTTGGCCAGCCGGCACAGCCCCAGCAGAGAGAGAGAAAGAGAGAGAGGGAGGGGGAGGAGAGAGGGAGATTGAATATTAAATTCCACAACCATTGATTTTACTATTTAATAGAAATTGACAACCGATTTAATATGAAAGAACAACAGTCCGTGTGCTGGGCTGTCATCCATCATTTTTTGGTTTAGCGTACGTCCATCTCATGCCATCTCAACCATTGGAGATTGGGTGTTATGGCAGTGTCCATGGAAGGAAAATGACCAGTACGGAACATAGGAAGAAGGACAAGGATGAGATTGGGGAATTTGCCAACCAAAATGTTGTCGTCTGGTCGAGTTGCCAAAGGTGCAAAAGAGTGGAACATGATGAGAGATCCTGCAAAGCTAATAAGTGAGGTTGAGGATCAAAGTGACCTTTCTTCTGTAAACACTGAAGATTTGCATAGTCTTAATTATGCAGTCCTTATAGCTTATGTGGAATTGCAACGTGGTCCAGGTGAAGAGGGATAGAATTTGGACGATTACTTGCAAGAACAAGCAAAGGAAGTGAGACCAGATGTGCCTGAAATCCTTGAAGGGATCCTACGGAAAGAGGCAGAGCAAGGGGTACAACTTCAAGTTCAAGAAATAGCAAAGCTTCAAGGTCGGGTAGGGACGCAACTTCTACTTCAGGAAAAGGCGGGTCATCAAATTTAGGAAGGAGCATACTTTAATTTCACGAAGTAACGCGGCTTTGAGTTCGGGAAGGTGGGCAGAGGTTTGACTTCAGGAAAGGGGAACGACTAAAATGGGCGCAAGTTTAAGATCAGGGACGGACAAAGGTTCAAGCTCGGCGAAAACAGTAATGCAAACTCGAACAAGCACTGTAGCAAGCAGAAGATCTGAGATCTAAGCTAGTACAACATCTAAGTAAATACGAACGTTCTTCAGCATCCGATTTGGTTGCCACGGGCAATGCAGAGTTCCATACTCTGCTTTCCGGGGGAGTCTCAAGACTAACATGTCAAGGTAAAATTCTATTTTTCTACTTTTTTGTCTTAAGGAGACTCGAAATTAATAAGTGGTTATCTGGGTCACGGATCAGTTGCCTCCTTCCATGGGCCAATCTACTTGTCTTCAAGAAAGAGGAAGCTGACAAGTGTCTTCAGAGGTTTCATTCTGAGATTGAGGTGGTGACCTCTTCTATGGTGAGCCTAACCTTGTGGATCTAGACTGAAAAATTTTGTACACGAACTCTTCTACTAACTGTTCATTATTTCTTCCATTCCTTTTATTTTATTTTTCAATGAAAATGCGTGTACTGGTGACTTGAAAAATAGAGGACCATCACCTGCTCTTGAATTCCATTTCTTGGTCACCTCCAATCAAATTTAGTTTCTTGTTCCAAAAGCATAATCTCTTTGATTTATGATCCAACATGCACTAAAATTAAGTTTTATAAATGGAACACCAAATTGAATATAAAAACTAATGAAAAAAATTTAGATTAGATAATATTATTACCAAAATAATAAGTGCACCGGAAACTTAGTAGAAGGATGAGCGCTATATGAATAAATCTCGTCGAACCCTACCTCATCAATGTATTTATTGCACAACTCGTATGCATCTTGCTCACTCTTGAACACCACGGCAACCGCACTTTTACATGACGTAGAAATTTAAAAGGGTCAAATCAGCCCAGTTGAATCACATTTCCAAAAAATATCAATGAAAAATGAGAGACGAATCAAGAACTTATACTCGTACATACTCATCCAAATGAATGGAAATCTACTTCTCTCGATTGACCCGTTTCCTTGGTAATTGAGATATTGGGCCACAAGAGAAAGGTTAAAACATAAAGCCTAAAAGCTTCATTAAAGCCCACATATTTGTCATGGGTGTAGCACACGTCTGCGTATACGTTCGGCAGTTTCTTCACTACTCCACGATGACCCTTAGATGTCGAGGTGCAGGGATGACAATTCCTGAGAATCGGACTCTCCTGCAAGCTCAAATTCTTGATTCCGAATTATACGTGTCCAGACAATGCTGTTATATGTAATGGAGTCTCACTGTAAAACCACAACATAGACCTATTCAGGAATTAATGGATTGTCTTTGAGCAACTCGAGCAAAGAAGTCGCCTTTCCTTCGGCTGCTGCTCCATGAAGCCTCACATCCATTTTCACTCTGAAACGAATCCGAGCTTCCATAATTCCGTTTTGCTTTTAGCATTTGGCTTTAAGATGGCCGCGGAAGTCATCCCCTCGTGAATCAAACATCAACATCCTCACGAGGAACCATCTTTTTGTGGAAATTTGAAAAATTCTATAAATTTATTGACCAAGTCATCAGCACAAAAAAAATAATATGAAATGATTTCGGCCCAATTGAATGTGGTTTTGATTGATGTACATCATGTATACTGACGTGCTGTTACAATTGAAAATACATACGTTTAAATGTTATGTATGTACTGATTTTTATGCCACTTGTGGCTTGGTATTGATGTATAAGCTTCTACAATGCATAGAATATATCTTTTAGCCCAATGTTATGGTCTGTTATTGGTAACAATACCAAGTGTGTTTAAAAGTTATGTCCATGCTGATTGATATGCGGTTTGTGGCTTGGTTTCTAGATCTGACATCGGTTGTGTGTACTTATAAGCATGAGAATTAGTTGTATAAGGTTTCGGAGCAGATAAATCGATGTTATTTTGTCTACTACCGTCCTTCGTCCTTGGCTAATAGCCATGTCCATTAGGGGTGTGCAACCGAACCGGGTCAACCCAGTTCCCGATCGGCCCATCCGGAAAACAGGGTCGGGAACCGGTTCCGGTTGAAACCGGTCTGAGAACTGGTTCCCAAAGTTCAGACCCTGTTTGAATCGGTCCGGAAACCGGTTCCGAGGGAATACCCACCCAGGAACCGGATCGACTGGACCGGTTCGGAAACCGGTTTGAGAACCAGTTTTTAAGGCAATCCGAAAACCCTAATTTGTTCCTATCTTTACTCTTAGGCTCTCACACCCGCAAACTTCCCCGAGCTCTGATCCATCCAAGCGCTGACGCTACTTCCACTCACTCACCGTCGCCTTCCTCCCGCGACACCCGCAGCCGATGAGATCCCGACGTTGCCACTCCGCCTCTCCCTACTCCGCGCCCCCCTAATTTTTGCTGGTTTTCGTTGCCGAATCACTAATCGTGTCGGGTGTCGTTCGTTCCAGAAATCGAAGGCCCCGAAGAGTCCGTGTACGCCGGCGGCATCTTCAAGCTCAAGATCCAGATTCCCGAACGGTGCGTTTTCAATTTTTTTTTTTAGGGGTTTGGTTTTGGTTCGTGAGATGAGAGAGTTGTCTTTGTTGTTGAGTTTTGATTTCGGGGGTCGTTGTTGTGGAATCTCTTAGCTACCCGTTTCAGCCGCCGAGCGTGACGTTCCAGACGCCGATTTACCACCCCAACATCGACAACGGCGGCAGGATTTGCCTCGACATCCTCAACCTCCCGCCCAAAGTGAGTCCCCCTTTCGGGCTTCTGCACCAGGACGGTCGGGGGTTTCTCGTCCGAATTGCATTGCCGCGACCTGTGTAGTTTGCGCATTCCATCGCGTTCGAATTAGATTTTTTCCGCATTCGGCCATTGCTGGATTTAGATGGGAATTGCTAGAGTAGTTGCTTGGGGCTCCCAGATTTCGAGGAATCACATTTTCAAGTGATTGTGCTTGTGGGAGTTGCTTTCTAGGAAAATGATCTATCTTTTGCTGTTGGTCATAAAGGTGGATCCGGAGAGCCGCATATTCTAGTTCACGAGCCTAAATTAGCTTTTCATTTAGTGCAAACGACTTTCAATCCCATTTCCTTTTCATATGCAGTGAAAATGGGGCTTGTCAATTAGCACTTAAATTTAACGCCTCATGGTATTCTTCTTGTGTCGATGTAACATGTCATTTTGTTAACTGATGGTTTTTTGCGTTGACTGCAATGTTGTATGTCATTCTATTAACTCCCTCTTGTTTCTCACGGTTGTGTCATTATTAGCTGCATTGGGCTTCTTGCTTTATGGAGGAAGGTAATTATTAGAAGTTAATGTGCTGGTTTACTACTCAGAGCATCTGGAACTTTTATGTTCTGCTTACTCTGTGTGGTTTGATTTTCTCCTTGTGATTAGTGTGGTTGTCAAATAATTCCAGGTTGTTTTTCATGCTGAGGAGCTTTCCTATTGAATCTAAAGGAAGAAGGAATAAGCTCCATGAGGTGCTTTTCCTTTCATTTTAAATCAAAACTTAGTCCTGTCACTTCTTTCTGCTTCTTGCCTTTGTTTAAGAGACATATTTTAATTATTGTGCACATCTATAATTATTACTTTGGAGTTAAAGTGAAAATATGAACTGTATTGCTGGTGGTAGTGCTTGGTGCTGTCACTAATATCTTTGTTAGAAACTGGATATTTTTGGGATCAGGCTGTAGTTGTTTGTAAGTGAAGTTCTCTGTTCTATCAATTCTCACAAGCACTGGGAGATCTTCCTTTTTTTCCTTTTTCCCTTTTTCTTGGTTCTGGTGAAAGTTTCTTCATTCGACTAGATACATATCCAATTTATCCAACTTTCAAGCAAGTCTTGGTACTTTTATATTGGGTGTTTATGATATGACTTATGAAAGTTTTCAAGGATCATCCACCCTACCAAATGCTATTGTATTGGATGTGTATGCGAAAAGCCAAACCAAATGTAGCTTTTGGATTGATTTTCTTGACTACCTGAAATGGGGTGTGCACCTTTTTGGCAGGTTGGATTTGTCACAGCTATATGCTTCACCTGCTTCCTTATTAGAAATTTTGTGGTAAGCACCTACTTCCCTCTTTTCCCTCTTTAGTCTCTTCCAGATATGTAAAGTTTGTACTTGAGTTTACAACTTTCCAAAAAAGAAAAGCCTCATTTTTTCGTGCTTTTACTATATCAACTTCAGGCTATTATTCGAAACACCTATTATAGATATGATTTGTTACTGTCTTTGGAAAACCAAGTGAGATTTCTTTGCTTGTATCAAGGATTTCATTTTTTCAGTAGTAGGTAGGCATTTAGTGTCTTCTAGCTAATACCTCTTGTTGAAGAGATGTGGTCTTACTGTTTGAGCAAAACTCATTGTGCGCGTGTTGAGCTGCAACTAAAAATGCTTTTAAGGGGAGGATAAATAAGATCCCGTACATTCATCACCATTATATCGATCTAGTCAGGGTTGCAGTTTGTTTCAAGAGCCCTGAATTTGCTTCCACTATGTAGGTCCTTTTATCTGCATTTGATTCAAACGCATCCCTCGACGTTTTGAATCACCCGATTCTAAATTTGATATATTTCCCAGTATTTTTCTTATCCCACTTCATTCTTGGGTTCGTTAATTTGCTCCATAACTGATTGTTTATATCTTTCAAATGTCTATTGCTCAAATAACAGCTGGTTGAGATCCTACCTTCAACTTTAGTCTTCTTTATCTTACGAAAGTTGCCTCCCAAGAGGATATCGGCTCAGTACCATCCAATCCGCTAGTCAGAGTCAATCCTTTTTTTGGTAGATAGTTATTCTTTTGTCCTCTTGAAGATGGGATTTTCATTGTTCGACATCTAGAGTTACCAAAGTCGAGTAATGGGAAGCGGAGCCACGAGGGAAAAAAGAAAAAAAAAATTCCAGATGTATCATCATTCTGGAATGGCTCACAATGCCGGCAATTCTTTTTCATTTATACTATTGTAATTTATCGTAGGTGAGGTACCTTTCATTTACTTCTCATTCTCCTTTTTTCAAATCCACTTTCTTTTGGGCGGGGTTCGAGGGGCACACAACAGAGGGCTGCATGCTTGTAAAATAAATCATGTGCAGATATTGGTCGAGCATTTGGAGAAAGATATAGTCAATGCGATTTCAGACATCAGGTCCTCATGCTTCTCTAAGGTTAATATAAAGATACATCAATTTTTATGCAAAACAGGTTCCAATATAAACAGGGTTAACCCTGTTCCCGGACCGGAAAAACAAGGTGGGTCGGGAACAGGGTCTAATGCAAATAGGGTCAGGAACAGGGTCTAATGCAAATAGGGTCGGGAACAGGGTCCAGAAAAAGAGAACCGATTTTAACAGGGTCGGGTACAGGGCCCAGGTCTAGACCTTACCCACTAGGGGTGATCGAGTCCAGGGTGGGTAGGGTCTAGACCTGGACCCTGTTTCCTACCCTGTTATAACCGGTTCTCCTTTTTTGGATCCTGTTCCCTACCCTGTTTGCGTTGGACCCTGTTCCTGGCCCACCTTGTTTTTCCGGTCCGGGAACAGGGTTGACCATGTTTATATTGGAACCTGTTTTGCATAAAAATTGTTGTATCTTTATATTAACCAAGCACATCCTTTGACCAAACTCATTGGAAACATGTATAAAATTTGGACCCCCCTTGAAAACACCAAGTATATAATTCGACGATTCACTTTTAGATCATCACAACAACATCGGAGCAAGCTTAAATCCTTAATAGAACCTCAATCGTGGCCGATTTTCACACAAACAGTAACAATTTCACCTTGATGATGTGCGATTGCAGCCGCGATCAGCTGTTGAACTTACAAAAAGGAGTCCCGGGCTGAGCTCAAAGCGACCAGAGGTGGAGGCGCCTCGGTCGACGGAGATTCGAATGTTTGCGGCGGCCGAAGATTGGATTGGAGTCGACGTCGTAGGTTCAATCGAGAGTATGCAGAAGAGTATTCTCGTTCTTGGAGTCTCGATGCTTCAGTGAAGAAAGGTCCGAGAGGGAGTAGAAATCTCTCTTTCGCTCCACTTCCTCTCCGGCGAATAGCACTGGTAGTGGTGGTGATAGACCTAGAGCATGCGAGATAGTCAAAGACAAGAATCGACGAAATCTGAGTCTTTAGTAGTATGTCCAAACATGTGTAAATTCTGATAAACTCAGTTTAAAAAGAATTAATCGGCCGAAAACATTGGTAATCTGGCATAAAAAATAGCTCCATCCGTTTTCTATCTGTCATCTCTTTCTCCTATCAAGTCAACCAACTTTTCAGTTACAACGGAATTGGTTACATCTCTTAAAAGAGAATCCTGCTAACCAAACAAACTTTACAGCATTCACTTTCACATGCTTTGCTCTTTGCTTGGAATTACAATTCTCAGCATTTCCTCAAAATAGAATACTGGCGAAGATGGCCCGTTCAAACTCATCGTATTCATCAGTGACCACTCGACCATCCATCGAACGCGCATCATCACAAATTGTGATAATCATTAGATAATCACCCAACAGCTTAGAGCGAGAAACAGGAGAGAGAGGAGAGAGAGGCCGCGACATTTCCTCAGAAATTTCGTGTTCTTCTCCACTCAACTCACATGAACTTTTTGATGGGGGAACTAGAAGATTAATGGCAAGAATTACACTGCAGAAATTCATGAATGACAGAAAATCTGCGGAATTAACACGTTTGTCACAAAGCTAAAACAATAATCTTGTCCAGAGGATAGGAAGACAAGGCTCCAATGAACTAAAACTATCCTATTTCACTGAAACAACATGGATTCTCAAGCAGATATTCTGATCTGTCAAAGTTTGTGCTAGCTTCTTCTCGCTCCTCCTAGGTAATCACTCTTATATTTTTTTATAACTAGGATTGAGGCACCCACCTTAGGACCTTAGGTAGGCAAACCCCTGAAAATGTTTGTACTCAGTGGTGTGGGAATCAAACTTGTACGGCGTGCCAACTTCACACATATAAGTATGCCCTTAACCACTTAGTTGATCCTATGGGGTATATTGACTATCTTATATCACCACACCCAGTGAAGTCCAGCAAGTGTAATAACTATACATATCTCTCTTTGAGCATGTGTGTGTGCATTTTTGTCATTGATCAGCTGCTAGACAGCATTGAAACAAACTATTAGGATGAAACAAACTATTGTGATTCACAATAACCTCAAATGTCCGTTCGCTCATTCGCTCAACTCCTGACCATTTCTCAAGATTCGTCTCACCGAAAAAAAAAAACACCAAACTCACAATACAAGAACGAATCAAAAGAGCCAACATCGACAGCGCTAGCGCGGGGGTAAGTAGAACTAATTAGCCGACAGCTCAAGACGAAGAGTAAAAATCGTGCTTACCAGCGACGGCGCCGACGCGAGTGAAATAGCTAGTACGAGTACCTAGAGGGGGGTGAATAGGTATACTAAAATTTCTCAACGCTTGCACGATAACAATTAAAGTATTTGCAACAGTTAAAAATTCAATCGCAAGACTGAGTAAGGGAAAGAGAGAATTGAACACTCGGTTTATAGTGGTTCGGCTTGATTCAAGCCTACGTCCACTCTTCTGCACTGACAGCCGATTGGCTGGATTCCACTATGATCAAAGAGTTGTTACAGCGTTGATCTTCCTTGATTTCTAGGTGTAGATGATCTACCACACTCACTCAAGGAGTCACCAAGTATAAACACTCTCTGTATACAAATTTCGCTCAGTCTCAACAAACAATCAAGGATCTTCAGACTCTGGAATTTTTCTATCGATCACACACTTAAAACAACTAGAACGTCTTCCTTTTATACTCCTTCATGCCATCATAGCCGTTGGCACTTACCAAAGGAATTCCTCCAATCTACCCGTTGGACGGAATCAATCAAGAAGATCATCCGAGCTATTTAAGGAATCTGATGATAGCCCATCAATCCTGTTCGCCCATACAATCAGGATCTCGGTTTCCAAGAATAGAATAATCCAAAATTATTTCGTTGACCATCGGATCTTCAATCGACCTTAGATAAGAATTAAAGAATCCGAAATGATTATCCAACCAAAGAATCTATTCCAGAGAATAGGATCGAATCCTCAACCATAAACCTTGGCTTTGGATTTCCTTCAACACTGGATTAGAAAGACTGTCGGTGAGAATAAAGTCTTGAGTCTTGAGTCTTGAGATTTGAGACTTGAGACTTAAGTCTTGAGTCTTGAGTCTTGAGACTTAAGTCTTGAGTCTTGAGTCTTGAGACTTAAGTCTTGAGTCTTGAGACTTAAGTCTTGAGTCTTGAGTCTTCAGTCTTGAGTCTCGAGAGAACAAAGTCTTCAGACTTTAAACTGACAGTCTCCGAACATGCAGACTTTAGACTGAAAGAAACGTTTTGTCAGCTTCAAAATATTCTGGAAAGATTTCTCCAACAATCTCCCCCTTTTTGATGGTGACAAAACTTTCTTGAAGATTTGAACATCTTTGACCTGCAAAACATTTCTCAAGCAATATGGCTAACTCATAAAGATTAATAAAACAACCAGACTCTGCATCCATAGAAAATTGGTTAGTCTTTCATGAGAAACACCATATAACAACACTTGAATAAATGCAACTAGTCAAGTTCATAATCCACAGCCAATTCAGTCAAATTCATACCCAAGTTCAAAATCTCAAGTCATACTCAGAACATAGCCATAGAAGGTCAAAGTAAAATGAATGAAAGTTCAAATTGAAAGTTCAAATTGATTCTCCCCCTTTTTGTCAGCATTGAAAAGGGTAAGAAAAGAGTCATTTCTGCTTGGGAATGCGCACGATCTGGAAATCCCCAATAGACTGTACTACTCCTTCAAGCTTCTTCAGGTCTTCTCGCAGATGAGCTACCTCTTCACTCTTGGCATTTGCTTGAAGTTGCATAGCGAGGTCTTTGAATTTTTCTTCCAGAGAGACTGAAGATTCTTGTCCAGAATGCTTCAAGGCTTGGATTTCACAGTCCAGAACATATATCTGGTTGCGCATTTCCAGAAGAATATTCATGATACTATGAAAATCTGCATGATCATCCGTCTGTGTACTTGCATTAACTTTCTCAGATGGAGTGTATGCAGACGATGGAGCTTCTGTTTGGTCTGGCAGATTTGGAATCGATGTATCACCTTCTTCAGGCACTTGAGAGACCTGAACTTCTTCTGGGTCTTCTGGAGATTGTCTTAGATCTTCAGCAGCATGAGGTGTAGACCTCTCTTGCTCACTAACTCCCCCTGTCTCTAGGACATCGAAATGAAGATCATGCTCTTGATTTCCCTTCTCTCCAGATTTATCAGCAGACTGATCTTTTTCTTTTACTCTTTCTTCCTCAACTTCTTTCTCCTTCTCTCTCTGTTCTTCTTCTTCTCTGCTCCGCTGAAGTTCTGTCGGATAAGACACAGAACGTCTTTTTCTTGTCAGAGCTGGTATAGTGGGATCTTCATCATCTTCATCCTCATCTTCTTCCTCCAGGATAGGAGTTCTTTTCCTCTTTTTCAATGAAGCACCAATGGCCTCCTTTCCTTTCCTTTTTGAAACAGACTGGACTGGAGATTTCACTTTGAATTTCTCCATTGCCTTAGAGAGTTCTTGCAGACGCATCTTCATCAACATTTTCAATCCTACTACCATCTTATCACATGCTCGAACACAAAAAGTATGTGGCAGTTCAATATTCAGATGTCTGAAGATCTTGGTCACCAGACCAGGATAAGGCAATTGTCCTTTGTCTTTTGACACTGCTCGGTACATATGGAAAAGAATAGTGTGCGGTAGAGAAAACTTTAGGCCTGAGTTGATAGCATACACCAACTTTGCTTCAGGAAGAGACACAGAAGTCTTTGAAGTAGACTTCGGTCTGAGGCAATTGATCACAATCTTGTGAAGCACAATGTTGATAGCATTCATCCTGGAATAGATAATTTTCTTATCTACATCCCTATCTTTGACAAGATCCAGAGTGGCTCGAGCAGGTGAGATTTTGATTGGGAGATATCGTCCCCGTTCAACTCCTATTATATCTGCCAACATACTCACATCTACCACATAGACTTGATCTCGAACACTGAATGAAATTCTATTCGCATCTAAAAAGCTAAGATTTGAATAGAAATAAGCAGTCAGTTGATCATACCCGTCTGTAGAGTCAGAGCAGAAAGTCTCAAGTTGGAGCAGATTCAACTTCTCTCTTAAGTTCAAGTTGATAGAATCCAGGAAGTCAAAATCAACACTTCTAGGATTGATTATCCCTCTTTTCAACAGTCTGGAATACACTTTTTCCTGATCCTTGGATTTAAACAAATCCATCCGATTTCCTTTCACCTTTGCAGCCACACCCATTCTAGGTTTAAATTCAAGGAACATTTTGTCATCATCGTTCCCATCAATCAGATTCTTTCCTGGTATTCGAGGATCACTTGGAATATTCGCAAGAACCTGCTCTGCTCTTCCTTTAGGAGCAATTCCTAACTCTTCCATTTTCCGCAGAAAAAGATACTCATTTCCATAATTTTTGTCCTTTAGAAAGTCATCTATATAATTTAATGAAGCACCGGTGCTTTTCAACGCACGATAAAGCTTATAGATAACAGAAGGTCTTTGGACTCTTACTGGGTCAGCTTCTTCAATTATCTCTTCTTCCAGATCTTGACTTGCACTTTGTGGGGCAGGAGATGCTGAATGACGTGGAGAAGAGCGAATCGGACTTTGTCGCTGACTTGGCAAGTCTTCTTCCTCTGTGAGATCGAAGTGAGTCGGTCCCTTCTCCATTCTTTGTGGTCCCCTGTTTGCGATTCTTGATGATTTCCTTGAAGACGACATCTTTCTTTGTCTATTGAATGATTCCTTCACTTGCTTTTCCCAAGAAAAGATGACCACTTTCTCGACAATGGACAAAGAGTAGAAACAGTATCGAGAGGAGAATGCTTTTTAGGGTTTTGAAAAAATTGGGGGTAGAATAACCGTATATATACCTCGGATTTGAAAAAGGAAGTTTAAACGACATAAATCAATAACTGCCAAAATTATCTTTCTTTAAAAAAGACAAGTTTTTCAAATTTCACACCAATTATATCTAAATAATAGAACGTACCTTTTAGATAAAATGAACAACTTACAGTCTTTAGCCATGAATGTTTGAGTCTCAGGATTTAGAGTCTCAGAGATCTGAGTCTTGGAGTCGGTGAGTCTCTAGACTTTAACTTCTTCAAGCTTCAAAATGTTGAGTCTCGAGCGGATAAAGTCGAACTGATTTTTCTCCAAAGGCTTTGTGAATATGTCCGCTAGTTGACTTTTTGAATCAACAAATTGAATCGAGATTTCTCCATTTTGAATATGATCTCTAATGAAGTGATGACGAATCTCAATATGCTTTGCTCTTGAATGAAGAATTGGATTTTTGGTGAGATTGATAGCGCTGGTATTGTCACATCTGATTTCTGTGCATGAGTCTTCAGTGCCAAAGTCTTGTAGCTATTGTTTTATCCATAGAATTTGCGAACAGCAGCTTCCAAGAGCTACATACTCTGCTTCTGTAGTTGAGAGAGCTACAGTGCTTTGCTTCCTTGAAAACCAAGACACGGTCCTGTTTCCAAGCAATTGACAAGTTCCAGAAGTGCTCTTTCTATCGACTCTGCAACCGGCCAGATCTGCATCTGAGTATCCTAGAAGATTAAAGTCTCCCCTCTTTGGATACCAAAGACCGATGCTTGATGATGAAGCAACGTATTTGATAATACGTTTCATGGCAATGAGATGTGATTCTCTAGGATCTGATTGAAACCTAGCACAGATACAAACACTAAACAAAATATCAGGTCTAGAAGCAGTAAGATAAAGAAGTGAACCGATCATGCTCCTGTACAGCTTTTGATCTACTTTCTTCCCTTCTTCATCCTTGTCTATCTTCTGAGAACATGACATTGGTATGTCGGTCTTTTTGCACTTTTCCAATCCAAACCTTTTGACAAGATCATTCGCATATTTTTCTTGATGGATGAAAGTTCCTTCCTTCATTTGTTTTACTTGGAGTCCAAGAAAGAATGTTAACTCTCCCATCATACTCATTTCAAATTCATCCTGCATAGACTTAGAAAATTTCTTGCAGAGACTTTCATTAGAGGATCCAAAAATGATGTCATCGACATATATTTGAACAAGTAAAAAGTTTTTGTTTTCCTTTTTGATAAATAGAGTAGTATCTACTTTACCTTTGACAAAACCATTCTGTAATAAAAACTTACTTAGTCTGTCGTACCAAGCTCGAGGTGCTTGCTTTAGACCATACAGAGCCTTTTTCAGTCTAAAGACTGAGTTTGGCTTCTTTGGGTCTTCAAATCCAGGCGGTTGTTCCACATAAACTTCCTCATGGATAAATCCATTTAGGAAAGCACTTTTGACGTCCATTTGGAATAACCTGAAATTTTTGTAGCAAGCAAACGCAAGTAATAGACGAATAGCTTCTAACCTTGCAACTGGTGCGTAAGTCTCGTCATAGTCTATTCCTTCTTCTTGCGTATATCCTTTGGCCACGAGTCTTGCTTTGTTTCGTACGACTTTTCCTTTTTCGTTCATCTTGTTCCTGAATACCCATTTGGTTCCAATAACAGATTTACCTTTTGGTTTAGATGTCAATTCCCATACATCATTGATGTTGAACTGTCTGAGCTCTTCTTGCATAGCTTCGATCCAGCTTTCATCAGATAAAGCTTCTTCTATGCTTTTTGGTTCAATTTCAGAGATGAGAGCCACAGCACTAGATTCTTCATGCCTTTTTGATCTGGTGCGGATTCCTTCATTAAGTTCACCAATAATAAGATCTTTGGGATGACTGGATTTGTGCTTCCAGTTACCAGGTTGATGATCTTTTGATTCTCCATGAGCGTCTTGATGATGGACTTCCAGAATCTGAGATGCTTCTTGAGATGTAGACATTTGAAGATCTAGAGCGGATTCAGTCTCTTCGTACTGAGTCTGGCTGGATTCATCTTGCACTGAGTCTTGAAATTTGACATTCATTGATTCTTCCACAGACTGACTTTTTTTATTGTAGACTCTGTAGGCTTTGCTTGATGAAGAATATCCAAGGAAAATGCCTTCATCTGATCTTTCTTCAAACTTACCAACTCTATCATTTGCATTTTTCAAAATAAAGCATTTGCAACCGAACACATGAAAGTATGAAACAATAGGCTTCTTACATTTGAACAATTCATAGGGGGTTTTATTAAGAATAGGTCTTAGAAAGACTCTATTTATAATATAGCAAGCAGTTGAAACAGCTTCAGCCCAAAATCGTGAAGAAATTTTACTTTCAATTAAAAGTGTTCTAGCCATTTCTTGAAGAGATCTATTCTTTCTTTCCACAACTCCATTTTGCTCTGGAGTATACGGAGAGGAAAACATGTGATTAACACCAGATTTATCACAGAATCTCGTAAAATCTTGATTTTCAAATTCACTTCCATGATCTGTTCTTATACTCGAAATAGCACATCCTTTTTCATTTTGAATCTTTTTAGCAAACTTTTCAAAATATGAAAAAGTTTCTGATTTATTTGCAAGAAAATATACCCAGGTAAAACGAGAATAATCATCTACAATTACTAGACAATATTTCTTACCTCCAATGCTCTGGGTTCTTGTTGGTCCGAAGAGATCCATATGAAGCAATTGCAGTACATGATTAGTAGATACATGATTTATTTGCTTAAATGAATTTCTTACCTGCTTTCCCAGAATGCATGGAGTGCATAGGTCAGACTTTTGATAAGGCAATTTAGGTAGACCTCGAACAAGCTGCTTTGAAGAGATTTTGGCTAATTGCTTCTTGTTGATATGACCAAGTTTTCTGTGCCATAGAACTGCTTCATCTTGAATTGAGATTAAGCATTGTTCTTCATTTGGCTTTACATCAAGGAGATAGATGTTTCCATGCCTTCGACCCATAAAAGACTGAGTCGAATCTTTGCTAATTCCAGAACATATACCTTCTTGAAAGAAGATCTTGTAACCAGTATCACACAATTGGCTAATGCTGAGAAGATTGTAGTTGAGTCCTTCCACTAGAGAAACATTGCTTATAGTGAGATTTCCAATTTTCACAGTTCCGAATCCCACAATACTTCCTTTGCTATTTCCTCCGAATGAAACTTTTCCACCATTTACTTTAATGAGCTTTATGAAACTATTTGAGTCTCCTGTCATGTGTCTTGAGCATCCGCTGTCAAGATACCACTTTACCTTCTTTTTGACAGAGACCTGCAATCAAAAGAGAGTCTCAAGCTTTCTTTGGTACCCAAATTTTCTTGGGTCCTTTGGTGTTAGTAGGATGAGCATTATTTGGCCATACTCTCTTAACAGGCTTCCAAACCATAGGACACTCTTTTTCAAAATGATCCTGACTGTTACATTTAGAACACCTTAAAGCATTTCGACCTACAGGTTTTACAAAAACTCTTTTGAAATGATTTTTATAAGCCTCTCTTGATGGTCTTTTCTTAATTCTTTCTTTTACTTTCGGAAAATCAATCAAAGGGATTGTTTCAGCTGTCATACCTAGACCCGACCTATTGAAGTAAGGTCTTTGGATTGAAAGAACTTTTTCAAGTTTTTCAGATCCTATTGAAAATTTCTTTGAAATATTTGATAAATCAGTTTTTAAGAAAGCATTTTCTTTTGAAAGTTTTTCTTCACTCTCTTTAAGAGTAGAAACATTCAAGTCTAAATTTTTTACCTTTTCTTCTAAAATGTTTTCCTTTTGTTTTAAAACTGAATTTTCCTTTTTAAGTTCTGAAATCTTTTTAAGAGAGGTCTTAAGACTAAAACATAACTCATCAATATATTTAGAGACTTTGACAGGGATTTTATAATCACTTACTTCAAATTCACTGTCTGAATCTGATCCGGAGTCTGAGTCTGATTGCGCCATTAGACACAGGTTGGCATATTCCTCATCACTTTCTTCACACTCTGTATCACTCCAGGTTTCGGCTTTAAGAGCTTTTCGAGATTTCTCAGCTTTTCCTCTTTTCTTTTTCAGAAGAGGACAGTTGGGTCTGATGTGTCCCTTCTTTTTACATTCGAAGCAAACTACATCTTTGTTTGGTTCCTCATCATCAACAGACTTGGTCTGCTGTCTCTGAAAACTTTGTTTCTTTGGGATGAACCTTCTGCCTTTTCTATTCAGTTTTCTAAATCTTCTTATCATGAGGGCGAGCTCCTCATCATCCATATCATCTTCAGAATCTGCATCATCAGAATCATCATTTGATTTTAGTGCAATAGATTTCTTACCTCTTGGATCTTCGTCTTCATTAATTCGTTCCACTTCGTAAGACTGAAGAGTTCCAATCAGTTCATCTACAGATAATGGCATGATTCTTTGGGTCTCTCTTATTGAGGTTTTTATATGATTCCAATCCTTGGAGAGTCCACGTAGAAGCTTGTTCACCTTCATGGGATCAGAAATTTTTTGTCCTTGGTTCTCAAGACCATTGACAATATCTGTAAAACGACTAAACATGTCAGTTATAGATTCTCCTGGTTTCATTTTGAAGGATTCATATTGACCAAGAAGAATGTTAATTCTGGTCTCCTTCACTCGATCTGTCCCTTCATAAGTGATATGTAACCTGTCCCAAACTTCTTTTGCTGTAACACAAGAAGATATTCTGTTATATTCAGTTGGTGACAAGGCACAATATAAAGAATAAATTGCTTTAGCATCGAGTGCTTGTCTCTTGTTTATTTCTTCTTGAGACATTCCGCTGGTTTCAACAGTTTCTTTCCCTCTTTCAGAGATTGATGCAGCAGCAGGATTAATTCCTCTTTCCACAACGTCCCATTCCAGAGGATCCTTTGATCGTAGGAAAGCTTTCATCTTGTTCTTCCAGATGTTGTAATCCTTTCCATCGAAGTAAGGAGGTCTGGTATTGCTTTGCCCCTCCATCAGCCCTGGTGCTAGCATACTAGCCATGGATCTTTTACTCTGAAGTGAAATACTTCAAACAAAGTAAGAACACGAGCTCTGATACCAATTGAAATAGCTAGTACGAGTACCTAGAGGGGGGTGAATAGGTATACTAAAATTTCTCAACGCTTGCACGATAACAATTAAAGTATTTGCAACAGTTAAAAATTCAATCGCAAGACTGAGTAAGGGAAAGAGAGAATTGAACACTCGGTTTATAGTGGTTCGGCTTGATTCAAGCCTACGTCCACTCTTCTGCACTGACAGCCGATTGGCTGGATTCCACTATGATCAAAGAGTTGTTACAGTGTTGATCTTCCTTGATTTCTAGGTGTAGATGATCTACCACACTCACTCAAGGAGTCACCAAGTATAAACACTCTCTGTATACAATTTCGCTCAGTCTCAACTAACAATCAAGGATCTTCAGACTCTGGAATTTTTCTATCGATCACACACTTAAAACAACTAGAACGTCTTCCTTTTATACTCCTTCATGCCATCATAGCCGTTGGCACTTACCAAAGGAATTCCTCCAATCTACCCGTTGGACGGAATCAATCAAGAAGATCATCCGAGCTATTTAAGGAATCTGATGATAGCCCATCAATCCTGTTCGCCCATACAATCAGGATCTCGGTTTCCAAGAATAGAATAATCCAAAATTATTTCGTTGACCATCGGATCTTCAATCGACCTTAGATAAGAATTAAAGAATCCGAAATGATTATCCAACCAAAGAATCTATTCCAGAGGATAGGATCGAATCCTCAACCATAAACCTTGGCTTTGGATTTCCTTCAACACTGGATTAGAAAGACTGTCGGTGAGAATAAAAGTCTTGAGACTTAAGTCTTGAGTCTTGAGTCTTGAGACTTAAGTCTTGAGTCTTGAGTCTTGAGACTTAAGTCTTGAGTCTTGAGTCTTCAGTCTTGAGACTTGAGTCTTGAGACTTAAGTCTTGAGTCTTGAGTCTTCAGTCTTGAGTCTCGAGAGAACAAAGTCTTCAGACTTTAAACTGACAGTCTCCGAACATGCAGACTTTAGACTGAAAGAAACGTTTTGTCAGCTTCAAAATATTCTGGAAAGATTTCTCCAACAGCGAGGGAAGGGGACTTGCCGAACAGCTTGGCGGGGAGGAGGATGCTGTCGACGGTGAAGATTGCGACAGGGGTGGACTTGAGCATCGTGCTGGCCACCCGTGAGGAGTCGACCCCGGTGTCGAGACGAGGAGGCCCGCGAACGTCTTGCACCTAGCCTTCTTGAGCAGCGAGGCCGACGGTGCCGGGGTGGCGAGGATGGCCGGGACCAAGATGGGGGCGCTAATTTGGAGGAAGGCGATGCTGCTTCCACTTGGATGGATCGGCGGAGGTGAGACCGTGAGAGGCTGAGAGCGACAAGTGTGCTGCGTGAGAGACTGAGAGTAAAGATAGAAAGTTAGTTGACTAGGGTTTTGTTTTGGGACCCAAAAACCGATTCTCAAACCGGTTCCCAAACCGGTCTGGTCGATCCGGTTCCCGGGTAGGTATTCCCTCGGAACCGGTTCCCGGATCGGTTCAAACAGGGTATGAACTTTGGGAACCGGTTCCCGGACCGATTTCAATCGGAATCGATTTCCAACCCTGTTTTCCGGGTGGGCCAAACCGGGAACCGGGTTGACCCGGTCCGGCTGCACACCCCTACTACCCAACTACACCCGATCACCCCTAATGTCCATGCTCTCTGAGGATCGGGCCTTCACATGAATTTTGAACTATCGAGGTCGGGTCCATTTAATAGACAATATCAATTTGGGTTGGCCTGGAGAAAACACCATTTTGACCCTATCCACTAGCCTCGAATCATCTTCTACGTGTCATCCGATTCAAGTCTCTATTTTGATTTATGTATTCGTTGGGTGAACAGGAGCTAGTAGCCACCATCGAGATCTTAGTCGAATCGAATATGCTCGGTCGAATGACAATATCCAGTATATATACAATATATTCTCACTTTCTCCAATCTAAGAAAAAAATAATATTCTTTACATTCTACCAAGTGTCATTAAATGGGGAAACGAATGATGAAGATAGATAATTCATGGTATATTTAATATTATGATTATTTATCTCAAGAAAAAGTTCAAATAAAGGCTCGGAATGCGTTCATTTTCTCTAGAAAAACTCCATGTTAGTTCCAAAATACAAAACAATGGAATTTATATTAGTATTATAAATTTAATTAATAGCTGACATTAAAAGATAATAGTGAAAGTGCTAGTATGAACACCTAGAGGGGGGTGAATAGGTGTGAAGAAAATTTTTCACAAAAGAACAATAGAAATATTTTTCTTTTAAAACTGAGTCTGAAGAACAACAGACTTTGAGCGAGTTTAGACTTTAGCAATTAAATAAAACTACAAACAAAATAAAGGAGTTCAGGGAAGAGAATAAGAACACAGAATTTATAGTGGTTCGGCTTAGATCAAGCATATGTCCACTTTCCCACGCTAACAGCCTTCTAGCTGGATTACACTATGCGATCAATAAGAGATTACAACTTTGAGTGCAAACACTCAATGGTAGATCACACTATCACACTAAGTCACTCTTTTAGTATTTCTCTCACGATCACAAAAGTTTAAGCTCACCAAATACAAGTGTATGATCGAAGGTCGCTCAGACTTTGGAATTAAAAATTCTATGCTCCGTCTCTTACTTGTTCATCGGTCATTGATCTCCTTAAATACTCATCTACTTCCAAACTAGCCATTGGACAGTATTTAGAGGATCGTCTTCCAATCTACCTATTGAACAGATCTATATCTAGAAGATTTGGTAGACATTGAGTGATAGAAATAGAATCCCAAATTAATTCTAATTGCTAATACAAACAAAATTTTGGTTTTCATAAATAAAGCTTCTTTGTATAGAAAGTTATTGTCTTCAATATCCAATTGTCAATCAATTAGATTGAGTTAATCAAATCTATCTTGATACAGAATCCAAACCAGATCACTAGCCGTTATATGTTTGGGGCTTGTGTTACATTCTATCAAATTGTTTCGTTCTAAATCTGCTTTGTTCTGAATTTGTTACGTTCTGAACTTGTGTCTCGTTCTGGACATTGTTACGTTCTGGACTTGTGTCTCATTCTGGATGTAAAGTCTGAGAGTCTTCAGACTGAAGTAGAGTCTAAGTGCGTAAGTTTAAACATAATCTGCTTCTGAACAGATTTAGCTTTAAGGTCCGGATATAGTATGAATATGTTCAGCTTCAGCATATAGTCTATCTTCTAGTTCTTTATTCACGTTCAATCTAGAATTTGTCAGAGTGAGCAGACTTGGCAGTCTTCAGACTTTGACACAGAAGTTTGGAAATTTTCAAAATAGACTTTGGACATGTGTTACGTTCAGTCGTCTAACAGTTTTCAGTTTGACATGTTCAATCATCTGCATAGTCTATTACTCAACTATTAAACACGTTAGTAGCTTTTGATTTATTTTGTCATCTTCAAAACATCATAAAGGATTTCCCTAACAATCTCACTTTTTTTGGTGACGACAAAACAGTCTTTGAATATGCAGATGTGTAATCACACTTTCTAAAGTAATGATAAATCAATCATCAAATTTTATATTTTCAAAAAATGCGATTTGAATCAAAAGACAACAAATAGATTGAGCATAACAATATATAGAAAAATAATCATAACTCAATATTATGCAATAAATAATATCAACCAATCAACACATATGCATATTTATATTCTCTCCCCATTTTTGTCATAATCAAAAAGCGATAATAATGGAAATGATATCACGTAGAGAATATAAAACGATAAATATATCTTGCATGAAATACAATTTCAAAAAAATCAGCTTTTACAAAGTAAGTCGAATATCAAAGATATGTAATATAGCTCACTTCGATTATATATATCAGCAAATATTCAATAAAAATCACGGATGCATTATAAAATTCACTTATCATTTTTGTCATAATAAAATGATAATATCAATAAGAGATTTGTTAATGACAAAAGATAATAAAAGATGTACTAACCGGATTTTGTAGAACTTAACAAGTTCTGTCACATTTACCTTTTCCTTCCTTCCATAATTATCAAGATCATGATCAATTCAATTTTTTTTTCCATAATTAATCAAAGCTCCCCCTCAATTTGTTGCGTTTTTGAGGTGATCAAAATTCTTTTTCTTTCCTTTTGGATTCACTTTCTCTCCCTTTCGTACAACACATAAGGGATTTCCTCAATAATTTGCAAACACTTTACACAAAGAAGACAATTTTTAAGCCTCTAGAAAATAGTATAGAATCTCCATAATTCTTAGATCAAGCTTTCCAAAATCCATATGGAAGATTCTTTCGCTACCTGCAAAGTCTTATATAATAGATAACAATCCTTGCAAAAATATCATGTAATACCTTCATCTCATTTGTGGATCAAACTTGCTAGATATACGATATCTTCTAAAAATATAGCAAGAATATCCATGAATATGCAATAATATCTTTCAAAATCAAAGGGATTTCCTTAAGTATAAATCTCAAAAATATGTTATTGATGCATTTCGCAAAAAGAAAGTAGATATTTCTATCACGTGCCAAATCAAGTAAAAACTTGCAATGCCTTATATTTATGACAAAAGATATTTGCAATATAATTAATATATAATTTATAGGCAACCATCTAAAATCATGATAAATGTATGTAGAGATTTGCAAGGCAGGATAAAAAATATTCTCTTACCCAAGGTATATGTTTGCAATATACCATTGATTAAAAAAAAAATCATTACCAATCTTCGCATGAGATACCTTTTTGATTGCACCTATGTAAACTCGCAATCATTCTTCCCTTATAGAATTTCCTGCAATGCACTCATTTCTTTTTTGGTATCCATCAATTTGGATCATTCCATTTCATTAAAGCAAAATAGAAAATCTTCAAGATTAATCAAATATACTTTCTAAACTCATCATAACAAAGTATTTAAGGAAAGAATATTATGCCCAATAATATCTTGAAAAAGAAATTCTCACTTAGTCAAAGCATAACAAAATCAAAGAGAATAAAATCCTTGAATATTTAAGAAAGAATATTTTGCATAATAAATTAATATCACGTAAAACAGATTTCTACTATGCAAAATGTAATAAAATCTGAGAGCATAAAATCAAACCAAATAAACTCAATTGTCTCTAAGTAGGATATAAAAAATGATCACACGTATCAAATCAAATCTCAAATCACAAAAACAAATCACATAATTCTTTCTTCAATAAAACAAATCATTGAATACGGTCATAATAAAGTCTAAATCAATCAAGGCACAAAAAAAATATAAGTATAATGAGAATTTTTAAATTATGTACTCAAACCGTATTGAGAATAAAAAAATATACATTCCTTACCAAATTCTTCTTCTTCTCTTCCTTTATTTTCTGCAAAAACAACTCACCTTTCCTTTGGTACCCATATTTTCTTGGGTTCTTGAAAGTTAGTAGAGTATGTTACTTTTACCCAATCCTTTTTAGCAAGTCTCTAGACTTTAGGACATTCTTTCTTAAAGTGTTTCGAGTCTCCATAATTTGAACACTTGAGGGCATTTCGATCAACAAGTTTTGCAAAAATCCTTTCAAAATGCTTCTTGTACACAAGTCTAGGAGGTTTTTGTCTAAGTCTCTCCTTAACTTTAGGAAAATCTATTAGAGAATCACTTTCCTTTTTGAAACCAAGTCCCGACTTATTATAGTAAGGTACTTGTATGGAAAGGATATGTTCTAATGTTTTTTAACCATTTGAAAATTTTGTCGAAATATTTGAAAATTCATTTTTTAAAGAATCATTTTCTTTGACAAGTAAATCTTGACTTTCTTTTGTTTGTAGAAAATCATTTTGCAAAATTTCAAACTTTTCTTTTCAAGAAAGATCATGTTGCCTAAGTCATGAAATCTCTTTTCTTTAGTTTGGAGATCTTTTTAAGAGGAGATTTGAGATTTAAGCAAAACTCATTTATATACTTTGAAACTTTGAGAGAAATTTTTGAATGACTTACCTCGATTTCTTCATCAGATTATGAGTCTGTGTCTAAGTCAGACTTTGATTCTGAGTCTGATTCTGATTTCGAATTTGAGTCTGAGTTTGAATGTGCTATCAAGCATATATTTCCTTACTTGTCATCTTCTTTCATGGTTCTTTTATGCTCATTCTGCTTGTATTGTTTTCTTCCACTGAATTTCCTTCCTTTTGTACTCAGCTTTTTGAATTTCTTGATCATAAAAGCAAGTTCTTCATCGTCCATGTCATTTTTTGAGTTTGTATCATTAGAATCAGCGTTAGATTTTAAAGCGATGGACTTCTTACCTTCGGGATCTTCATCAGCGATTTGTTCCACTTTGTAGGATTGAAGAGTGCTAATTAATTCATCAACGAAGAGTGACATAATCCTCTGAGTCTCCCAGATTGAGGTCTTGACATGGTTCCAATCTTTTGAGAGACCTCACAAAAGCTTGTTGACTTCATTGGGGCAGAAATTGATTGACCTTGATATGCTAAACCATTTACAATTTCTATAAAACAGCTGAACATATCTCCAATCGACTCTCCTTGCTTCATCTTAAAGGATTCATATTTGCCGAGCATGAAGTTTACTTTTGTGCCTTTTACACGATCAATCCCTTCATAAGTGACATGAAGTCTATCCCAAACTTCTTTTGTTGTTTCACATGAAGAGATTCTGTTATATTTAGCAGGAGACAAAGCACAATATAAAGAATAAATAGTTTTTGCATCAAGAGCTTCTCTTTTGGACATCTCCGTCCGAGACATAGGAGTAGGGGGTTTGGTTTCTTTGTCTTTGTTATTCTTATTTGATGTAGACGCAGCAGTGGGATTGATTCATTTTTCCACAATATCTCATTGCAATGGATCTCTAGATCTTAGAAATACTTTCATTTTGTTCTTTCACATATTATATTCTTTTCCATTAAAATATGGTGGCCTGGTGTTGCTTTGCCCTTTTATAAGTCCTGATGCCAATATATTAGCTATAGAAGATCTTTAGCTCAAAACTAAAAACACTTTTATAAATCGAGCATTTGACTTTGATACCAATTGAAAGTGTTAGCATTGAACACCTAGAGAGGGGTGAATATGTGTAAAGAAAAATTTTCACAAAAGAACAGTAGAAATATTTTTCTTTTGACTGAGTCTGAAAAACAACAGACTTTGAGCGAGTTTGGACTTTAGCAATTAAATAGAACTACGAACAAAAGAAAGGAGTTCAGGTAAAAGAATAAGAACACATAATTTATAATGGTTCGGCTTAGATCAAGCCTACGTCCACTCTCCCACGCTAACAGCCTTCTAACTGGATTCCACTATGCGATCAACAAGAGATTACAACTTTGAGTGTAAACACTCAGTGGTAGATCACACTATCACACTAAGTCACTCTTTTGATATTTCTCTTACGATTACAAACGTTTAAACTCACCAAAGACAAGTGTATGATCGAAGGTCGTTCAAAATTTAGAATTATAAATTCTACGCTTCGTCTCTTACTTACTCATCGCTCCTTGATCTCTTTAAATACTCCTCCACTTCCAAACTAGCCATTGGACAGTATTTAGAGGATCATTTTCTAATCTACCCATTGGACAGATCTGTATCTAAAAGATTGGGTAGCCGTTGAGTGATAGAAGTAGAAACCAAAATTAATTCTGATTGCCCATACAAACAGAATCTTGATTTCCATAAGTAGAGCTTCTTCGTATAGAAAATTATTGTCTTTAATATCCAATTGTCAATCAATTAGATTGAGTTAATCAAATCTATCTTGATGTAGAATCCAAACTAGATCATTAGCCGTTGTATGTTTGGAGCTTATGTTACGTTATGTCAAATTGTTTTGTTTTGAATCTATTACGTTTTAAACTTGTGTCTCGTTTTGGACCTTGTTACGTTTTCGGACTTGTGTCTTGTTCTGGATGTAAAGTCTGAGAGTCTTCAAATTGAAGTAGAGTCTAAGTGTGTAAGTCTAAACATAATCTGCTTCTGAACAGATTTAGCTTTAAAGTCTAGATATAGTCTAAATAAGTTCATGCTTTTAATGTATAATAGACTTTGACACTAAAGTCTGACAGTCTTCAAACTTTGACACAGAAGTCTAGAAATCTTCATAATAGACTTTGAACATGTGTTACGTTCAGTCTTCTGACAGTCTTCAGACTTTGACATGTTCTATCATCTACATAGTCTATTACTTAACCATTAAACACGTTAGTAACTTTTGATTTATTTTGTCATCTTCAAAATATCATAAGGGATTTCCCTAACAAATAGTACATGAAGTACATAAAATTATCTAAAATGAGTAGATTATTTTAATTAAAGTGAATATAAGATGAATGATTAAGTTCACTATAAAAATGACATTATACCTAGAAATAGAAACGGAACTTGATATGGAATTAGAATAGCAAGACTATTACTTTTTTCATTTTTATTTCTTTTTTTTTTTGCTTTACTGGGCATGGTATGGAATAATTAGTGCAAATGATGATAAATTTGGAAAAATTAAAATTAGTGAATTAATCTAATAATTAATCTTCTGTAAATACTGAAGATTTGCATCATCTTAATTGTGCAATCTTTAATACTTATGTTGAATTTCAACGTGGTCCAGGAGAAGAGGGTTTGGACCATGGAGACCGACCGAGTACCTGCAAAAATAGGCAGAGGAAGTGCGACAATATGTGCTTCAAACTGAGGAAGGGATCCTGCAAAAAGAGGTAGAGGAAGAGGTATAGCTTCAAGTTCAAGAAACAACAAAGCTTTGAGGTTGGGTAGAGACGCGGCTTCTACTTTAGGGAAGGGCACAACATCAAACTCAAGAAGCGACATAGCTTCAAGTTCACAAAGCAATGCTACTTCAAGTTCAACAAGGGCCAAAGGTTCAACCTCTGGAAAGGGCACAAATTTGAGTACAGGAAGGGGCGTGACTTTAAGTTTAGGTAGGGGTTTGTTGACACCTAAATTTTTGCCCAAAAATCATTTTCAAAAAATGGGAACTTGTTTTTCCACAAAAATATTTCATGTCAAATTCTTGCATATAGATTATCTAGGTGTTTGTATATATATTTTTAAAGGGAAGATGTTTTTCCTAAATATATATATATATATAATAAAAAAGATGGAAAAAAAAAGAAGAAAAAAAGTTGGAGCTGATGATCTAAATGTGACTAGCCAAGCCGAGGAGGTCATATTGGAATTAAAATGGTAAATTGGGGGCAAAAATGCAATTTCTAAAAGTTGATGGACCAATTTGCAAATTTTGCAAAATTTCACCTAAGCCCTTAAATCGTCATCTTAGCCCCCAATTGATTGAACTTGGATCAAGTCTAATTAATCAAATCGGGCCAAAAGGATCAAATTTGCATTGAATTGGGTATTTTCATATAAGAAAATGGCCAACTTTGAGGGATTTTCTTGCAAAATTGAGTGGGCATAACTACGAAAGTTGGTCCAGATCTTAAAATACTATACATAAGCTTGCTAATTGATCGAAAACCGCAGATAAATTGATGGATTAAAGCACTTAAACTAGCTATCAAAACCCAAGCCACAGTTAGATCTCAATTCGGAGTTGTTAAGTAAGCAACTTTATGGCCCTACCATATCCTACTTAGCAGCCCAATCAGCCTGATCTCTACACATGATGGAATACCATTATTGGTAGTGCAAGTGGACAAAAATTGGTCAAGAATAAGCCGTTGAAAGCATAGGAAAATCGTAGCAAAATCCACACACTCAACAGTTGCAAAAGTTGAAAATTTGGTTGTGTTAGAAAGTGGGTGAACTCAGTTGGCAGGCTTGGTAGGTGGACAAAAGACCGACCAAAAATCCCTTAATTCAGGGGATAAGGTCATTGAAGCAAGCACTTTTAGGGAATGAAAGGTAGGAGATAAGAGAGAGAGAGAGGAGGGAGCTCGCAGTTGTCCCCCAAAGAGACCCTCAGAAGCAACTCCAGAAAAGCAAAACCCAGAAATTCCAGACCGACCTTGGTAGAGAAAAGTGAAATTTTCACAAATCTGTGGCCAAAATTAGCTAAAACATTCAACTAAAGAGTGAAATTTCACTCAAAGATCTTTCCAACCATAGGTCGCATGTCTCAAATGGAGATCTGGAAGGTCTTCTAAAGTCCCCGGAAATAGTACCTTTCTGACGGGCCAAGAAAATCAGAAAATTTTTGTAAGTGTTGAGCCTGATTGGTCATGAGTGAGGGAAAGTGAGTGTTTTTGAGAAAAGTGAGAGACAAATGAGGAATCCATGACTTTTAACCCAAACCAGAATACATATAATTTGGTTCGGTGTTAATTTGGCCAACAAAAAGGTCTTGAAGTCTAATTTTAGAGGTCAATGAAAATCTTCATTGTCAGTTTTTTTTTTTTTCTGTGGATCTCATTTCCAATTTGAATGAGCCAACTTCCATGTACCCCTTGAGAATAATTTCTTAGCTTCTTCGGCCAAGAACCACTTGAAAGGGAAATTAGGAAGCAAGGTAAGAGTATTAGATGTATTTTTGGTCAATTTTGAATATGTTTTAACCATGTAAAAGTAAGAGGAAAACCAGCCCGGAAAACTGATTTCTAAGGCTGAAATTTTTTTAAGTGTTTGAAGCCTCTTCAAGAGCCATACATGTTTGACTTACTACTCCCCTTTGCATGTGTTTTTCATCTTCACGAGCTTGATGAATGTTGTATGGGAGTACAAATGATGCTAAGATTAGCTTGGTTTGGTCTTTAAATTCCCATGTGAACTATGATATTGTTTAAAACTTTGGCCAAAAATCAAGCCTATCTACATTGATTCATGGCTGGTCAGTGTGCACTTTGCGTGTGTGCTTCTTGGAGAGGTCGTTTTGACATGTTCAATTGATTATTCTCTGTGATGTTTGTTACATTTGAAAGTTCATATTACCTACTTTCATTTTGATCAAGTGATCTTTTCGGTAGATCTTGCATGTGATGAGTGTCGAGGCTTGAATATGGGCACACAACGTGTTTGCTTGACTTGGTTTCAAACCCAGATTTGCAAAATCAGCTCAAACCCGCATATTTGAAGCCGATTTTAGCTTGGTTCTTTTATGTTCTAGGCTATCATTTCTATCTAATCTTGCTCCTTGCATATGGCAGTATAATCTTAATACTTTAGTTCCACATAAGATTGCTCATGGGACAAGATTGAAGGTCACAAATACAGGTCGGGGAAGTTGCTTAAGGTGGGTTGATGTACACCACTTATTCGACGAAATGCCCAAACCAAGTTTCGATCTTGAAACGGTCGATTTGAGATTGATTATTGTGATATTCATGTGCTGTGTTATTCCATGTTAGCATAGATCTATTTAAGGAATTACTCTTAATATTTAAAAAAATAAAAAAAAAATCTGAAAATTTCAAAAATATCAAAAAAATATTAGATAGTATCAAATTAGGGTATAAATGGCATTTATGAGATTTTCCTAATTTTACAAAGTCGTTGTCCTAACTTGATGCTATTTTGATATTTTATTATCATTTTTGTAAATAATTTATTTCACATAGATTAAAATTATTTAGAGTAATTTAATGCATCTAAAGTAATTTCATGCATATTTAAATTCCCATTTTGCTCTTGGGGGTCCTGTCCTGCGGCATGATAACAAGGCCATGTAATATTATCTGCTCGATTTGTATCTGTTTTTCTTTTTCTGCATTTATTTTCAAGTTATTTCAATTTCTTGGATGTTTACTTACATTGTAAATTTATCTTCTAAATTATGTTAGGATTAGTTTAGACATTAAAAAAAAAACTACAAAAACATTTGCATGGACACTTAATGATTTTATAAGGATTATAATTGGTAATTAAAATTATGTGGCCATTTAGATAAACAAACTTCCAAATTAGTGGTATCGCAAGGGGACTAATAGAAACATTGGCATAAATAAGTCCCCGATCCTAGAAATCTCTGGTTGCGTAGGAATCGAGACAACACTCCCGCATCTTGATTGGTTTCTAGCCGACTCCAATAGGTTAGTGATGACTCCTAGAAATACATAGGTTGTTAAGAATTAAAATACGAAATCCAACGTTGCGTGAGGTATATGCTTGGGAGAGCCCACTCCTAATCTAGGGCCGTTGGTCTGCCTCTTTAGGCAAATACCCCTAAACCTTCTTTCTTTTCCCCCGAATGGAAAAAGAGAGGTCATGACAGGGTTCAAGTTCAAGAATGAACACAACTAAAATGGGCATAGCTTCAAAGTCCAAAAAGGGGCAGAACTCCAAATTCATCAAGCAGTGTGACTCTGAGTACAGGAAGGGGCAGAGTTTTGACTTCAGGAAAAGGCACGATGATTAGTTCAGGAAGGGGCACAAATTTGAGTGTCGGAAGGGGCATGACTAGAAATGGGCACAAGTTTAAGATCAGGATGAACAAAGGTTTAAGTTCGGCCAAGGCTAAGCCTCAAACATTGAGGTCATGAGGAGAACAATAAGGCAAGCATGAACAAGCACAAAGCAAGCTGAAGATCCAAGGTAATATAACATATTTGGTAGATGTACATTCTTCATTCTTTGTGTGTGCTCACCCACAAGCAATGCAAGGTTACGAATTCTACTTTATATATATATATATATATATATATATATATATATATATATATATATATATATATATATATATAATTATCCCATTATAAAGTCAAATTCTCCAAAAACCGTTAACTTCATACAGAAGTTGAGGATTTTCTTTTACCCTCTATCTTCTTTTTATTGGGAGCCAAAATGGAGGTTAGAGTTGTCAAGAGTCCCTTATGTGGGATTGGATTGGATTCCAATCTTGGGCTTGCATAGTATAAGATGCACTAGGCCCCAGTAGTATGTTGAAGCTTGTTGTGCGTCCAAAATTCAAGATACATTCAAATAACTTTTTAAAAATAGCCAATTTAGCTCTAGACATTTTTGATAATTTTTTAATATAGTCTATCCGACCAACTTTTGCAAGAAATAATTGGCATAGGCGTCAAACACCCTATGTGGTATGGCCAACACTCAACTGACGCTAATGTGTACAATTTGTGTAGTTATTTAATATAATATCTTAATTTTTTTTTCTTTTTGTTCCATATATCTTCTTTTATTTATTTTATTTTTTAAATGAGGTCGTGGACCCAAGTCCTTGCCAAGATCCAAGTGATGGCACTAGGCCCTCGTTTGGGGTTGGTTGGCGACCTTGCCCACCCAAAGTTAGAAGAAAAATGAAAGAAAAGAAGAAAACATTTCAAAAGAAAAATTGAAAAGATTGCAAAACTTTACCACATCAGTGCCAATCGTTCTATGTGTCATAGGACGACTATTGTCGATTAGATCGTCATGTCAATGATTTTAGAAAATATTTGCCGAAATGACTAAATTGACAAATCGTTAAAAAATATATGATTAAATTGGCATAATTGAAAAGTTTATCATAGAATTGGCCATCGTACAATAGTTTCAAGATTTTTCGGACAATTATTTCGAGGAAAATTTGGCAGAGTTTTGGCACAGTTTTTTTTGGGTTTTTTTTTTTTTTTGCATAGTTTGAGTGTTCCCTCTTTCTCTATGTTCTTTATATATATACTCTTGGTATTTCCATTAATGATTATTGCAACTTATGCGTGATCCTTACTGTAATTGCTCCACATTTCCATGATTTCCTTTATTTCCACGATTTAAGTTACTCATAAGGTAATCGTGTGTTATGCAATAACTACCCCTTCATTCAAGATTCAATCTATTCTATAGTTGTTCCGGCGCTTAACTCAAACAGGGCAAGGTACCCTTTCTTTACTATAATCGAAATGGCCAGCAACACACCTCAAATCAAATTCATGTCTCACCACCTCCAGGTGAAGTTAAATTGGATAAGCTTCGGATCGAAGTTGGGCCTAGTATAACTGAACTCCTTATACTTCGTCTGATGGTTGAAATCTCTCTTCAATATCTAGGCAATAAATGTTCACCACCAACTGGAGCTAAAGAATAATGTTGTGTAGATCTTTAAAAAGGTAGTGTTGAAAGAGTAAGAGTACCAATGAGAGTTATATAATAAGAATTGTAAATTTCATCTCTGATTTTACTATAATTTATCTTACTACATTTCATATCATGCTTCCCTAAAGAAATTATTTCATGATTTTGATGTTGTGCATCCCATAATTGATAAAGCTCATTTGGACATTCAAAGTGAGCCGACCGACAAAGACCAAGTTAGTCTGGGTCGTCTTCACTTTTTGTTAGCGAGGGTTTACACATTATTAGTTCACAATGAAGATTGTTAAGAACTAGCATTTTCTCTGCTTTTACTAATACTTTATCTTATTGCATTTCAAATCATATTTCAACCGTTGAAATTGTTTAATGATGTTGATGTCATACATCATATATCTTGATAGACCTACTTTTCATATCATATTTCCATCGATGAAATTGTTTCATCATTCTGATGGCGTGCATCACACGATTGATAAAGCTACTTTTGATCTTTAAAGCAAGCTAGCTGACAAAGACCAAGTTTGTCTTGGTCATCTTCAACAACTATCATCTTCATTACCAACACTTCATCTTATTGCATTTCATACCATATTTCAACTGATGCAATTGTTTCATCATTTTGATGGAATGCATCACGCGATTGATAAATCTACTTTTGAACTTTAAAGTGAGCCAACCAACAAGGACTAAGTTAGTCTTGGTCGTCTTCACTTTTTTGCTGACAAATTTGCACATTAATAGTTCATATGGAAAACCTCCACTCAATTCCAACCCCATAGTCATGGACCTAGACCCGTCTTTTTCTTTAGAGATAGAGAGAGACTTTTCTTTTTGGGTCTCAATCAATCTCTATCCATTGTGTACAATGGGTGCACAGTGTTACCTGAAGAAATTATTTCATGATTTCGATCTTAGGCATCCCATGATTGATAAAGCTTCTTTTGACCTTTAAATTGAGCCGACCGACAAAGACCAAGTTAGTCTTGGTCGTCTTCACTTTTTGCTAGCAGGGGTTCACACATTATTAATTCACAATGAAAATTGTTAAGAACTAACATTTCCCCTACTTTTACTAATACTTTATCTTATTGTATTTCATATCATATTTCCACCATTGAAATTGTTTCATGATGTTGATGTCGTGCATCATACATTTTGATAGACCTACTTTTGATCTTGAAGTGAACTAACCAAGAAAGACCAAGATTAGTCTTGGTCATCTTCATTTTTTTGCTAGTGAGGGTTCACACATTATTCATTCATTTTGAAAAATGTTGACAACTATCATTTTCATTTCTTCGCTTTACTAACACTTTATCTTACTACATTTCATATCATATTTCCATCGATGAAATTGTTTCATCATTCTAATGGCGTGCATCACATGATTGATAAAGCTATTTTTGATCTTTAAAGCGAGTTGACAGACAAAGACCAAGGCCGTCTTGGTCGTCTTCACTTTTTTGCTGGTGAGGGTTTACACATATTTGTTCATATTGAAAAATGTTAACAACTATCATTTTCATTACTAAGACTTCTTCTTATTGCATTTCATACCATATTTCCATCGATGCAATTGTTTTATCATTTTGATGGCGTGCATCACACAATTGATAAATCTACTTTTGAACTTTAAAGTCAGCCGATCAACAAAGACCAAGTTAGTCTTGGTCATCTTCACTTTTTTGCTGGCAAATTCGCACATTATTGATTCGTATTGAAAACCTACACTCAGTGCCAGCCCCCCAGTCATGGACCTAAACCCATCTTTTTCTTTAGAGAGAGAAAGAGAGAGAGAGAGAGACTTTTCTTTTTAGGTCTCAATCAATCCCTATCCATTGTGTACAGTGGGTGCACATAGCATGTGTACAGTGGGTGCACGGTGTTGCTACGTGCATAAAAGATAAGAAAAGTAGAAATTGCCCCCTCCCCAAACCCCCCCCAACAAAAGATATAGACATAATTACAAATCCCATTCGCCAAACATACTCTTTACATCCTAAGTCTCACATCTTTACATTTGTCCATCATAGTAACCACCAGCAATACTTTCACCAAGTTGAAGACACATGTTGATAAGAGTAACAAATATAAAGTAATAACTAGAGCATGTGACTAAGAGAGTGCTAACAATCTCATAATAGTGACAATATAATTTGGTAGAGATTATAAGTTCTCTGGACCATAAAGTCATTGTTATCACACAACTAACCACTATTTACACATCTTTCCTCCTTTGCCATATAGTATTATGTCATCACCCTCTAGTGACACCAAGTGATTGTTGGATCCATGAGATAACCACCACCACTGGTCACCAGGTTGGACCAACCGCTCATCCCCAATCTCTCGCTTGCACGTGCTTGTGGCAAACAAATCCAGTAAAATCCTTTATAATGTCGAGGGTTTTTTTTTTTTTTTCCTTTTGATAAAGTATATGATTTTTTTTCCAATGTTGAATGAAATGTCAATTGCTACTTTATTTTTTTTTTCTGAATAATTCCAGCTTGTACATGTTATGGTGGACAACACGCCAAAATAAGAAGGGAACAAAAGTATCCTTCCCATATATTAGACGATTTTAAGCTTAAGACTTGACTGTATAGAGATGTGTTTCTAAAGCACAAGAAGCAATTTCGCTATGAAGTCAAGGTGGGGCAAGATGCTCTTACCCAAATAGGTGCAATTAAGGAATGGAAACTAGATGACCAAGGAGTGGCGAGAGACTCTACCAAGTCATTCTTTAAATCAATGGCTTTTCTCCTGATGAAAAGAGAAACATTCATTAGAGAGAGATAATAGTTAACAATAAAATGAAAGAATATATATCAACACAATGAAACAAAAAAAAAAAAAAGTGCATAAACCTTAAGCATCAACAAATTGATAAAGGTTTGGATGATTTGTAGAGTGATGCATGTGAGATAATGGGTTGGTTATCCATTGATTTAGTAGTAGGATTCAAACATAAAGAAAAGATATGTTGATAGGATTTTTATTGGTCTACTGTTAGAATAAAAAATAATTTACCCTTCATTGTATAATTAACATGTTGAAAGTTTCTATTATGTAGCTGTCTTGAAACACACGTCACATGTTCAATTTTAAGTTCGTTATAAAAAATACATCGGTATTAAAATAATAATAATCCTTAGCAAATTAGGTTGATGCTCATTCAACATTAATATATAAAAATATGAATGGAAATAAGAAAGTCATGAACTCAAAGGTTTGAGATATAAGCTTTGTCTTAAGCAAGAAAATAACTTTTGTGTATGAGAGATCATTCTATACATGAAGTAGAGCATAGTAAAATTTAATCTGATTGCAAGATTTATTCAATTTTAAAAAGAAGAGGAAACACAAAATACTTACTAGACATTCTATTTAATAACAAACGCCATCTAAATTACTTTTGAAAATATAATGAAATGTGTCTATTAGAACATAATATCTTGAGAAGAGGTATCTGCATTTATTCTATTTAAAAAATATATTCATCTCTATGGTGGTTGTTCCTTATATTTGTCAAGTTATATTTGGTGGTTGGTGCCGCTAGAGGGTAAGATGAAAATAGAACATATGAGGAAGAATCTTCGTCACGCTTCTAACAATTTATTCATGTTTATCTTTAATTGTGTCTTTTGCATTTAGCAAAGAGCACTGGAAATTGCCGTTATTTGTGCCGAAGGTCTCTCTTGTTCACCCCTTGTTTATGTTGTATGAGGTGCTCTGTCACGCAATAGATAACATATCTGAATTCTGGATTATGCCATATGAGAGGTCTTATATTGGGCAGGCTTATCCTCTTGTTGGTATTCTTCATGCTAGGATCCTTTTGCCTCTTCCCCTGGCAGTGGTAGGAGGGCCCATTCATGTAAATGTTAGGCAGTATCACGGGATTTTGAGACGAAGACAAGCGCGTGCTAAGCTTGAAAAGCAAACATCAAAGTTAGAAAGGTGAATCCCCTTTTTTATGCACGTTGATTTAGAAACTCCTTCAGGCCTTTGCCAGTTATAAAAATTAATTATAAAGCTTTTTTTATTTGAAGGTATTCCGCTCTTCCTTGGCCACATGCTATACTGTCATTAGATGCTATTTTTAGGAACTTCTATTTTGTGGGAAATAGTCTGACTACATGCTTCATCTTCGTCACAGCTTTTGCAGCTATAACAACATGTAATTAACTGGAGATAAACTTAATTGATATATTTTCTTTGCTCGTTCTCTGATATGGTGTCGTTCCTTTCTCTTGTCTTGGTTTAATTGGATCGATAGCCATATCTTCATTAGTCGCGGCAGCAGCATGCCATGAGAAGAGTCGGGAAGTGGAGGGTGGTTTCTTAATACAAGTAAAACCAAGGCTTCAAATGATGCAGCCGAAGAAAAGGGCACAAATTTGGTCGGCCATCTGCCAGTTCATTGGCCTCTGAACCTTTGGCACCTGACTCCTTCGAAACCTGGAATTCATATAATAATCCCATGGCAGGAAGGTTGTAAATAGGGGCATCAAGCCATTAGAGCAGCTAGCTAAATCGAACCGCATTGCGACCTGAACTAGTTCAGTTTGATTCACTTATTTGGTTTTCTCTTCTTCTTCTTCTTTTTTTTTTTTGTACAAGAAAAACGCTTATTTTTTACAAATTTACTTGTCTACTGTTTTTATTTGGGTAGGGGCAGGGGACTAGACTAGTCTGGTCTGGAAAAAATAGAATAAAAGAACAGCTGAAGTAATTTTCATAATTATGACGAAAATAAAAAGGAAAAAAAATTGGGTGGTTATTCAATGAGTGTGTAAAATGTATTGTAAAGCAATTTAGGAGAGTTAAAAATAAGAGGGAAGACACTTCATCATTTATAATTCGGTTCGCTCGCAGTTGCTTTTGTTGATAGGCCCCTCAGTTCTTTCGAATTTCATTCTTAACATGATGGAGTCGAAATGGAACCAGATCGAGCAAAGAAGTTGCATCTCCTTTAGCTGCTGCTTTGTAAAGCCACCCCTCTACTTCACTCCAATGTAAATCCAAGCTTCGTAATTGGGTTTTGCTTTTAAAATTTGGCTCTAAGACGGCCATGAAAGTCAACTTTTTCCAAAAGAACATCAACATACTTAACAGAATCCTTGTTTTGTTGACCATTGGAAATTCTTTAAATTTGTTGGCCATGTAGTTAGGCCCCAAAACCAATGACATTACTACTTCATATATGGGGACAAATTAATGTAGTTTTGATTGGTTTGTATTATGTACAGGTAAAAGCTTATGCATTTTAGTTCACAATTATATTGTTATAGATAAGGCCATATACATTTAAAAGGTACATATGCATTAGATTCATAAGCCGCATATGGCTTGGTATGGACATATAGGCATGTGCATTCAATATAATGTCTTTTAGCCTATTGTGGTGCTCTATCGTTGGTAAAGACACCAAGTGTATTCAAAAGTTGTTTGTGCTAATCTATATGAGTGGCTTCGTTTCTAGATTTGATATCGGTTGTGTGTAGTTATAAGATGTCCATTCTCTCCGAGGATCAGGCTTTCGCGTGACTTTGAACCCAAGAGAACATTATAGTTAAAAGAGTTGGAGTTGACATTGGTGTCGCAAGGAATGTAGCTCCCTAGTATGGTCAACCAAAGAATTTCCTCCGTGTTCGCCCACAAGTTGCAGTAATTGAAGCCACATCTCCTTCGCTTTCTGCTTTGTAAAACCTACTTTTTATATTCGCTTCTCAAGCTTCGAAGGAATCGGGCTTCGTAGTTACGTTTTGCCGGACACATTCGACTTTAAGATGGCTGAGAAAGCCAATTCCTTCTTTTGAAGCGAACGTTAACTTCCTTAACGGGAAGCATTATCCGGTTGCCGTCGGAAGTTTTTCTACATTGTTGACCGAGTCATAAGCCCAAAAAATAATAGCAATATTAATAATATAAAGACAAGATTAGTTCATATATTGGCACAGATGAATGTAGTTTTGAGTGGGGTATATCATGTGGAGATAAAAGTTTATGCATTTTAGTTTACAAGCATGCAGTTACCAGTAAAAATAAAATATTTCTCTAAATATATATATATATATATATATATATATATATATATATATATATATAGAAGTTATGTATGTGATGAAATTTTTCTAGCATCCTTTGGCTCATGGATTACCGTTCTTAATGAGAAATTATTATACATGGGAGTGGTATATATACTAAACTAAATTTTGGTATGGAAATAGTGATGAGTTCCACATGAATCTTGCTCCACTAGATCTAATAGCCCGATTGACCTTTAGTGAATGTATTAATTACTCAAAATACTTGCTTATTGGTGGTCGATGCTGTTTTTATTTATCATCCTTTGAATTCAATTATTTATCCATCATGTGATATTTGTACTGGTTTGTGAAATTTGTGATTCATCTTTATCATTTCATATACAGTGGACTTGTTAGTCCACTCCATCTCTTCCAAACCTAATGAGTACATGTGGTCCCTTCCTCCATTAGTTGTGTACCTCCCCCCCTTTTTTGTGGGGCCATCGATAATGGTCAGCAAATAACTCACGAAATCAGAATGCTTGAGGATGTAATTCAGCTAATGTAAAAATACTAAATGATTCGATTGATTGATCGTCGATTGATACTTTAAAAGCTTGATTGTTTAATGACGATGCTTTCAAGGATTGAATCGACATTTACTTTGATTTGTGCATGGACATGTACGAATCACAAGTCTATGTCAATACAGCTGCACATCACTGGCTGAAGAGAGAATCGAACCCAAAACGCGTGAAGGACGAGGTGGACCCCGGGAAGTAAATGAACAAAGGACGGATTTCCCGAGCCATGCGTGTCATTTGCATTGCATTGCTTGACCTTGACTTTGTTTACTCCGTCAGCCACGGCCATTTAAATGTCTTATAAACTAGATTTTTAATGTTTCATTCAAGAAGTTTTTTCTTGTCGATGTTTGGAGTAAAAGGAAATCAAAGGAAAATCAGAGCGATGACTACTGAAATTAAAATTAAAGTGCAAACAAAGGCAAAAAAAAAAAAAAAAACACTAAGAAACTTCACTAAAATTGAAATATCCTCGGAGTTACAAACATGTTGATGCTTAATTGGAAAAATTGAAATGAAAGCTACACTATTAGTCACAGTGCACGTGAAGAATAGCAAACTTTAAAACTAAAATTGAAATTGAAAGACTTTGGTTCAAAATGGAAAATGTTTCGGAGGAAAATTTGGCAATGTTTCGGCATCGCTTGATTGTCCCCTATTTCTCTGTATTTCTTTTATTTATACTCTTGGGATTTCCTTCAACAATTATTGGAATTCTTATGTAATACCCCTCTCTAGCCACTCCATATTTCCATGATTCGCTCTATTTCCATGATTTTAGTAACTCCAAAGACAGTCGTGACTCCTGCAATGAACTGCCATTTCATTTATGATTTAATCTAATTTTGTAACCATTTAAGCTATTAACTGAAACAATTCTAGGTACCTTTTCCTTAATCTAATCAAAACGCTAACCAATACAACTTAGATCAAAATCCGGTGTCACAACCTTCAAGTAAAGTTAAATTAGATAAGCTGCCGATCAAAGTTGGGTTTAGTGTAACTTGACTCTTGAATACTTGGCTCAACTCTCCTAGCTCATACTGATGGTCGAATCTCTCCTCAATGTTCGGGCCATAAATTTTCACCTCCAACGGGAGTTACAAAATAATGTTGTGAAAATCTTGAAAGAGTTAGCATCGAAAAATTAAGAGCATCAATGAGAATAATATGAGATAAGAACTATCATTTTTTTTTCTATGCTTTTACTAACATTTCATCTTATAGCATTTCATATTATATTTCCATTGACAAAATTGTTTCATCATTTTGATGGCCTGCATCACGCGCTTAGTAACACTACTTTTGATCTTAAAGTGAGTCGACCAATAAAAATCAAGTTAGTCTTGACTATCTTCACTTTTTTGCTGGTGAGGGATGATCTATTCACTCTATTAGTTCATATTGAAAACCTTTGCTCTTCGCTAAAGCCACACCACATCCACCTTCTTTTTTAGGTTGCTTCTGAAAAAAAGCGAAACAGAACCTTTTCACCATTCCCTTATTCTTCTTTTTCTCCCAAGACTGCACTTTCACTTCCCACAAACAAAATGAGAGAAAGTGAATCAATTCCTACAATAATGCAATTGCGTATTGGAAAAAAAAAAAGAAAAGAAATACGGTCACTACACTGTGAATAGACGTGAAAATACCGCCATTTATGAGCTGGTAGACCAGCCTAGAAGCAATAAAGAGCAAAGAAAACTTATGAAACAAGTTGGGAAACATATTAAATTTGATGGATGAAAATTAATAATTTGCACCCAATAATGCAAACATAATTACAGATCCCATCCCACCGTATTTCCCAAATTACTATCTACATTGTCCGACAAGCTTCTTAACTTTTGTTTGTCAGTTTAATAACTAGCAACGCGTTGACTGAATTGACCACATCCCTAAATAAGAGTAATAGCGATGGAGAGCGTGACTGAGAGATTGCCGACAACTTCTGGTAAGGACGGTATATTTTTGTAGGGACGATGACTTCTCTAGATCGTGAAGTCATTCGTCACACGCCTCCTTAATGCTGTTCACAAGCCTCTCTTCGTCCGGGGCATATTGTATTGTCCCTATCCCCTTTTGACGCCAACATACTGTTGAAGCCATTGAGATGTCCAAAAACCCGATCCCAACACGACCAAAACATTAAGTAAATATTTGGGATCTTAATATTATTCAGATAACGATTATAAAATAAATAAATTAATATATTTGAGTGGAATTTGGTGGGAACATTCTTCGGTCTCGGGAACACATTATTGACTCCAGACCATGATATAAACTTATAAAGACGTTCTCTCGACTCAGCCAAACACTTCTCACCCAGAGCCAAACGCATCAGACCCTCACTCCCGCCTTCTCCTCCCGACGACACCGCCGCCGTTCACGACTGCGCCTTCTCGTCGACCCCGCCGCCGCCCTCTTCTTTGCTCCTCGCATTCCAGGGTTGCGCTTCGCGGTAGGATTTCCGACGGAGCTTCCGTCGCCTGCGCTCACGACCGCCGGTTCGGCATCTGCGGCCACCGCTACGCTCCCTCTCTCCTCCGTCCGCGCCGATCCTCTGCCCGCGCCGTCGTCGCCCGATCGTGGCCGCCCATCTCGGCAGGCGATAGGCGACTCGGTCTCGCGACTCGCAAGCTCGCGTTCGTCGCGAGGGTGGCCGATTCCACTCAGCCCGCGTCCGCTGGCAAGGCGATTATCCCGACGATGAGTTCTCTCTAGCCAAAGTCTCGCTTTTTCCCCCTTCCTCTGTGTTTTCCATTTCGGGCTTCGATTATGACTAATTTTTTAGCTGCATATGATTTGAGCTTCGTGGAATTGCAGGTTTCGTTCGGCGTTATTGGATTAAGAGTTGGAGTTACACTGTTCAAGGGAGTGGTTGAGGCTCCCGACCAGTCAAACCTCTCTGTACGAGTTGTCTTTGTTTTTGGTCTTGAGAAGAGACAGATTTCTTGGGTTTACACTGTTTCCTTTTGCGCTTCTACCTGATTTTCATGAGCTTCCCATTCTTGCGTGTGGAATGGGCTCGGGTTTCTTGTCTGTCCGAGGTCAAAGTTTGATTGTTTTCACGGTTGCTGACTTTCTTACACGCCAGATTTCTTCTCTCTTTTCTCCTTTTCTTCCGTCTCGGTTTCCAGATTGTTGAACTGTCTACGGTTTTTAATGTTGTCTGGTTTGCAATGCAGATTAAGGTGGACTTGTAATTGGTTGCCCCAATATTGGGGAGGTCGTGCAATTCCATTCCGTGCTCGTTGCGACTGACATTCTGGTTAGATGCTTACATTTTCCTGTGTTTTCTTGTGCCGTGATGATTCCTGAACTGGTTTGCTTCATTTGGTGTTCTTTTTTCTCGAATGATGTTGTTGGTGGTTCCATGTTGTTTCATTCGGTGCATCTTGAGGGTTGTTGGGTATCCAGGAAGTCGAGCTTGGGCTTGTTGCACGCCTCCCTGGCACTGACTGATTACTTAGAATGGGTTGTGAACCTTTAATTTAATGTTATGGAATTGGATATGTCTATAGTGGAGAAAAGAGCATTCTATTGTCTGTGATTATCTTTATGGCAGAGAATCAGTTCCTCCCATAGTAAACAAGTAGAAAAGGAATACTAAATGAGATGACTAAATTGAAATATATCGAAGTTCCAAACAAGTGCTAAATCTAGAAAATAAAGACCAGTTCAGTGATATGTACTGCAGTTCACCTCTATGAACTGTGTCTCCCAGGAGATGATTAGTTTAGGATGTCTTGGTGTCCTTTGTAAAAGTTAATCTAATGTATATTTCATTCAAGTGCACTCTGTTTGTTTATCTACTTAGTGACTTTCTCAGTTCTACTCCTTATTGTTCTTTGAAGTGCTAGATGCATCTCTTCACTTTTACAATGCCGTTGTCATGTTGGCTTTGTAGTATGTTGATACTTTAAGAGAACAGCTGGAGCAGTTGACTGAGTAGAGAACCCCAGATGGGTTACCAAGGTCCTTCACATGTCCTTTGGAACTCTCTCTCATTTAGTGTTGTTGTTGAATGAGATGAGCATTTCATATTGGATTTTTCATTTTTGAACATTGGACTGCTTGTTGGACTTTTTTTGTGAGTTTTCTGGTTGTGGACCCTACGGCATGGTCTCATTGTCTGGATCACAGACGGCTTTTTGTTGCCTCTTATATTCGCTTAGGAGGACTAGCAGGAAGAAGACTTTCACGATCAACTGTTTAACCAATTAAATATTGCAAGCTATTTTGAATTTTTTGTTGATTCCCTGGTTTTGTAGATTATATGGGAAGGTTTCTAATCTGTCCAAATCATAGGCTACTAGAATGACAGTTGCACTCACACTTATTTATGGTTCCGGATTTATTGGTTCTCAGTTTAGCAACTTTCTTCTGAAGCTGCTAGCTAAAACTGTAGTTCATATAAGGCATGGTTCAAATAAATGGATTCAATCTGTCCCATGATATTTGCTGTTGAAAACTAGAACTCTTCCTTATTCACAGGAAATTTGTTCTCTGCTCTTGATCGCTCCTAATCCAGGCTTGCAAACTCTCTAGCATTACTGTGGCTGGAGGTAAGAGTTACTATTTGACTCAATGTAGCAATATCTTCAATCTGCTTTTACATAAAGAACCATCTGCTTTTGCTTAAAATAGTAGTTATGGATGTTCCTCGAAGACACTTTAATATGTATGGTTTCTTATCTAGCTTCCTAGCTGATAGTAGCCCTTTGAGGTTTGTTTTGGGATATGGATCCTCTGACTAATAAGAACTAGTCCCTACTGATAAATGGCAGAAGACATTTAGAATTGTGGCTGTGATTTGCAGCATAGACTATTGATGAATTCCAATCTTTTTGTGCTCTATACCACACGGTAAACAGTCTTTGCACTTTATCACCTGCAGCATCTAAGGAATTGATCAAAATTGATGTTTGATCTTCAAGTTAATGAATTTTGTGCTCTTTGCACGTTTTTACTTCTACAATACCACCAAATTTGCTCTGTTTCATTGATATATCTTATCCATCATTGTATGACAGCACCTCACCATATAGCAATGATCTTTTCACCAAATTCCAACGGCGTTCATTCAGTTGCGTCCGATCGCATAGCCTGAATTTCAAGACTCAAGCTTATCTAGTATTGTATGCGATGCTTTAAAATTTGGTTGAGCTGATTTCTTAAGACTAGCAGAGGAACCCAATGGAAAATTCATTGGGCAACAAAGAAGAGGTGAGAGAGAAAGAAAGAAAGAAAGAAAAGAAAAAGTAAACCCAAAACCCAACCCGGACCTGAATGATTGCTTCGGGTATTATGCTTTTAGTGTCGGGTCGGGTTGGGTTGGAACACACTGCCTTATGATTCGGGTCGGGTTGGGTAATGTCAAGACCCGACCCGATCGGACCCATTGACAGCCCTAGAAGCCATGACCATCCCCACCGCCAACAACCACTAGCATTTTAGGCGTATTTAGGAGGGTGTTATTCACATCCAGCCTATGGTGTAGGAATGTTTCTCGTTTTATCTGGTTTATTCTAATTGATGGAGATCCTTTCGCAGTATTTTCTTTTGTCATGATTTTTTTTCGAAGTAAACACACCATTAACGAACAATTTTGTTGACTTTTTCTCTTCCTCTTTAGTGCTTTTCTCTAGAAAAATAGTCATATTTAGCCACCACATGATGAATATAACGTACGCACTAATCATCACATTCAAAGGATTGGAATGCTCTCTATTGACTCACCTACAAAAAGATTGTCATCCACCTACGAACTGCAAACGCACACCGTTTCTGTGATTTCCTTTACTTCCATAATTTTAATAACTCCAAAAACAATCGTGTATACCGCAATAACTGCCTCTTTATTCATGATTTAATTTAATTCCGTGACAGTCGAACTCTTAACTCAGACAGAGGTAACCTTTCATTACTCTGATCGAAATGGTCACCCACACACCTCACATGGAAGTTAGGTCACACGACCTCCAGGCGAAGTTAAACTGGATAAGGTCCGGATCAAATTTGTGCTTACTATAACTTCACTTATTGCACTTGGCATCTTCCTAGGTCATGATAACAATTGAATCTCTCCTCCACATATGGGCCATCATTTTTCACCAGTAACTGAATAATGTCGTGAAAATCCATGAAAGAGGTAGTGATGAAAAATTAAGAGCACTAATGAGGATAATATGATAAGAACTATCATTCCCATTCTCCTTTTGCTAATACTTTATCTTACTGCATTTCATATTATATAAGATATGCTTACTGTGGCATAATTGGCACAAATTGAGGTAGAATTTTATATTAATTTGAACCTATATTGTATGCTTGTTGTTTGGAAGAGATAACGCGTCTCTTGAAAGAGATACTTGTTTGATTTCTTTTTATGGACAAAAGGATGGGAACGAAGACTAGTACAAGTGCCATTCATGGGGATTACCATAGGTCTTCCGCATCGGTAATGTTCAATTTGAGTGTTAAAATTCATCCACTAGGATTACGAAGGTTCAAGGTTAACAAACCCATAATCGCAATCCAAACTACATAACAATAAATACATAGTAAAATACTCATTAAAGGTGCATATTTTTCAATTGACATATTATCAAGATTATGGCAGATAAGGTTGGTCATAACATCATCCTAGCCTTTTTTAAGAAAAAAATTATGAAAATTATATTGATATGTAACCAGTTGTCTTAAGTTTATGTTTTTTCTATTTCATCTTTGTTCTTCTTTTTGGTACTAATATGTGTTTCATTTAAGGTCATAGCCACACAGACCCAATCTTCTTTGCAACCCGTTACATAAGTCATCCGGTTTCCAAGGAATAATCTTGTGATTGAAATCTGTCTGTCACTTTATGATGAAGTTGCCTGGATATTATAGGGGGCCAACAGACGAAGACTGTCTTCACTTTTTGGCTGGTGACGGGGAATAAATTCACTTGGTTAGGTCATATAAATTACCTCAGCTCAGTCATTAGCTAAAGAGACACACCATTGCTTTTCTTTGAAGAGAGATCTGGAAGAATCTTTCTAGCCATGGCAAACTCAGAGGCCGGAACGAGTAGTGATGCTGCACAAGCATTAGAAGGTGAATATCAAGTGTTCCTGAGTTTTAGAGGACTTGACACCCGTCATAATTTCACCGACTTCCTCTACCACGGCTTGAAAGATGCCGGAGTCCGCGTATTCAGGGATGAAGATGATCTCCAGGAAGGTGAAGTGATTGGTGACAACCTTCTTCATGCCATCAACAACTCTATACTTTACATACCCATCTTCTCTCAAAATTATGCTTCCAGTAAGTGGTGCCTTCGTGAGCTTGCGCACATAGTAAAAAATGTGTCTAAGTCAGAGGGTAAAAAAAGTATCCTTCCCATTTTTTTCGACGTGGAGCCGGAGGATGTTAAACTTAAAACTCCACCAGATAGTGCCACTTTATTGGAACATGAGATAAAGTGTCCCAACGAAGTCAAGGAATGGAGAAAGGCTCTTGAAGTGGTAGATAAAATTAAGGGATGGAACGTGGAAAAGAACCAAAGGTAACACTCTTTTAAGATCCCTAGCTATTTCTTCTTCTTCTTTTTGTAGGGAATACAACTTACCTAGTCAAATGATTTCTTAATTTTTTTTTTCAACGGAAAATATTGAAAACCACTTCCAATTTTATCCCACAATGTCATTGACCTCAATGACATGGACCTGCGTGTTCCTTTTAGCCATTTTTTCCTCTTCACTCTCTTGTCACACTACGAAATATACAAAAGAACTCATTTGCATTTATTATTTTGGATGAATACCAAAATCAACTACAGATTTTGCATAGATATTGATCTGTATTCTCAATATGTACTAGGCCAGGGCGGCAACCTATGTTGACCTCTGATCTGAGGTCAGCAACGGAGCCAAGGAGTCCAGTGGTGTGGCCACACGCACCAATGTGGGTTGGGGGAAGAGATGTACGGCCGCCGAAACTTCGCGTCAGTGCAGCGGTTGAAGGTCAATTGTCACAGATTGAGGAGAGTGGTGAGGGTAATTTAGATAAGAAAATGGCTATTGGATTAATAAGTTACGACAACTTATGCAATTTGAAAATCATGAAAAAATTGGGGAGTCAATTTGTATGTAATGAAATGTGGAGATGGAAGTTAATATGTGTGGAAAATGGCTTTTACAATTTCTCCTTAGCATTGTCCTTTTCACCTTTCTTCAAGGTTGTCTTAGCTCTTAGGCAAACTAAAAAGCCTTGATATGGTAATCATCCGTCCAATTTAATCCAAAGTAACGAAGGCAGAAATGGATAATGGGCAGGGCACAACATGGCAGCGACATGGCCCCACATGGCATTTGTATCTTGTTTCAGGGTCGTCGCATGGCATTTACATTAACAATTTAATATGCTTATCATCATTCATCAACAACATCACATAATTCGGCTATCAATCGGTAAATTTAGAATTAACACTTAGTATTCATTTGGGGGCTCCCATTAGCTTCTCCAATGTAAATGAGCTGTTTTTGCATAATTTATTGAGTGCACAATATCTTATGCTTTTGGATATGTAGTCAATGTGCCAATATGCCGTTGAGAATTGTGGGTTTTTGTTTTCAACCTGAAGATGGAGATATCGAAAAGCAAACTGAGAGGCCTCTCTGTTTTGTTTTTATATTGATAAGGAAATCCAGCTTAAAGAAATAAACTTCGAAACTATAGCTTGCTAACTCTATGCACCAGGTAGATGGTCCAAACATAGGAGTGTATCTAGTTGATGATTCGGAAGATCAAACATGTGTTGTGCGTCCAATCTGCACATATCTTCATTCCTTAACCACCAAGTTGATCCTATGGGAGACAAGTCTCTTGATATTCAATTCTGAACCAAAATTAATGTGATGCTGCTCTTTAATTGCCATTATACTTGACATGATTACATTCATAGAAGACTTACATGCATGAGTTAAACCGATGCAGATGTTTAGTGCTTTTTTTTTCTCTTTTTTTTTTCTTTCGGGGGGAGGTTATTATATTTTCCAAATCATACTGTACTGTTTAATGGATGACGTAGCCATTTGGTAACTTTTGGCCTTGTAGCCATTATTATAATCTTCAATAATTTGTATAATCATTAATGTACAACATATCAAGTGGATTCTACTAAATTAGCCTGTATTTATTGTTCAGTGTAATTATATATTCATTATTTGTACTTCAACCTTTTCATGTGAAAATGTTGACAATCCCACATGTGATCTGTGGGTATGAAATTAATCTAGTCAACTAATGAAAGTGCTTTTGTACATGGCAGCCAAGCAGAGATTGTCAATTTGGTTGTTCAAACAGTATTGGAGAAGCTGGAAATAAAGCGATTCGTGACTGAAAATTTAATTGGACTTGATGAGCAGGAACAAGACTTGATAAAGTTATTAGATGTCAACCACTGTGATGTACGGCTTATTGGAATATATGGAATGGGTGGGATTGGTAAAACAACTGTTGCCAAAGTCATCTTCAATCGATTTTTATCCCACTTTGGAAAGTGTTGTAGCTTCCTGGAGGACGTCCGGGTAAACTCGTCAACCAAGGAGGGCATAGTTGAGTTGCAGAAGAAATTATTGTCTGACGTTAGTTCTGGATCCGTAGAACAACTCAAGAATAGTGAACATGGAATGAAGAGGATCAGAGACATCCTCAATACAAAGAAAGTCCTTGTGATTTTGGATGATGTCGATAGTAAAGAGCACGTTAAGAAACTAATCGGAAATTCTTCGTTACATTCAGGATCTAGGATAATCATTACAACAAGAAACAAAGATATTCTGCAAGTTGAGGGATTTGAAGGTCAAATTTTTCCTTATGAGATGCCAAAGATGGATGATGGTCCTGCATGTCAACTTTTTTGTTGGCATGCCTTTCATCAATACTTTCCTTTGGATGATTATTGTGGGCTTTCAAGGGAAATTGTCTCGAGAATAGGAGGGCTTCCTTTGGCCATTGAAGTAATAGGTTCATCGCTTTATAGGAAAGGCCAAGAAATTTGGGTAGAGACATTGGAAAAGTTAAGGGAAGTACCCGAGAAAAAGATTCTAGAGAAGTTGAGGATTAGCTATGATGACCTAGATGATCATCATAAAGAAATTTTTCTCGATATAGCATGTTTCCTTTACAATGAGAATAAGACCGACGCAATTTACATGTGGACTGTTTGTAAATTTTTTCCCATACAAGGAATTGAAGTCCTTACTAGTAGGTGCTTGGTAAAGATATTCGATAATGATAAGTTATGGATGCATGATCAACTTATAGCACTGGGAAGGCAAATTGTCCGTGAAGAAAGTCGACATTACCTTGGAAAGCGGAGTAGGTTGTGGAATGCACAGGATGCCCTTCAAATCATAGGAACCGAAGAGGTAAGAATCAATTTCCTTTTTGTTTAGGACCTTTAACAAATGTTTGCCGCCTATTCGAGTTGTAAAACATAGTGGTTGGAAGTTGACAAACTTCTTCACGTCATTGCAAAATTTCACTTGCAGACGAAGCATGAGATTCAAGCGCTTGAGATATCTAGTGATGATCGGCCCATAGAGATTAGAAATGAAGACTTTGGAAGGTTACCAAGCCTAAGAATCCTCATTTTAAAATGTGGAAATTTTGTTGGGGACTTTGCAGCGTGTTATGCAAATTTGAGATGGTTTTCCTGGGTTTATCCTTTTTTTAGTAGGGACCGTTTGGATTTTACTTTTAGGGCGGACAATTTGTGTTTGAATCAGCTTGTTGTTTGTAAATTTGACGGGATTCACTACAACGATGATTCAAAAGCATGGGACTTGATCAAGGTAAATTACATGTTCTAAATTCTAGTCTGATAGTTCCCTTGTGTACACTACAATGTTTCTTGAACTTGACATGATATTCATTTTTACAGAGAGCAGAAAATTTGAAAGTTCTATCTATTACTTGTTGTAATGGCATAACAACAATCCCAAACATCTCTAGATGCTTGGCTTTAGAGAGATTGACTCTTGATGTATGCTACGGTCTAAAGAGAATTGAAAGCTTCATTGGAGATCTACGATCATTAATTGAGTTAAGGATTACAGATTGCTTTTATTTAACGGATTTGCCAAAAGAAGTGGGGGCACTGGTGAAGCTCAAGTGTTTCTCTTTGCAGCATTGTGAAAGGTTGAGAGAACTTCCAGACTCACTTGGGAATTTGACCTCATTGACAGAGTTAGACTTGTCAGGTACTCGCATTGCCAATCTTCCAAATTCCATTGGAATGTTAAAATTTAAATATTCGTAGTTTGAAACTTGAGAATTTTTCTTTTGACAGGAACAATAATAATGGAACTTCCCAACTTCATTTTACAGTTAAAATCATTAGAGATCTTGCGCTTTCCATTATGGCCATTCAATGTCGAGGATCATTATAGTCCATTAACTTGTGGTATCAGCACTTTGGTAAATCTTAGAGAGTTGGATCTCTCTAGGCGTGATAGAATGAAATGTGAAATTCTCGTTGAAAGTGATAGAATTCCAAGGACAATCAACACGTTTCATGACCTCCACATCCTAGACTTAACCGATTGTCATGAGATTCAAGAGTTACCGGAGCTTCCCACAAGTTTGACCTATCTACATCTTCGACCCACATCATTGGTCAGAGAGCCTATCCTGTCAAAACTTTCTAATTTGGTTAATCTGCTGCTACACGATGGCTCTGATTATGAAGGCAAATTAAAGCTAATCCCAGGATGCGACTTAAGGGGGATTGTGAATTTATCTAGACTGAAATGGGTGGAGTTAAGACTATTGAACGTCCCTGCAAATCCACAGTTGACTTATCCTTCTCAACCACAAGAGATTGTTTTGGGACACTTGGACTCAAAACCCCCTGTGCAGCTTCCATCCTCCAACTGGAGGTGGAGAAATTTGTCAACTTTAGAGATCTATTGTTGCGAAGTGGAAGACATTTCGCTAGATGGACTATCGCGACTGGAGAACTTAAGGGTTTTCGGATGTGAACGGCTTAAGAGATTATCCATTCCTTTAGAATTAAGGAAGCTGTGGCAAGCGACAGTGGAATCTTGTCAAGACCTAGTTGAGATACAATTTGTGGATGTTTCAAAATCATTGGAAGGCTTGACCGTCCTTCATTGTGAATCTCTGACAATAATAAGTGGGTTATCATACTTGAAGATCCTGGAGAGATTGGAAATTCAATATTGCGATGTACTTACTAATGTTGAGGGCCTAAACGAGCTGGAGTCTCTGAAAGCTTTGTCGGTCTATGGGTGCTGGTCATTGAAAAGGTTGATTGATGCATCTTGCACAAAAATACCAGATGATTGCATCGTCCATATAAAGAATTGTGGATACGTTATCAAAGATTCTATCAAAGATCCTATGTCTATGGAGACAATGCTGAAGCATTACAGAAAGGAGATTCTTCAGAATAAGGTGCGGAATCTTCTTCAGCAATATTTAATTCCTTTTTTGGCCAAATATCCTCCTTCCTTTCTCCACACAATATCCGCCCTTCTAAACTTGCCATTTTTTTGTTGCACCCTAATTTCTTAGGTGGATGATTTATTTCCGCTGTTTTCTGGTGTCTGACATTTGCGGTTCCTAAAGCAATCTCCCCCCCCCCCTCTTTTGTGGATCCCATTTTGTGTTGTGCTTTAGTTACTTAGGCTGCATTTTTTTTTCTATCTTCGTCATTCATCTCTATTTGCCTTTTTAGTGTTGTAATAGTGCCAGAAAACTCAATGAATCATTCTTTCAATATTAATCGTCAAAATTACTTCTTTTTTTTGGTAAAGATCGTCAAAATTACTTTCATAGACAAGAAGTTAGATAATCGATCGCCAATTATAGATTTCAAAAGCAATTGATAGGAAGGAACAAGTAGGGGTGAGCATGTCGGATCGCCTAAACCAGGAATCGTTTGGACTAGACCGGACCGGCCGCTGTGGTCCAGTTTCCGGAGGAATTGGTCTAATTCCTGGTTTCATAAAAATGGAACCGGTGATTGTCAGTGCGATTCCCGGTTCCGGAGGGGAACCGGACCGGACTAGACCAATAGACCGGACCGACTCTGTTTTTAAAAAAAAAATATAAATTTTTTAATTTTTTTTTACTAAGTGATGGTTTCCACCAATTCCAAAATTTGGGAATTGAGAACCAATCACCCCTAGGAACAAGTAAGAAAGAAGCATCGCAACCCTTTCAAGTCGCTGGGTTTAATGAAAAGAAACGAGCTGGAAATAAATCGTTAGTAACTTTTTAATGATTGGTGCCTGTCACTGGAAGCAGATTAAGAAATTAAAAAGGCAACCTGCCATGTAAGGTAATCTACAAATAGGAAGTGTAAACAAAAGAAATAATACCCACCAACTCTAGCCTAGCATTAATGGACTTAAAGTAAATACACTACATCACTAAATCTAGCATTCATGTACCAAGGACAATCTTTTGACATCGATTGTACAATTTATTAAGTTATAATAATTTTATGTAATAAAGTGCAAAAAACTATCTCACGTATCGGGCAGTGTATGAAATTTTAATTATTGTATCATCTTAACTATAATTTGTTAGCAAGATAATCATTGCTAGATACAAAGTAATCTTAGGAGTGACACTTGTCAAGATGGTGGATAAAGTATTTGAAGTATGTGGACACAATAGTTTATGTATATTAATAGGAATTAGTCAAGCTAAATGTCAGCACTATAATATTCAAAGGGAAATTTAAAAAAAAAAATATCTTCGGATGCCATTGTCGAATAATGATAGCAATATAAAGAAAATGTTTCACAAGCAACCTCATCTACCCTTAATTTAATGGTTAGTGAGAACGTGAATAGTTATTGACCCTCAATCAATAGTGGAAAAAAGCGCTACTAGAAAGTTTTATTTACACTAGCATTGTAATTTTCTTCTTTTTTTCCCCTTAGATAAGGGTATCTGTGATGAGGTAGTACTCCTGGGTTGATAGCTATCTAACTTATTTGATGTTTAATTTAAATTTACATCACATACTTATATTTGTGCTGGTTGGATTTTGGGTAAATATGCAAAAAAATTTAGTGTATATCCAATTAATATGTTGTTTGGCTCTCCCTCTGAACTTGTTACGTTACAGATTTCCTTCACGATCATATTCCACCTTAATGGAAAGAAGTCCAGTGAAAGGTTTGAATTTGTTGGTGGAATAAAGAGAGAAAAGGAAGGCGTTGACCCCTATTTAGTGACATATGAAGGATTGGTTGCTGATGTGAAAAGTTTCGGCTTTTGTTTGAAGAGAATGTGGTACAGGTATCCTCATTTGCTCGGTGAGATCAAGAGTGACTATAATGTGAATGGAATGTTGAAAGACGCATCTAGACAAGGATTCTTAATTCATTTGTTTGTTGAGGGAGGGGTCGACAGTGAGTGGGAGGGAGAATACGACGAGGAGATGATGGAGATGTTAAGGGAGGAACAGAGAATGAAGACTGACGTGTATTCCGATGAGGATGAGGCTAAGTGGTGGGGCTTTTTCCCTTCAGACTCAGACTCAGACTCTGACTCTGCACCTATGGGTGGTGAAAGCGAAACTCATGGCACATCCTTCGTTGATCTTGTTACGCCACAGATTTCCCTCACCATTCGATTCTATCTTGGAGTAAAGAAGTTCTGTGATCCGTTTGAATGGGGGTGGATTGGTGGAATAGAGAGAGAAAAGGAAGGTGTCGACCCTGGCTCAGTGACATATGAAGGATTGATTGCTGATGTGAAAAGTTTCGGCTTTCGTATGAAGCGAATGCGGTACGAGGTTCCTCATAGATATGGAACTAAGATCGTCAGTGATTGGTGCGTCAATCGTATGTTGAGAGACGACTCTCGAAAAGGATCATTAATTCATTTGCTTGTAGAGGGAGAGGTAGATAGTGAGTGGGAGGGAGAATACGATGACAAGATGATGAAGATGTTAAGGGAGCAACGGAGAATGAAGACTGACGTGTGTTTCGATGAGAATGGGGCTAAAGGGGGCGCTTCATGTCCTAATGAAGAATCAAAGTCTGCACCTGTGGGTGGTGAAAGCGAAACTCATGTCACATCCTCCATTGATGATTTCAAGTTAGAGTGGGGCAATGCTGAATGTTTGGAGGCTACGACATTAATTGCAGAAAAAGATTCAAGTAGTGTTAAAAAACAGGTGGAGCTTCACAAAGAACCTAGAGACGAGGAGACACTAACTTCGAAGCATTGCGGAGAGGAGGCTTTTCTAAATACATTAAACAAGGTGCGACATTTTCTTCCTCAATGTGTGAGATTTTTTTTTTATTTTTTGATTCCTTTTTGGGCCAAATCTCTTCCTTTCTTTAGCCACGCAAATATCTGCCCTTTCAAATGTTGCCTTCTTTTTTTGGGCTGCACTGTAAGTTCTTAGGTGGCTGATTTGTTTCCTTGCATTAGTAACTTATCTACACTTTCTTTTTTGGTGTTGGATAGTCCTAGTTCTTTAATATTGCCAGCAAACTAATATTATCTTTCTATATATTTCTTCATCAAAATTGCTTTCACATATAACATGCTAGACAATAGATCACAACTTATTGATTTCAAAAACATTATATGATTTCTTCGTCAGCTTTATTTTTAAAAAAATAAAAATTGCAAGGAGCATGATTATACATATAATTATAGGAGTATTATAATTGAAATAAATAGCTAACATTAAAATATAATAGTAAATGAAGTACATATAATTATACAGAAAGAGTAGACTACTGTAATTAAAGTGAATATAAGATGAAGGATTAAGTTCACTAAAATAATGACATTAAATTTAGAAACAAAAAGGGAACTTGATACAGAAGTAGAATAGCCGCTCCGGGGGGGACAACCCCGATAACAAGGCCCCTGGACGCGGGTTGGCGTCCCACCCCTGTCACATTTTCGACGGGCCTCCGGTGCACAAGGAGGTACAGGCCACTCCCCTGCCTGGAAAAAGATAAGGGCTGGAGTTAACACTCCGTAAGATTTTGGACCTAGGCAGGTCCTTAAAAGGCTTTGACCACCGGGAAGAAGTTCGGGTAGAGGGAGGGGATCCCCCTCGAGAAAAATGGATCCCCCATGAGGGGCCCGGCCACATGGGAAGACCCCTTACGGGGAACTCCCTGGGTAACCCTGCCTGGATCCCCGCGACGCCTTTCCCCTTGAAACACAGGGGCGTGGTACAGGGAAATGAAGGGTATCCTCCCGAGCAGGAGGATAATTATACAAAAAGAGTAGACTACTGTAATTAAAGAGAATATAAGATGAAGGATTAAGTTCACTAAAATAATGACATTAAATTTAGAAACAAAAACGGAACTTGATACGGAAGTAGAATAGCGACACTCTTTACTTTTTTTTTGTTTTTGCTTTACTCGGCATGGTATGGAATAATTAGTGCAAATGATGATAAATTTCAAGGAAATAAAATTAGTAAATTAATCTAACAATTAAACCATGAAGGTCATGTGGAACAAAACATAGGGTGCTATATAATGTCGATTCTCGTCTGACTCGAATCTGATCTCCTTTCCCAGACTCAGGATGAGGCTGAGTTCGACATCTCAGGTTCCGATGAAGTGCCAGACTCTGCGTCTGTGGGTGAAAGCGAAACTGATGGTAACTCCTCCATTGTTGATTTCCAGTCAGAGCCAGGCAATACTGAATGTTTTGAGGTGACGGGAAATAGGAGGCAAATGAGAGACGGAAGGATTGGGCGCTATGACAGTGTCGAAGGGGGGAAAACGGCGAGTATCAAAAATAGGAAGAAGGACAAGGATGTGAAGAGGGACAAGAAGGTGGAGACTGACCGAGTACCCACAAAAACAGGCAGAGGAAGTGGGACAGGATGCGCCTCAAACCCAGGAAGGGATCCTACAGAAACAGGGAGGCAAAGGGGTAGAACCTCAAGAAACGGTGAAGGTTTGAGCTCGGGTAGAGACCTAGCTTCTACTCTGGGGAGGTACATGGCATCAAACTCAGGAAGGGACATGGCTTCAAGTTCACAAAGCAGCACCACTTCGAGCTTAAGAAGGGACGGAGGTTCAACTTCTGGAAGAAACACAACTTTGACTTTAGGAAGGGGCATGACTTTGAGTTCAGGAACGAGTAGGGGTTCAAGTTCAAGAACGGACAAAACTAAAATCGGCATAGCTTCAAGTCCAAAAAAGGGCATAACTTCAAGTTTACGAAACAGTGCGAGTTTGAGTATAGAAAGGGGCAGGGGTTCAACTTTAAAAGAGGGCGCAAGTGTGAGTTCAGGAAGGGGCATGACTTTGAGTTTAGGAACGGGTAGGAACTTGAGTTCAGGAACTGACACAACTAAAATTGGCACAGCTTCGAGTCCAGGAAGGGGCATAACTTTAAGTTTACAAAGCAGGACGCCTATGAGTACAGGAAGGGGCAGAGGTTCAACTTCAGGAAAGGACACAATGGCGAGTTCAGGGAGGGGCAAAACTTTGAGTTCCGGAAGGGGCACTACTAAAATGGGCACAAGTTTAAGATCAGGGACGAACAAAGGATCAAGCTCGACCAAGGCTGAGCCTCAAACATCGAGATCATTAGAAGAACAATAAGGCAAGCATGAACAAGCACAGAAGCAAGCGGAGGATCTAAGGTAATATAACATATTTAGTAGATGCGCACGTTCTTCTTTCTTTGTGTGTGCTCACCCCATAGCCAGTACAAAGTTAAAACTCCACTTTTTTGTGGAGATTCGAGACCAATATGTCATAGTAGAAATCTGTTTTCCTTGCATTTTCCTTCATTTCTCTTAAGGAGACCCAAAACCAACAACTGGTGACAAGACGCGGATCATCTGTCTCCTTCCATGTGCAAATCTGCTGTCTCCAATCTGTTATAGGTGTTTCCAGTTCTTCTTTTCTGACCTCTTCCCTAGTTTTATTTCCATTCCATTCAGTGGCAGGTTTACTCTGTTCTTCTTTCTTGCCACTTAACGTTATATGGTGATGATGCGGTGTCCTCTCCTAGTTTTAATCCAACCACAGGAGGATGACTGGATCTTTGGGGTTTTCCATATGCTATAATATAAGTTATTTAAATGATTTTCTACATTATTTATACTTCCTTGTTTTAATCTATGTAGAGTTTCAGATTCACTTTCTTTTTGTTATTTCTATGTATCGTTCTTCTTGGCAAACCTCTCTCTCTTGCAGTGTATTTTTCTGCAGACTATTTTCTTTGGTTTTCCTTTTCTGAAAGGAAATTTCTTATTGGGCTTTGCGGTCTATTTTAAAGGAAGTGCTAATGAGTTTATTCGGAAATCTGAAAACACGAGCGAGGTACATTTGCTAGGATGAATAGTTGTAGATGCCTTTTTCTAGCAATGTAGGATCAATCCTATAAGTAGAACATACTACTTGTTCCTCTGTTTTTCTAATTCCATTGCAAATTAGTCCCTCAATCTCTGTTTTCCAGGAGTAGCGGGCCTGATGATCTAGAAGGTTCTTCATATGAAATTCTTGTCAAAATTATTTATTTATTTAACTCTTCCATGTTCATTTCATCGATCTATTTTTATTAAACTTAATTTCTATTTCTCAATCTTTACAATTATTAGAAAAAATACTATAAAAAGTTTTAAAATATGTTCATTGTGATTCCAATACCTTCAGATTTCCTTTTAAGATCTTTAAAAGTCTCAAATTTATACTTGGTTGACACATCTACTCCGCTCATGATTTTGTCAAAGATCATCCTAAAAAATCCTATTGCATACATGGACGACAGAATGCAAGACGTCAGTATGGTGGCTGACATGGACTACAAGGGCGCCGTTTTGTGCTCTCTCGATTGCTGAAGTCAATTTGGGGCAAATTTCTAGGGTTTGTGGTTCGTGTTTCCCCCCCTCTCTCTCTCTCAGGTCCTTTCCAAATCCGTGGCTATTTAGCCCAGATATATCCAAATCGAGCTTCGATTCAACTTAGGCGACTGATTACGAGTTCATATTGTTCCAAATCCGGGGTTGTTTCTACTATCTGGTGTTTTTCTAATTCTAGGTTTCGCCCCCTTTTCTTGCTCTTTGGTTATGTCATTACCACAGTTTGTGCATTTTTGCCTCTCCAAGATTCCCGTGAAGAGATTTTGCTTCATGTCCCGTACTTTATAACCCCTCAAAAACTGCGTTTCTTACTCCTGCAACATGAGGTTCTTTATCTTACATGCTTATTGGAAGAGATGGGTTATATTTTGCATCACTCAATTTTGTCAGCTCTTTAATTTTCTCATGTCTTTGGTGCATCGAAATCATGCCACTCTTCTGTAATTTGAACAGGATTATATACTGATAAGATTTGATAATTCAGTGCGGATGTAGTAGTTGAATGTACCTCTGGGAGCCTGGGGCTGAGATACTGCTGGTATGAACTTGGTGCTCTCATCGTTGTTCAGAGCTCTGACAGCCCCACCATACTTGGATTTAATGGGCTAACTCAATTTGTTTGTTGGAATCATTTTGCTGAGGGCATTGTTCTTGTTGCGCTGCATATGCCTTTGAATGCCAGGGCAAGAAGATTACAATAGATCAAGGCCCCCGAGCTACAGAGGAGCAGATGTCTCTGTCTTGGCTTTCTCTTTAGTTTTTCGACCTAGCTACGAGTATACTTAAAACGGTCTCACTTCCAAATTGTTGTTCCATAATTTAGTTGCTGATGATATTATGTTGGCCAGTGGAAGGAGGTTCCATCGCTGGAGGTGATGGTTTGTCGATAATCTGCAAATAGATTTGGGGTTGATAAGTTAGTCCATTGTCATTTAGAATGGTTGCTTGTATTCGCTAGTTGAGTATAGGATCAGTTCACTGTTATGCGCCTTACATTGTGGGTGCTGTGCATCATTGAATTTGAATTTGCTGTGCTTTGTCTGAAGGCCTCTGCTTGACATAATTTCTAATATTTCCAATAATCAACCTGATTTCCTATGCGTTATGCTCTGCATTGTTGAATTTGAATTTTTTGTGGAGTAAAGTGTGCACGACTGGAATTTAAATTGCTTGCTTGTATTGGACAGCTTGTTGATTGCAATTTTTTTCAAACGGATTGATCCTAAGTCCTCATTACATGACAGAAGTGATTTTGGATTGATCAATGAAAAGAAACTGTTGGAAAGTATGGAAGTCAGTTGAAAGTATCTGAGGAAAAAGTCACATTTTCAAAATGTAGCTACAAAGGAAACTCCTTTTGCTGTCACGCTCTTTCCAGCTTGAGGCTGTTATTGAAGCTGAAAAGCAAGCTGCTTGGGATCTGATCAAAGAAAAGAGGAAAGACAGGGCATTGTTAGCACTGAAGAAGAAAAAGGCACGTGAAGATTTATTGAAACAAGTGGATGCACGGGTTCTTAATTTTGAGCAACGGGTAAATCTCTACTTCTGTGTACCGCTTCTTCAGCAAAAGGTAGCTTCGTTTTTTCTAATCTATCCAGTTTGTGGCCTCTGATATGCTATCAACTTTATAATGGTCACGGTTCTTGCCATTTGTAATGAGTTGCATGTTCAGTTGGCAGATATCGAACTCGCAAGCAAACAGAGGGCCGTCTTTGAGAGCCTAAGGTCAGGGACTGAAGCAATCAGAGCTTTTCAAAGCGAAATCAACTTAGATGATGTTCAAAAGCTCATGGATGACTCTGCCAAAGCAAAAGCTTATCAGATGCGAGCCAATGTTAATTTTGTCTCTCTCTTTTGCTCTCCCATGAATATTGTCATAGTTTTCTTTAAACCCGTACGAGAGCTGTCACAGTTAAAGAGATTTTATCTGAATAACGGTCTCTTGTCACAGTTTACAACGCTCTATTTGTGATGTGAGAAACAAATTAAATTTAGTTGTTATGAAACTGAGCAAGGCAAGTTTTCCATATTTTTTATTTCTTTCTGTCAGAGAATAGCCAAGTTCTAAGTGCTTCCCTTGTATAGGAGTGCTTATACATGTTCACTGTAACATACGTTAAGTTTAATGAGATGGAGTGAAAGAGTATTTACTGGTTGTGTGGAGCTTGAAGTGCACAGGCCTATGTGGTGACTAGGTCTTTGGTGGTATGTTGGCTTTTGCAAGGTGTCAGGGGTGGACTTTGCGATGAGCTTTAGAGATTGTTATTTGCTCCGCCCCTTGAGATGGTTAATTTTAAGAGATGTCTTTCCGTATGTCCATAGGCGTATGCTTCTTTTCTTTGGCTGGATATGGCCTTGCTATGCTTAGTAATATTTTTACAGAGTTATATACATTTGCTTGAGTTTAGCTGTGTCTTACAACGTGTTGCAAACATGTCAGATAACAGCAGCGTTGAACCTCTTTTTCATCAATGCATAATTTTCTGGTGCTCTTTTCTACCTTCAGGAATCTTTTTCCCATACAGAAAAATGGAACTCGAGATGGATTACTGATAATATATTCTCTTAACATTTAGGAAATTAATGCAATCTTGGGAGAGAAATTACCAGCAAGAAGACGAAGAGGAGATTCTTGCAGAATTTGAGACTTTGGAATCACAGGTACTTTTGGTTCCCACTAGAGGCATCTTTAATTTCCAAGTAATTCTACTTCTAGCCTGACTATCCTTTTTCAAGTAAGCATTTAAGGTTATCTATCTCATGAGGGAGAACGTGGTTTTTATTTTATGATGTCATTTTGACGACTAACTTATATGATTGCCACAATCAAAATATATTATCTGTTGCCTTTGCAGGTATCACTTAGAGCGGAATGTCTAGTAGTTGAATATGATATAATACATTTTCATTATTTTTTGCCTGTTGTTATCTCAAGTGATTTATGAAATACCTAGGAAAATAATATTTCTCTCTCTCCCCTCTTCTTTGACCAAAAATTGAAGCTTTATGAAATTATGATGTGTTCTTTTTGTGTTCTCCCTGCAGAATAACCTTCATCACTTTAATTTAGATAAATCCAATGGAATAACTTATCATGCAAGACACGCATCTACTAAGAAGAGAGTTTTAGCTTTTCCTTTGAAAATTAGGATTGGTTTTTGGGGGAGAGAAATTTTTACCTTCTATTTTTCAGTTGGATGATTTGACGTAAGATAGTTTTATTTTGTAAGATCCTTCGGGTTGCTTGGATTCACAAAACTCAATCTTTTAATTAGTCATGTTGCGAATCACTTTTTCTTTGCTATGTCTCCATTTTGGATTTTGATCTGATTAGGCATTCAAAATATATGCGATGAATAATTGGCTATTTTTCATTTGACAATTTCATATGGGTATTCTGAATCCAGAGGAAAATATGATTTGGCTTGTGAAAGAGGAAACTTTTTTTGTTATAGATTGCTATCCAAGATTTGCCTGAAGTTCCGACAACAGATCCAACTCCTGAGGTAGTCGAAGAGACACTTGACCTTCCTGAGGTGTCAAAGAAAGCACCTGTGGCTGCCAATGCTGCTGTAGATGATGTCAAAATTGCCTCCAAACGGGTCTCTCTCTCTCACACACACACTGAATGCCGACTTGCTTAAATTCTTTTTTCTTGGCGGTTATTGTAAGTGTCGATGCACATCTTTCCTTTGAAACATTTATGGAGGAACCGTTGTCGGCTTGAATTCAGCTTGAAACAGCGATACCATCTACTGATTCCTGGGTGCCTATCGAGTACTTAATGCTGTTCACAAATCTCTTTTAGTCAGGCGCATGGTGTCTTCGTTTCTATCCTCTTTTGACGCCAACATACTGTCGTAGCCTGAGGGGTGTCTAAAAATCCAATTTGAATATGAACCGAACACGAAATAAGTTGAGTATATATTTCAGATCTTAATATTATTCGGATAATATTATAAAATGAGTAAATAAACAAAACATTGTTCGGCCGGCCTCAGAGCACATTATTGACACTAGACAATAATACAAACGCCTTCACTCTTCTCACCCAAACACTTCTCACCCAAAGCCAAACGGATCATACCCTCGTTGACTCCGCCTTCTCCTTCCGACGACACCGCCGCCGTCCACGCCTGCGCTCACGACCGCCGGTTCGGCATCCGCGGCCACCGCTACGCTCCCTCTCTCCTCTGCCCGCGCCGTCGTCGCCCGATCGTGGCCGCCCATCTCGGCAGGCGATAGGCGACTCGGTCTCGCGACTCGCAAGCTCGCGCTCGTCCCGAGAGTGGCCGATTCCACTCAGCCCGCATCCCCTGGCAAGGCGATCGTCCCCGACGATGAGTTCTCTCTAGCCAAGGTCTCGCTTTTTCACCTTCCTCTTTGTATTTTCCATTTCGGGCTTCGATTTTGTCTAATTTTCGAGCCGCATATGATTTGAGCTTCGTGGAATTGCAGGTTTCGTTCGGTGTTATTGGATAGGAGTTGGAGTTTCACAGTTCAAGGGAGTGGTTGAAGTCAAACCTCTCTGTACGAGTTGTCTTTGTTTTTGGTCTTGAGAAGTGACAGATTTCTTGGGTTTACTCTGTTTCCTTTTGCGCTTCTACTTGATTTTCGTGAGCTTCGCATTCTTGCGTGTGGAATGGGCTCGGGTTTCTTGTCCGTCCGAGGTCAAAGTTTGATTGTTTTCACGGTTGCTGACTTTCTTACACGCCGGATGTCTTCTCTATTTTCTCCTTTTTTCTCGTCTGGGTTTCCAGATTATTGAGTTGTCTATGGTTTTTAATGTTGTTTGGTTTGCAATGCAGATTAAGGTGGACTCGTAATTGGTTGCTTGGGGAGGTCGAGCAATTCCATTCCTTGCTCGTTGCGACTGACATTCTGGTTAGATGCTTACGTTTTCCTGTGTGTTTTGTTGTGCCGTGATGATTCCTGAACTGGTTTGCTTCATTTGGTGTTCTTTTTTCTTGAATGATATTGTTGGTGGTTCCATGTTGTTTCACTCGGTGCATCTTGTGGGTTGTTGGGTATCCAGGAAGTCAAGATTGGGCTTGTTGCGCGCCTCTCTGGCACTGACTGATTACTTAGAAGGGGTTGTGAACCTTTAGTTTAATCTTATGGAATTAGATATGTGTATAGTGGAGAAAAGAGCATTCTATTGTCTGTAATTATCTTTATGGCAGAGAATCAGTTCCTCCCATATTAAACAAGGAAAACTAAATGAGATGACTAAATTGAAATATATTGAAGTTCCAAACAAGTGCTAAATCTAGAAAATAAAGACCAATTCAGTAATATTTACTGCAGTTCACCTCTATGAACTGTGTCTCCCAGGAGATGATTAGCTTAGGATGTCTTGGTGTCCCTTGTAAAAGTTAGTCTAATGTATGCTTTGTTCAAGTGTGCTCTGTTTGTTTATCTAGTTAGTGACTTTCTCAGTTCTACTCTTTATTGTTCTTTTAAGTGCTAGATGCATCTCTTCACTTTTACAATGCTGTTGTCATGTTGGCTTTGTAGTATGTTGCTACTTTAAGAGAACAGCTGGAGCAGTTGGCTGAGGAGAGAACCCCAGATGGGTTACCAAGGTCCTTCACATGTCCTTTGGAACTCTCTCTCATTTACTATTGTTGTTGAATGAGATGAGCATTTCATATTGGATTTTTCATTTTTGAACATTGGACTGCTGGTTGGACATCTTTCATATGAGTTTTCTGGTTATGGACCCTACGGCATGGTATTATTGGCTGGATCACAGACGGCTTGTTGTTGCCTCTTATATTCGCTTAGTAGGACTAGCAGGAAGAAGACTTTCGCCATTGACCGTTTAACCAATTAAATATTGCAAGCTATTTTGAATTTTTTGTTGATTCCCTGGTTTTGTAGATTATTTGGGAAGGTTTCTAATCTGTCCAAATCATAGGCTACTAGAATGACAGTTGCAGTCACACTTATTTATGGTTCCAGAGTAATTGGTTCTCAGTTTAGCAACGTTCATCTGAAGCTGCTAGCTAAAACTGTAGTTCATATAAGCTATGGTTCAAATAAATGGATTCAATCTGTCCCATGATGTTTGCTGTTGAAAACTAAAACTCTTCCTTATTCACAGGACATTTGTTCTCTGCTCTTGATCGCTCCTGATCCAGGCTTGCAAACTCTCTAGCGTTACTGTGGCTGGAGGTAAGAGTTAATATTTGACTCAATGGAGCAATATCTTCAATCTGCTTTTACATAAAGAACCGTCTGCTTTTGTTTAAAATAGTAGTTATGGATCTTCCTCGAAGACACTTTAATATGTATGGTTTCTAGCTTCCTAGCTGATAGTAGCCCTTTGAGGTTTGTGTTGGGATATGGATCCTCCGACTAAGAAGGATTAGTCCCTACTGATAAATGGCAGAAGACATTTAGAATTGTGGCTGTGATGTGCAGCATAGACTATCGATGAATTCCAATCTTTTTGTGCTTTATACCACACGGTAAACAGTGTTTGCACTTTTATCACCTGCAGCATCTAAGGCATCTATCAAAATTGATGTTTGATCTTCAGGTTAATGAATTTTGTGCTCTTTGCATGTTTTTACTTCTACAATACCACCAAGTTTGCACAGCTCTATTTCATCGATATATATTATCCATTATTGTATGACAGTACCTCGTCATATAGCAATGATCTTTTCACCAAATTCCAATGGCATTCAAGACTCAAGCTTATCTAGTAATTGTATTGCAATGCTTTAAAATTTGGTTGAGCTGATCTCTTAAGACTAGCAGAGGAACTCAATGGGAAATTCATTGGGCGACAAAGAGGTGAGAGAAAGAAAGAAAGAAAAGAAAAAGTAAACCCAAAACCCGACCTGAACCCGAATGATTGCTTCAGGTATCATGCTTTTAGTGTCGGGTCGGGTCGGGTTGGAACACACTACGTTATGATTTGGGTGGGGTCGGCTAACATCAAGACCCGACCTGACCCATTGACAGCCCTAGAAGCCATGACCATACCCCCGCCAACCATCACTAGAGCCCATGGTGTTGGAATGTTTCTCGTTTTGTCTGATTTATTCTGATTGATGTAGATCCTTTTGCAGTATTTTCTTTTATCATGATTTTTTTTTCGAAGTAAACACACCATTAACAAACAATTTTATTGACTTTTTCTTTTTTTTTTTTTTGGTAAGGATTTTATTGACTTTTTTCTCTTCCTCTTTCTTTTTACTAGAAAAATAGTCATACTTAGCCACCGCATGATGAATATAATGTACGCACTAATCATCACATTCAAAGGATTGGAATGCTCTCTGTTGACTCACCTACAAAAAGATTGTCATCCACCTACAAATTGCAAACGTACGCCGTTTCTGTGATTTCCTTTACTTCCATAATTTTAGTAACTCCAAAAACAAATGTGTATCCCGCAATAACTGCCTCTTTATTCATGACGTAGAAAATATTACTTCAACCTAAATGACAGGGAAACTAAAGTACATGAAAGGTAAAGTGTGAAGATTGAAATTGAAGGAAATCGAAAGGAAAGTTCTGGAATCAAAGGAAATCAAAAGAAAATTAGAGCGATGACCACTAAAATTAAAATGAAAGTGCAAACACAGAAAAATAAATCACTAAGAAACTTCACCAAAATTGAAATATACTCAAAGTTACAAGCACATTGATGCTAAATGCAAACATTGAAATGAAAGCTACACTGTCATTTCTCGATGCACATATAGAATAACAGACTCTAGGGGGTTTGTTTGTATTCTTTTTTTTTGTTTATGACCAAAAATCCTGGTTTTTTGTTCCGGGGAACAAAAAAAAAGAACAGAAACGCGTTTGTTTGCGTTTTTGTTCCAAATCTATTTTTTTGTTCCCAGGAACAAATTTGAAACAGAAACAAGAAACAAAAAAAACTTGTTTCTTGTTTTTGAAATACTGTCAAGAAACAAATTTTATCTCTCTTCTATTTTTCTTCTCTTTCTTCTTCTTTTCTTCTTATTTTTTGTTTGGCCGGTTGCTGGCCTCGGCCATGGCCGGTGATGCTCAGCCTCGCCTTGGCTTGGTGAGCTCAAGCTTGCCCAAATTCGGTGAGGCCGAGCTTGCCAGGGGCCGGCAAGCCTCACCGTGGTTGGGCGAGGCCGCTGGCCCTCATCGGCCGGTCGCTAGCCATAGCGAAGGCCGGCGACCGGCCACAAGGAAGAAAAAAAAAAAGAAAAAAAAAGAAAGAAACATAATGAAAAATAAAATAAAAATATTAAAAAATTAAAAGAAACAAAAAAAGAACACAAATTTACCAAACATGTTTCTCTTTTTTTATTTATTCTAGGAACAAGTTTACCAAACACGTTCTTCTGGTTAAAAATTATTCCCCGGAACAGAAATAGTTTTTTCTATTTCTGTTCCTTGGAACAATTTTTGAACAGAAACATAAACAAACGTACCCTAAATCTAAAACTGAAATTGAAAGACGTTAGTTCAACATAGGAAATGCTCTGGAAGGAAATTTGGTGAAGTTTTGGCATAGCTTGAGGACCCCTCTTTTTCTGAGTTCTTTTTATATATACTCCTGGGATTTCGTTTGACAATTATTGGAAATCATGTGTGATCCCCCTTTCTAATTGCTCCATATTTCCACGATTTTAGTAACTTCCAAGATAATGATTGTGTCCTGCAATAAATTGCCGTTTTATTCATGAATAAATCTAACTTTGCAGCCACTCCAACTCTTAACTCGAACAAGTCGAGGTACCATTTCCTTAATTTGATCGAAATGGTAACAAAAACACCTTAGATTGAGATGAGGTCACACAATCTTCAGATGAAATTAAACCAGATAAGCTCCAATTTGAAGTCGGGCTTAGTATGACTTGACGCTTCAAACTTCTCTCTGTTTTCTCAACTCATAGAGATAATTAAATCACTCTACAGTATCCCGGACAGAAATTTTCTCCATCAACGGAAGCTAAAGAATACTGCTATAAAAATTCCTAAAAGAGGTAGTGTTGAAAATGTAAGAGCACCAATGAGAGTAATATGTTGAGAACTATCATTTAAATTTCTCTGCTTTTACCATCTCTTTATCTTACTGCATTTCGTATCATATTTCCTCCGATGAAATTGTTTCATCATTTTGATGGCATGCATTATGTGATTGATAAAGCTATTTTTGATATTTAAAGTGAGCCGACTGACAATGACCTAGTTAGTCTTGGTTGTCTTTACCTTTTCACTGGTGAAGGTTCACGCGTTATTAATTCATATCGAAAATCTCTCATTCAGTTCTAGCCCCACAGACCCACCTTTTTCTTTGGAGTCCAAACTCTCACTATTGCGTACCATAAGTGCACAATGTTGCTACACACGTAAAAGATTAGAAGAATTAGAAATTTGCGTAGCCTATTATAGAATTAATTACAAATCTCATCCCCCAAGTTAATCTTTACATCTTGAGTCTAACGTCTTTACATTTGGTTGTCATATTAACAAGGAAAAAAGTTACAAAAAAAAGCCAAATTAATCTCACTGTGACACATTTAATCCAAACTTGTATCTATGTGACATATTTACCTTTTCTCAAAGTTCCATTAGATGATTTTTCAATCAAACCAACGTCATTTTTTTCTCACTTAAGTCTTGTGTGCGTCATGTCAACATCATTTACTTTTCAGCATCTATGTAGGTAGATTTTTAACAGTTCTCATTGACAGACTTTGATGGACGATACATGTATCACACAGTTAAGAGTTTGGGATTTTAAGTGTTACAAAAAGAAAATGTCTAGAGTATATGTGTCACAATAGGCATAGTTAGACTTTTTTTTTTTTTTGGTAGCTTTTGCCCTAAAAACAACTAGCAACACTTTTACTGAGTTGAAGATATTCATATGTAAGAGAAATGGAGATAAAATCATGCATAGAGCATGTGACCAAGAGAGAGCTACAATCTCATAGCAAAGATAATCCCATATAATTTGGAAAAAGATAATAAGGTCTGTGGACCATAAAGCCATTGTTGTCACACACTTTCTAAATTCTGTTTATATATCTCTCCTCCTTGGCTGCATAGTGTCTTGTTGTTACTCTTTAGTGACGCCAACCCCCTATTGAAGCCAATGATCATCACCGCCATCATTTATCACCATGTAAGGGTGAGCATAATTCTGGAATTGAATGGAAATCGGAGAACCGGATCCATATGGGAACTGATCCAATTCTAGGTTTTAGAGTGAGAGAGTTCGATTTACGGTTTCACTTTTTTAAGAACCGCCGGTTCCCAATCCGGTTTGGTTTTATAGGAACCGAACCGAGAGCTTGAACTGGGAAGGGAACCAGACCGGAAACCCTAAATCCCTGATTACATTCTCCCATTCCCCAACTCAATTCCATTTCTCTCTACTTTCATCTCTGTCTCTCCTAGCACGACGTTGAGCCCTTGTGCGACGCTGCATCTCATCTCTGTCACGCTGCTTCTCCGACTCACTTAGTTTCCACTTCTCCATCGTTGCTGTTGCGCCGAGCCCTTCCTTTTGCTGTCACCACTGCCGGCCGCTGCTCAGATCCGAGGGGTTTAGTGAAGTTACAGTGAGTCCACGCTTTTATTCTCCATGCTTTCTTGTCTCTTTTAAGATCGACCTCGACCTCCATTAATTCCTCTCCCTCAGACCAAAACCACGAAAATTGCGTTACCTGTGCCTCTCTCTCTCTCTCTCTCTCTCTCTCTCTCTCTCTTCACTTCAGCAACCATCATCCAGCAGGTAAGCTTGTTGTTGGATCTGCTCGATTTTCGTGCTTAATTCGATTGCTGAATCTGCGTGTGTGCATACAATTACGCATGTGCTTTTTTTTTTTTTTTTTTTCGAATCGGCTCGAGGCTGGTTGTGTATGTCCTTGGCGTTTGTTGCTGCTGATTTTGCATTTCGATTGTTCTGACTGCTCGGGATCAAGGCCTGGAGTTATTTCGATTGTTGCCTTCTTTAGCTCGCTGCTTGGCTATGATTGGTCTAGGACTTTTGTTAATAGGCTCAATCGGATATGTTGCGTTCTTAAGATGATTGACTGCACGATTGCTGGTATGTGGATGTTTTTGAATTCATGATGAATGACCAATGTTGAGCTCGAATGAGTACTTCCTTAAAGGGTGCTATCTGGTGATTTTAAGCAACTGATTTGTAGAACCTTGGGGTATGGTCGATGAGATTATCTGCTCAACATCTAGTGATCTTGAGCAACTGACTATTCGAGTGAAGCTCCCTGATTTGGGCAATAGCTGAGATAAAAGGTGGAAGGATCTCGGTCTTTTGCCGGTCTTGCATTACTGAGTAGATTTCCTCAATGAGTTTACATTTTCCCTTTCCCTTCTGACTGTTGTTTGGCTGGTTTTGTGGGCTAGATTCACCTCTGTCCCAAGGCACAAATTGTCCCGATTGCACTGGAGTTTGCGGGATGAAATCATTTTCATGCTATAGTTGAAGTATTAGATGCAAGAAAATGCTACCTTGGCTTGAAATTTGTTTTGCTATTTTGTTAATGTTTGATCTTTATTTTGAAATTTCTAATGATGTTGTGCATATATGAAGTTGACATATCAAGATAACATTCCTAGTATCCCAAGTATCTTTGTTGTTCATGGCGTCCATACTATTGTTACTGGATTAGGATTGACTTGATGGATGCTTGTTGAAAGGTGCCCCAAAAGCTTTTTAATTCTCCTGCAGGCTTACTTCTTGCTGTCATCTTTCTTTCCTTTTTCCTACATCCCATTTTGTGTGTGGTCCTAGATATTGTCTTGATCAACATGCTAGTCACTCGTGAATTCTATTGCATCAGTTTAATGTATAACATCAAAGCACTTGGTTAAGGAGGACACTAAGTTTTGATAAGATAGGACTTGCCTATCGCTTTGACGATGTTTTGTTTGTTATACTTTATCTTGTTATTTTATCATCATTAGCCAGTACTTTTGATTTATAATCTTATAGGTGAAAATTAACAATATCTTTCAAGAATGTCATGACTTCTCATTTTAATTATATTTATTTGAACCGTAATGCTAGGAAAACTAGTCTTTTGTATTCTCTTTGATGAACGACAAGCTTGTTTAGTACTCAATAGACCAAAAACGATCTAGAGGTTCCTTATTTGGTTGACTGAATCGATAAGAAGCTTTCATTTTTATTGTTGCACTCATTTTCGTTTGCTTAACTAATAATGAAACCTGCAAAAAAAAAAGGAAAAAAAAAGAACTTGTTAGGTCCTATAACCTATAATAGGGTAGGTTCCAAGTTTCGACAGGCAGGTTTCAGGTTCTTAAAAAATGAAGAACCATACCCGAGGGTAGGTTCCAAGTGGAACTTGTAAGGAACTTGGAACCACTCACCCCTATCACTGGGTAGGGTTAATCACTCATCCCCACCCCCTCCCCTCTCTCTATCTCATTCCCTTGCACATGGTTGTGGCTGACAAATCCATTGCAGTTCTCTATAACATTGGAATTGTTTTCTATCTTTTGGTAAAATGTATGAATTTCTTTTTCGTGTCGAACTAAATGTTAATTGCTTACTTATCCAATTTATGCGAATAATGTCAGCTAGTACATGTTATAGTGACAACACATCGAAATCAAAAGGGACCCAAACTATCCTCCATTTTTTTGACAACGTTTAATTTAAGACTTGGCTGTATATGGGATGCATGGTGATTTTGTTGGGATTTTTAGGGGTGACTGGCTCATTTTTTGTTCTCCACCTGAAGACATTATCTGATTTCTGTAGACTGTGTGGTGATTTTTCTTTTATTTATTTCTTGTGTTTGGAATGCCAAATGAGTCTTTATGGGGCCTGATATTCAATATATTGGAGCAAAAAACAAAAAAACTGTGTGAGAGCATCTAGTATTGCTAGAGTTTGTTTGTTGATAAAAATAAGTGTTGATTTATTTATTATTGGTAAAGTCATCACCTAATAGACCCAATTCTATACTTTTAGCAACTTCGAATTTCACATTGTGTTTCACATGGCAAAATCAAGAAGCAAACCAAAATTAAGGACTACAATAGCACGCCACCCTCACTCTCTCTCTCTCTCATTTGCCATTGATAATAGAACCTTTTTTGTCCATCATAATTAAAAAAAAAAAAAAAAGAAGAAAAAGAACGCATGACCTTTTATGCACCGACTCCTCATGCTCACATGCCTCGTCCCTCTCTCCCTTTGCTATCCTCCAAATCTCTCTCTCTCTCTCTCTCTCTCTCTCTCTCTCTCATGTGCTCTCTCTCTACCTCTTTCACTGGTGTCTACTTGCTAATGCAGAACGTTAGATGGGAAATGTACAGGTTAATTTGATTTTAAACTGAGGCGGCCAAGTTTTAAGGTATCGGTACTCATTTGCCTAATTCATATCCAATATCTCAGCTCATTTCTTAGCCAGGCCACGCCACACTAACCTCATTTTCTTTTCAGGAAAGAGAGATATCTGGAAATTAATAAACTTCCTACCTATGGCAAACTCAGAGGCTGGAACCAGTAATGATGCTACACCAGCATCAGGAAGTGAGTACCAAGTGTTCTTGAGTTTCAGAGGGCCTGACACTCGTCATGGATTCACAGACTTCCTCTATAATGACTTGTTAGATGCTGGAGTCTGTGTTTTTAGGGATGATGATGAACTTCGCGTTGGAGAAATAATCAGTGACAACCTGCTAAGTGCTATCAATAACTCCATAATTTACATACCCATTTTCTCTCAGACTTATGCTTCCAGTAAATGGTGCCTTTGGGAGCTTGCGCATATAGTGGACAATGTGTCTAAATCAGAGGATGAAAAGTGTATCTTTCCCATTTTTTTCGACGTGGGATCAGATGATGTTAAACTTAAAACGTGGATATATAGCAATGCTTTATTGGAACATGAAAGGAAGTTTCCCAACGAAGTCAAGGCATGGAGAGCAGCTCTTGCAGCAGTAGGTAAAATCAAGGGATTGAACGTGACATCAAGGTAAAACTCTTTTAAGATCCCTAGAAATTTCTTCTTCTGTTGATTTTCTTTTTTCTTTTTGTTGCTATTTTAGAGTACACAACGTTGGCCTGTCAAATGATTCTTTTATTCTTTCTTTTTTTTGGTTAAAGGGAACGTAGTGAAAACTACCCCCGCACTCATTCAACTCTACATCCTCTGCTTTTAACATCTTCCTTGAAATATTCCCCCGTGATGTCAATAGCTTCAATGACATGGACCTCCATATTCCTTTTAACTAGACTTCACTGTCTCGTAAGTCTAGGAAATATTCAAGAGCAGCCCTTTGCATTTATTAGTTGGGATGATTACCAAAATCAAGTCCAGATTATGCATTCATATCAGTTTCCATTTCTCATTAACGGGGAAAAGGCAGAAAAAAAAAATCAGAAACGGCATCCGGTGCTGACTTTGTTTTACACATTTCCACGTGCTTCTCAAGAAACACCAAAGATACGAGAAAATTGAGATTCGATGAAGAAAAATCATGTTTAAATATTCAATAGAAGCGAGAGCATTTTGAGATAAAGGATGACAGGGCTGTCATCTCGGGGACTCGAGCTCTGCGGAGCTCATGGGAGGTCCAAATCGAGGCTGGGCAACCTTGATATGGACCAGGCCGGAGACGACCACTGTTGTCAACGTCTGATATGAGGTCGGCGTCCACACGGGCCTTCGAGGGGTGTAGCCGCGCGAACAGAGGGATGAGAGAGAGAGAGAGAGAGAGAGAGAGAAGAAGGGACACGCGGTGTAGGGTGTTTTGGAGGTTCGGAAGAGAGTGGTGAGGATCCTTTTTGATGAGATTAAGTTAGGGCAACATATGCAATTTCAAAAGAAAACGTAAAAAATGGGTATCCGATTCGCATATTGTCAAAATATGGAGATGCTAGTTGAAGTGCGTGGAAAATGGTTTTAGGGATTTATTATTATTTCCCTTTTGACCTTTCTTAAGGGTTGTATCAGGTAAACTAAAAAGCCTTGAAATATTAATTACCCATCTAATCTAATCCAAAAATAAAAGGTGGAGATGAATAATGGACCACATGGCTCGAACCATGAACTATTTGATGAGTTGGGAGCCAACGTCGCAGTGTCGTGGCCCCGCATGTCATTTATATCTTGTTTTGGGGGGTCATCGTGTGGCCTTTATATTAACAACTTAATATGCTTACTATAATTCATCAATAACAACACATAATTCGGCTTTTCAATTGATAAATTTAGATCTAACACATATTCTATATTAACAAACCAACTGTATGCTTTTATAGCATGCGGGCGCCCCATTTGCTTCTCCAAAGTAAATGAGCTGTTTTTGCATAATGTCTTAAGAGTGGGCAAGCTTTTGCGGTTACGTCTGTGATCAACATGCCGCTCTAGAATTCCAGATTTTTAACCAAAAGATGGAATTATTGGATAGCAAACAGACGGCCTCTCCATTTTGTTTTGATATTGACAAAGAAGTCCACCTTAGATAGGTTAATTACGAATCTATGACTTATGCTTAGGTCTATGACTAGGTAAGATGCACACGTTAAGTCAACATAAAAATTTTGGGCTTTTTCTTCGGATTGTATTTTTTCTGTCAACCAAACTACAATGTTCAATAGATGATGTTGCATTTGTTTACATTATCTTGACTTATGATTCTCCCATTGCGATTGCTGAAATTTTTTCCAGGCCTAGCTAAATGCTAAAATTTTACTTATGCATGATTCGGTAGACACTTGTGGCGCGTTTGGTAACGTTTCTGTTCAAAAATTGTTCCAGGGAATAGAAATAGAAAAAACTATTTCTGCTCCGGGGAACAATTTTTGAACAGAAGAAGACGTTTGGTAAACTTGTTACGGGAATAAAAAATAAACAGAAACACGTTTGGTAAATTTGTGTTCTTTTTTGTTTCTTTTAATTTTTTAATATTTTTATTTTATTTTTCTTATTTTTCTTTCTTTTTTAATTTTCTTTTTTTCTTCTTTTGGCCGGTCGCCGGCCTCGACCATGGCTGGCGACCGGCCGACGAGGGCTAGTGGCCTCGCTGTGGTTGGGCGAGCTCGAGCTAGCCCAGATCTGGTGAGCCCGAGTTCGCCCAGCCTTGCCCCGCATCGGCGAGGCTCGGCCTCACCGGGCCACCGCCAGGCCAGTGGCTGGGCGAGCTTGGGCTCGCCCAGCCAAGGCGAGACCGCGCCTCGCCAGGGGCCAGCGACGCTCCAGCGAGGTCGCCGGCCCTCGACAGCGTCGCTGGCCCTGCCAGTGACCAGAGGAAAGCCAAAAAGAAAAGAAGAAAAAAAAGAGAAGAAAAAGAGAGGAGAGAAAATTTGTTCTTAAAAATTGTTCCAGAAACAAAAAACATGTTTTTCTTGTTTCTCATTTTTGTTCCAAATGTGTTCCTGAAAACAAAAAAATATATTTGGAACAAAAACGCAAACAAACGCGTTTCTGTTCTTTTTTTGTTCCCTAGAACAAAAAAAAAAGAAAATTTGTTCATAAACAAAAAAAAAAAAAAAGAATGTTAACAAACAAGGCCTTGGTAATTGTAGCCAATCGTGTGTAGGTCAATACTATTGTCTTTAGAAATTTACATAATCATAGATGAAAAACATATCAAGTGAGTTCTACTAATTTAGCCTATAAGTTATTATTTGTACTTAATTACCGTTTCGATGTACTTCATACCTTTTCAAGTTAAGATTTTGACAATTCGACATATGTTGCGTGGGTATGAAATTAATCTAGAAACTAAAGAATGTGCTTTTATGCCTTGCAGCCAAGTAGCGATAGTCAAATTAGTTGTTGAAGAGGTTTTGAAGAAGCTGAAGATAAAACAAAAATCAGTGACTGAATATTTAGTTGGATTTGATGATCGGATAAAAGAGTTGACAAAGTGTTTAGATGTCAATCACAATGATGTGCGGCTCATTGGAATTTATGGAATGGGTGGCATCGGTAAAACAACTATTGCCAAGGTTGTCTTTAATAAATTATGTTCCCACTTTGGGAAGTGTTGTAGCTTCCTTGATGACGTTCGTGAAAGGTCGAATAAGGAGGGCATAGTCTCGCTGCAGAAGCAATTACTAGTTGATATTGGTGGTTCTAGAATTGTAGGAGATATCAACAATAGTGAAGAAGGAATGAGGAGGATTAGAGAAACACTCAGCAATAAGAAGGTCTTGGTGGTTTTAGATGACGTTGATAAGAAAGAGTCTGTTAATAATCTAATAGGAAATTCCAAATTATATCGAGGATCTAGGATAATTATTACAACAAGAAACACTTATGTTCTAGAAGTTGAGGGATTTAAAGGTGAAACTCAGCAGTATGAGATGTTAAAGATAAATGTTGGTCCTGCACTTCAGCTTTTTGGTTGGCATGCATTTAGTGGAGACTTTCCTTCGAATGATTATTGCCAGCTTTCAAGTGACATTGTCTCAACTACGGGAGGGCTTCCATTAGCTATTCAAGTGATAGGTTCATTGCTTAAGGGGAAACACCAAGAAATTTGGGAAGAGACATTGGAAAAGTTAAGGAATGTTCCTGCGAAGGAGATTCTAGAGAAGTTAAGGATTAGCTATGATGATCTAGAAGAACATCAAAAACAATTTTTTCTCGATATAGCATGCTTCTTTGTCAACAAGAATAAGACCGATGCAATGTACATGTGGACCGATTGTTAATTTTATCCCAAGGAAGGAATTCGAGTGCTTACCGATAGGTGCTTGATAAAGATATTGAACAATGATAAGTTATGGATGCACGATCAACTTATAGCACTGGGAAGGCAAATTGTCTATGAAGACAATCCAAATGACCTTGAAAAGCATAGTAGGTCGTGGATTGCAAAAGAGGCCCTTCAAATCATAGGAACCAAAAAGGTAAGTTAGAAATGTCTCATTTTTAAATAAAAGTCGTATATCCTAGGATTGGGGATTCTTTTTTTTTTTTTTTTTCTTTTGTTTAGGAACTCTTATCACTTTTTTCCTGCCCATTTGAGTTGTAAAACATAGTGGTTGGAAGTTGACAAACTTCTTGGCATCATTGCAAAATTTCACTTGCAGACAAAGCGCATGGTTCAAGCGCTTGAGATATCTACGTATGGTTCCCCCATACAGATTAGAAATGAAGACTTTGAAAGGTTGCCGAACCTAAGATTCCTTGATTTAAAAAGGGGAACTTATGTTGGGGACTTTGCAAAGTGTCATTCAAATTTGAGATGGTTTTCTTGGAGTAATCCTTCTTTTTGGGAGGATCATGTGATAGAAATACTTGATTTGGATTTTAGGGCAAGCAATTTGTATTTGGATAAGCTTGTTGTTTGTAAACTTCACGGCCTTGACTTCAAGGATGATTCAAAAGCATGGGACTTGATCAAGGTAAATTACATGTTTTAAATTCTAGTCTGATAGTTCCCTTGTGTACACTACAATGGTTCTTTAACTCGACATGTCATTCATTTTTACAGAGAGCAGAAAATTTGAAAGTTCTATCTATTACTCAGTGTTTTGGCATAACAACAATCCCAAACATCTCTAGATACTCGGCTTTAGAGAGATTGACTCTTGTTCAATGCTCCTGTCTAAAGAGAATTGAAAGCTTCATTGGAGATCTACAATCATTGATTGAGTTAAAGATTATAGATTGCTCGAATTTAATTGATTTGCCAAAAGAAGTGGGGGCACTGGTGAAGCTCAAGTGTTTCTCCTTGCAGCATTGCCAAAGGTTGAGAGAACTTCCAAACTCACTTGGGAATTTGACCTCATAGACAGAGTTAGACTTGTCAGGTACTCGCATTGCCATACTTCCAAATTCCATTGGAATGTTAAAATTTAAATATTCGTAGTTTGAAACTTGAGAATCTTTCTTTTGACAGGAATGATGATAATGGAACTTCCCAACTTCATTTTACAGTTAAAATCATTAGAGATCTTGCGCTTTCCATTGTGGCCATTCAATGTCGAGTATTATAATTGGCACTTAACTTGTGGCATCAGCATTTTGGTAAATCTTAGAGAGCTGGATCTCTCTAGGCGCAATATAATGAAATGTGAAATTCTCATTGAAAGTAGTAAATATTCATATGTAAGTTTCCCAAACACTGGTGGACTTCCAAGGACAACCAACACGTTTCATGACCTCCACATCCTAGACTTAACCAATTGTCATGAGATTCAAGAGTTACCGGAGCTTCCCACAAGTTTGACCTATCTACATCTTCGATCCACATTTTTGCTTGTGGAGCCTATTCTATCAAAACTTACTAATTTGGTTAATCTGCTACTACGCGACGGCTCTGATTATGAAGGTAAATCAAAGCTAATCCCAGGATGCGACTTAAGGGGGATTGTGAATTTATCTAGACTGAAATGGGTGGAGTTAAGACTGTCGAACGTCCCTACAAATCCACGGTTGACTTATCCTTCTCAACCATGAGAAATTGTTTTGGGACACTTGGACTCAAAACCCCTTGTGCAGCTTCCATCCTCCAACTGGAGGTGGAGAAATTTGTCAACTTTAGAGATCTATTATTGTGAAGTGGAAGACATTTCGCTAGATGGATTATCACGACTGGAGAACTTAAGGGTTTTTGGATGTGAACGGCTCCAAAGATTATCCATTCCTTTAGAATTAAGGAAGTTGCGGCAAGCGACGGTGGAATCTTGTCAAGACCTAGTTGAGATACAATTTGTAGATGTTTCAAAATCATTGGAAGGCTTGACTGTCCTTCATTGCAAATCTCTGACAATAATAAGTGGGTTATCATACTTGAAGAACCTAGAGAGATTTTTAATTCAAAGTTGTGGTGTACTTACTAATGTTGAGGGCCTAAACGAGCTGGAGTCTTTGAAAGCTTTGTCGGTCTACTGTTGCCGGTCATTGAGATGGTTGATTGATGCATCTTGCACAAAAATACCAGATGATTGCATTGTCCATATACGGGGGTGTGGATACTTTATCAAAGAATCTATCGAAGATCCTAGGTTTAAGGAGGGAACGCCTTTGAAGCATTACAGAAAGCAGATCCTCCAGAATACATCAAAGAAGGTGCGGAATCTTCTTCACTAATATTTAATTCCTTTTTTGGCCAAATATCCTCTTCCTTTCTCCACACAATATTCTCCCTTTTAAAGTTGCTATTTTTTTGTTGCACCCTAATTTCTTAGGTGGATGATTTATTTATGTTGTTTTCTAGTGTCAGACATTTGTGGTTCTTAAAGCAATCTTTCCCCCTCTTTTGTGGCTCCCATTTTGTGTTGTGCTTTAATTACTTAGGCTGCATTTTTTTTTCTTATCTTCGTCATTCATCTCTACTTGCCTTTTTAGTGTTGTAATAGTGCCAGTAAACTCAATGAATCATTCTTTTAATATTAATCAGCAAAATTACTTTCATAGACAAGAAGTTAGATAATCGATCACCAATTATAGATTTCAAAAGCAATTGATAAGAAGGAACAAGTAAGGTGAGCATGTCGGATTGCCTAAAGTAGGAATCATTCGGACTAGACCAAACTGGCTGGTGTGGTTTGGTTTCTGAGGAATCGATCTAGTTCCTGGTTCTATAAAAATGGATATTGTGATTGTCAGTATGATTCCCAGTTCTGGAGGGGAACCGAACCGGACTGGACCGACAGACCAGACCGACTATTTTTTAATATATATATATATATATATATATTAACTTCTTAAAAATAGTAACAACTCTAGTATTTTTCAAAATTTTTTAATTTTTTTTGCTAAGTGATTGGTTCCATGGAACTGGACCATCGGTTCCCATTCCTAGGACTATCCGGTCCAGTCCCCAATCCCAAAAATTGGGAACTGAGAACCGATCACCCCTAGGAACAAGTAAGAAAGAAGCATCACAACCCTTTAAAGTCGCTGGGTTTAATGAAAAGAAATGAGCTGGAAATAAATCGTCAGTAACTTTTTAATGATTGGTGCCTGTCATTAGAAGCAGATTAAGACATTAAAAAGGCAACCCGCCATGTAAGGTAATCTACAAATAGGAAGTGTAAACAAAAGAAATAATACCCACCAACTCTAGCCTAGCATTAATGGACTTAAAGAAAATACACTACATCACTAAATCTAGCATTCGTGTACACTTTGTTAGCAAGTTAACAATTGCAAGATACAAAGTAATCTTAGGAGTGAGACTTGTCAAGATGTGAATAAGTATTTTAAGTGCCTAGATGCAATAATTTGTGTATCAATAGGAATTAGTCAAGCTAAATGTCAGCACTATAATATTCAAAAACAAATTTAAAAATATTTCTATTGATGCCATTTTTGAATAATTATAGCAGTATTGAGAAAATGTTTCACAAGTGACCTCATCTACCCTTAATTTAATGGTTAATGAGAAAGTGAATAGTTACTATCCCCCAATCAATAGTGGTAGAAACCACTACTAGAAAGTTTTATTTACGGTGGCATTCCAATTTTCTTCTCCCCCCCCCCTCCAGAAAAGGGAATCTATGATGAGATAGTACTCCTAGGTAGATAATTATCTTACTCGATGTTTAATTTAAATTTACATCACATATTTATATTTGCGTTGGTTGGATTGTGGGTAAATATGCAAAAAGTTTAGTGTATATCCAATAAATATGTTGTTTGGCTCTCCCATTGAAATTGTTACGTCATAGGATTCCTTCACAATCCGATTCCACCTTGGAGTAAAGATACCCAATGGATATAGATGGGGGCTTCGATTTGTTGGTGGAATAGAGAGAGAAAAGGAAGGCGTCGACCCCAATTCATTGACATATGAAGGATTGATTGCTGACGTGAAAAATTTCGGCTTTTGGGGTAGGAGAATGTGGTACAAGACCAAGGGTCCTTACAGAATGCCAATAGAGATCAATGGGGATGGGGACGTGAATGGAATGTTGGAGTGGGCATGTAGAGAATTCATTATTCATTTGTACATCAAGGGAGGGGTCGATAGTGAGTGGGAGGGAGAATATGATGAGGAGATGATGAAGATGTTAAGGGAGGAACGAGGGGTCGACAGTGAGTGGGAGGGAGAATACAATGAGGAGATGATGAAGATGTTAAGGGAGGAACGGAGAATGAAGACTGACGTGTATTCCAATGAGGATGGGGCTAAGGGGGACGTTTCATGTCCTAATGAAGACTCAAACTCTGCACCTGTGGGTGGTGAAAGCGAAACTCATGGCAACTCCTCCGTTGATGATTCCAAGTTAGGGCGGGGCAATGCTAAATGTTTTGAGGCTACAACGTCAATTGCAGAAGAAGATTTAGACAGTGTTAACAAACAGGTGGAGCTTCACGAAAAACCTAGAGATAAGGAAACAATAACTTTGGAGCATTACGGAGAGGAGATTTTTCTGAATACATTAAACAAGGTGCGACATCTTCCTTATCGTGTGGGATTTTTGTTCAATTCCTTTTTAGGCCAAATCTCTTCCTTTCCTTAGCCACACATATATCCGCCTTTTTAAAAGTTGCCATTTTTTGTTTGTTGCACTGTAATTTCTTAGGTGGCTGATTTGTTTCCTTGCATTAGTCACTTATCTCTACTTACCTTTTTGGTGTGGGATAGTCTTAGTTCTTTAATAGTGCTGGCAAACTAATATTATCACTCTATATATTACTTCATCAAAATTGCTTTCACAGATAACGTGCTTGATAATAGATCACAAATTATTGATTTCAAAAACAATATACGATTTCTTTGTCAACTTTTTTTTTTTTAATTTTGCAATTGACATAATTAATGCACAAATTTAATACTATTCATATAATAAAACTAATTATGAACTAGTTGATTCGATTATTCCATTAATGCGCTTTGGAGAAATTAATGTCCAATCCGTAGTTGTACCAAAGGGGAAAAAAAACACAAGAACTCATTAAATTCTGCCAAGTGTTGTCACATGGAAAAACAAATGATGAAGGTAGATAATTGGTTGTGTGTATATATATATATATTTATTTATTTAATATTGTAATGATTTATCTCCTATGAATCTGTTGGTTTCCTCTCGAGTAAACATAATTGGATCATTTGTTTTGCCTTTTTCTTTATTATTTCTGTTAAACTATTTATGCAAATTATATAGGGCTAATCCATCCACCCGCAGATTAAGCAATAAATGTGTTACACATTTGTATGCTATTTTACTGATGCATGCATATACAGTGGGCTTGACTATTGAGTTAGGATGTAAATTTTATGTCAAAGTAAATTAAAGCACATATTGCTTGGAAAAATAGTCACACGTTGAGTTTGGATGTAACTTTAATACGAGTGAACATATTATTTCACTAAAGACTTTGACTTACGATGAAAAGAGACTCTTAACTAATTTCGAAGCATATCACTTTAGAATAAGGAAGAATACAAAAACATTAACACTTTCATAAACTGATTCAAAACAATGTGTCCTATGGTTATGGATTTTTCATTCAAAAAATAGATAATAAAACTCCTTTTTAGTTACAGAATGCAAAGCAATTGAATTTATACTAGTATTTTAACTGAAATAGATAATTAACATTTGAAGATGGTAGTACATGAAGTACCATGTGTAACTAAAGTGAAATAAGATGAAGAATTAGAGTTTACTAAATTAATATCATAAATAATAGAAAGAGAAATAATATTGGATATAGATTTTGGTTAATTACAATTTCAGTCCTAACAATTGTATGGATTCTAATATAGTCCTAAATCTTTCAATTGTTCCAATATAATTCTATATCTTCCAGCCGATTATTGTCTTACATGGCACGATTGGCAATCTGACGTGGAAAAAATTAATTGAAACAACGTTGTTTTATTTGGAAGAACATGCAACTTATAACAAAATAAAATTGACTAAACCACAAAAATCCCCAAATGAACTCCCCTAATTCGTTGACAACGTCAATTTCCATCGGAATCCCCAATTTCCTCAAACCGAACCATAGTTTGCCATCACTATCACCAATTTCCACTCGACTACGTCAACGTCTAGAGAAGAGATTAGCTATCTTGAGATTTTGCAACAGAAACGATAAAGAGTGCTCATGTTAGGTGTACATTGAAGTTGACAGCCTTCAATTTTTTTTTACAAAAACCAGAAGAAAAAGACAAAAAGAGGGTCTAAAGGTAAATATTTCATTGCGGTCTCTCTAAGTGTATTGCCTTTCTCTTTCTTATAATCTGTTTGTATTGGGAGACTACTGCTGGTGCTGTTAGTGAGACCATATTGGCGCATGTTAATGGGATTGTAAGTAGTGGTTTTGTTTGAATTTTTAGTTTTTACTGGTTTTTTTTGGTTCATTGTGAATTCTAGTCATGTCAGCTCAAGAGTACAAGTGCTAAATATGTCAAGAGGCAGAGAGATGATGATCATGCAAGCCACGCCAACACCACAGCAAAGAACTCTACTCGTGGCCAGCAGAGCGGTATTCCCCAGCATGTTACAAGAAGGACAACAAGACAAGCAACGAAAAAACAACCACCAGTTGAAGTAGCAGCACTTCCCGTTGAAGCTGTAGGCCCATCAAGAAAGAAGAAAAAGAATGACGGCAAGCAGGCCAATCCTATAAGAAGAAGTGCCAGGCTTATGAAAGGCACAACTGGAGGGACAAGTGATATCGTGCATCTAGATCGATAGTCACCTGGGATGTTTGACTGGATTGTGAGATCATTGTAGTGTGACTTGTCTTTTTTTGGTGGATTCTAGGCTCAGTGAACTAGTATGGTTGGATTGATAACATACTCATGACGTATTGCTTGCAAATGTTCTGCTTTTAGCAATTAATGTGACTATCTTTTGTGATCCCTCTTTTATTGCAATATGCTTTCTCTGTTTCATTGCTGAATACACATCAGTTGATTAGATGATGTCATACTAGATTGTCTATAGAACACTTGTTGTTGCAAGCCCAGTTGTTTGCGCAAAACCACTATTTTTTTTTAACACAGTCCTAGCTCCATTATACCAATTTCAAAAATTTAGGCTCAATCTGTTATGACAGAGAGGAGCAAACAAGTCACGTGTATGCAAGTCCAGTGATATGTGCAAAATGCTCATTTAATTTTATATATGCAAAACATGTCCACGACTAGAAAACAAGTATTAGAACAGCTCGTACGTGCATAAACATAAAACAAACTCTACTAACATAGTTCATGGCGAACTCAACACATCCTTCCCTTTAGCCTTCCCACACGTGAGCTAAAATAACTAGGAACACTCAACACGATCCATATTGTCTTCGATCTGGATTTGTCTTCCTATAACCTTGCCCCTTCTTGTTTCAAACATTATTTGCGTTTGTTCCCTGCTTCAGCCCTTTTGCATACTACTAGCTTTCAAAAACGGGTTTTTCATTTTAAGAAAAACTGTTGATTTGAATATAATCAAATGGAAAATCATACTACATAAGAAACACTCAATTAAGTATGATAATTGTTGCCTTTCATTAGTCGGACCTTGTTTATTTGGTCGGGCGCTTTAAAAGGCAAATCACGACACGGCTTTTGAGTGTCCGCCCTGATAAGGAAAGTGATAGGACCAGAAAAAAATTATTCACTTCATGGATTAAGGAAAGTGCGGAGGAAATCGGCGGTGCCTCAACATTGCACCTGCATAGGACTAGCAGCTGCACATTATTAAACCAGCAAATATGCCATTATTACCTAAAATTCATTTTGTAAATGACAATGTACAAGGTGAATAAAATTAAATATTGGAATAATCTCGCTTTTCTTATTGCTCGACCTGAGCCTGATAACATCTCAACGCATGATTGGTTGATGTGATGATATGTGTAAACAATACTAACAACCTCACTTACTCCATTTCTTGAGGAAGGGAAAGGTAAAACTCTCTAGTTTTCTGGGGTCCTGCCATCTGTCACGCTGTGGACTCTCATATGAAATTGATCGCCTGTTGGAGGAAGAGCATGATCATCGTCGTCGTCGTCACCATCCGAGGTTTTTGTCTCTGGCCAGAACCATATTTTCAAATCAGGTTTTGGCAGTCAACGATCAGAAACCTCTCGATCCCTTTCACAACCTACTCCTCTTTTAGTCCACCGTTCGTTCGTCGTCACTTCCTCTTCGGAGTAACCTCTGTTTGTTCGGGCAGCAGAAGAGACTGAGGGATGGCTACCATTGCAAGACTGATATCAGTTGTGCTGGCGTTTGCCAGACAATCATACAATGGACTTAACAGTTGCGAATTCGCAAATGCAACTAGTACAGAAGATATACAGCTAAAACCATCAGTAGAGTCGAGCACGAAAGCTTAACCAAACCCTCTGTAGTTTGCAAAATCATGTGATCTCATGTTCTATGCTCGAACATGACTCCCGTAGCTCTCCTTCAAGTTTATATTTCGGTCGCACTGTTGCCTTCGAATACTTCGTCAGAGATTCTGATTCTTTCTGCATTCAACAATACTCATTTATGTTATGGCACAAAGCCAAATAGGACCTGTGGTATGGAATTTGATTAATCCCGGTGCTCCATGTTTTGGCATTATGGAGAGAGTGACGAGGTTCGGTGAACACTAGGTGTTTGTGAAAATTCCTTGGTGAAGTATGGAGGTGAATACCGGCATAGTGGTCAGCCTAAATGGTGCCAACTACAGAACATGGAAAGGCAAGATACTTGATTTGCTTTATTGCAAGGAAGTGCATGGTCCCATAGAGTGACGAGGCCAAGCCCAATTCCACTGACCAACAATGGCGGGCTTTGGCAACCCTGTTTGCAAGAGAATTGGCCTCGCTCGCGGGAGCGATGAATAATTTCAGTGGACATCAGATTGGCCGGCAGCATCTTGCAATCAAGTACAGAAGAGCTTGGGTGGTCAATGCCGTATCAAGTTGAAACGTTCGGAAGATGGACAGAGATGACGGACATGATGCGATTAGCAATCTGCCAGACTTGGTGCTCCTCCATATTCTGTCCTTCCTGCCCACGAGAGACGCAGTAAGGACAGTGATGGTCCCAGGGTTCCGTTACCTCTGGACTTCTACCTGCCACTTACCTTTCGATCACTGCCCTTACCACAACTGCGAGGAGAGGAAGACTGCTTTTAGAATCAATGAGAGATTCATGAATTTTACCGACTGTGCATTAACTCTGCACGAGAACCCCACAATTGATTTATTCAGTCTTAATATAAACTATGCGGCTGAGGTGGACCCCTATGATCCTCAGTATGAGGGTGGTATGACCGAAGAGACAAGAAGGTCAGGCAAAATCGATACATGGATTCGTTTTGTAGCAAATAGAGAGGTTAAGTTCCTCGGTTTGGACTCCCTAGGGTGTGCTAGGGAGTTCACACATAATCTTTACAGGTTGCCCTGCATTGTTCTTGGGTGTAGCAGCTTAGTAGAGCTGAAGCTGGCCTCCTGTGAGGTCGGACCAGTGGCGGGACAGGTCCAACTAAGGTCGCTTAGAAAATTGTTTACGAAGAAAATTCACTTAACTGACAAAAAGTTGGCTGAAATACTATCTCATAATCCATTGCTAAGAGAATTGTCTCTTGAATATTGCTATGGCCTCCGCAATCCCATTTCTGTAGTGCCCCATCTATAGAAGAGTTAAATTTGGAGGGATGCAGCGATTTGAATAAGCTTGATCTTACCCGATCAGATATAAAACATTTAACCATTTATTTCTATGGGGATCTGGAGCTAGTTTGTCCTAATGTAGAGATTCTGAATATTGCTGGGTATATAAGGTATATCAAGGTGATTGATATGTCATCACTGGTTGATACGTTCTTCTGCTACCGAGATTATTTTAGCTATTCATATGGGGAATATTGTGAGTCCAGACTGCTTTTGGACAAGCTCAGTTGCAGTCCTTATTTTATGCCATGTGATTTGTGTACACTAGTATAATTTCCCAGCTGTTGCTCTGGCCTAATTTGTCTTGGCTTTGAGGCACTTTTGAATGATTTGGGTTCCGATCCTTCATGGAAGGAGTATTACTATTTGTTTGATAGAATATTCTCACATTTCAACTGTCCTAAAATATGTAGAATAGAAGTTGGGTGAATAGATTTTGAACGGGTCTTATTTGAAATGGACTGTGGCTGTGCCATTTCTATGCTTCGGCTTCTTTGTCTTGTTGCTTTTTTTGTGCTTCAGTTCTTGATTTTTTAAAGCAATCCAGGTTGAATTTGTATGCTAATCGCATGCAACGTCAAAAACAATGGGTTCAATCTTCTGCCACAGCCTCCATCATGAAATTCGACCCCGTTTCGATAAAGTGAAATGGGCATTTCGTCGACGTGCCTATGGCCCTTTTTCTTTGACCTGATCACTCACGAGTTAACTAACATATTGAGTGAAGTCGTTAAAGGATGTATCTGCAGTAAAATCCCTAAAAGCTACCTAATTAGTTGGATTGGGCTAAAATCACATCTGATCGATTTTCAACCACGAAATTGAACTCGATTTTGGGAATCGAATTTTAAGCGCGTCATAATTCTTTTTTTTTTTTGGACATTGTCTCATCGTTCGTCAATTTATTAACGAGTCCGAAATTTTAATAAAGAAATTATCGGAGAAAAATTGAAGACCAAAAGAAAATAAAAAGGAAAAGGGAAAGAAAAAAGAAAATTAAGAATAAGATTATTAGTTTATTCTCTCTCTCTCTCTCGTGCGATTCCCACTCCCCCACCGAACACCCTTGCCAAGTTCACATTTGCTTCTTCTCTCTCTTTTTTTTGACTAGTCAAAGCTTCTTCTCTCACTTATCTCTTCTTCTCTCTCCTCTTTCTTCTCCCCCAATCCCACGTGACCGAAACCCCCTTTTTCTTCCTTTTTGCTCGTGAAAAACCAGCAAGCGGAGGAAGAAGGACAGTGGCTCACCGAAGCCATCGCTGCCGCATCGGAGCTACACCGCCGCTCACACCGCATGCCCGCGCACGCCGTGCGTCCCGCCGGCCGTCCCTCGCGCCTAGGCGTCCTCCTTCGCGCGATCCAGCCGCTGCCCAGCCTCCGTCCAGCCCCCGTCTGGCCACCTCCGGCCGCCTTTCGACCCCGTCGGACCTCCCCGGTGTCCCCCTCGCCCTCCGCCGGCCTCCCCTCGCCGCCCTAGCCGCCGGATTAGCTCCGGCAAGCCTTGAACTGCAACCCACGAAATGGGTTTCCAGCTGGTTCGGGCCCGCTTTTGGGCCGTTTCCGGGCCCAAACCCGAGCCGTGCTTTGGGAAGAATCGCTCCTCGCGTCGCCCCGTCGGATTGATCCTATTTGCGCGCGATTTGGTGAGTAATCTCACTAATCCTGGATTAGTTGGCTAATTATGCTTAATGTTGGTTTAGTTTTAATTAATTAGGTTTAGGTGGTTAGATTAGATAAATTAGCAATTATTAGTCAATTGTGATGCGGTTTAGATAAATTAATTGCACAATTAGCAAGTAGACGTGGTCTACTAATTATTGGAAGCATCTCAGGAATTTTCCGACCCCTAATCGGGCTTCAATTTGGCGATTCGGGCCTAAGTGGGATTTTTGGCATTTAAATATTATTTTTCGGAATTAAATTAATTAATTATTTATTTTCCGAAAATTCAACTGGGATGGCCAGTGACCGGAATATTATGCTGATGATCGTGGTGAAGTCCGTTTATTTAATTGAGCTTTATTTTGAGCTAAATTGAATTTTTAATATTAATTATTTAATTTTCGAAATTAATTAATTAATTAATTATTTTCCGAAAATTCAATTGAGATGGCTAGTGACCGGAAATTTATGTTGGTAATCATGGTGCAGTCTGTTTATTTATTGGGCCTTATTTTGAGCTAAACGGAATTTTTAATATTTAATAATTAATTTTCGAAAGAAATAAATAAATAAATTATTTTTCAGAAATTAAGATTGAGATGGCCGACGATTGAAATCTTGTGCTGATTGTCGAGGCGTAGTTCATTTATTTATTTGAGCTTTAATTTGTACTGAATTGATTTAATTGTGGATTTTTAGGATATGTTCCTAAATTGATTATTTGGGTAAATTGAGTACGAATTAAGGTTGTGGATAATTACTTTAGAAATGATCATCATGAAAGGCACGTGGCTCGGTGAATAATACATCATCTCGGAGAATGCACGTGACTTGGTGATTTGGTATATCGCTTCGGAGAATGCACGTGGCTTGGTGATTAGTACGTCGCCTTGGAGAATGCATGGGGCTTGATGATTAGATATGTCACCTCGGAGAATGCACATGGCTCGGTGACGAAGTATGTCGCCTTGGAGAATGCATGTGACTCGGTGATTAAGTGTGGCATCTTGAAAGAGACACGTGGGCTCGGTAATTTGATGCATTACCTCGGAGAATGCATGTGGTCTCAATGAGTACATTTGGCATCTTGAAGAGACACGTGGACTTGGTGACTTGATGCATTGCCTTGGAGAATGCACGTGGGCTCGCTGATTCAAAATGACATTTTAAAGAGCATGTGGCTCGATGATCGATTCCATCACCTTGGAGAATGCATGTGGTTCGGTGATAAGAATATCGTTTCGGAGAATGCACATGACTCGGTGATTGGTTTTATCAGTTGAGACTGTATAGCAATGACTAGAATGACCTAGAGATAGTTCGGTTGACATGTAATCGACTAAGTCGATTGATCATTGTCTTGAGTCTGATGTTGCAAATTGATTGACTGAATGGAAATGACCGTGAGTGGTCTTGTTGGCTTGTAATCGACTGGGTCGATTTGATCCATGCTTCGATCTGTGATATGATTACTTGGGTGCTTATTGTGAATTGTACTAACTTGCAGGTGGGATCTGAGGTCAAGGTAAGTCCTCTGACCTGTGCGTGTTTAGGCAGCCTATAGTATAATGGTTTACTAATTGGGCCTTAGTGGGGTAGAACTCGCTGAGACGTAATCTCATCCCGGTTTGGGGAAAACATTTCAGGACCCTGATGAGGAGCTGAGGAGGAGGAGTCTGAGAAGGAGAACTCGAAGGTGAAACCTGAGGAGAAGGATTTTTGAAAGAAGAAGATAATACTGAGAGAAGTCTTAAATATGATCCGGATGAACTAAGATTCTATCTTCTTTTGAGATTTCTAATTTGATGTGAATAGAAATAGAGTAAAAAGTTGTGAAGTACTCTGGTTTGTGTTTTGTATAAAAGTTTGGTTATAAGTTTCAATATGAAAAATATGGCCCTGCTTTTTTATCCCATTATTTTATTGTCTGGGGATTTATAATTGCTTCCGCATGTGCTTAATAAAAGAAATGGTCGGCGATATATAGTCCTGGGATATCGCATATTAAAATCGACTAAGAGAAGGATGTGTGCATGCCCGATGATCGGGGCGTGACAATATTAATTTAATTGAAAGCAAAACTGAAAAATTTAGGATATCACAACTTTTAATCTTAAAGTGAACCGACCAACAAAGACCAAGATTAGTCTTGATCGTCTTCACTTTTTTCTTTTTTTCTTTTTTGTGAGGGTTCACACATTATTTGTTCATATTGAAAAATGTTGGCACCTATCATTTCATTTCTTTGCTTTACTAACACTTTATCTTATTGCATTTCATATCATATTTCCATCGATGAAATTGTTTCATCATTCTGATGGCGTGCATCACACGATTGATAAAGTTACATTTGATCTTTAAAGTGAGTCGACCGACAAAGACTAAGTTAGTCTTGGTCGTCTTCACTTTTTTTGCTGGTGAGGGTTCATACATTATTTGTTCATATTGAAAAATGTTAACAACTATCATTTTCCTTTGTCAGCTTTACTAACACTTCATCTTATTGCATTTCATATCATATTTCCACCAGTGCAATCCTTTCATCATTTTGTTGGCATGCAACACATGATTGATGAAGCTACTTTTGACCTTTAAATCGAACTAACTGACAAAGACCAAGTTAGTCTTGGTCCTCTTCACTTTTTTTTTTCTTGTGAATTCACAATTGGTTCATATTGAAAACCTCCACTCAGTTCCAGCCCCACAGTCACAGACCCAAACCCATCTTTTTTTTTTTAGAGAGAGAGAGACTTTTCTTTCCAGGTCTCACTCAATCTCTATATTTTGTGTACACTGGGTGCATAGTGTTGCCACGCACATAAAAGATAAGAAAAGTAGAAACTTTTGCCCCTAATATAGACATAATTACGAATCCCATCCACCCGGCTTACTCTTTACATCCTAACTCTCACATCTTTACATTTGTCTGTCATAGTGACCACCAGCAATACTTTCAACAAGTTCAAAACATCCGTAGATAAGAGCAACTAAGATAAAGTGATAAATTGAGCGTGTGACCACTGAGAGAGTGCTAACGATCTCATAATAGTGACAATATAATTTGATAGAGATTACAAGTGGCTGGACCATAAAGTCATCGTTATCCGCAACTAACACTATTTACACATCTTTTCTCCTCAGCCGTATAATGTCTTGTCACCACCCTCTAGTAACGCCAAGCGATAGTCTAATCCATGAGATAACCACCGCCACTGGTCCCTAGATTGAACCGACCACTCATTCCCTATCTCTCGCTTGCATGTGCTTGCGGCTAAGAGAGTGCTAATGATCTCATAATAGTGACAATATAATTTGATAGAGATTACAAGTGGCTGGACCATAAAGTCATCGTTATCCGCAACTAACACTATTTACACATCTTTTCTCCTCAGCCGTATAATGTCTTGTCACCACCCCTAATAACGCCAAGCGATCGTCTAATCCATGAGATAACCACCACCACTGGTCCCTAGATTGAACCTACCACTCATTCCCTATCTCTCGCTTGCATGTGCTTGCGGCTGAGAGAGTGCTAATGATCTCATAATAGTGACAATATAATTTGATAGAGATTACAAGTGGCTGGACCATAAAGTCATCGTTATCCGCAACTAACACTATTTACACATCTTTTCTCCTCAGCCGTATAATGTCTTGTCACCACCCTTTAGTAACGCCAAGCGATCGTCTAATCCATGAGATAACCACCACCACTGGTCCCTAGATTGAACCGACCACTCATTCCCTATCTCTCGCTTGCATGTGCTTGCGGCTGAGAGAGTGCTAACGATCTCATAATAGTGATAATATAATTTGATAGAGATTACAAGTGGTTGGATCATAAAGTCATCGTTATCCGCAACTAACACTATTTACACATCTTTTCTCCTCAGCCGTATAATGTCTTGTCACCACCCTCTAGTAACACCAAGCGATTGTCTAATCCATGAGATAACCACCACCACTGGTCCCTAGATTGAACCGACCACTCATTCCCTATCTCTCGCTTGCATGTGCTTGCGGCTGAGAGAGTGCTAACGATCTCATAATAGTGACAATATAATTTGATAGAGATTACAAGTGGCTGGACCATAAAGTCATCGTTATCCGCAACTAACACTATTTACACATCTTTTCTCCTCAGCCGTATAATGTCTTGTCACCACCCTCTAGTAAAGCCAAGCGATCGTCTAATCCATGAGATAACCACCACCACTGATCCCTAGATTGAACCGACCACTCATTCCCTATCTCTTGCTTGCATGTGCTTGTGGCTGAGAGAGTGCTAACGATATCATAATAGTGACAATATAATTTGATAGAGATTACAAGTGGTTGGACCATAAAGTCATCGTTATCCGCAACTAACACTATTAACACATCTTTTCTCCTCATCTGTATAATGTCTTGTCACCACCCTCTAGTAACGCCAAGCGATCGTCTAATCCATGAGATAACCACCACCACTGGTCCCTAGATTGAACCGACCATTCATTCCCTATCTCTCGCTTGCATGTGCTTGCGGCTGACAAATCTGTTAAAATCCTTTATCACACTAAGGGTTTTATTTCTTATGATAAAGTATATGATTTTTTTTTTGGGTGAAAGGTAAGAAATATATTGAGAAAATACCAAATGTCCAAAAGATCTCGACACCAAAACTTACACTCAAAATGAGAAAACATTAAGAGTGGAAGGATGTCGAGATGTAAAAGCCACCCAACACGTGGCAACAAAACAAAACAAAACCAAAACTAGCACGGCATGAACAACCGGCTACCAGACAGCAAGCACCCCGGCGAGGGAGGAGAAAGCACACAGCTTCACTATTATACAATTTTTTTTCCAATGTTGAACAAAATGTCAATTGCTACTCCATTTTTTTTTTGTGTGAATAATGCCAACTTGTCCATGTTACAGTGCACAACAGGCCAAAATAAGAAGGTAACAAAAGTATTTTTCCCGTATTTTTGACAATTTTAAGCTTAAGACTTGGCTGTATAGAGTTGCGTTTTTAAAGCACGAGAAGCGATTTCCCTATGAAATCAAGGTAGGGCAAGATGCTATTACCCAAATAGGTGCAATTAAGGGATGGAACCTAAATGACCAAGGAGTGGCGAGATACTCTACCAAGTCATCTCTGAAATCGATGGCTTTTCTCCATATGAAAAGAGAAACATTCATTAGATAGAGATAATAGTTAACAAAAAAAAAATGAAAGAAAATATACCAACACAATGAAACAAAAGGATAAGTGCATAAACCTTAAGCATCGACAAATTAATAAAGGTTTGGATGATTTGTAGAGTGATACAAGTGAGGTAGTTTGTTGGTTATTGATTTAGTAGTAGGATTCAAACATAAAGAAAAGATATGTAGATAGAATTTTTATTTGGTCTATCGTCAATATAAAATATAATTTACTCTTCATTGTATGATTAACATGTTGAAAAGCTATCTCGAAACACACATGTCACATGTTGAATGTTAAATCCATTAAAAAAAATTACATTGGTATTAAAATAATAATAATGTTTAGCAAATTAGGCAGATGCTCATTCAATATTGATATATAATAAATATGAAGGGAAATGAGAATGTCGTGAACTCAAAGGTTTGAGATACAAGCTTCGTCTTAAGCAAGCAAAGAACTTTTGTGTATGAGAGATCATTCTATACATGAAGTAGAGCGTAGTAAAATTTAATGTGATTGCACGATTTATTCAATTTTAAAAAGAGGGGGAAATGCAAAATACTTACTAGCCATACTATTTAATAAAAACACCATCTAAATTACTATTGAAAATAGAAAGAAATTTGTCTATTAAACATACTATCTTGAGAAGAGGAGTCTGCATTTATTTTATTTTAAAAACATATTCATCTCTACGGTGCTTGTTCCTTATATTTGTCAAGTTATATTTGGTGGTTGGTGCTTCTAGAGGGTGAGAGGAAAAGAGAATAAATGAGAAAGAATCTTTGTTACAATGCTAACAATTTATTCATGCTTATCTTTAATTGTGTTTCTTTTGCAATTAGCAAAGAGTACTGAAAATTGCTGTTTTTTTTGTGACGAAGGTCTTTCTTGTTCAACCCTTGTTTATGTTGTCTGAGGTTCTCTGTCACGCAATAGATAAAATATTTGAATTCTGCATTATGCCATCTGAGAGATCTTATATTGGGCAGGCTTATTCTTTTGTCGGTATTTCTCACGCTAGGATGCTTCTGCCTCTTAACCTGGTAGAGGCAGAAGGGCCCGTTCATGTAAATGCTAAGCGTTATCACGAGATTTTGAGACGAAGACAAGCACGTGCTAATCTTGAAAAGCAAACATCAAAGTTAGAAAAGTGAATTGTCTTTTTTATGCATGTTGATTTGGAAGCCCCTTCCGGACTTTGCCAGTTATAAAAATTAATTTAAAAAAAATTATTTGAAGGTGTTCCGCTTGTGTTTGCTTCCATAGCTACATGCTATACTGTCATTGGATGCTATTTTTAGGAAATTCTATTTCGTGGGAAATAGTCTGACTACATGCTTCATCTTCGTTATAGCTTTTGCCGCTATCTCAGCATTTAATTCACTGGGGATAAACTTAATTGATATCTTTTCTTTGCTCGTTCTCTGACATGGTGTCATTCCTCTCTCTTGTCTTGGTTTAGCAGGATCTACAGCCGTATCTTCATGAGTCGCGGCACCAGCATGCCATGAGAAGAGCCAGAGGAAGTGGAGGGCGGTTTCTTGATCCAAGTAAAATCAAAGCTTCGAATGATGCAGCTGAAGAGAAGGGCACAAATTCTGCTCCTGCTCTATCTCCCAATCTGCCAGTTCATTGGGCTCTGTTTGGCACCTGACTCCTCTGAAATCTGAAATTCATTTAGTAGTCACATGGCTGGAAGGTCGGTGGTGTCAATAGTTCAATGTGATTCAAGTTTTCAAGAAATCCGAACCGAACCAAATAATAGGGGTGAGCGGCTAAATCAAACCAAATCGCAATCTGAACTGAATACGACCCAAATGAAAACCTGATTCGATTTGGTTTAGTTTTCTCTTCTTCTTTCTTTTTTTTTTTTTAATGAGAAGAACTGTTGACAGGAATGCATTTTAGTCTATAAGCGAGCAATTACCATTAAAAATAATTTTTCCCTCAAAAAAATGAATATATGTAAAAGCTATGTATGTGCTTCTTCTTTTTTCTAGTTTCCTTTGGCTCATGAATTCACTTTTCTTAACGAGAAATTTTCATACATGATAGTAATATATATACTAGATTGAATTTTGGTATGGAAATAAATATGAGTTACACGTGAATCTTGCTCCACTAAATCTGACAGCCCAATTGACCTTTAGTAAATGTATTAGCCACTTGAAAAACTTGCTCATGTTCGTCCGTGCTGCTTTTATTTACCGTCCTTGGAATTCAATCATTTATGCATCACGTGATGTTTGAACTCATTTGTGGAATTTATAGTTCATCTTTATCATTTCGTACTTAGTGGACTAGTCCACTCTTAACTTTTCCAAAACCTAATCAATATGTGGCCCCTTCCTGCATTATTTGTGTACCTCTTCCACTTTTTTATGGGGCCATCGACAATGGTTGGCAGATAACTTACAAAATCCAAATGCTTGAGGATGTAACTCAACAAATATCAAGAGAAGGATCAAGACCAAATGAATATTCGTTCAACAGATCGATCAAATCAGAATTTTAAAGCTCGATTGTTTAATGATGATGCTATGAAGGACTGCCTCAACATTTATTCTTAATTCGTGCATAGACATGTACAAATCATGTGTCTGCGTCAGTATAGCTACACATCACTCGTCAACGAGAGAGCCAACCCCAGAAAACGCGTGAAGGACGAGGGGGGCCCCCGGAAGTAAATGAATAAAGAGGGACGCTTGTCACTTGCATTGCATTGCTTGACCTTGACTTGTTCATGCTATCATCCACGGCCATTTAAATGTCTAATAAACTAAATTTTTATATTGCATTGAAGAATTTTTCTTTCTGTCAATACGAGAAATTTTCATACATGATAGTAGTATACGATATAGTAGACTGAATTTTGGTATGGAAATAAATATGAGTTACATGTGAATCTTGCTCACTAAATCTAACAACCCAATTGACCTTTAGCAAATGTATTAGCCACTTGAAATACTTGCTCATGTTAGTCCATGCTGCTTTTATTTACCGTCCTTGGAATTCCATCATTTATGCATCACGTGATGTTTGTACTCATTTGAACGGATATAACTCTGCTTCTAGGCGTTAAAAATTATCGAGTAGAATCTTTTTTTGGCTCAGTTTTAATGTGTTTAAAGGGATCTACAACAAAAGATCTGGAAGAGTCGTCCATCTCGACAATATTCCCAGTGTTTCTCATGAAAAAAATGATGACTAAATTATCTACCAAATAATTGTAGAAGTCACAATTGGCTACTTAGATTAGCGCTCTCCACCTATGAAGCTTTGACATTTCTGTGGTTAAAGGTGGACAAGAAGTCCAAAATCTTGTATATGGAATACAATCAAGTCCTAAATTCAGTCAATTCAATTAAGTCCCAAACCCTCTTCAAAAGTGCAATTGAATCTTTTCGATGGACAATATCTAAAATTGTCTCCCATCAGCCGTCATTCAAAAAGTGTTTATGAATTGCACTTTTAAACATAATTTTAGGATTTAATTGCATTTTTCAATAGAGGTAGAGGAATTAATTTAATTAATTGGAAAGTATAGTACTCAAATTGCATTGTTTGCTAAAGGTTTAGGACTTGATCGAAACAATTTAAAAGTTTAGGATTGAATTGCATCTATATAAGATTTCAGACATTTAGGACTTGTAATGCAATTTTTTTCCCTAAAGGAAACATCTCAGAGATACTAACAGATGGAATAAAATCATGCGTATAGTACATGAAATTTTTTCCCTTTTTGCACTTCAATAACAATATTGAGGGACCGCCCCATGTGGTGGCAGCATTGGTTCGGGCTTTGTCCTCCTCACGATGGGGACAAGTTTGAATCCCAAAGTCATCATTTGTGGACTTACCCATGGCGTCAGGGCAGTGGTTTCCTTGGCATCACCCTAGGGTTTACTCGCCGGCTGCCGGCTGTACGGGGTTCCCTAGGTCACAAAAAAAAAAAAACAATATTAAGGGACTCCGCCCACACCTGCTTTCTCCATAAGTTTAGGTCCATGCACTTACGAAACTTGAAAATCATGTCGACCTCAGTGTTTCAAATTCTTCTGCTTCTGGTTTCCCTCAAGTTGCAAGCATCAGGTGCTGCACCTGGACTTGCGAAGCCTAGCTGTGCTGAAAAATGCGGGAACGTCACCATTCCCTTCCCCTTTGGAATAGGAGCCCGGTGTTTCTTGGAGGAATGGTACCAGATCGTCTGCAAACAAAACAACATGGTTCCCATTCTGAAGAAGATTGGATTGCGAGTTCTCAACATTTCACTCCCTGATGCAGACGTGGATGGCATGATTAACGTTAGTCTTCCTGTGATTTACTCAAATGCAAGCTGCGGGGGTGACGGACGTGCTGCGGGTGTAAGCTTGAAAGGAAGTCAATTTGTCTTCTCCCAGAAAATGAATTTCTTTACATTGGTCGGTTGCAACACCCTGGCCACAGTGGATACCACAAAATCAGCTTTTGTCGGTTGTAGGTCGAGATGTGCTGCAACCAACACCAGCATTAGCTGGAATGGTAATTGTTCCAGGAGGGATGGCTGCTGCCGGACTACGCTCCCCCTTAACCTTCAGGGCTTTAGGGTGGATTTCAAAGAAGAAAGTGGGCATCAGGGGTGTAAGTACGCTTTCTTGAGGTCTGACTTTACGGCCTTATACGATTTGAAAGTGAATGAGACGGTTCCAGTGGTGCTGGAATGGGGGATTGCGAACGATACTGACCATGGACGCGAGCTTATCAGGCAGTCAAAAACTTCTTATCCTTCCGTATGTACCACACGCAACGTTGACAACAGTGAAATGCTATTTACACAGTGCTATTGCACACGGGAGTACGGTGGTAACCCATACCTTATGGAAGGATGCAAAGGTAACACATTTCATGCTATCACGTTCCGTATTTTTTATTTTGATAGACAATAGGGAATGGAGCTATCACATTCCGTATTTAGGGGCATCATACAGTGAAGTGGTTTGTTCATTTCCAGATTTTTCTGAGAAGAACGCATTCACACTGTATAATGACTGTATACATGCTTTTCTACCTTCTTTTTGTTAGTTTTTCTGCCCAAGATTACAGAAAGTGAATGCACTTTCAAACAAAATCGATCAAATAATATTGACAATAATTAACTGGAATTACAGGACAACAGGACAGTCCTTTAGTTACAAGTACAATATTTTAGCCATGGAATTAACAATTTATGTAGAAATGTGGCCTAGTTTTGGTTATTTTACTCAAGGAGATTGGTTTCGCTGTTAATATGTTTGCTTCTGGTTTCACAACCATCAGGAGATGCACCTCAACAACGAAGTGACTGTGCTGAAACATGCGGGAGCGTCACCATTCCCTTCCCCTTCGGAATACGAGCCGAGTGTTTCTTGGATGACTGGTACCAGATCGTCTGCGAACAAAACAACATGGTTCCCATTCTGAAGAAGATTGGATAGCCAGTTCTCAACATTTCACTCCCAGATAAAGACGTGGATGGCATGATTAACGTTAGTCTTCCTGTAATTTATTCAAATGCAAGCCGCAGGGGTGACGGACGTGGTGCAATGGTAAGCTTAAAAGGAAGTCAATTTGTCTTCTCCCGGAAAATGAACATCTTTACAGTAGTAGGTTGCAACACTCTAGTGACAGCGAATAGTACAGAATCAGCTGTTTTCGGATGCCAGTCGAAATGTGCCGTAACCAACTTCACCATTGGCAAGTATAGTGCTTGTTCCGGGGAGGACGGATGCTGCCAGAGTTCGCTCCCCTTGAAACTGCAGGGCTTTGGTGTGGATTTCAATGAAGAAGGTGGACACGAGGGGTGCAAGTACGCTCTCTTGAGGTCTGATTTTACAGGTGTTTATGATTTGACATTGAATGATACGGTTCCAGTGGTGTTGGAATGGGGGATTGCAAGCAATACCAATTATGCGCTTGACCTTATCCGGCAAGAATACGATGATGAATCTTTCTCCTGTATAAGAGTTAAAAGTTCAGCCCATAGAGTAAGAGCAAGATATAGAAGCTACAGCGGCAACAGTGGCGAAATGCTATTTATGCAGTGCTATTGCACATGGGGGTATCGTGGTAACGCCTATGTTGTTAAAGGATGCAAAGGTAACATATTTCATGCTATCACATTGGGAATTTAAGTGCACCATACAGCGAAGTGGCTTGTTCATTCCCAGATATTCCTCTGAGAAGAATTCATACACGATGTTTAATGATCACACACACACATATATATATTGGCCCAAGAATGCACAAAGTGATGCACTTTTAAACAAAATTGAACTTATCATATTGATAAAAATTTACTGGAAATAAAGGGGAACAGGACAGTCCTTTTGTTACAAGCACGATATTTTAGCCCTGGAATTAGCAATTTTATGAGGAAATGCGACCTACTAGCCTCCTTAATTTTACTCAGGAAGATGGTTTTTGCTGCTAATATATTTATGATATCATTTGTCATCAGACGAATGTGATCCAAAAAGGTGCCCCGGGACTTGTGAGTACAAACGGGGCTCCTTTCGCTGCGTCGGTGGTGGAAAGACCAAGTTCATTCTTATTGGTAAGCAAATCTTTTAACCTAGAATTTTAGACCGCTTCATGCGGGAGAATTGCTAGAAAAAGAACAGCATAGCATAAATTATGTTCAGAAAAGGTACATAAATAAGATTTACATTACCCTTCGTTCTAACATGATTGCTTGGTAATGATTATAGATAAGTTTCCATCAATAGTATCTATCAGGACAACCTCAAAACTTTCTTCGTCCACGAATACTTATATTTGATAGCTAAGACAGCACCTAGAACTTTTCTAATGTTGCCGCTTCAGATCTATCAAAAGATGACCAAGATTCCTACTTACTCTTGTCGTATTTGAATTGGAATTATTACAATCATAATCAAGATGAATGCTGGTAGGAATATTTTCACTTTCATCAATGGTTTTCTCATTTCCTAGTAAGGGAGATTAGTTGTACAATCCAGATGTATGTATAAAAATATCACCTGATGGAACTTAGCAGGAGACAAATTAATTATTCAAGATTGTTAAGAAAAATCCACATGAAAGGAGCTCAGGTTAATCACTCTTATATGATTTCCTCTTAATCAGATTCACTAAAATATTTTATGATAAGACCTTATAGATAAAAGAAGGGTGCATTTTTTGGACTTTTGCCCCTTAATTTTTTGTAATGCAGGGGTTGGGGCAGGCCTTGGGGCACTACTTTTGTGTCTTGTCTTATGGGGGATGTACAAATACATCAAGAAGAGAAAAGAAATCAAGCTTAAAGAGAAGAACTTCAAACGTAATGGCGGTCTTTTGTTGGAAAGTGAGCTATCTTCTGAAGGCCATGTCGAGAAAAACAAATTGTTCAACTCCAAGGATCTAGAAAAGGCTACTAACAATTTCAACGAGGATAGGATACTTGGGCGAGGTGGACAGGGTACTGTTTATAAAGGAATGTTAACAGATGGAAAAATAGTTGCTATTAAGAAATCAAAAGCAATAGATGAGGGCAAAGTTGAACAATTTATAAATGAAGTCTTCATTCTCTCACAAATCAACCATAGGAATATCGTTAAGTTATTGGGGTGTTGCTTGGAGACAGAAGTCCCACTTTTAGTATACGAGTTTATACCAAACGGGACTCTATACCAATATTTGCATGACCCAAAGGAAGAGTATCATGTATCATGGGACACACGCCTATGAATTGCAACTGAAATTGCAGGAGCCTTATTCTACTTGCATTCAGCAGCCTCAATTCCTATTTATCATCGAGACATCAAGTCCACCAATATCCTCTTGGATGAGAAATATCGGGCCAAAGTGGCAGATTTCGGTACTTCCAAGTCTGTTTCCCTCGATCAAACTCATGTAACCACATTGGTGCAAGGGACTTCTGGCTACCTAGATCCTGAGTATTTCCAATCAAGTCAATTTACAGACAAAAGCGATGTGTATAGCTTCGGAGTTGTTCTTGTTGAACTCTTAAAGGGACAAAAGCCAATCTCGTCGCTAAGGGAACAAGAAGGCAGAAGCCTTGCGACCTATTTCATAATTTCGATGGAAGAAAATCGGTTGTTCGACATTGTAGATGCTCAAGTTTTGAAAGAAGGTAAGAAGGAAGAGATTGCATCAGTTGCTAACCTTGCAAAAGGATGCTTGAACTTGAATGGGAGGAACAGGCCTACAATGAAAGAAGTGGCAATGGAGTTAGAGGGGATGAGGAAGCTCCCAAATCCTTTGGGTATTCAGCAAAATCAAGAGGATGGGGAGGCAACTAAATCTTATGCTACTGCATGTGAATCCAACAAGTCAAACATCGACGCAGATGTCATTACATTTTCAGATGCGCAGCCATTCTTACCTAGTGAGTCGTGGTGAAGATCTATTTTGCCTCTACACTTATGAGTTATATTGTTGTGTTTGTCATGGAAATCGGTTTTCAGAGCAAAAGATACAGAAAAGAGGGAAGGGAGGAAAGCTTGTTAGTTTACTAATAAAGGGATTTTGGTTCGTTATTTATTGTTAATGAACTTATTCTCGATGTTTGGGATCAATGAACTGTTAAGTCATGCCAATCCCAAGTTTATTCTAGTCCTGTAATTAGCATGATGCCGTGATTTCAGTTCATCTTGAGATCTTTGAATATTTGCCGTCAATTTGATTGTTGCAAAACTTACATCGATCATGTAGGGCACCAGCCTTTGCAAATCAATTAGATTTGTCCTTGCTAGGAAGGAAAAAAACAAGAAAGACATTTCCCTTCCGAAAAAGAAGGCGAATTTGCATTCGCTTTCCCTGCTCGTCTCTTCCCCAAAGATCACACTGAATTGCTGGTGGCATAGAGGGATTGTTGCCAATTTTCAATAGCAAAAACAAAACCAATAAAAAATCAATCGCGCATGGACCAACTCGTATATAAGAGATATTTACTCTCCTCATTTAAAGCATAGAAGATGTTGGGTGCTCTTTTTTCATATTTCCATTGATTTTTCACGATAGTAGTGTTTGATTAAATGCCCTTAAGGAACGTAAGTCATCTTGTTTGTAGAATAAAATTCATAGAGATCATAAATTAGTTTTATGTCTTCATTATTGATGTTGACACCCGAATTTTTGTAAATGTTTTAAATATCCATTTATTTTGCAAAAATATAAAAAATTATAGAAAAAAGAGAAAAAAAATCATGAAAAGATGATGATGATGATGATGATGATGATGATGATTATGATCAAGTAATAGTAATAAAAAAATGCATGAGAGTGAAAAAAAAATGATGAGAAAATAATGGAAAAGTTGAGTGGGCTGGTGTAGCACGGCCCATTCTTTTATTTCTTTTTGAGCCCACTCTTCTATTTTTCTTCCAGCCCATTCTTTTGGCCCATCCGAAATTGAATAAAAGAGAGGCCCAGCCCATCATCCCTTTTCTCTCCTTTGCGCACGTGCGCCCGCACACGAGGGAGGGGGGTGAACCCAGCGGCAATGGCGCCAGTCCAGTGACGCCAGCAGCGATGACGCCAGCAGAAGGAATATTCTAGCTGTCGTCACTCGTCAGAGGAGTGGAGGAAGGAGGCAACGAGAGGGGCGTGCAAGGCAGAAAAAGAGGAGAGAATGGCTCAGCTCGTGGGGAGTTGGCTGGAGGAAAAATGGGATAAGTATATAAGAAGGGTCAAAAGTCATATATGACGCTCACTTTAATATCAAAAGTTTTTGCCGACTCTATTAAATGCTAAATCAAAATAAAAACGATTATTTTGATGTCAACGGCGATAAATTTCAGCCAAATTGATTAAGTGTCATTTATAATAAAACTTATAATATGACTAGACAAAATTTTAAAAAAATCCGATCCACGTGATATTTCAACATAGCATGCTTAGCACTAAAGTAATCCTTTTTTAACAACGACTAATACTCAAATGATCAATTTTAATAAAATTAGGTATTTAAATGAATCTTATGCTGCTGCATGTAAGTCTAGCAAGTCAAACATCGACGCCGATGTCACTACATTTTTGGATGTGCAGCCATTCTTACCTAGTGAGACGTGGTGAAGATCTGTTTTGCCTCTTACACTTGTGAGTTATATTGCTGCGTTTGTCATGGAAATCGATCTTCAGAGCAAAAGAAAGAGAAGAAAGAAAGGAGGAAAGCTTGTTATTTACTAATAGGAGGATTTTGGTTAGTTATTTATTGGTAATGAACTTATTCTTGGTGTTTGGGATCAATGAACTGTTAAGTCATGCCAATCCCAAGTTTATTCTAGTTCTATAATTAGCATGATGCCGTGATTTCAGCTCATCTTGAGATCTTTGAATACTTGCTGTCAATTCAGTTGTTGCAAAACTTATATAGTCATGCAGTGGACCAGCCTTTGCGATTCAATTAGATTTGTACTTGCTGAGAAGGAAAAACAAGAAAGATGTTTCCCTTCTGGAAAAGAAGGTGAACTTGCATCCGCCTTCCTTGCCTGGCTCTTCCTTGAAAATCACACTAAATTGCTGATGGCATGGAGGGATTGTTGCCGGCTGCTTAGATCCTCACTACGTGATGTGTCAAACTCACCACCTGAACTGCATATATCAACATAAAAAAACCCCACTAATTGCATAATTATCTCTCCCGATCCTAGCCAACCTTACTTGTCAATTTTCAATGGCAAAAACAAAAAAAGTAAAAAATCAATTGCACATGGTCCAACTCGTATATAAGAGATATTTACTCCTCATTTTAAGCATAGAAGATGTTGGGTGCTCATTTTTCATATTTCCATTGATTTTGTCGCGATAGTAGTGTTTGATTAAATGCCCTTAAGGAACGTAAGTCATATTGTTTGAAGAATAAAATTCATGGGGATCATGAATTGGTTTTATGTCTTCATTATTGATGTTGACATCCGAATTTTTTTAGACATCTTAAATATTCATTTATTTTGCAAAAATATAAAAATCTATAAAAAGATAAAAAGCAAAAAAAATAGAAATCATGAAAAGATGATGATGATGATGATGATGATGCTAGTAATAATAATAAAGAAGTAATAGTAATAAAAAAATGCATGAGAGTGAAAAAAAAAGAAAAAGATGAAAAAATGAATGGGAAAAGTCGAGTGGGCTCGTGTAGCACGGTCCATTCTTTTATATCTTTTTGAGCCCACTCTTCTATTTTTCTTCCAGCCCATTATTTTGGCATGTCCGAAATTAAATAAAAGAGAGGCCTAGCCCATCATCCTTTTTCTCTCCTTTGCGCACGCGCGCCCGCGCACGAGGGAGGGGGGGTGAACCCAGCGGCAATGGCGCCAGTCCAGTGATGCCAGCAGCGATGACGCCAGCAGAAGGAATATTTCAGCTGTCGTCACTCATCAGAGGAGTGGAGGAAGGAGGCAGCGAGAGGGGCGTGCAAGGCAGAAAAAAAGGAGAGAAGGGCTCAGCTCGTGGGGGGTTGGCCAGAGAAAAAATGGGATAACTATATTAGATGTGTCAAAATTTATATATGATGCTCATTTTAATATTAAAAGTTTTCGTCGATTCAATTAAATGCTAAATTAAAGGAAAAACGATTACTTTAATGGTAATGGTGAGAAATTCCGGCCAAATTGATTAAGTGTCATTTTTGACAAAATTTTTAAAAAATTTGGTCTACGTGATATTTCCACATAGCATGCTTGACACTAAAACGATCCCTTTTTAACAACGACCAATTCTGAAATGATCACTATAAATAAAATTTGTCACTCAAATTATCACTTTTAATAAAATTAGGTACTCAATGATCACTATTTACAACTTTTAGGTAACGTTATTTAGGGATTATAAGTTGACTAGGCACGCTGGCGAGCCACGTAGGACTGGAAAATTAATAATATATAGATATGTCGGATTTCCAGTAATTCGGACTAGAGTTGACACTTAGATGATCATTTTTAAAAAAAAAGTAGTACTTAAGTAATTCGAAAAAATCTTTAGCATTAAAATTAGTGTCGTACATAACTTTTGACACTTTTAGTGTCCTTATCCCGAGAAAAAATAAACGCAAGAGAGCCATTCTTTCAGGGAAAAAGAAGAAAACGAGAGAAAGGTTCAAAGCTGATCAAAGGTCCATGCAGTGTTGTCCTTCATCATATCAATTTTTTGTCTATAAAATTTCAAAAAATGACTCGAAATGCCCTCATTTTCTCAAATAAGGACCAAAGCGAACCTTATTTTAAATAAGAGCCTGAAGTGCTATTACTTTTTTCAAATAATGACCTAAAGTGATTTTTTTTTTTTTAAATAAAGGGCTTGAAGTGGCTATGTTTATTTCAAATAAGGGCACGATTTTTCGACGATCAACGGCATTTTCATCATTTACCATTGTTTGCCCAATTCAACAAGGGCCACCCATGATAGCCATAGGTAAGGGACGGCCTTGCCTCGGCGAGGCGACCCTCACCCTGGGGGAGCTTGCCCCTCACGGCCATCCATGAGATCGACCCTCGTCGGCCACAAGTGGGGGCTCCACAACCCTTGCTAGCGGTTGGCAAGGGTCATCGAGCCCTTGCTAACCCCAAGCGAGGCTGATACTCACTAGATTTGGCGAGGGTAGCTCATGTGGGCTTGCAGGCCCTCACTCACTGTCAGTGAGTGCTTGTAGGCCCTTGCCAATCCTTCCCAGTAGCTGGTGAAGGTGGTTGAGCTCTCGTTGGCCCTTCCCAACGACTAGCGTTGCATGCGCCGTTTCAGCCCCAGGCACGTGCCATGCACGCGCCGGCTGACGTCATCGTGACGTCAACCAGGCACGAGCGTGGCACGTGTCGGTCGGTTTGTCCGACCGGCCCGTCCGGTCCGACCCGACCGCCATTGACTTCGACTCGGCTAACCGTTGACCTCGACCATTGACTGTTGACTTTGACCATTGACTTTGACCGTTGACAAAAAAAAGAATGTGTTTCTTTTTCCAATTAAGTCTATGTGGATTATATGTAATCCCTTATTTGTTCTGCATTTGTTGTAGGAACAATGCCTCCCCTTAGGTTGCGCACACCTATTCACGCAATTACCGATGAACAAAAAGAAAGGCTTTCTAAGTTGATAGCTGAGCTAACTGATCATCGATGGGAGAGTGGCAACTTAATTGATCACGTTCTTGAAGTCAACGGGAAAATACAAAAGGTCATATGGAATGGTCATCCCATGCCACAGTCTGAGATGGTGCGATTTTTCATGAACACTCTTCCATAAGAATGGCAAGGAGTGTTAAATCGCTTATGAGAAGTCAACAGAGCTGCTTCGTATTGGAAAATTGTGATGGCTTTTATAGATGATTATTACTTGATTGTTACAAGGGAAAATATCAAGAAGTTGAACAAAAGAGGATCTTTCCCAGTTCGTATATTGACTTGGTGCTAGATGTTTTGGCTGGTCTTTATTTAGTGTGCTTTGTGGACATCTTATGTAATGTTATCTACCTAGTTATTGATGGTGTGGCAACTGATATGTTAGTTGTATTATGTGAAAACATTATTATTATATCATTGTTTGATATCAAGTACTATTTGTTTTCTGTTATCATTAACTGTTGTTGGTAGTTCATAGAAATTTTTGTAATTTCAAAAAATTTATTTTGCATAGAATGTTATATTAATAATAACTCCAAGTTAGGATTTTGGATGATGATTGGAAACATAGTGACCTCTTGATTCTGAAACCTAATTTGAAATTATTCATTAATATGATGGTTTTATGCAAAATAGATGCATAAATGATAGGCATTAATAATTCGTGCATATATGTCTGATATATTCAGATCAATAGCTTCAGCCACAAAGAGCATAGTTGCTGAGCTGAACAAAGGTGAGAAGCTCGATGGCAATAACTATGAAATATGGCACATGAAAATCCAATATGTTCTGGAAGAGCAAGAGGCACTAGAAGCTCTTAACCTGACCATGGTAGAACCTGAAGAAGGAAACACTGCACAGCACAAGAGAGATAATGAAGCATTTGTTGCATGGAAAAGAAAGAACTCTCTTGCTCGCATTACGTTGCTGAGTAGCATGGAAAATGACGTCAAGCGAGAGTTTAGGCGTTTTGAGAATGCCAAGGAAATGTGGAAAGCATTGGCAGCAAGATTTGGTCATACTGCGGTGAGCAGATTGAGGCAGCTCACTATTAGGTTTGACTCTTATAAGAAGCCTCATGGTCAGACCATGAAGCAACACCTTAGAAAGATGTCAAACATGATTAATGAGCTGAAAGATGCTGGCCATGTCCTGACTGATGAGCAGCAAGTGCAAGCAGTGATTCGTTCCTTATCTCAGAGTTGGGAGCATATGAAGGTGCACCTGACCCATAATGAGAATATCAAAACCTTTGAGGATGCGGTGCGTCATCTTGAGCTGGAAGAGGACCGCCTCTTGGCGGCTGAGTCGGAAACTGAAATCTATCATGCTGGTTCTAGCTCACATGGAGCTTCGAGCTCCAAGCGCAAACGTCCTAACTGGTTCGATAAAGGGAAAGGCAAGGAAGCAGGTCCTTCAGGGAAGAAACCTAAGCTTAACCAACAGGAAAGAGGAAATCGTCCTCGAATGAAGAAGCTTACAAGGGTGAAGTGTTACAATTGTGACAAGAAGGGTCACTATGCTCGCGACTGTCGTGAGCCAGAAGGTATACACCCCTTGTACTTTTCAGAATTTTGCTTATGTGTTGAGTTTTGTATTCTTAATTGAGTCTAATCCTTTGTAGACTGTGGATTTAGGAGCAATAGACCATGTAGTGAAAGATAGAGAATCCTTCATGGAATTCCGACGAGTACCAACTAGGACTAAGTGGATCTATGTGGGAAACAACTCCAGAGCTGAAGTAAAAGGAATTGGCACCTGCCAACTGAACATGCGTGATGGACGCACTTTATTCCTACATGATGTATTGTATGCTTCGGAGATTCGTCGGAATTTAGTGTCTGTTTTAGTGTTGGTCAAGCTAGGTTTTAATATGAACTTCCATAATAGAGGTGTGGATTTGTTTTTGGATATAAATTTCTATGGTTGTGGTTATTTTCTAGATGGTTTCATTGTATTAGATATTGACTATGTTAATGTAAATGTTTGTTATTCCCTTCTCACGTCTCCTAATTCATATGATAATGATGTGAATGTGTGGCATGCTAGAATTGGTCATATTGGCCAACAAAGTATGAATAGACTAGCCAAAGAGGGCTTGTTGGGCAACATTGAAAAAGTCAATTTGTCCATATGTGAGCATTGCCTAATAGGGAAAACGACAAGGAAACCATTTGGAAAAGGTAAAAGAGCTGAATTTCATTTGCAATTAATTCATTCTGACGTCTGTGGTCCGATGAATGTAAGAGGAAGGCATAGGGCTGTTTATTTTATCACATTTATAGATGATTATACTCGATTCGGATATGTCTATTTGATTTCTCATAAATCTGAAACATTGAGTTGTTTCAAAAAGTTTATGAACTTGGTAGAAAATCAATTAGACAAGAAAATAAAAGTATTGAGATCAGATCGAGGTCGAGAATATTTATCTGATGAGTTCAGAAAATTATGTGATGAAAAAGGAATAGAAAGACAGTTGTCTATTCCATATACTCCTTAACAAAATGGTGTTGCGAAGAGAAGAAATAGAACCCTACTGGAAATGGTTAGATCCATGATGGCGCATGCTAACTTACCTATCATTTTTTGGAGTGATGCGTTATTAACTGCTGCCTATCTACTTAACCGGGTGCCTTTCAAAGGAGAATACAAGATGTTCCCTTAGGAGAAATATAGCAAGAACTTCATTTATGTCTTGAAGAATTGTGCTTAAAGCACCAGATGGTCCGTACTTACATCACAGACGACAAGCGCCTTGAATCAGCTTGTTCTCGTCAGAAGTTAAAAATCAAATGTTCCAAGAAAGACTGTGATGGTACTTGTGGCAAGTATTCCCGGAAGAAGAAACACTACAAGAAGTTTTGGATAAAGAAATCCAAACATGGCTCCAAGCATTTCCGGAAAAAGAAGAAATGGCAATACCTACGCAAAAGGAAGGATCGCACAAGCCACAAAAAATCAAACCGTTGCTACATTTGCAATCAGAAAGGACATTTTGCCAAAAATTGCCCTCAAGCGAGAAAAAGTCAGAATCATCTAATTCATCACATTGAGAACGAAACAGGTATTTCTCTTGAAAATGATGATATTGAATCCTTATTCTCTGCTAATGAAGAGCCATCTGAACAAACTCTTTGTGTCATTCCCTTTTACCAAACTTCCAGTGAGACTGAGTCAGACTTAGAGTCTGAAGATATTTTCCATATATCATCATCATCCCCAGAACCAAACCTTGACATATTTTCAAGTCAAACTCACTGTCCCCATTTCCCTGTAAAAATCCTCACGTCAAAGTTTGCCAAACCCATCACTGTTATTGCTCTCATTGACACAGGAGCAAGTTGTTCAATATTAGACACCAAAGTTCTTCCTGAAGAATTCTGGACTCCTTATACCCGATATTTCAATTCTGCTTCAGGAGATACTTTCTCCACAAATGTCAGAACCACTCCTGTAACTGTCCAGTTCTTCTCGTAGTGCTCCATAACTGCAAAAATCTTTGGATCAAACCTTCCCAATAAAGACCTGATAATTGGGTGGGACATCATGACTCAAATCTCTCAGCTTCGCATAATTCCTAGAAGAGGTCTTAGATAAAAAGATCAATTCTCTGAGTTCATTAATATTCAGAGACTCTTTTCCATTCAGATGAGTCTACTAGATCTAATTATGCAAAAGTTGCTAGAATCTTGTTCAGAATCCCATTCAGAATTCGCTCAAAAGTGTTCCCATCCTTTATGGGAAAATCCCGAGTTCTTTGTTCGCATTCCTTTTAAGAAAAATGAAGACATAAACCCAACCAAGGCGAGTCACATGGAAATGAAGCCAGAACATCTGGCTTTAGCTTAAAGGGAATGTTCGGAACTATTGCAACAAGGCCTTATTGAAATCTCCGATTCATAATGGGCTTGTGAAGCCTTTTATGTCAATAAGCGTGCCGAGCAAAATAGAGGAAAAATGAGATTGGTGATCAACTATCAACCTCTCAATCTTTTCCTCCAAGATGATAAGTTCCCTTTACCATCTAGAGATTCTCTCTTTAGTGGTCTAACCAAGGCCCACATCTATTCCAAATTCGACCTCAAAGTCGGATTTTGGCAATTGGGCATCCATCCTGAAGACAGATCCAAAACAGGATTCTGTATCCCGAACCAGCACTTCCAATGGAAAGTTCTTCCTTTTGGCTTAAAGGTAGCACCATTCCTTTTCCAAAAAGCCATGTGTCGCATTTTCCAACCAATCCTATCAAGTGCAGCAGTGTACATTGATGACATTTTGCTCTACAGTCCTGATGAACAGTCACATTGTCAACTCCTTGAACAGTTTGCAGAAATCGTGAAAAAGCATGGTATTATGTTTTCTCAAAGAAAGATGAATATTGCCTAAACAGAAATCGAATTCCTAGGGATGCACCTTAACAAAGGTACATACTATCCAGGGCCACATATCGCTCAAGAATTATTGAAGTTTTCTCAAGATAACTTCACGACAAAGCAAGTTCAGCAATTTCTTGGGATAATTAATTATCTCAGGGTTTTTGTCCCAAACATTGCAAAGCTTCTAATTCCTTTGCAATCCATGCTTAAGAAGAATTCCTTACCTTGGGGAAAAACTCAGACTAAAGCAGTCGTTGAACTTAAGGAGATTATGCAGAATCTCCCACCATTGCAAACTGACGCCAGTGATGAATACTGGGCAGCCATCCTGTTCGAAGAAATTGATGGTAAGAGACATCTTTGTGCTCACAAATGTGGAAAGTTTTTCCAAGCTGAAATGCATTACCATTCCACCTTCAAAGAAATCTTAGCAGTAAAAAATGGAATCAAAAAGTTTGAGTTTCATCTCATCGGCCACCACTTCCTGGTAGAATTAGATATGGCATCTTTCCCTTAGATGACCAAGTTTAAACAAAAACAGATTCCAAATTCCCAACTACTTCGATGGGCTGAATGGTTCTCAAAATACTCCTTTGAAACTAAGCATATTCTTGGAAAGAAGAATGTACTTGCTGACTTCTTATCAAGGCCAAAAGCACCAACCGAAATCAACATGTACATCAAGAGGCCTGCTTTCCATATGCTCAATCATGGAGTGAAATACAAAATGGAGAACATCAAAGATTCGCAAAGCTGGAAATACCCCCACGAGATTATTCAGCAAATCCAGAACGACAGTCTTGCTGAGAACTTGGAGAACCTCATGTGGCAAAGCCACACAGACCTATTTAGATTCAACGGAGGTTTGATTCTTTATCCTTTTGGGTTAAATATGGATTATCCATTCATTCATCCTTTTATCTGGAAGGAAGATGATTTCCCTGAACAGCTCAAAACGTTATTGTGGTACTTAACCAATAAGTACCTAATAGCTTTTGAAATTCCAACCAGAAGATTCATTGCCAACCTCACAAGGATATTTTTGCTTGGAAGAAACATCGAAAAAGAATGTGATAGAAATCTTTTAGATTTTCTAAATTGGTTCTATCATCCTACATGTTGGAAACAAGACTTGGAAAAAAAACTGAGATCCAAGACGCCGAATCCTGAGGTCCACACCATCCTGTTTTTCCGACGTCCATGGAATTTCTGCAGAAATAATGGTAGTATTCTCGATGCACCACTAGAAATAGGAACCACATCCTATAAACCTAACTTGAATAGCCGAGAAGCCCGGATTTACAAATCTTATTCGAGATCTGTTAGGCTTTGTGAAAATCTCTCCATGGCTTTCTAAATTCCTCTTCTTCTCCAGCCTGGTAGGATCCTTCAAGAAATGTAGCTTGGGTAGGTTAGAAATGTTTCCATCCTGGCATCTCTAAGTGTCTCTAGGCTCTGAATTAAAGGGCTGAGTGGTTTTCTGCTAAAAGGCTATCCCTGAAGGGCTTGAACGGGATGCATACCTGCAGGAAATTTACTCTCCTTCCCTGATTCTAAGTCTAGGTCCATTTATGGAGAAAACCACTCAACCCCGTTCAAGCCCTTCAGGGACAGCCTTTTAGCAGAAAACCACTCAGCCCTTTAGTTCAGAGCCTAGAGACACTTAGAGATGCCAGGATGGAAACATTTCTAACTTACCCAAGCTGCATTTCTTGAGGGATCCTACCAGGCTAGAGAAGAAGAGGAATTTAGAAAGCCATGGAGAGATTTTCACAAAGCACACACTTTATTTCATGGGACTCTACCCAAAACATTACACCCTCCTTGCCTTATCTAGGCAATAAGAGGTCACAAGGACACACACGGGGACCTTACTCACGGGTCCAGATACAAAGAGAGGCACCGGAAACTTCCGGGAGGGAATTATTCGCACATTATGAACAGTAATTGTACTATGAACAGTACTTTCCCTAGCCTAGTGCTACAGTAAGAGTGAACAGTGACCTTGCTACAGTGAAATTGTACGGACTCAACGGTCTTGTCCGTCACGAGCATTGTAGCTACAGACTGAGTCATCTGAGCTGTCTTCTAGGAGAAGTTCCTCGTATTTCTGTTCAAGGGCTTCAAGGTCTTCAAGTGAGAGGAATTGATTCAGCCTTCGTGATGAGGATGCTTGTTCATGAGCCCAATGTGATGCTTCTTCTTCAGCCCAGTTTGTATTTTCATCTTCTTGAGGGTCGACAGGAATTCTTGGCTGAGGCCAATTGGATGGCTGTGCATAGAAAGATGTGTCCATGCTTTGGAATTGTTCGTAGGGATCCTGGGACAGAGGTCCTCCAAAGCGTGCATAAGGGTCCTGGGTGGATTGGACAATGTCATCTTCGCTTGTCATTTCAAGCTCTTGGGACGATGTGCCTTGTCTGTATTGTTCGAGTGCTTCCTTAGCTTCTGGCACTAGGTCATAATGATCCCACATAGTGGGTACATTATTCCAGACATCTTCGGGAATAGTTTTGTTTTCCTGGCACAGGATTCTCTAGAGTTCTCGGTATTCATGTTCACAAAGTCTAACAGATCTCGGATAAGATTTGTAAATCCGAGCTTCTCGGCTATTCAAGTTAGGTTTATAGGATGTGGTTCCTATTTCTAGTGGTGCATCGAGAATACTACCATTATTTCTGCAGAAATTCCATGGACGTCAGAAAAACAGGATGGTGTGGACCTCAGGATTCGGCGTCTTGGATCTCAGTTCTTTTTCCAAGTCTTGTTTCCAACATGTAGGATGATAGAACCAATTTAGAAAATCTAAAAGATTTCTATCACATTCTTTTTCGATGTTTCTTTCGAGCAAGAATATCCTTGTGAGGTTGGCAATGAATCTTCTGGTTGGAATTTCAAAAGCTATTAGATACTTATTGGTTAAGTACCACAATAACGTTTTGAGCTGTTTAGGGAAATCATCTTCCTTCCAGATAAGAGGATGAATGAATGGATAATTCATATTTAACCCAAAAGGATAAAGAATCGAACCTCCGTTGAATCTGAATAGGTCTGTGTGGCTTTGCCACATGAGGTTCTCTAGGTTTTCAGCAAGACTGTCGTTCTGGATTTGCTGAATAATCTCCTGGGGGTATTTCCAGTTTTGTGAAGCTTTGATGTTCTCAATTTTGTATTTTACTTCATGATTGAGCATATGGAAAGCAGGCCTCTTGATGTACATGTTGATCTCAGCTGGTGCTTTTGGCCTTGATAAGAAGTCAACAAGTACATTCTTCTTTCCAGGAATATGCTTAGTTTCAAAGGAGTATTTCGAGGACCATTCAGCCCATCGAAGCAGTTGGGAATTTGGAATCTGTTTCTGTTTAAACTTGGTCATCTGAGGAAAAGATGCCATGTCTAATTCCACCAGGAAGTGGTGGCCGATGAGATGAAACTCAAACTTTTTGATTCCATTTTTTACTGCTAAGATTTCTTTGAAAGTGGAATGGTAATGCATTTCAGCTTGGGAAAACTTTCCACTTTTATGAGCACAGAGGAGTCTCTTACCATCAATTTCTTCAAAAAGAATAGCTGCCCAGTATTCGTCACTGGCGTCAGTTTGGAGAATCCTTTTGCCTGTTGATGGTATTTGTAATGGTGGGAGATTCTGCATAATCTCCTTAAGTTCAGCGACTGCTTTGGTCTGAGTTTTTCCCCAAGGTGGGGAATTCTTCTTCAGCATGGATTGCAAAGGAATCAGAAGCTTTGCAATGTTTGGGACAAAAACCCTGAGATAATTAATTATCCCAAGAAATTGCTGAACTTGCTTTGTTGTGAAGTTGTCTTGAGGAAACTTCAATAATTCTTGAGCGATATGTGGCCCTGGATAGTATGTACCTTTGTTAAGGTGCATACCAAGAAATTCGATTTCTGTCTGGGCAATATTCATCTTCCTTTGAGAAAGCATAATACCATGCTTTTTCACAATTTCTGCAAACTGCTCAAGGAGTTGACAGTGTGACTGCTCATCAGGACTGTAGAGCAGAATATCGTCAATGTAGACGGCTGCACTTGATAAGATTGGTTGGAAGATATGACACATGGCCTTTTGAAAGAGGGATGGTGCTACCTTTAAGCCAAAAGGAAGAACTTTCCATTGGAAGTGCTGGTTCGGGATACAGAATCCTGTTTTGGATCTGTCTTCAGGATGGATGCCCAATTGCCAAAATCCGGCTTTGAGGTCGAATTTGGAATAGATGTGGGCCTTGGTTAGACCACTAAAGAGAGAATCTCTAGATGGTAAAGGGAACTTATCATCTTGGAGGAAAAGATTGAGAGGTTGATAGTTGATTACCAATCTCATTTTTCCTCTGTTTTGCTCGGCGCGCTTATTGACATAAAAGGCTTCACAAGCCCATTGTGAATCGGAGATTTCAATAAGGCCTTGTTGCAATAGTTCCGAGCATTCCCTTTGAGCTAAAACCAGATGTTCTGGCTTCATTCCCATGTGGCTCGCCCTAGTTGGGTTTATGTCTTCATTTTTCTTGAAAGGAAGGCGAACAAAGAACTCTGGATTTTCCCATAAAGGATGGGAACACTTTTGAGCGAATTCTGCATGGGATTCTGAACAAGATTCTAACAACTTTTGCATAATTGGATCTAGTAGACTCATCTGAATGGAAAAGAGTCTCTGAATATTGACGAACTCAGAGAATTGATCTTTATATCTAAGACCTTTTCCAGGAATGATGCGAAGCTGAGAGATTTGAGTCATGATGTCCCACCCAATTATCAGATCTTTATTGGGAAGGTTGATCCAAAGATTTTTGCAGTTATAGAGCACTGAGGGAAGAACTGGACAGTTACAGGAGTGGTTCTGACATTTGTGGAGAAAGTATCTCCTGAAGCAGAATTGAAATATCGGATGTAAGGAGTCCAGAATTCTTCAGGAAGAACTTTGGTGTCTAATATTGAACAACTTGCTCCTGTGTCAATGAGAGCAATAACAGTGATGGGTTTGGCAAACTTTGAAGTGAGGATTTTTACAGGGAAATGGGACAGTGAGTTTGACTTGAAAATATGTCAAGGTTTGGTTCTGGGGATGATGGTGATATATGGAAAATATCTTCAGACTCTGAGTCTGACTCAGTCTCACTGGAAGTTTGGTAAGAGGGAATGACACAAAGAGTTTGTTCAGATGGTTCTTCATCAGCAGAGAATAAGGATTCAATATCATCATTTTCAAGAGAAATACCTGTTTCATTCTCAATGTGATGAATTAGATGATTCTGACATTTTCTCGCTTGAGTACAATTTTTGGCAAAATGTCCTTTCTGATTGCAAATGTAGCAACGGTTTGATTTTTTGTGGCTTATGCGATCTTTCCTTTTGCGTAGGTATCGCCATTTCTTCTTTTTTCCGGAAATGCTTGGAGCCATGTTTGGATTTCTTTATCCAAAACTTCTTGTAGTGTTTTTTCTTCCGGGAATACTTGCCACATGTACCATCATAGTCTTTCTTCGAACATTTGATTTTTAACTTCTGGCGAGAACAAGTTGATTCAAGGCGCTTGTCGTCTGTGATGTAAGTACAGACCATCTGGCGCTTTAGGCACAATTCTTCGACACATAAATGAACTTCTTGCTATATTTCTCCTAAGGGAACATCTTGTATTCTCCTTTGTTTTCCAAAGAAAGATCTTTCAACCATCTGGGATAGTTCTTTAGGGATGGAAGTAAGGAAAACATGCTTAAGATTTGGATATGCTCCTACTTGGTAAAAAAGCTGAAGCATTATTCGATAATGCTTATCAAGATGTTTTTCTTGAAGGGAGCAGTATCTTCTCTCGAAAAACTCTCTTCTTTTTATCTCTATGAGATCAATGGGTTTTCCCACAAAGACATGATATAAGAGAGTGATGGCATGGCTGAAATTAGGTGACATCAGAAAATGGATCTGGTCTTGTTCTGAAATTGATTGCCACCAGAGTTTGAGGCTTCCTGTAAACCTTGTAACAAAGTTGTACATGATGTCATTCATATCATGGTTAGTGATAGACTGGGTATTCAACCAAGTATGAAATTCTTCAAGCCTTATCGGCCATTTGTGATAAGGAATATCATCAATGGTGAAGAATTGTTTTGATGCTATAGACACATGCTGAGCAGGATTGCTTGTCTGACCAATTTCTGGGTCAGAATAGTTTGATTCCATTTCATCATCTGGGGGGTCAACCATGAATATTGATGAAGTTACTGGTGCAATGGGGAGGGAATCAACTGTAGGAATTGAGAAGGATGAAGAAGAGGAGAGAGATACTGAATTTGATTCAGTATCATGAGAAGTTTGTTCTATTGGGAGTAGAATCTGTTTTTCTGGAATAACAGGATCAGGCTGTTGAATAACAGGGTCAGGTTCCTGAGTACCTAAATCCTTTAGAAAAGATTCTAATGGATTTGATAGCATCATCTGATTTGGCCTTTCTCTTATAACAATGAAACTTGATTTTGTAGGCGGTATCTTTTCTTTCCCCTTTTCCTTCTGCAAGGCCTTGAGGCGATTTCGTATTTCTGCCATATCTAGTTCTCGTCTGTAGGGATCTTCTGGAATAGTGGCAAAAATAGACATCTGTGGCGGTGGGGGTAAATACCCGGTTTTAACAGGAGGTGCTAATGGGTCGAACGGTCTGAACCTCCCTTCTTCAAGAAGTTGGATATGCTTCTTGAGCTTCTCTATTTCTGGCTTTGGACTTTCAAGATAATGGTACCCAAGATGTTGTCTTGATTCTAAGGCGTGAAGCATTTTCTAGAATTCAGAAAGTATCTTTTTGGTACTTTCATCATACCTTCGGAGCTCTTGTTGCACATTTCCAATTTTGGAGTCAATTGCCTTGAAGGCATTGTTTTGTGCCAACAGAGTCTCTGATTGCCAATTTAGAACAGCTTCAGCGGCAGGGGTATTTTTCTGTCTCCCATGTTCATCCACGTTAGTGGGAGTAGGGATTTTAGGAACATGGCGGTATCTGCCATGAGGATCAATAAACTCTTATGCAGCAGGGAACGAGAGTTTAGAACTTTCCTTGACAAAAGGAGGAAAGTCGGTATCCTGGAACATAGCGATAGAAGAAGTGGGTGGTGCTTCTTCTGGAACTTCAAGGGGGTAAGAGTGCTTCTTAGCCCATTTGAGTATTGGCTTATAAAATGGAGAGAGGGCTTGCTTCTTCTGGGGAGGAGATGGTGGTGGTGTTTTTGGTGGATCTAGTAAGGCTTGGGATGTAGTACTGCAGGAAATTTACTCTTCTTTCCCTGATTCTAAGTCTAGGTCCATTTATGGTATCAGAGCCATGGTTTCGTTTTTGATATTATCCATTCCATGCGCTTGATAGGTGAATCCAGAGCTGAGAAGATCTCTTCTCATCATGTCTACAGAACCAGAAATCCTCGAAGCACCAGTTTCTCTTGCTCCCTCATCTTCATCTTCAACACCTCCAGAATTTCGTGTTTCTAATGCTTCTAAGATAGATTATCTTTATGAAGTCTCTCTTAGTGATGAAACCAAGATTTCTGAAACCCAACTCCCCCTCATGAACCCTTATTCTGCTTTTGCCAAACCAAACTCATCATTTTCACCCATCCGCTCCATCCGCCAGCTTATTCACCAAACCCCAAAGCAAGTAAAGGAGTACGTCCAGTCCTCCAAATTCGACCAGCATCCTATTCCTGCTACTGAAAAGGAGTACTTTGTTACTCTCCAGATCCCTCTGAATTTCCCAGACAATGGGCTCAACAGGGATACACTCATGTCCATTATGGAGCTGTTCGTCTTGCTCTCACTTTCCATGGTATGGACAGGTAGAAAACCGGACTTAAGTTTTCTTAAGCCATGGGGTTGTGCTGCCTATACTCATGAGCCCTCTCATAAGTTTGGGAAATTGGGTCCCAGAAGAAAGAAGAGTATTTTCATAAGATACTTTGAACACTCGAAAGGGTATGTGTTCATAGGTGAACAGGAAAGTGGGATTATAACTGAATTTGAATCACGAGATGTCACATTCTTAGAGAATGAATTTCCTAAGAAGGACGAAATAGGTGAAGATTACTCCCTATTTGAAATCTTGGATCAAGATAATGATATTAGTGGAGTTCGTCCAAGTGGGAGTAACATGAGAAGTGATGAATTTAATTCAACTCATTCTCAATTACAACCACATGATGAGATGATATCGTCATTATCTAATCCGAGTGGGAGCATGATGGGGAATGATGTGCAAAGTGTACAATCTCCCATACGACGAACAAGTCGCAAAAGTATTCCCCGTCGACGTTTGGACATCGGAGGGGAAACTTTTATGGTTGCTCCACAAGATGAGGATGAGCCAAGAAATATTAATGAGGCTCTAACTTGCCCTAATAAGGAAAAATGGATTCATGCAATGGAAGAGGAGATTGAGTCAATGAAGTCAAACCAAGTTTGGAAACTGGTTGATCTTCCAAAAGGACGCAAAGCTATTGGGAACAAGTGGGTTCTCAAAATAAAGCGTAAAGCTGATGGCTCGATTGAAAAGCATAAGGCTCGCCTTGTGGCGAAGGGGTATAATCAACAGGAAGGAATTGATTATGAAGAAACATTTTCTCCTGTAGTGAGATTTACCTCAATTCGCATTATTCTGGCAATAGTGGCTAGTATGGATCTTGAGTTACATCAAATGGATGTAAAGACTGCTTTCCTCAATGGAGAATTAGAGGAAGAAATATATATGGAACAACCTGCTGGTTTCATAGTGAAAGGCCAAGAAGAAAAGGTATGTCGACTTTTGAGGTCGATATATGGCCTTAAGCAGTCGTCAAGACAATGGTATATACGTTTTCATAATGCCATAATGGCATATGATTTTACAATGATAGATGAGGATCATTGTGTATATATCAAAAGATCCAAAGATCAATTTGTGATCATATCATTATATGTTGATGATATACTAATTGCCGGAAGCAATATGGAGTTTGTTAATACTGTCAAGAGTTGGTTGTCTTCCAACTTTGAGATGAAGGATATGGGTGAGGCTGCATACATTCTTGGAGTTAAGATTTCAAGAGATCGTTCGAAGAGATCGTTATCTCTTTCGCAAGAAACATATATAAATAAGGTTCTTGAATGATTTCGTATGCAAGATTGTAAACCCATAGACACTCCTATTGCAAAAGGTGAAGGATTGAGCCATAGACTGTGTCCAAGGACTCCACAAGAGAAGGAACAAATGAAACATGTTCCTTATGCTAGTGCTGTTGGGAGCTTGATGTACGCTATGATGTGTACAAGACCGACATATGTTTTGCAGTTGGAATGGTGAGTAGATACCAATCCAATCCAGGTCCAGCACATTGGAAAGCCGTTAAGAGAATACTGAGGTATCTGAAGGGAACTGCTGATTACAAGTTGAATTACCAAGGAAAGGATCTGCGACTTGAAGGCTATTCAGATGCTGATTGGGGAGGAGATTTAGATGAAAGAAAATCTACCTCTGGATTTGCTTTCTTACTGAGCAATGGCGCCATATCATGGAGTAGTAAGAAGCAAACGTGTATAGCCTTATCCACGATGGAAGCTGAGTTCGTGGCATTATCAGCAGCAGTACAAGAAGGAGTTTGGCTTAAGAGATTTTTGGATCATTTAGGTGTTATTGAGAAAGCTGCAAATCCATTATTGGTTAACTGTGATAGCCAAGCAGCTATAGCGTACACCAAAGATCCAAAATATCATGGCAAGACCAAACATATAGATACCAAGTATAACTTTGTCAAAGATATGGTTGCACGAAAGGATGTGAACTTACAGTACATATCTACGCATAGAATGGTAGCAGATCCTATGACAAAGCCAATACCTAGAGATGTGTTTTGTGGTCATGTAAAATCTCTAGGATTGCGTAGAGTCTGATGTACTGGATTGTAATTTCCCTGAGTTGTTCACATTTATGAACTTGTGTTTTTTCATTATTAATGCCTATGAATCTTTGTTTGATCTTTATGCATCTTAATGCTCAGTGCATTACTTTAAGTTGAGAAAGTATGTCGGACAGATATAAGATTGGCCCACTCACACGGGTAATCGCCTCTATTTACTGTGTGATAAATAGAGATGAGACGGTTTTTAAGCTTATTATCTAGGTGATAATTGAGAGCTCAAGCTTAAAATATATATGTCGCCTTAACTAAGTGTTAAGATGAGGACATGATATGTACTATGTCCGAAAGTAAAATACCCCACATATTTTACTTTATCTATCTATGATGCCAGATGTGAGTTCTGATGAATTTTGTGAATGAGTAGATACGTGAACTCAAGTTAGACATTGGGTATGTCTGAACTATCATCTGTACGGTATTGAAGGTGTAGACATACGCTCCATGGGAAAGGAGTTAATACCGTAATACGTATTTCATACTACGTATGCATGAGACGACCAATAAGAGTGGCAAAAGTTTGATCTCAACTTTTATGCTGTGTGAGACTCTTGAGGAAAAGAGTTCCTCAATTTGAGTGCCCTCATGACTCTTACTTATTCTCAAGATTTTTATTTAGTGTTTGCTATCTTAGGATGTTGCCAATGGTCATGAGTTGATTCGATCTAATGGGACATTTCTAGAAAAGCAAGCTGAACTGAAATTGAGAGTTTGAAGGAAAGAGGAAGATCGATTTTGGAGAATCACATTGTAGTTTTGTATTCACCGGTTAACCAATTATGACTGTCTTTGTGATAATCATAATTGTGAATACATATATATATATCATTGTTTAAAAGAGATCAAGAGAGATATAAATGTGATCGATCGATCTAGGGTACTGCATACTAAATCTACTCAGAGTGTGATGCTCATTATGAGCTGCTATATATTCCTAACAGATGTATGACAATGAGCTCTCAAAGTATGCTGGTCGCACGGATTATTCACCGGTATGAATGTTGAAGAGAGGTAAAGAGGATCCTGTTCGGCCCACCATGTGCGAGTGGGAGATGATGGTTTTATTAATTATTGTGATGGGCCTAAGTTGGCCCGTCCGCCCATGTTGGGCCTAAAAGCCTGGCCCACGAGATTAGGGCCCATGGATGGAGGGATACGTTGAAGAGTTGTAACTTTTGGGGGACGTCTTTTGCCGAAGGGACACGTCATTTGGAGAGGACGTATTTAAGGGGGAAAAGAGAGGGAGGAACGCACCTTTTGGATTTTACGTACGTTCCTCCTCCCTCTCTCCCTTGAAACACTCCAAAAAGAATAGTAAGAAAAAGGAGGCGACACTCTCTTCCCTTCAAGGCAAATTCACGTTATCAGATCGAACGGGATCAGTTTCTCTTCCTCATATCGGCGTTGGTGTTTAATCTGTGGCTAACAAGGTACGTTCGATTCTGTGATGTGCCTTAGGATCGGTGATACATGTGATTTTCCCGGGCTCATCTTCTGCACTCGTTTTAGGGGTTCAATTTAGTGTCGAATCTGGTTTTTGGAAATCCGATATTCTCATGTTATTGTGATGAATTGATCGGTACGTTTACAGATTTCTAGTGCAAGGGAGACAGACAGAAGATATGAAAAGTTGTCTGTCAAGAAAGATTCCAGCACATCGACAGGTCATATATTTGTCGACACTGCTTTCTATTCAAGGAATGATGTTGTTCTTTGGCCCTATCATCCAAGGGAGGCAAGAGTTCTGTCCTTCTGCCGATTGGGATTTTCAAATGCAAGGACATGGTACGTTACTCCTTGTAATTGAGGTCTAGAGACTCATGAAACATCTTTGGAACATGGGTGTGATGAACTTTTCCTAGTTCGCTCAAAATGTTCCTCAAAACTACTAGCAAATGGTTCTTTTATGCCTTTGTATCATTTAAGAAGGTTAGATTAACACATGAGAAAATGTGCATATGCACACTGAGAAGAGAATTTATTGTGATAGTGCTTGAAACAGTAGTGACTCTCTATCCCAGTTGCTCCTTAAAGGTTCATGTGCTCATTGACGCTCAAAATGAGCTTACTCTCTCCTGGCAGCGTGAAGAAGACATGATCATGGCTTCTTTGATTTGCATTGTGGATTTTGATTGTCACAAGCTCCTAGCCTGCAAATGGAGTTAGATTGTGAAAAGAAACTTCAGTTCGATACAGAGGTAGTTACAAATTTGAATCAGTTCTTGTATTTGGATCTCTTCATGAACTGTATTCATATGATTTGCTGTACATTTTATTATCAGCAAAAATATTATTTGTCTTGAGTTGGTGGAGCTAATTTCAGGAAACATCTTTGCATAATGGACTAGTGTGCTAGAACTCTATGTGGTCTCTCATGTGATGGGACTTTTTCTCCCCTACGCAGGTTAATATTGATTTGGGAAGGTACTGTCTTGCTTCGCAAGAACTTAATTTCAACTCTTTCATTAGTGATAGTTTGGTGAATTACTTCACTCGAAAGTCGCCTTTCCCAATGTTGGATAAATTCATAGAATCTGTAGCCTCAATTGGAACTGTATCAGGTGATCGCTGTAGTTTTATTTTTAGATAAACAGAGTGATGAATCATTTCAGTTGCTTCATAGTTCATAGAATTCTACCTGAGACTGTGTAGGATATTAAAGTTAGCGACCTGAAAGAATTTTAATGGGACTGATATGTCTTATTTGGAAAGAAGCTAATGATTCGCACTTTCCCCTTTCATGTGGAGTAGTGTCAAGAAAGTGATCTGGTTTAAAAGCCCTATCGTTTCTTCTTCTTTTCCCCTGTAATGCTGATGAATCTGTCACAGTATAGGTAAAATTCAAAGCTGGTACTGGTTCTCACGGCATGAACTTATGGTTTCTAGCATGTCAAGGAACAGGTTCTGTGAGCCTATAGGCACAGAGCACAGAGGATTCATGGATTATGCTATGTCTTTTCAATGGGAAATTATTTGTGTTGAATCGTACTCTGAGTCTTACCTTTAGTAAAGACACCAGCTTATTTTCTTCCCCATTTTGACTGGCCTAGTAATCTATGTTGCTGACCTGATTCGGGCTGTATATTACCAGTAACGTCACGATCTTGATTGCAAAGATGCAGAAAATTTCTGCCCAACATTTATCCATTTAAAACCTTTTTTCTTTTATGTGTGAAAATGAAGGTAAAGTGAGCTTAGTAATAGCCCAGCTTACTGCTCTCCGCCACATCTGATCCCGGAGGATATTGTGCCTGATTTATCAGCATTCTTTGATTCTGGCAAATCCTCCTGATATAACTAATAACGTGGTAGACATTGATGCGGTTGACATTGATAAAAACACGACAAATTGCTCCCCTATGGATGCTTGGTGGCTTGAAGCCATATGAGTCGCAAATGCTATAGAAAACCAACAGGTCATGGAGTACGACCACAAGGCAAGTCATCCACTTTACTTATTTGTGCAAAAATCTTTTAGGATGTTTCGACAGGTCATGGAAGACGAGGACAGGTGGATAGATGTAGAAATTAATACACCTTAGGTTGAGCTCTGAGCTTGAGCTCAACCATTCAAACGGGGCTCATAGTTGCAATAATTTGGGAGGAAAGTCGGTCCTGCTTAATTCTTCAGCTTGCAGACTTGAACAAGGGTAGCACTTCATGGATCCTTTCAATTCAATCGCATCAGGAAAAGAGCAACAGGCTGAAAGAAATTGCCGAGAAGATGTGATTATCAACCAAAGTACTCTGAGCTCCGATGTTTGGTTTGAAAATTACTTTTGCTTCGCTGACGGTTCTTCAGAAGAGCTATGTTATTCAAGACGAAACATCAAGTCGCGACTGCTCACAGATGGCAAGAGTTTCATTTTAGGGAAAATTCAAGGTTGATTCAGCCACGAAAGTAGGAACTTTAAGATTTTTCATTTCAGAAACCTCTGTTCTTGCTCACTACTTCGGGTTCACTCATGCGATGATAATTGGTTTGAGCAGAAGCTCTTACTATTTAAGTTTTTCCATTTTGTGCCATATTTAATTAGGTGCCTTGATGCTTTTATCATGGCACTTATTTTAGGTACAAAGCAAAGTTCTCCAATTAGTGGTACATTTTCGCCCTTGCACCTCACGAATTTGTTCTTTCTTTGAGGTTGATGGCTACAATAACCTTTTTGTATAAACTCATTCAGGTTGCTGCATCTGTTACAGGTATAGCACCCGGTCCGATGCCAAAAAAATTTTAAGAATAGGTAGAATGTATTCTAATGGAAACAACATATATTGAACCGTGATCTAATTCCTTTGTAAATATACCATTAATTGCGATTTAGGCGTTCCCAGTACATAGGGCCCAATAGTCAACCGAGACACTGGACAACATAAATTATGGCCTAAAGACAGGCGTTCACAAATATGAGGACTGGTAATAATGCGGTCAATACATTGTACCCTAATCCAACAATAAACAGTAATAGAAGTGGTAAGATGAGTGGTTTATTAGAAAAATGAGCATCACGTGAATCGCAATTCACAACACGAGCAAAACTTACAAACATGCACAAAAGTACAACATACTCAAAGCGCACAGAGATAAACTCCAATCTTATTCTCTTTGAAACTTTGTTCCTTCAATGAAACTAGTGTTCTTTCGAGAAAGATTCTCACACTAACGTGGCCATGGCAGGGTGCCTTGAGGGGATTTTCAGCTTGTTATTAGTGTGAAACTGGACTGCAGCTCGTAGTCTACCTAAGCTCAGCTAATCTGGCGCGTCAACATTTTATATTAATTCTCTAAAAAAAAGTACCAAATACTATCTTGCTATTATAAAAATAATGGATAATTGCATATATGGTTCATAAACTAAGCCTCAATATAAAATATAATCCCTTAACTTTAAATTTATTCAATGTGACTCTTGAAGCACAATGTGCGATTTCCTTATAAAGTCAAGGAGTGTTGATCTTACCCACATAGGTGCAATTATGAGGTGAAACCTGAATGAGCTTGGATAAAGTACAACGATTAGTTGTCTACCCACTTCTTCGTCAAATCATTGGCTTTTCTCAACCTGAAAAGAGAAACACTCGTTAGAGGGTGATAATAATAACAAATAAATTAAGAGAATATCAACTGAAATGAAACAAAGAGATAAGCACAAAAATCTTAATAATTGACTAATCAATTAAGGGTTGGATGATTCATAGAACAATACATTTTAGGTATTTTGTTGGTTATTCAATGATAATAGTATGATTCAAATATAAAGAAAAACAATGTTGACAAAATTTCTATTCTATCCATGAAGTAGGGTCCATTAAATTTAAAGTGGTTGCACAATGTGTTTAGTTTTAAAACGAAGAAAAAAAAATGCAAATCACGTGGTAAACATACCATCCAAAAGCAAACATATTCTAAATTGCTATTGAAAAGTTAGATAAATGTGTCTATTCAATCATACTATTTAAAGAAGAGGTGTCTGCATATGGGTTCGAGTGTATCTCAACCTTGAGTGGCGCTCTCCTCAGCTGTACGACCTCGTCCGATGACAGCACCCTTCTCAGCCCCTCCACATCCCCCTGCAGCATCGCCGCCATCGGTGCCCCTACCTGGTTGTCGCTTCACATGTGATGCATCGTTAATCTTGTGCATGGAGGCAGTGAAAAGGGCAGTGATTGAGGGAAGGGCACTCAGCGTTGGTAGTTTATTTGTAAAATAAATAAGAGGTGTCTTGTATCACATTGAAAAAATACATGAACTAAATTGGCATTAATTCTCAAATATAATTTTTATTTTCATTTATTAAAATATGAATTTATAATTATAATGAAACCAATGTGTCCTATTGAAACAACTTGATTATTCATAATAGAGTTATGCTTATTTTGTTATTATTTAATTTCGAATTTATTATTTTTGCTTAATGGTTATTAGGCACTCTCGCAACTTTTGAAAGTTTGTGTTTATTCAGACATAATTTCTTAATCTTTAGAAGGTTATATTTGTGCAAACATAACTTCTTCATCTTTGAAAGGTTGTATTGGTTCAAATATATTTATTCAACATTTCTATTGAATACTTTTCATAATTTTCAATTATCCTTTCTATGATATATAGTCATTGTTTTTAATTGTTTCCCTTTGAGAGTTCCTGGAGAAATACCAAAATGACTATTTAGTATTCTTATATGAGACTTTGTTGTATCTGGAGGATTTTTGCCAGTAATCATTAACAATATTATGGGGCAAATAATTCTTTAAAGAGAGTGTTATCATACCTCAAAGATTGACTCCATTTTTCTTCCCATTGATTTTTCCCCAACATTCAGTGCATGTTCACTATGTGGAACATGAACCTAAGAGAAGAAAAAAGAAAGAAAGAAAAGAAAAGAAATCAAAATAAGTTATAGAATTTTTCACATTGACGTCATTTTGAGTGAAATCGTACATATCGGATTGATGGTCATGCCACGTAGGATAGCCTGCGTTGACTGGAATTCTACATCAAAATTTTCCAATCTAAATTGGCTGACCAAATAACATTAGAAAATCATTAAAATATTTATGACTGTATGGGTCAAATTGAAAAGTTCATAACTAAATTGGGATCCGCACATTAAGTTTATGACTTTTTTGATAATTTTTCTTACAAAAGCATATCTTTGTGAAAGTATACATTCTATTTTTAAAATAAGTAAAGCTATACCCCTCTCTTTTTTTTTTCTTTTTTCTTTTTTTGTCAAATACAAATACAATTTCATTCATTCAAAAACAATAACTACACGAGTGAAGTCAACAAGAATCAATACATGATAAATCCCAAAGAGGTAGGGGTTGCCTTGACATCCAATTGAAGGGGAGAGTCCCTTTTCGATGGGTTTTGGTAATTCAATTTGCGACTTGGTTAGTTTCCTGTGGGCAATGGGATAGGGGAACACCTTCTAATTGGGTTAGTAGTGCATTGCATTCCTCAAAGAGACATCTCAAAGCCCATGGGCTCAAACTCAGTTCAGCAATGAATCTATCAATATACTGATTGTCAGATAGAACACATGTTAGACATAAATTAGTGATTCTAATCACGCATCAAAGAACAAAATTCCAGTGTTGATTAGAATCATATGCGGAAAAACCGGATAAAAAATAAAACTGCCCTCCAGCTATTGTTTGAACTTGTGCTCGTCGGAAATTCACTGAAATTCGATGATATCATGGGCATACTTTACTAACCTAATCCCCTCGCGTACTAATGATGTATTTTCGAATGAGAGAGTTTGTGTTAGATCTTGTGATTGCCCTTACAAAATGAATGATCAAAGTGGTTATCAAATGAGTGGTTGTCACAAAGAGGTACGAAATGTGCAAAACCGCATGTGAAATAACTGTTACTTAAAAAGAGAAAACGTGGGTCAAACCCAATGGATAAGTTTTTATTTCAAAAACTATATACCTATACGTGGGATCACATTATAGATAACAACACCCACATGCACCACATATTCCTCCTTCAGCTTAGACGCCTCCCGCAACTAGAGCAATGCTTCCTTCATTGCAAGGGCTTTGATTTCGAGTGGAGAAGAATTTCATATGAATAAATGATAGGCCTAGAGAGATTATTTGTTAAGGATTTGGCAATAAATGCATATGCTACCGTTTCATTTTTCATAACAAAAGTTCCATTTGATACTTAATAAAGGATTCTCTTCTTTTCTCTCTTCTTGTGACATTTTCTTGTTCTATAATTTTTCCTTTGCATGTCCTTTAACGTTTTTTTTTTTTACCTTTTTTAATTCTTCCGCGCAGGGCTCCCGTTTACCTCCTCTTCCATCCCATTCTGGTGATTTCTCCTGTAACTCTCCTCGTGAGAAATGGCTGTGGATATAGCCTCCCCTCCCGATTAGTTCATCCCTTTTCCCCTGTTTTGATCCCAAATACGCAAATCAGCTTGAAACCCTAACCTGTCTTTCCCAGTTTTTTCTAGTGTAATCAATAACCTGCAGAGCTCCCTTCATTTCCAAACCATTCACAGCATCCAATCCGAACCCTACCTTTCTCGCCCAATATCCCCCGCACTGCATCTTTGTAAATTTGGGGTTAAACTCCATTCAGCCATGGAGGGCAACCAGGAAAACCATCTCCGATTGTTGGCTCTTTGTAAACAGATGGGAGATTTATGGGCTACTGATGATATCACGGAACTGAATGGATGCATCCCTGAGGTACATAAACAGACTGGTGAGTATCTATTATATGGAAAATTGTTCTCGAAACCTAATGTCAATTTCCCAGCATTCTGGGATACAACGAAAAGGGCTTGGAAGGTAGAAGAGGTTAGGTGTGAGGTGATTGAACCAGGTTTCTTTGTATTCATCTTTAACTCGGAGGAAGAACATTAAAGAATTCTGCAAACAGGCCCTTGGTCTTTCTCAAGCCATCTGTTAGTCCTATGTGAAGGGGACCCTACCATTCCCGAGCACTGCTATGAGTTCAAACATTGTTCCTTTTGGGTGCATCTGATGGGGCTTCCCAGAGCTGCTATGTCGGAGGATTGTATACGCATGATTGCTGGAAAAATGGGAGAGGTAGAGGAAGTTAGAATTGATGCTCGGAATAATAGCTCTAGAAGAATTGGCAAAGCAAGAGTAAGGCTGAATCTGTTTAATCCCCTAAAAACTGAAACAATAATTCATGTGGGTGATAGAAATTGGTGGATTGACTTTAAATATGAGAGACTACCACACTATTGTTACTCCTGTGGTTACATCGGCCATTATGCAAACTATTGCCCGACATTTCCCTACGAAGAATCTGGACTTCCTCAAGACAAACCGGGACGTTATGGATCTTGGTTGAAAGCAGAGGTGAAGACGTGCAGCCCTTGTTGGACTACCTTTTATGGGGAGATAGATCTCACCTTATCTGAAGAGGAAGTGATCCTTGAGACACCAGTTATCCCTTCCACTGGTGACTCGAACAGCAAATCATCAACGGATGGTAGCCAAGCCATTGTTCTTTATCATCCTACAATACAAACAACACCATAATTATCACTCTCAACAGAACTTGCAGCACAGAAAAAAGGCAAATGCATCTAGTAGCACTTGGAACAACCAATGGAGCATCTAATGCATGATGCAGAGATGGGGATTACAGGAGCAGCCAAATCTGGGACAAAAAAATAGATATCAAAAAAGATAAAACGATTCACCCCGTATGAGAGAAAGAGCAGTATGACAACCCTTGTGGACATGGACAAATTTATGGAAACATCAATTCAACTATGGGAAGGCGAAGCGGCAGGGGCTTTGGTGGCTAGCCCTAATAAGCCACCAAGAAAGCCATGAAGGTGCTAAGCTGGAACTGTCAAGGTTTAGGTTCTCCCTTGACAGTCTAGCACCTACGAGCCCTAGTGGCTCGCGAGAGACCTAACCTGGTTTTCCTTATGGAAACCAAAAATCAGTACCAGATGGTGAAAAATATCAAAAGAAGCCTAAAATTTTCTTCTATGTTTGTTGTTAATCCTATCGGCACAGCGGGAGGCTTGGTATTACTTTAGGATGACTTGGTACAAATTACTATTGAGCACAGCTGCCAAGAGTTCATTGATCTCTCATGTAAAGTGGCTGGAAATGGTTCTAAAATGCAGATCTCTTTCCTACATGCATCAACTAACTTCCAAGAGAGAGTATCTCTTTGGAACCTACTTTATACTAGACATGGATCAACAACAGCACCTTGGCTTTGCATTGGTGACTTCAATGAGGTGCTATATCATTGGGAGAAGATGGGCCGAAGATTAACGGAAAGATTTCGAATGACGGCGTTTCGGCACTTTGTTGACTCATGTTCTCTGATAGATATTGAAAGTAAGGGGTGCGCATTCACGTGGACAAACAAAAGAGATGGGGAAGATTCAGTCAAAAAAAGGCTTGATTGAGTCTTTTGCAACCTCGAATGGAGGCTCCTATTTCCCAGTGCCGAAGCTTTTGCATTTCCAGCAATAGGATTTGATCATATTCCCCTATTATTATGTTTAAATGCAGGTGAACAGAAAATACAGAGACTATTCAGGTTCAAGGCTTTCTGGCTAGATCATCCAGAATGTGCAACTATAGTAGACAACGCTTGGAAGTCAGAGAATTGGCAGCAAGGAGATTTGGTCCAGAAAACAAAAATGGTAACCGAAGATTTGCGAAAATGGAGCAAGGCATCTTTTAAAAATGCTTCTAAACAAATTGACCAGCTTAGCCATCAGCTCATTCAGATCATCAACAGGGCAAAAAATCAGACAGACAGGGCAGAGGAATATAATACTATCACAGAGAAAATTAGCTCATTGTGGGGCCAAGAAGAAATGTATTGGGGCATTAGATCCAGAATCAACTGGTTAAAGTGGGGCGATCGGAACTCAAATTTTTTTCACGCTACAACAATTCAGAGGAGACAAAGAAATCAAATCAAGATGCTGAAGATTGAAGAGAATAGGTGGAGTCGAGAGCCTCACGCCATTAAACAACACATTACAACTTATTACCAAGAGCTGTATAGATCTGTGGGTCCTCAGCATTATCAACCAGTTCTAGAGCATTGTCTAATTGTTGTTTCTGAGGAAATGAATGAGCGGTTAACAGCACACGTTACTATGGAGGAGGTGGAGCAAGCTGTTTTCCAAATGGGGGCAGCAAAAGTCCCTGGACCAGACGGATTAAGTGGTCTATTCTATCAGAGTCACTGGGCTACTATTCAAGAAGACATATTTCATTTAGTGGATTCCTTTTTCAAAGAAGGCAGATTCGATACAGCCCTTAATGAGACCTTTATCACACTTATTCCCAAGGTTGCAAATCCTGAAAGCATAACAGAATTCAGACCCATAAGCTTGTGCAACTTTAGTTACAAAGTCATTACAAAGGTCATGGCAAATAGACTCAAACCTTGGCTTTCATCCATTATATCCCCGAAACAAAGCGCATTTGTAGGGGGTAGGCAAATACAAGACAATATCTTTATTGTTCAAGAAGTCCTACATCAACTACGGGTTCGAAAGTGACGTCGAAAATTCCAAGTCGTGCTGAAGCTAGACATGCAGAAGGCTTATGATAGAGTTGAGTGGGACTTTTTATGTGATTGTATGAAGAAGATGGGCTTTAATGAGCACTGAGTGAATATGGTCAAATTTTGTATCTCCTCAGCTCACTTCCGTGTGTTAATTAACGGCCAACTAGGGGATTCTTTCACTCCATCTCGAGGTATTCGACAAGGGGACCCTCTCTCACCTTATTTATTCATTATTTTGGCGAATGTTCTCTCCTATATGGTGACTAATGCTATCATGGATGGGACCTTAAAGGGTATCAAATTAAATCCACACTGCCCTATCTTATCCCACATATTCTTTGCAGATGACGCTATTTTCTTCTTGGATGGTACTCTTAGGGAAGCTCAAAATCTTGCCAATATTCTAAATTGTTACTGTTTTGCATCTGGTCAGTCGATCAACCTTAACAAATATGGTGTTTTTCTTGGGGCCAGCTGTCCACAGGATTTAAAACAAAATATTGCAGCTGAACTGAGGGTTCCTATCCTAGAAAAAACTGGGAAATATTTAGGGATACCATCTGATTGGGGCCAAACTAAAAAAACAAATGCTAGATTGGATCATTGCACGGGTGGACAGAAAATTGGAGGGATGGAAAGAAATTAATATCGAAGGCAGGGAAAGAGGTGTTAATTAAAATGGTTGTTCAGACATTACCCCAATATGCCATGAATATCTTCAAAATACCTCTATCTATTTGTCGAGCGATCGAAAGAAAAATCTCAGCCTTCTGGTGGAAACAGAATGCACAGCAAAAAGGTATTCACTGGAAGAGTTGGGAAGTTTTGAAGAAGAGGAAGGCACAAGGAGGAATGGGGTTTAAAGATTTAGTGGAATTAAACAAAGCTATGTTGAGAAAACAAGCTTGGAGATTAGAGAAAGCCCCTGAGGCCTTGTGGAGCAGAATATTTAAAGGCCTCTACTTCCCTAACGGTAATCTATGGACTGCTACAGGAGGAGCCAGACCATCTCGGGGTTGGCAGTCTTTTAATAGGCCGCGATGCCCTAAAACCTGATATGAAATGGGAGGTCGGAGATGGCAAATCCATCAACTTGAGAGATTACCGTTGGTTAATGTCAGGAAGTATTGGGGGACCGGCGAATCGAGATGATCCTAAGTTAGTGGCAAAGATCATTGACCCAACTACGCACACATGGAAATATTAGATTATCACAGAGCTTTTTGATAGCCACATCTTAGAGGAAATTCAAGCAACCACACTGAGCATATTTACCAGACTTGACCGTCTAATTTGGACAGGACATAATTCAGGGGAGTATAAGATCAAAAGCGGGTATCATAAATTACGAGCAGCCAACACAAGCATAACAGAATGCCATGCATCCTCTTCATATCAGGTATCGAAACAACTATGGACAGAAATCTGGCATATACAGACGACACCCAGAATCAGACACTTCATGTGGAGTTTATGCAACGAAGGCCTCCCTACCAGAGCCAATCTATATCGGAGAAAGATCATACCTGAGCCGACATGCCCACTATGTAACCAATTTCCAGAGTCCTCCGAACACCTCTTTGGACTTTGCCTGTGGACAAGGAAAATTTGGCAGCGTTATTATACCGACATGGATGTTTCCCCAACCTCTATAACAAGAACAGACCGATGGGTGAGTGAATACCTCAGATCTGGAATCACAGTAAGTCAAAAAGCGATTTTCGCGACCACCCTTTGGCTCATCTAGAAAGCCCGCAACGCTTTGATCTTCCAAGGTAGGCGAAAAACACAAGAACAAATCGTTAATGAAGCCCTTCTCTCTCAACAGCTCTACGAGAAATGGAACCCACAGACAAAAGCAACGAGATCAGATCAGCGCACCTGGGTGCCTCCAGCTCCGGGTACCTTGAAGATCAACGTTGATTACTCTTGGCTGGCTGAGAAATTGGAGGGATCTATTGCTGGTATATGCAGAGGAGAGGCAGGGGTGTGTATCGGAGGTTTTAAGAAGAAATTTCGAGCTCAATCGGCTCAAGTGGGAGAAACCCTAGCTGTCCAACAGGCTTTACTTTGGTTGAGAAGACAACGAACTGCTCTGACAGAACTCCCGTCTGGCGCACGAACTCATCTGCTCCTCTTCCCCCGTGTGTATCTCCAGCGACTGCACTTACGCCGTGGACTCCATCTTGGGCCAAAAAGAAGTGACATGGGCCTCTCATCCGACTGTCCTGGACTGCAGAGAACTGCTGGCCCAAATGCCAAACGTTTCATTGCGATACGAAGCACGAGAATCCAACCGAGCGGCGGATTGGATTGCCAAGTCTCACAACACCGACTCTTTACCAAGAAATTGGGTTTCCCATCCCCCGCTGGAACTTTATATTAAATTATGTTTGGACTTTCAGTTTAGTTGTAATTCGGCATCCCCGTATTAATCAATGAAATATCTTTCCGACCAAAAAAAAAAAAAAACCACTCGAGAGTATGAAATTCTGCAAAAACTTGTTGGCATTTTGCCACATCAGAGGCAGATTAATTGATTAAAAGGTCAAATCCAGCCATGGCTTTCTCTTCATCCCAAGTGCACTTCACTCGAAGTCCAAAAACTGAAAACACAGTTTTGATCGAGCAAATGCTACAATTATTCGAGCACACGGAGGCCCCTTTTACCCGTCTTCGTCACTGTCAGCTCCAGACCCTAAATATCTTTGGACTAGTGCGTCTCTTTTGCAAATTGAGTTCCAGGTGTTCTTGTTCCAATTCTTCCAGGTTGGGCCGTGTGTTTCGTAAGAAATTACAGTATAAGAAAACCACTTAAATTTTTTTTAAAAAAAAATACGACGATTACATATACATAGTGGAGCTCATATTTCTAGACTAAGCATTCATGCCATAAATGAACGACACGTGTTAAGTGGCGATACTTGATAGAATGATGGTATGTTATTATTGGGGTTGCGGTCGCAATATGACTAGGAGTAATTAGGACTATGTACATGCATATTCACCTTTTCTATTTCTTTTTTTGTTTTCCTTGTGTCCCTTTCCCACGTTCTAGGACAATTGAAGACTAATCATTTACTCATTATTTGTTTCACATTCTTTCTATTTCCTTCGACATTACATTCATACGCGTCGGAAGAAGGGAGAGTTAACTAACCCTAAATGATTGTAGAAAGTTACAATGAGGTAGGCTTGTTCGGTTTGGTTCTTTGCATATGTACAAGTTTTTCACAAAATATTTCGTGTGTCCAACATATTCTAATCAAGATGTCTTACCAATGACCTTCGGTAGTGTTTAGAAGTAGTCATTAAAGCTTCAAAGTTTTAGGAAAATATCATTCCTGAAATAATTGTCGATAATCTCGTGCATTACACAGGCTATTGATCTTATGTAAGTTGATCGACAAGCCTTATCATACACATACAAAATATATATAAAATAGAGATGTTGGAGCCCCTAAACTGTTACAAAATGTGTAATTAGGCCTTCAACTAATTTTCAATCAAACAAACTAGTCCCTGAATTGCCGCGGCTACTGACTACGCAATCGGATGTTGCAGGGGATGAACTCAACAGGGTGGTGAGTGAGGCATGGAGGCCGAAGAAGAAGATGATATTCACAGAGTGATTGACGGTCGTGAGGTCATAAGAGCTTGTGAAGGCATATGTTATCCCCATGAACACTGTTGATGGTGCATTTGTTTGGAAGGAGAAATAATATGGGCTAGCCCATGGGACCGCAAGTCCTAAAACTTGTTACAAAAGTGCAGTCGAGTCTAAAAACTTGTCATAAAAATATAATTTAGTCCTAAAATTTTCAAAAAGTTCAATCGAATTCTAAAACTTCCAAAAAGTGCTAAAACTTGTCATGAAGGTCCAACCAAAATTTTATGACTTTTAATACACTTATCCCTACTTTTTTCTTTTTTGTAAACTTAGGGGCCGGAGTTACCAATAGATAGAGCTTTAATTAAAGTAGATGGACATGACGGTGTACGTGCATCAAGGAGATTAGTCGAGTTGTATATCTGAATACCCTATATTATCGAAAAGAGAACTTCCGGAAAGTTTTCCCAATCCTTCTTTAAAAACAGAATTCCGTGATGAGATAGAGCGATTCTTTTACTTTGGTTACTCCTCCGTAGGGTTACAAAGTGAGACCTCCTAGTCCTATATAGATAATTGTTTAGGCTGACTGATCTTTAATTTAACTTTCCATCACATGATTCTTAAAATGTCGGCACTTGGGTACATAAGAAAACCACATAACTGTAAATCCCATTCGACGCAGCTCTTCCAGTGTTCAGTTCTAGATCTGTCTTTGCAACTAATGATTGTGCCATATCATGACTATTTACTATTAGGGGTGATCGGGTCCAGGGTGGGTAGGGTCTAGACCTGGATCCTGTTCCCGACCCTGTTATAACCGGTTCTCTTTTTTTGGACCCTGTACCCGACCCTGTTTGCATTGGACCTTGTTCCCGACCCACCTTGTTTTTTCGGTCTGGGAACAGGGTTAACCATGTTTATATTAGAACTTGTTTTGCATACAAACAAACATCAAAATTTGAAGAGCAGCAATTTAATTTAATCCTTTCCTCCAGCCAATTTTGGCTGCTTATCCTGCCTCTTCACCAAATACAAGACCAGTATTGAATTTTGAACCAATTGGCTGCAACGCTATTCTTACATAAATCCATTTACATCTATTAGAGGAAATCAAACACAAATAAACAGATTAGTTTTCATAGTAAATCAAATCTCTCAACCATTGGTGGTGGCAAAACAGGAGCCTCAACGACAGCAAGTTCCTTTCTCACCGACGTTCCAAAGAGAAATCAAACACAAATAAAGTCTATTTACTTACCACAAAATCAGAGTTTCCACAAAATAAAGTTTATTTTCCAATAATAATGTCACTCGCCGAAGCTGTATGTTTAATAGTTGAGACAAGTGATCATTTTAAGATATAATTTTGCTTGAATATTAAAAGGAAGAGGCGAGTTTGGGTTTATAAGAGTATATTGAAGAAGAAAACCAGCAGAATAGCCTTCGCTCTCTTGCTTCTCTCACACACACCCACCCACACAAGAATTGTCTTCCTTGTGTTGTGCGTGACCAGGAAGTTGAAAATGAAATTCCTTCCTTATCAGGTAGGATTAACAAATACCGTGACAGCAACAAGTTAGCAAAACCAGCTTAATAATTGTTGTATAATCCATCGATGAAACTTGAAAGGTAAATGATTTACACACCATAACAGTTTCATAATCAATACAAAATCAATCAGTGAAACGTGAAAGGCAACGCAACCATTTTAAAACTGGAATCCATTGGTGAAACCGGAAAAGTAAAATATTTAAGAATGAGAGAGCGACTATTATTGCTCATTCGTATAACTAATCAATGAAGCTAATAATTTCTAATTACCAAACATCACTGACCGGCGGCGAGCGGACTAGAAGTAGCGTCAGGGTCATCGCGTGGTGAGGACAGGGATAGCGGTGGAGCTAGGCTGTCGGCGGCGGGGGCGTCGCTCGGGAGTAGGCTCGAAGTATATCTGTTGGGCGTCAGAGCATATCTGTCGGGTGTCGAGCACAGGAGGAGCCAGCAGCAGGGGCAACAGCGGCTTTGCAAGGGAGGGCAGCGCCCTCGAGGCGCTGCAGCAGGGGGCTCGGCGGGACGCGGCGACGTCGGGTTGACGCGGATTAGCACAGCAACGGCTTCGACGGGCTACTGGTATTGCGGCTGGTGAGAACGGCAAGGATCGATGCGACTTCAGTGGGCGTCGGCGAGGGGGCTAGGCCAAATGGCGAGCAGAGTGGGGGGGCGTTGTTCGGGCGGCGGTAGATCGGTAGTAGGGGAGCTTAGGAAACAACGCGCAGTGAGAATAGGATTGGCGGAGGGCTACTATGGGTTGCTCCAAGATGCGACAAGGTAGGCTTGCGGATGCGAGATCTGCGGGTTAGGAGCGTCGGCGAGGCAACAACAGCAGGTGGAACGGCGAGATCGAACGGAGGTGGCGTCGGCGCTGGGGTGCAAGCTCCGTGGGGGTCAGCGGCTTTGTAGGCAGAACCAGTGGAGCGAAGCTTCAGATGACCGGCGGAACGACGGCGGTGGTACGACCGCGAGGGGTGCGACGAGAGCGGTAGAGGCGGTGTTGGCTTCGCGATTTTGGGAGGGGAGCTCGGAGCAAGGTTGGCGAGCGGAACCAAGATCGGCGGACGGGCGGAGGTTGCGAGCTCGGGGAAGTCTGCCATCTGAGGTAAAGATAGAAAGTGATTAGGGTTTTGCGTATTGGTTTTTTTGGGGGTGGCTTACAAACCGGTTCTCCAACCGGTTCCTAAATCGGTCCGGTCAATCCAGTTCTTAGGTGGGAAATCCCTCGGAATCTGTTCCCGAACCGGTTTCAATCGGAACCGGTTCCCGACCTTGTTTTCTGGGTGGGCCGATCCGGGAACTAGATTGACTTGGTCCGGTTGCACACCCCTATTTACTATATAAGGTTTTTGGGTGATTGCATAGACAATATACGAAGGTGATCAAGAGACAGAGAATGTTCCTGCAAATAGAAATATAGGAGGCGCGACTAGAGTTGCTTCAAGCTCAGGGAGGGAATTAAGGAAATGGCACGACTTTCAGCTCAAGAAGCGGTTCACAAAATTCAAGATTCCAGCGCGCTTTAAAAAATCGTGAACGGAATCATCCACAACCACAGGAGTCATCAGAGGAGCAATTTTAGGACCAACTGCATCAGCTACCGCCATACTGTCACTATGCATTTTATGACTAGCTGTTCTCTTTCTTGGTAAACATTGATTGTGCGGATGGCCACAGGTAACAAATAGTGATAGCAGCTCCATTTTGCTTAGGAAGAAATTTCCTCTCCCTTGCTAGTATTCTGAGGTTGTCGACTGCCTTTAGCAGCAGGCGTATCACATGCCCCAAAAGAATCAAAACCATCAATATATCAAGTACTGTGATAGACATATATATATATACCTTGAATCTATGAGTTTGGACATAAATTGTCAAGTGGAAAGAAACATAATTTATTCAATGATATGCATCATATGAGCATCATTTATTAAACTTGCAGGTAATTATACATTCTTATATAAGGTGCATTTATTATCCTGTAAATCAATTAATTGAGAAATTTTTTTTCAAAATTGATCGTTTGTATCACTTATAAAAATAAAAATAGTAATGTTAAGTTAGCGAAATATTAATGCATAGATTGTGGATAAAATCGAAATATTTTCCATTGCCTAATTTTTCTTGGCAATCAAACAATTATTTTTAGGATAATTCTTTTCCAAATCATTGATTTCCAGTGAAATAAATGCATCTTTATTTATTCTAAAAACTCCCCCTATTGGAAATAAACTCCCCTAATTACAGTACTGAAATTTATTTGCATGTTCCGGAATAATGAACTCAAGAAAGTGAGCATAATGGAGGGAAAAAAAAAAATGAACCTCCCATGCAAACTGCAAGAAGTTGCTTGAGTGACAACAAGTCTCATCATCTTAGCATAGGATTCTTGGAAGTGAAAATTGTGCCTTGGGTTCTTTATCTCTAAAGTTGCGTATTATTTGCGCTCTTGAAAAGCACTCTTGGAGACTTATTTAAAGCAAATGTAAAGATAGAGGAGGAAGTCTCGGCTACATTGGTGCATGCGAGCCCAACTCATATGCAATGTCAAATCAAGCGGGTCCTACATACAGTTCATCTTCTCTGACGGTGCATGCTAATTGGCCTCACATGTACCAACCAAGAATTTTTTCCAGTAAAGAGGATTGTTATTGATATGCATCATTAGGTAAACCACTCGAGGAAAGTGTAGTGAAATTGGCAAATAGAATTGCTTTTCAAGTCATAAGTGTGTATTATATATATAATGTATGGCATTTATATCAAAAGATAAGAAAAATCGAAATCATTGTTTGGATTTTCGGTTTGATGATATGTATTTTTAGCTATGGGGCAATTTAGGAAGCTATTACATTGCATAAAATTGTCTGAAATTATTTTCTAAAAAGCCAAATGTCCCGATCCATTGTGCGTGGAAGGTAAATGTTTGCAATTGGAATGTTGGGCAAACATATAGTAATTATGAATATCGTTTTGATACCTATAAAATGTCTAGTTTGCCATGATATGCACAAGTATTGAGATTTTCTGCAATTGGAATGTTGGGCAAATTGATAGTAATTATGAATATCTTTTTGATACCTATAAAATGTCTAGTTTGCTATGATATGCACATGTCTTGAGATTTTCTTTTAGAATCTAAAACACACAGCAAAATATAATTTTCCTTCTACATTTTTTTTTCAATATTTTAATATATTATTTTCATATTTTAATTCATTTAAGCCAATAATCACTGATATAAAAAGTGTTAGTTAACAGCATTTTGTCTATCTACTAGATGTTAAATGCAAAAACTTATTTGATTGCTCATATAATATATATATATATATATATATATATATATAATATACCGATTATGTAAATTTATTTTTTTATTTTTAATATTATTAATGCGATATATCTATCGGAAACGCAACCCTGAATCCGTGAGTTTGGACATAAATTGTCAAGCGGAAAGAAATATGATTTATTTGATGATGTGCATCATATGAGCATCATTTATTAAACTTGTAGGTAATTTTACATTCTTATATAAGGTGCATTTAGTATCCTGTAAATCAATTAATTGAAAACATTTTTTCAAAATTGATCGTTGTATCACTTATAAAAAAAAAAAAGTAACGTTAAGTTAGCGAAATATTTATGCATATATTGTGGATAAAAACGAAAATATTTTCCATTGCCTAATTTTTCTTGGAATTTTTCCATTGCCTAATTTTTCTCAGAATCAAACAATTATTTTTAGGATAATGCTTTTCCAAATAATTGATTTCCAGTGAAATAAATGCATCTTTTTTTTATTCTAAAAACTCCCCCCCGTTGGAAATAACTCCCCTAATTACAGTACTGGAATTTATTAGCATGTTCCGAAATGATGAACTCAGAAGAAATTGAGCATAATGGAGGGGGAAAAAATGAACCTCTCGTGTAAACTGCAAGAAGGTGCTTGGGTGACAAGTAGTCTCATCATCTCAGCATAGGATTCTTGGAAGTGAAAATTGTGCCTTGGGTTCTTTATCTCTAAAGTTGCGTATTATTTGCACTCTTGAAAAGCACTCTTAGAAACTTTATCTAAAGCAAAGGTAAAGATAGAGGAGCAAGTCTCGGCTGCATTGATGCATGCGAGCCCAACTCATATGCACTATCAAATCAAACGGGTCCTACATAGAGTTCATCTTCTCTGATGGTGCATGCGAATAGGCTTCACATGTACCGAGTGTAACCAAGAATTTGTTCCGGTAAAGAGGATTGTTATTGATATGCATCATTAGGTAAACCATTCGAGGAAAGTGCTATGAAACTGGCAAGTAGAATTGCTTTTCATAGTCATAAGTGTGTACTTTATATATATTTTTCATCATGCTTAATGTATGGCATCTATATCAAAAGATAAGAAAAATCGAAATAATCTTTAAATTTTCAGTTTGTTGCTATGTATTTTTAGCTATTGCAATTTAGGAAGCTATCCGAAATTATTTTCTGAAAAGCTAAATGTCCTGATCCATTGCGCAAGGAAGGTAAATGTTTGCAATTGGAATGTTGGGCAAATAGATATTAATTATGAATATCTTTTTGATACCTATAAAATATCTAGTTTGCTATGATATACACATGTCTTGAGATTTTCTGCAATTGGAATGTTGGGCAAACTGATAGTAATTATGAATATCTTTTTGATACCTATAAAATGTCTAGTTTGCTATGATATGCACATGTCTTGAGATTTTCTTTCGAAATCTAAAACACACAGCAAAATATAATTTTCCTTCTACATTTTTATTTCAATATTGTAATATATTATTTTTCGTATTTTAATTAATTTAAGCCAATAATCATTGATATAAAAAGTGTTAGTTAACAGCATTTTGTCTATCTACTAGATGTTAAATGCAAAAACTTATTTGATTGCTCATATTATATATATATATATATATATATATATATATATATATTATTTAAATTTATTTTATGATTTTTAATATTATTAATATGATATATCTATGGGAAACACGACCCCGAATCCTTGAGTTTGGACATAAATTGTCAAATGGAAAGAAACATAATTTATTCGATGATGTGCATCATATGAGCATCATTTATTAAACTCATAGGTGATTGATTATACATTCTTATATAGGGTGCATTTAGTATCCTGTAAATCAATTAATTGAAAAATATTTTTCCAAAATTGATCGTTTGTATCACTTATAAAAATAAAAATGGTAATGTTAAGTTAGCGAAATATTTATGCATAGATTGTGGATAGAAACAAAAATATTTTCCATTGCCTAATTTTTTTCAGAATCAAACAATTATTTTTAGGATAATTCTTTTCCAAATAATTGACTTCCAGTGAAATAAATGCATCTTTATTTATTTTAAAAACTCTCCCCTGTTGGAAATAACTCCCCTAATTACAGTACTGGAATTTATTTGCATGTTTTGGAATGATGAACTCAGAAGAAATTGAGCATAATGGAGGGAAAAAAAATGAACCTCTCGTGTAAACTGCAAGAAGTTGCTTGAGTGCGACAAGTCTCATCATCTTAGCATAGGATTCTTGGAAGTGAAAACTGTGCCTTGGGTTCTTTATCTCTAAAGTTGCGTATTACTTGCGCTTTTGAAAAGCACTCTTGGAAACTTTATTTAAAGCAAAGTAAAGATAGAGGAGCAAGTCTCCGCTGCATTGATGCATGCAAGATCAATTCATATGCACTGTCAAATGAAGTGGGTCCTACATAGAGTTTTTTTTTTTTTTTTTGGTAAGACCTATATAGAGTTCATCTTCTCTTATGGTGCATGCGAATTGGCTTCACATGTACCGAGTGTACCCAAGAATTTGTTCCGATAAAGAGGATTGTTATTGATATGCATCATTAGGTAAACCATTTGAGGAAAGTGTTGTTAAATTGGCAAATATAACTGCTTTTCATAATCATAAGTGTGTACTTTATATATTTTTTTTTCATCGTACTTAATGTATGGCATCTATATCAAAAGACAAGAAAAATCGAAATCAATCTTTGGTTTTTCAATTTGATGCTATGCATTTTTAGCTGTTGCAATTTAGGAAGCTATTACATTGCATGCAATTGTCTGAAATTATTTTCTAAAATGCCAACAATTGGAATGTTGGGCAAATAGATAGTAATTATGAATATCTTTTTTATACCTATAAAATGTCTAGTTTGCTATGATATGCACATGTCTTGAGATTTTCTTTCGAAATCTAAAACACACAACAAAATATAATTTTCCTTCTACATTTTTATTTCAATATTGTAATATATTATTTTTCGTATTTGAATTAATTTAAGCGAATAATCACTAATATAAAAAGTGTTAGTTAACAGTATTTTGTCTATCTACTTATACGGATGGATGTTGAGAATTAACTGAGTGACACTTTTTATCCACCGCATGCGATTTCGTAATATTCAAAATAGTTGTAAGTCTAATATGAAGGCGGATTTAAATCGATCTAAGATAAATATGCCAAAAAGGCAATTAGGAAAACAAATCAAAAATATTTCTTTGATTTTGGCTCGACCACAAGGTGATCAAATTTCCAAACATCAAATTGTTCAAGATGGATTGAGGGCGAAAGTGTGTAAAAGGCGTGCCAGCTCCCAAGCGCCAACTGTGACATAGAAAATGTTACTTCAATCTAAATGACAAAATTAAAGTGCTTGAAATGTAAAATGTGGATATAGAAATTGAAGAAAATCGAAAGGAAAGTGTTGGAATCAAAGGAAATTAAAGGATAATTTGGGTGATGAATGCGGATATTAAAATTGAACTGCAAACACATGAAACGAAATTACTAAGAAATAAACTTCCCTAAAATTGAAATATCCTCACAGTTGTCACGACCCTCCCAAGGCAGGCCCCAAGGGGGTTTAGACGGATTACAAAGTGGACGCAAACGGTCCTTTTTCACAAGGTGATGCTTGCGCTTCTCTCGGACTCTTCCAAGTCCTAACGATCATGAAGTTGGTTTACACTCGCGTAATTATGCAACTTTGTTTTCTCCTTAGAAATCGCTATCAATCTATTATGGGTCAATTAGATGTCAAGTAAGATAAGATAGTTCACCTTATTTTCTACGAACTAGATATTCAAGACATGGTGACTTGATCACACTAGATATTTATCTAACACCCAATTTGGTACATATTCTCTTATGTAGAAAACACATTTCATGCAATCTTTCCAACTTTTAGATTTTCGTTGAAACATATAAATCTAATTTATCATGCAAGGTTGGTCAAAACCGAAATTTAATTAAACTGGCAATCAACTAAATAAAGTGCAGGAACAGGAAATAACCGAAGTCGTATCAAGTAAAATAGAACATCGCCTTGTTATTAAAGCCCCAACGCAGGACCCCGTGAACTGGGACAAGAAAAATAATGAGCGCCCTTAAAATGTGAATGCGAAGACAGGAACGTGTAGAATATGCTTTCTTAAAGTGCCAACATATCATATTTTTAGGATAATGCATTTACCAAATCAAAGTTATCTTAAAAAAAGAAGTAAACTTTATCTGATCAGACAAAGGTATGTGTGAAATTCTAATCGATCATGAATATAAAATGCTAAATATATGACTAAGGTATCATAATGACATGCACATGGCAAAAGTGATACAAACAAAAGGAAAAAAAAAAAGAAGAACGCAAGGTAAACAGTGAAAATAAAAAGAAATAAAACGACCCCGATTTCGCTGAGTTCTCTACACCAAATGGACCCCCCAAAGACCTCGTAAGATGAGAGTGGTCAGGGGAAGCGGACTCAATTTCACCCACGTAGGGGCAAGGGAGAGGGAATAAAAAAAATTTGAGTGAGAGTTTGGGAAAATCAACAGCGACGGTGAGCAACTACTCGATTCAACTCGACTTGGCAACAGCGCAACTCTAGGCCAACCTTTTAGAAGGTTGGCAGCGAGCTTAATCTGAACATGAAGCATTAACAAATTGGAAACAAAGTGAAATCGCACTTGATCAAACAAAACAGAGCAATGCTCGACTCAGCTCATTGATTGGAGCCAGAGTCCACAAAATGAGATGAGCGCAGGAAGGCGATCCAACGGGCGACGACCAAGTTTGAACCAAAATGAGAGCTGCGGGATTCTGCTGCAACAGGGTCTTGACCATCACCACGGCCGTGGTGGCTGGTCTAGAAAATTAGCGCGTGGCAGATGAGAGTTAGAAGTGCTGTAGATGCACTGGGCAGTAAACGCCCCGGGAGATGAGTCAACTCACGGCCTGGTTAGAGATGCAGACGACAACACGACCTCGTCGTGGCGGTAGCGCATCTGGCCATCGGCGAGTAAATTATTCTTTTTGACCGAGCCTGAAGTTCCAGCCCCACACCCGTGTCTTTTCCAGGCCCCATGCCCGTCCCCTGTTTCTTCTCTGTGTTTTCTTTCATTCTACACGCCAATGTTTCCCCCGCGTTGATTGCCCCTTTTTTTCTGCCTTTTCCTCCTCCGCTAGGCTTACTTTTTACCACAAATCTCTACGGAATCTCTCGTTCATCCCATGTCTTGCCAAAAGCAGTTTTGCAGCCAATGAGATAAAAAGTCCCAAAAAAACAAAAGTTGAAACTCCGGTCCTTGTCTCTCTTGGTGGCCGCGATGCCTGCAAATAATAATGAAGCATGTACCTTTATATTTTCCAATAAATTATTCTTCTATTTGTGCATTCCATGCCTCGAACTTGCCCATTTCCTTTTTACAGTTTTCCTTGACCAAGCCCTTTTCTCTCGCATTCGGCTGTCAATTCAGCTAAGGTTCGACATCTCCATTCACTTCTCCAGTTCCTTTTCATTATTCGACCGATTTTTTTCCCGGTAAAGCTCGTGCATTCGGCTGGTTCACAAAAAAATCGCGAACTTGCCTAAGTAGAGGCTCAGCTCGGACATGCTATTCTCAAACAAAAATATCTCTAATTTTTAAATACGGAAAAATACAGTAAAGAATGAAAGTGCCGTACCATGTACCATGCTATTTTTGTTTAGAGGTCAGATTCCGTCATTGTAGGTGAATTCAATCTCTAACTCTTATGAAATGAATGAAAAGTCTTTGAGGAAAAATTTAGTTGTCAACAAAAGTTACAGATACATTGATGCTTAAATGGGAACATAGAAATGAAAGTTATAATAGTATTCACAATGTCCATGAAGAACACTATACTTTAAAACGAAGATTGAAACCGAACGAAAGACGTTTGGTTCAAAAGGAAAAATGCTTGGGAGGAAATTTGGCAGACCTTTGGCATAAGCTTGAGCATCTCCTCTTTCTATGTGTTCTTTCTATTTATACTCCTGGGATTTTCTTCCACAGTTATTGAAATTCATACGTGATCCCCCTCTCAACCGCGCCACCTTCCATGATTTTAGTAATTCCTAAGTCAATCATGTGTCCTACAATGACTGTCCCTTGATTCATGATTTGATCTAATTCTTTTAACCACTCCAGCTCTTAAACAGGTTGTGGAACCATTTCCTTACTCTGATTGACATGGTCACACAACTTTCAGGTGAAGTTCAACTAGATAAGCTCCATATCAAAGTTGGGTTTTGTATAACTTGACTCCTTAAACTTCGTTCTGTTCCCCTAATAATTGAATCGCTCCTCAACATCTGGGCCATAAATGTTCGCCACCAACAGGAGTTAAAGAATAATTAAGAGTGCCAACGAGAGTAGTATGATACAAATTACCATTTTCATGTCTCATTTTGCTATTACTTTATACTGCATTTCATGACATACTTCCACCAAAGAAATTATTTTATCATTTTCATGTCATGCATCACGTGATTGATAAAACTACTTTGATCGTACAGTGAGTAGACCAACAAAGACCAAGTTAGTCTTGGTCGTCTTCACTTTTTTTTGCTGGTGTGGGGTGACCCATTCACTTGGCCAATTCATATTGAAAACCCCAGCTCTGTTCTTAGCTAAAGCCACGCAACTAAACTTTTTTCTTTTGAGAGAGAGAGATTTGGAAGAATCCTCCTAGCGATGGCAAACCTAGAGGCCGGAACGAGCAGTGATGCTGCACGAGCATTGGGAGGTGAGTACCAGGTGTTCCTGAGTTTCAGAGGACCGGATACTCGTTATGGTTTCACCGACTTTCTCTACCATGGCTTGGTAGATGCTGGCATCCGCGTATTTAGGGATGAAGATGAACTCCGTGTCGGCGAAGTGATTGGTGGGAACCTTCTACGTGCTATCAACAACTCCATGCTCTACATACCCATTTTCTCCCAGACTTATGCTTCCAGTAAATGGTGCCTCCGTGAGCTTGCATGCATAGTAGACAATGTGCTTAACTCAGAGGGTAAAAAAAGTGTCCTTCCCATTTTTCTCGACGTGGAACCTGAAGATGTTAAACTTAAGACTTCATTATATAGTACGGCTTTGCTGGAACACACGTACAAGTTTCCTGATGAAGTCAAGGACTGGAGGAAGGCCCTTGAAGAAGTAGATGATATAAAGGGTTGGAACGTGAAGAAGGACCAAAGGTAAAAGTCTTTTAGGATCCCTACCTATTTCTTCTCTTTTTTGTTTAAGGGATCCAACGTTGCCGAGTCAAATAATTTCTTTCATTTTTTAACGGAAAATATTGAAAACTACAAGCAATCGCCGCTCTCCTTCAACTTTACATCCTCTGCCTTTAACGTCTTCCTTTAAATTTTCTACTACGATATCAATCACTTCAATTTGATCTGCATCCTCACTAATCAAAATACACAGTTTCCATCTTCGGAAAAAATTTCAACCAAAAAAAATATTTTTCATCCTCAAGAAACACAAATTACGCAAGGAAACTAATATTCGGTGAATAAAAATCATGTCTAAATATTTAATAGGAGCGGGAGCATCTGGAGAACATAAAGAATGACAGGGCTGTCATCTTGAGGCCTTGAGCTTTACAGAGCTCCTGGAAGGTCCAAATCGAGGCCGAACAACCTCAATCTGGCCTGGCCAGAGTGCGGAGGCCTCTGAATGAGAGACAGAGGGAAGGGACACATAGTGTAGGAGGAGCTGGAACTTCGTACCGGTACAAGCACCGGACAAGTAGAGTGATGAGGGTCTTTTTAATAAGAAAACATCAATTGCATTAATAAGCCAAGGCGACTGATGCAATTTGAAATAATAAATATAAAAATTAATATCTCAATTATGAAATGTGGAGATGCAAGTTGATTTGCGTGGAAAATGGTTTTCGCAATTTCTCATTATTTTCCTTTTCACCTTTCTTCACAGTTATCTTAGGCAAACTAAAAAACCTTGATATAGTAATCACCCATCTAATCTAATCATAAGTAATAAAGGTGGAAATGAATATTGGGCCACATTGGTCGAACAATAAGCTATGGATAAGTTGGGGCGCCAAGTAGCAGTCACGTGGCCCCGCATGGAATTTGTATCTTGTTTTGGAGATCACCACATGGCATTTATACTAACAACTTACTATGTTTATCATCAATCATCAATAACAACACATAATTTGAAGGTCAATTGATATATGTAAATGTAACATACGGTGAATTAACACCTACTATGCATTATGATAGTATGTGGGTGCCCAACATGCCGCTTGAGAATCTTGGGTTTCTAACCAAAAGCTAAGAGTTATTGGAAAGTAAATTGACAGGGCCTCTCCATTGTGTTTCTATATTGACAAGGAAGTCCACCTTAAACGAGTAAATTCCGAAACCATGACTTATCTTACTAACTCTATGGACCAGGGAAGGTACAAGCCAAAACCTAGTTAGGTGGACCAAGCATAAGAATGTTTCCACCTAATGGTGTGGAGAACCAAACCCGTGTTTTGCACTTAATCCACGCACATTTCTTCACTCCTTAACCAGCAAGTTAACCCCATGGGAGTCAGGTCTCATGATTTTCAATTTTGAACAAATCACAATGTGACACATCTCTTTAAACGCCAGTATACTTGACATGATCAGATCCGTAGAAGACTTACAATGGCTATACTTCTAGCCCTGGGAAATAGTTCTAGATTTTGGGATTATATTTTTCTTCATCAAACTTTAGTTTTCAATGGATGACATTGCATTGTCTACGTTATCTTTATTAAAAAATTCTCCCAATACAAATGCTGGAATTTTTCTAGGCTTAGTTATAAATGCCCAAATATGCTCGGTATAGTAGTCACATGGTAAATTTGGCCATCATGTAAACTATTACTATGCCCTTAGAAATTTGTATGATCATATATGAAAAACATACCACTTGAATTCCACTAAATTAGCCTATACAGATTATTAAGTGTATTTAAACCTTGTTCATTATGTACTTCAATCTTTTCAAGTTAAGATTTTGACAATTCCACATGTGATGGAAGGTTATGAAATTAATCTAGTAAACTAACGATTACCTTTGTACATGGCAGTCAAGCAGCGATTATTAAATTGGTTATTGAAAAGGTTTTGGAGAAGCTGCAAATAAAACAAAAATCAGTGACTGAACATTTACTTGGACTTGATGGTCAAGTAAAAGACTTGACAAAGTTATTAGATGTCAACAATCATGATGTGCGGCTCATTGGAATTTACGGAATGGGTGGTATCGGTAAAACAACTATTGCCAAGGTCATCTTCAATCAACTATCTTCCCAATTTGGAAAGTGTTGTAGCTTCCTTGAAGATGTTCGAGAAATCTCGTCAACTAAGGAGGGCATAGTCTAGTTGCAGAATAAACTACTAAATGATGTTGCTGGTTCTTTATCTGCAAATGAAGTCAAGGATAGTGAACAAGGAATGAAGAGGATTGGAAAGATACTCAACACTAAGAAGGTCCTTCTAGTTTTGGATGATGTTGATAATAAGGAGCACATTAAGAAACTAACAGGAAAATTTTCACTACATTTGGGATCTAGGCTAATTATTACAACGAGAACCACAACTATTTTGCAAGTTGAGGGATTCAAAGGCGAAATTCTACCGTATGAGATGTTAAAGATGGATTATGGTGTTGCACTTCAGCTTTTTTGTCGCCTTGCCTTTGGTAGAGACCTTCCTTTGGATGATTATTATGGGCTTTCAAATGAAATTGTCTCAAGTATGGGAGGGCTTCCTTTGGCAATCGTAGTGATAGGTTCGTTACTGAATCGGAAGAACAAAGCATTTTGGGAAGAGACTTTGGTTAGGTTAAGGAATATACCTGAGGAAGAGGTTTTAAAGAAGTTGAGGATTAGCTATGATGGCCTAGACGAATATCAAAAACAAATCTTTCTCGACATAGCATGCTTCTTTTTCAATGAGAAAAAGACTGATGCAATTTACATGTGGGCTAGTTGTCATTTTTATCCCGAAAGAGGAATTGATGTCCTTACTAGTAGGTGCTTGATAAAGATATTGGCTAATGATAAGTTCTGGATGCACGATCAGCTAATAGATCTAGGAAGGCAAATTGTCCGTCAAGAAAGTCCTAGTGACCTTGGAAGGCAAAGCAGGTTGTGGATTGCAAAAGAGGCCCTCGAAATCATAAGAGCCAAAGAGGTAAGTAAGAAATGTTCGATTTTTAAATAGATATGGCATATCCTGCTAATTAAGGATTCTTTTTCGTTTAGGATCTTTATCATTTTTTTACTACTCATTGGAGTTGTAAAACATAGTGGTTGAAGTTGACAAGTTTCTTCACATCATTGCCAAATTTGACTTGCAGATTAAGGACAAGGTTCAAGCGCTTAGGGTAGATGGTCCCGATGGCTCCATTGAGATTACAAATGAAGAGTTTGAAAGGTTGCAAAACCTAAGACTCCTCAAATTACATAATGGAACTTATACTGGGGACTTTGCAAAGTGTCGTTCAAAGTTGAGATATATTTCTTGGCAGCCTCCTTTTATGGATTTTAGGGCAGACAATATGCATTTGGATGCTCTGGTCGTTTTTAAACTTGGCAAGAATGTCTTCCCAGATGATTCAAAAGCATGGGACTTGATCAAGGTAAAATACATGTTTTAATTCTAGTCTATTAGTCCTAGATTCCTAGTGTGTACAATGCAATGGTTCTTACATTTGCCATTCATTTTTTCAGAGGGCACAAAATTTGAAAGTTCTTTCTCTTACCGAATGTAATTACATAACAACAATTCCAGACTTCTCTAAATGCTTGGGTTTGGAAAGGTTGACTCTTGCACGCTGCTACCGGCTAAAGAGAATTGAAAGTTTCATTGGAGATCTACAGTTTTTGATTCATTTAGAGATTAAATGGTGTGGGCATCTTATTGATTTGCCTGAAGAAGTGGGGGCTCTAGTGAAGCTTAAGCACTTCTCATTGCAGGGATGTGCTAAATTGAGACAACTTCCAAGTTCACTTGGGAATTTAACCTCATTGGTAGAGTTAGACTTATCTCATACGGGCATTGTCAAACTTCCAAACTCCATTGAAGGACTAGTGAAACTTGAGCTTCTTCTTCTAAGTGACACGCCAATGAGGAGACTTCCCAGCTCCATTGGAAAGTTAAAATCGTTATGCATATTGCGTTTTTCAAGAATAATTACTCGTTTTAAGAGTGATGATGTTTGGCAGTTACCTAGTGACATCAGCATGTTGGAAAATCTTGAAGAGCTAGATCTCTCTCATCGTAATGAGTTGAAAGGTGAAATTCCTTATGGAATTGGACAACTGTCATATTTGAGAATCTTAAATTTAGAATACACCAGAATCTGTGGAATTCCAAGGACAATTAACAATCTTCATCACATTCAAACGCTAAACTTATCAAGTTGTCATGATATTTATAGGTTGCCAGAACTTCCCACAAGTTTGACCTGTCTACGTCTTGAATCTAAATCCTTGCTCTCAGTCCCTAATTTGTCTAATCTTACTAATTTGGTTGAATTGCTACTGAGTGATGGCTCCAACGGTATAGGGAGATCAAACCTAATCACAGGATACAACTTAAGGCGGATTGGGAGGTTATCTAGACTGAAAAAATTAGATTTACAATTGCTAAACGTCCCTGTACCTCAAGAGTTGGCTTCTCTTTCTCATCTGGAAGTGCTCAATTTGTGTTGCCTAGACCTAGAAACCCTGATGCAGCTTCCGTCCTCTCTGAGGCTCTTAAATTTAGAAAACTTTAGCATCAAGGGAACGGAGCTACTTTCCTCTTGCTTGAGATTGAGAAATTTGTCGACTTTACAATTCGAGAATTGTAAAGTGGAAGACATTCCACTTGATGGACTTCCCCAACTGAGGAACTTACACGTTAGCCGTTGTAAACTGTTTCAGAGATTATCCATTCCTTCGGAATTAACAAAGCTACAGAATGCTGTGGTGTTATCTTGTCCAGAGCTAGTTGAGATACAAGTTGTGGGTCTTTTGAAATCATTGAAATTCTTCTACGTTGATGAGTGCAAATCCTTGAGAAGAATAGGTGGGTTATCATACTTGAAGAACTTGGAGCATTTAAGAATCGCAAGTTGCCATGTACTTAATGATCTAGAGGGTCTAAACAAGCTAGAATCTTTGAAATATTTGGATGTCACAAAGTGCACATCATTGATAAGGTTGATTCATGCTTCTTGCACAAATATACCAGATGATTGCCTCATAGAAATTCGATGGTGTGGAGACTTCATCAATTGCACTTGGATCTACCCACGTGAAATCTCTTTGAAGCGTTACAGGGAGAAGATTTTTTTGGATACATCAAACAAGGTGCGATGTCTTCTTTATCAATATACTTCAGACGCGTGTGTATGTGCGGGTTTGGAAATTGATTTGTTCTCATTTTTGTATAATGCTGTAATTCGGTAAAACTATACAAATTGTAAAAAGTTAAATATTTTTCTGAATTTTACATTAACAAAAATATTTTTCTTTAATTGAAGGAGGAAAATTTATCAAAGATGATTCTTAACTAATTTCAAATACGTTAGTGTTCGTTCTTTTTTTATTTGAAATGTTGTTTTGTATAAAAAAATATGCAAATAAAAGTATTATAAATCGTAGTTTTTGAATCTATTTCTCATTATATAATTGAATGTTGGGTATTATGTAATACGATATATGTTTATTTTGATATCATGATATTTAGCAAAAATTGCCCTCTTGGACTTCAACACCATCGCTCAATAGCCCCCAAACTTTGAAAAGTTAAAAGACTAACCCCCCACCAATGCTCACCCAAAAGACTATGATTCATGTTACATCCACTAGTTTTACCTTAGTGTTTAAGACTAAGTTAAAAGAGTATGATTCTGTATAACACTTAAGTGTTACCTAAAATGGTAACTCATTTTTCCTAACCGAACTTTCTTAAATAATTTTGTCAACCATGTATCATTCTCTACTTTCTTAAATCGATGAACCGTAGAGTAGATGTTACTCTATTCAAAATGAGTTAGTCCATTTTCAGTTAACATTTCACGGTCATACAAATAGAAAAAGTAATGGCTGAAACAAAATCAAAAGTTTGGGAAGTAATGTATAACTTTTTAAAAGTGTTTGCATGCTCTTGGGCAACACTACCAAAGTTTAGCACGGTAAGATGATATTTTCAAAGTGTGAGCTTTTGTGCAAGGGAGCTAAAGTTCAAGGGGATTTTGAGCAATTACCTTAGTGTTTAAGATAAGGCCTACCATAAGAGTTAGTAGTCCAAATATTAATTAGTCAATTTAAGGACTTTGTTTAATTCCGAACTTCCATCAAATATGTTTACCCATTACTTTCGGTAGTGGGCAGTGTAATATCTTCTATAAAACACTCCAAAATCTTCAAGAGCTAGAAATAGTTACTTAAATACTTTCTTTAAAAAAATTCTTGATGAACAATAAAAATGCATGTGCCTATGTTAAATACACATTATAGCGTTATGTTAGCATCTAAATATAATAATACGTACAATAAACATGAGTGAAATATGAATATGTAGTCTTGTGCTAGTAAATGAAAGATAAAATTTAAAAGAAAGCCTTATATATTAGAGGAAGCTTTGCTTCATTTTTTGGTGTTGGATATTTTCGTTTCCCAATGTACTTTTCCCCCCTGTTTTGAGGTTCCCATTTTATATTTTGCTTTAATTACTTATGTTGCATAATTTTTTCTATTTTAGTCATTTATCTCTACTTGCCATTCGGGTGTTGGATAGTTTTGGTTCTTTAATGTTGTCAATAACTCATTTAATTATTCTTTTAATATTAATTTAAGAATAGCTTTCATAGATAAGATATTAGATAGTAAATTACAGATTATAGATTTCAAAAACATCATATAATCTCTTTATCTTATAATCTTTTATTTGCAATATGCATAATTAATGAACAAATTAATGACATACGGTTATTGCATTAGTGAGCTATGAAGAAATTAATTTCAAATGATATCATCATAGCCTACAAAAGAAAAAAGGAACTCATTAGATTTTGCCACGTGTCGTCACATGGGAAAATGAATAATGAATGAGAGGCAATTAAATTGTGGTATAAATATTTGATATTATGATTATCCATCTCTTATGAATTTATTGTTGACCGGCTAAATAAAAATAAATGTAAGGGTCAATACTAGAAAAAACTCCAAATGAATACACCCGCGCCACATTTACCTTAAAATAATTTACATGTCATAAAAACTTATACACTTGTATCACATTTAACACAAACTAATTTTTAAGTCACAAAAATCTCAAACTGGTATCCTCGTGTCACATTGATCCCAAACTAGTATATTCATATCATATTTACTCTAAGCCAGTGCACCTATACAACATTTACCCCCCTAAAAATCCCAAATTTACAATAATTTAGATCAATTTTGGGTAAATGTGGCACAAGTGCTCTAGTTTGAAATTTTTTGTGACACAAAAATTAGTTTGAAGTCCATGTTGCATGGACGTACTAGTTTAAAAGCTTTTGTGACACAAAAATTAGTTTGGAGTAAATGTGACACGAATGTATTAGTTTGGAATTTTTAATGGTATTAGCCATAAATATAATGTTTGGTTTGCCTCATTTTCTAATAATTTGTTAGAATGTTTATGCAATAGCTGTATTACATATTTATTTGTTGTTTTGCTAGTGCATGCAAATATAGTGGGATTGACTAGTTTTCCATTGTTGACTACTGATGAGCTTGACTAGTTGACTCTACATTTTCAGTACTATAGCAGATTGTCACCTCGCTGGATTCAAATCTTTTCAAAGAGCATGACTATTTCAGAGTAAAATAAAGCATGTATTGCTTGGAAAAATTGTCCTATGTTATAACACAATATAACTTTATAAGAGCTAACATATTTGACTAAAAAGTGCAACTTATAATGAAAAGAGACAGAAATTGATTTTGAAGCATATTACTTTAGATTAAGAAAGAGTACAACAACATCCAGACTTCCCTTATTGGAAACAACATCTCAATGGTTATGAATTTTTCATTCAAAAAGCGGAAAAATAAACTCTTTTTTAGTTCCAAAATGCAAGTCAATGTAATTGAAATAAGCAATTACCATTAAAAAATAGTAGTACATGAATTATGATAAGATTATCCAAAAGGCATATTTTAATGTTAATAAAGTGAAAACAAAATGAAGAATTGAAGTTCACTGAAGTAATAACATAAAATATAGAAAGTGAAACAGAATAGATGTGAAAAATTAGAATAGTAAGACTCTTTACCTTTTTTTTTTTTTTGCTTTACTTTGTACGGTATAGAATAATTAGTGCAAGTGATGATAAATTTTGAAGAAATAAAATTAGTGAATCGATCTAATAATTGAACCATCGAGGTTATAGTGGAAGAAAGCATTTCGAGCTAAGAGCACCTTTATTCCTATCTAGCTACCCCACTAATACTTTTTTTCCCCCTAAAAAAAGGAATCTTTAATCAAATTGTGATCCTAGGTAGATAATTATCTAACTCATTTGATGTTTAATTTAAATTTACATCACATATTTATTACAAGTTCATACTTAGTTAATAAAAGATAATCCAAATAAGTGTAACTGATGTCCTACTGGGCATCCGCGTATTTAACCCTAGATTTGTCTCCACCAAATGAATGATGTCTATGCCTGGGTAAATATGCAAAAAGATTTAATGTATATTTAATACATATGTTGTTTGTCTCTCACGTTGACCCTGTTGGATCACAGACGGAATATCCCTTCACAATCGTGTTCCAACTTTTTCACAAGACCGGTCGTTCAGTTGCTATGCAATCTAATGAAAAGGACAATGTCACCCCTGATTCAGTGACATATAAAGGACTGATTATAGACGTGAAAGGTTTCGGCTGTCGTGTGAAGAGAATGTGGTACCGTCAAGATGACAACTGGCGTGTGGAGATCAAGAGTGATAACCAAGTGAAGGAAATGGTACAATTAGCATCTAAAAGAGGATTCATTCAATTGGACATCACGGTAGGGATTGGCAATGAGTGGGTGGAACGGAGTTACAGCGTGAGCATAATTGACGAGTTGGAAAGAATGTGGGCTCACGAGAGTGGGGTTGAGTGGGACGATTTAGATCCTGATGAACTGTTAAGAGAGGTAAGGAGAATGAGGACTCATAAGGATGGGGCTGAGTTGGACGAAGAAGGAACATTATCGGTGTTGTGATCTGGTGCGACGGAAGTGGATTGTAACTTTGCAACTAAGTTCGGAGCTATAGAAATCGACCGAGAAATTTAACGAGGAACAATAGAAGAACACAAGAAATTTACGCAATTTGATTTGAATGTTGTAACATACGTTCATGGGAGAGTTGGAAAATAATCCATTAATGAATTGGGAAATTACCGTATTACAAAAACTCACGTACTTGAGTGTTTCTCAGCTTTTGTATATATCTAATACACAGTATTTAACATCTCAACTCGATTGACTCACTCTATGCACAAATCCTTCGAGCCCTCAGCTCTCGTCATTTGAGCTCTCTCTTTTTCTCCGGCTCGCGTCATCTTCAGACGTCCTCTCCTTTTACGGGAAGAAGGGAAGAGAAACAAGACAAATGGCACCCATCTTTAGAAGCCATGAGCTTCTATCCAATTAACGATGACATGTGTGAATGGCGATCATTAATCACTAAATACACTGACGTAAGAAAAAAAAGAGCATAGCTTTTATCTTTTCTCTTTCTTTATTCATTAGCAAAAGGACAAAGGAAGCCCACAAAAGGTGACCGAAAGAGAAAAAAACATAAGGCGCCTACAAGGCTTTAAAGCAGCAAGCCACCCCACCAATTTCCATGAGAAAAATATTGGTATCGTAACAGTTTCACGTCATTTTTACTTTGAACCATTCAGGATGTGACATTTGTTCGTGTCAGGTCCACTACGTCCCACTTCAGAGCGGACGGAGAGCAGGGCATTCTCTCTCCTCTTTACCTTCTCTCTCTTCCTCCTCTTCCGACGCTCAATGCTCGCTCTGCACTCTATCCCAACACACTGAACCTTCCCGTCTACCGCCTCCTCCTTCGGCCGTCACTGCCTCCCGACTAGGGGTGAGCACGGTTCCCGGGTAGAACCGGGAACCGGAGAACCGAACCGAGGGTTCCGGTTCGGTTCCCGGTTCTAGGAAGACAGGTTCCGTTTCCTGGTTCCATTTTCTTAGGAACCAGGACCCTAAGTAATAAGCGTAGAAACCCTAATTTTTTCTTTCATTTTCAGCCTTCTTCACTTTCCCTTTTCTTTACATTTCCTCTCTGCAACTCTCCATGCCCCTGACAACCCCACGCTGCTCATCGCCCTCCATGTCCTCCCTGCTCGCCGCCCTCGAAGCTACCCTCACGACCCACGATGTCGCCGTTGACGCTGCCGCTGCTCCGTTTGACAACGCTGAAGACTCTTGCCGTCACGTGTGCCGCCTCTCAAGTCGAGCTCGCTCAACTCAGCCACTGATTTGAACCGAGTTCAGTTCATCTGAATCACTCTCTTTCTCTCTCGCCGTCTTCGATTTTGCAGAAAGTCGCCGCCGGAGAAGCGAATCGGAGGATGGTCTCTCTCTAGGAGCATAAGGCGTCATGCGTCCTAAACCTAGGTTCGTTTGCTCTGTCATCTTCCATCCTGTCTGTGCTCGTATCTCTTCAATTGATTGAGGCTGGTGGTGGTGGGGGTGGTGGTGATGGTGATGGTTCAGAGAGAGTGAAGAAGTGGAGAGACGCACTTCGCCAAGCGGCTAATTTGTCCGGATGGCATTTAGGCAACGGGTAATTGTCTAATCACTCTTAGCTAAGTGACTGGATTCTCTTGATTGCTGTTTGTTTTGTAGAGAATTTCTGTTAGATTAAAATCAGATTATAACTCGCTAGAAATGGTAAAGATGAAACTTTGTCGCCTAACTTTAGCAAATTGTTTGAGAAATGGGATTTCAATTGAGTCTCCTTAGAAGAAGGAAGCAGAACTACGGGTTTGGAATTGGAATTCCAACTTTCAGAGTCTGATTCTTCCGATATATAAAGCGGAGAACACACCTTGAAGAAAATGGAGAACACACCTTGAAGAAAACCAGGCATAAGTAGCATTGCATAAAGCCCAAGGGTTGGCTTCTTTTTTTCTTTTTTGAGTCTTGCATCGTCTTGTTCCTTATTTGGCTTTTGTTAATGGAGATGCTAGAATTATCTGGAATTCTCTGGTATTGGTCTTTCGAATTAGACCACAGAACTAGGAACAAGAATTTGCTAAGACTTGCATGTTGCGCTTGAAGAGGACATTTGATTTTGTGAAAAGTTTGATAGCCAGAATGCATCATCTTAGTTTCTCTGTGTTGTAATGATTTATGGTTGGTCTCAAGCTGATATTCCCATCTCCAATTTATAGGCTTTGTTTGGTGAATGCTGAACATTTTATCATGGGTATGGGACCCTTATGGTCACCCTTATGAGGGTAGTAACTGCTGGTCATGCCACTATCGCTTTCTCTCTCCACGTCATGACTTTGTTTGTTGCATAGTTTATTTTGAAAATGAAATCCAAAAAAAAAAGAAAAAGGAAAAGAACCTGTTGGAACCTGGAACCGACCTCGGAACCTGTGACAGGGTAGGTTCCAGGTTCTTGGTTCTGACGGGTAGGTTCCAGGTTCCAAAAAATGAGGAACCTGTACCCGAGGGTAGGTTCCAGGTTCTAGACGGAACCGAACCGGAACCGGGAACCGCTCACCCCTACTCCCGACGATGCCTTTCTCTCTCCACTCGACGGCCTCATCCTCAGGGCTGCATTCTCTCGGCGCACTCCCGCGACATCTTTCTTCCCAAACTGAGCTCTCTCCCGATGACCAATTTCGCTCGCCTCTCTCCGTCCCTGACTCGACCGAGAAGCAATCGCTCTGGCCTCTCGTCTAATCTTCCGTCGACGACTTGCTTTCCGCTCGGCTTGAAGAGGTCCCTTGAGAAGCCCTAAATCCGTGACCGCAAGTCAGGTTCGATTTCCTAAAGGTTACTCTTAGTTGTATGGATAATATGCCCGATTCCGATAGATCACTCCTTGCTCTAAGAGCCAGTCTTATGATAACCATTCCATTTGTCCACACATAAAATATCAATCTAGTGTTTCTTCATTTTTTTCCTCTTCAAACGCGACAATTTTTTCGGGAACTCACTGCCTAGAAACATATCGCATTCTGTTTCGTGACAAAAGGTTTTAATTAAAGAAGTTAAATTAAGCTTGTGCTCATTCACATATTCGACTTGATATCTTTCGCACTTAATAACATGACAGATGCTAGTCTGAGACCAAAAAAATCCTTTCAGGTTTCAAACCATCATATCAGACATGTCGCTCAAGCAACTATGCTCATTTTTCAGATGAGTAAATGTTCAACACATTACTAAAAATTGTCTTAGTAGAGTAGATCTCCATTATAGGGAAGAACTTGCGCATTAGCGGGTTCTGATTTGGACGAATTCTGGCAAATAATGGGGAAGTCATTGAACTGGTTAATAAGCTCCTACCTGGAGCTAGTACATTTATTGTGCCATTCATACATACAAGCCAGCATCAAACACATTATTGTCTAGTTGTTACTGTTACTACGAAGTTTCTGAGAAAATAGATGGCTTGCTAATTCTATATGCTATTTTTGTTTCCAGAGAATTAGACTGGGCCTTTTTGCTTTTAAATAAAGACTTTAGTATTTTATGTATGAATTGGAACCAACTAAGATGCTTATTCTTGGACTAGGGAATACGTCACACACTGTAACCTGTGAATACTTCACTACCTTAGGAAACAGACAAACCTTAGAAGTTCAACCGAAGGCTAGGGGGAATTGACATAAGGCAAGAACTTATTAAGTTCTATGAAGAAAATTACTCTGCCAACCTCATGCGTTTGGTTGTATACGGCAAAGGTACTGCTTGCATATATACAACACAGCTTTAGAATTGCTACATTCTCTTCTTTCGGTGGTGCAATTTTGTAAAATTTCATGGATCTCCACAGGATCTCTTGATAAAATCCATGATCTAGTAGTCCAAAAGTTCAACGCTATTTCCAACAACAAGAGGAGCTTTTTGCATATTTCTGGTCATCTCTGTTTATGGGAACATTTACAGGTCCATTTCTGCAGTCCGCTCCCATTTTTTGTTGGAAGACATGCACATTCCTCATTTCCTGTTTGGTAAAAATTTCTATCCAGAAGAAAGTTAAAGAAGCTCCTACTTGTTGTCCAGGTTCTTGTTATAGCCATTCCAATATGTGACGACCACACGCTACATGTTCAGTGCCCAGTGCCTCACAGCATTCACCATTACAAAGAAGTCCCATGCAGCTACCTCACCCATCTTATAGGCCATGAAGGAGAATAATCTCTGTTTCATGCCTTAAAAAGATTAGGTCTGTTTCTCATGTCATTTACATTGCTTATCTTATACCAATCCTCAGGAGGATTCATCTTAATGGTAATGTTCCTTTCTGCTAGGATAACCTTCTTGATTGAGTTATTTTCTGGTAATTGCAACTTAAATATATGCATCTCATTTCCATGTAGGAGATTTTTTTTTTCCCCATGTATATGCAGCTCCTCTATATTATGGTTTCTTGCTCCCAGGATGCTTGAAATGTCAACTGAAGCAGAATAGAGTCGTGCTCTATGCTTTTTCAATGGGAAGGAAAAGGGTCATGCTCCATGCATCTCTTTTTTCTGCCAGTATGAGGAGCATAAGAGTTCAATTGACCAAAAGATATTCTTCATTTTACCCTCCATAGAGCATACGGTGTATAAACTTTACGATCTGTTTGAGTGAACATTGTTTTTTACTTATACTTTTTCTTTTTCTTGTCGCCTTTGAAATTTGGCTTTAAATTAGTGTCAAATGCCTGAAACCTTTTCAAAACATGCAAAAATTGACATATAAAATAACTCTCTTTCAAAATTTTGGGGGAAAGAAAATATCTGTCCTTTCTAAACTAAATAATTAGGTTGGGTTACGCAAATTTATGATCCTCTGGGGTTGAGGGGCATAAAAGCATCTGGACCCAAACTGTCTGCTTATCGTAGTCATTGTAAGAAGAAATTAACTCGTGAAAATAAAATATCCAATTAGAATTGCTGGAGCCAACATATTGCTTTGGCTTAATTGTTTTCAGCTACTTTGATCAAGTCTCTTTTCTGAAGGGTTTATGATCAGTTCTGATGCAAATGACTTTGTAGGATGGGCCACTAGTTTGTCTGCTTATGAAAGTGTTATGGATTCAAATAACTCTTTCTTTAATGTTGTCATTGAGATGACTGATACTGGTCACGGTATGTTGTTCTGTTCTGGCTATTGGGCGTTTCTCTGTTTTTCTTTCAGGTCATTTGCCAAAAAACCATTCTCACAAACTTAGGGCTTTGCTTATTCCCTTTGACAAAAAGTCGGTCGTGTAAGAAAGCCCAGATTATGAGGCTTGAAATTCTAATCATGTATTGCACCAAAAAGCAGAGCACATGCAAGATATCATGGGATTGCTCTTTAAATACATTGACATTTTACACCATCTGGTGTTTGTGAGTGGATTTATGACAAGGTATGGATCCAAAATGCCTATTTAGGACTATGAGTTGCAAATATGATAAGTGCAGAAGCAGCCCAACCCAAGAACATTCCAAACCAGAATTAAACTAATTCAGCCCAAGCGTCATCTCTTATCCTAGGCCCACTACGCCTAGTCCCAATAAGCCGAACAAAAGCCAATTCATTAAATCCACACAAACCTCCCCAACCCCACCTCATTCCCAGAGACGAGCAGCCTTGAGCTGGTTCGTCCCCGGCCGCGCCCCGGCCGCTATACTGGCGCCGCCGCTCCGTCGATCGCTCACGCCAACCCGCGAGACCAACTCGCCACCCTCCCTTTGCGATTAGCCACGAAAGCCGTTGATCCCCTGAGAATTAGTCGCGGGCCATCAATGGATAAGCGCTAGCGAAGCAACGCGCATGGGAGTATGCCAAAGAAACAGCCATGACAGCCCCGATCAACGAGATAAGGTCTCGCCCAGGACAAACTCCGTAACTGAAGATCAAAGTAATGCTACGTGAGCTTCGGGTAAGGCAAAAACAGTGGCTATTGTTACGGAAACGTCTCGAGGACATTTTATCGAACACTTAATATACGCAAACTGAGGGGCGAGGAGCGAGGACGACCGAGCCTGAGCTCTAGCCGGGATTCCGAATGAACTACATACCAGTCCCCCAAAACCGCAGCGCGCACACAAATGGAGACAGAACTAGCGGGAACCGGACGACGTCAGCCCGGTCCGGCGAGCCCGAAACAGAGCACGAAAAGGGGTACGAGCGTTCGGATGAAGGAGCCCTATCCGTCTCGGCGGCATCGGACGGTGGGCGAGCTCGATAGATCGGGCTACGCTCGTCCGCCTCGCACGTCTCCGAGCCGGGATCCTCGGGAAATCGACGCCCGAAAGAAAGGCGAACGAAACCGAACCAAAACCTACCGTGAGCTCGGCTCGGGGAGAGGGATAACGTCGGTGGGTCGCCGGCCGGGTTTCGAGTGCGTTTGTCGACGGAGAGCCCTCGCTCACTCTCAGACTCTCGCTCGGCTCTCTCCGGTCACGGCCTCCCTCTCGCTCGGATCTCTCCTCCCTGCCTCCCCCCCTTCCGTTTCCCTTTCTTCTTCTTATTGAAGGGCCAAAATGGAAGACGAGTTCTCAGGAGCACGTTATACGCCCAGGATACATTCAGACAAATTTAGGCGTCGGCTGATTCATTTAGAAAGTTGACTGACTTTGTTTTTATTTCCTCAGCGTTTCTTAATCAAAAATACTATTTGAATAAACCGAGACATAAACGTTCATTAAACGTAGATATTACAGACAATGTTAGAAATTTTCAGGTGCTATTTATTCGTTTGTTCCGCTAGGCATACCTTTCACCTGTAGGTATGTAGCTGAAACGTGTGGACTCGTCAAAACTAACAACGACAACAAATAATTCCAGAAAACAAAAATGATACATCGGTTCCCAGTAGTATTTCGAAGTAAACTTGCCCTTCTTTTTCAAATACGAGACAATGCCATTGATGTATATTGGACCTTAGCAAATTTTATTAATAAAAGAAGAATGAAGTTTTAAATGGAAGAGGTATGCATTCGTTGGACACCAAATTTTCCTCAAATAATATAAATTAATGATATACAGATACATGTTGATTGTGAATAACAAAAAAACTTCTCTTTTCAAAATAATGAATTCCGTTAGTGGTTGAAATGTGGCTTGAAATTTGACTTTGTTTTGATTTGGATGTGAATCAGGATTAAAGTCTGAGACATCTTAAGCAAGCCAAAAGGTTTAGAATGCGTGATGATACATTTTTGATGTCCTAAATCAAGTGGTGGACATCCAAATTAAATGGTGAGGCAAGACAAGACTACTATGGATATGAATTGCGGATTTTGGATGTCTAGAGGCAAGATTGGACAATTGGCCAGACTCATTAGATGTTAGTGTGATGTCTCGAATTTCTGTCTAGCTATATTAGCAAGCCATGTAGGAATTTAATTTTTCAATAACCAAATTTAGTGAGCGAATTAGGGACGAAGAAATTAGCATATGCCTTGTACGGTTTATGTATGCGCCCAAAGTTGCACCTTAGGACATAGTTTGTCTTTTAATACACCTATATATTACATATATGTGGCCGGCCTTATTATTATTTTTGCATGGGATATATAATTTCTATAATTTCCCTAAATTATGTTGCCGCCCTATAGCCCAACATCTCCCTCTCATTCGCTTCCATTTTCCTCTAAGGATTTAAGGTCTAGAGATCAAGAGAAGCAAAGATAAGGAGAAGTGGCTTTCTTCTACTCTTCTTGATCTTTTTTAGGCTCGGTTTTTGCTAGAATATGAGCTATTTTGTGTTACTTCTTGCTTGCATGTCCTTATTAGCTCGAGTAGATGTAGAGAATGTGATATAATAGCTTAGATATGATGTGATTTCGAGATTTTATGAAAGCGAAGCATTGCATGTCATTTTCAAGGCCTATATAGTCTTGCATGTGAGTTTCGCGTGTTCGTTTGACCCTCACGTATGAAGTGGTTGATTATAATTGAAGATGGATATTGCATGTGCCTTAGGACTTCTGGTTTTGGTGTGTTTTGAGCAAATGGACTCATATGGTGCAAGTTTTACATGAGTTCGTTACTGTCGTCTGGATTTCCAGAATTGAAATTACTGGACCTTATCTGTTTTTTAATTTTGTGAAGCTTGTTGTGGTTCAAATTTGATGAGAATTTCTCATGAAAGGTGTGCAAGTATCTTGATGTATAACATACTTTAATTTTAGATTTTTTTGAGGTGATATGGTTGGTGCGAAAGCCTAGTTATTTACCATGTCTGATCTGCCCAATGCAGTAGAAATAGTAAGCTGATTGTCTTTCTAAATTTTCGTAAAATTTTTCCTTTCGATTTTGGACTTGTTTCCTTCATAAAAGTTGTAGAGGACATTTTGATTTATACCTGCAGTATGAGAACCGTGGATGCTTGGTTAGTGAGCTAGAGATCATTGTGTGAGCTGCCTACACGGACTGGTTGAGTAGTGAAACGGGGATGGACCCAATGATACTGTGCATGATAAATGTGAAGTATGACGCCCCCATTGCATAGTAGTGTGACCCATGCGATTGTATATGACATGTGTTGCATTAAATGCTCACTAGTACTACTTGTGTGACTGGAAATGGTCTGTAGTATGTTGTGTGTTCATACTTGTGTGCTTACTTACTTGAATATTATCCTAGGAATCGAGTGTCAATTAGATCGAGTGATTTATGAGCTTGTTGTTTCTCTTGCTAAGCATCAACTCACTCCTGTTGTTATTTTTCAAATTGATAGCTATGTCAGTCGCTCCTCGCATCTCCCATCTCTCGTTATGGAGCGCCTGTTGCATTAGAGGGCAAGCACCACAAGTTCATGGAATCGGATTTTCCGGGCACAATGCTTGTTCGATACACGACTGTCTCGCTAGTGGACAGAGGATAGCTTGATCTAATTTCCTACTGCTTTGTTGCTATATTCGTGCTAGTGGACGGACACCTGTTATGACCGATTCCATCCCCTAATGCTCCTGGTGCAAGTGGTGATGGGAGGGATGTGGAGGATTAGGAGCTGGAGTAGGATGGAGTGTGGAGGAATCATGCTTGTATTTTGACACAATCATAACTTTTTGGCGTGAGAGCTAATGTAATCGGGACGGTTGGATGGAGAGACGTATGTACGAACGAGGAGCTTGCTATAGCAGGTTTGTTGGAACACGAAGTCAACACCTAATATAATAATAAATCGCCAGAAGTGTGCTGCAGCGCCACACTTAAACCGCCAAAGAAGAGAATTCTCGAAGAAGCCAGGAGCATGAAGAAAGCAAAGAAAGAATTCTCCACTCCATGCGTGCGAATTCTGGAGAAAGTATGCAAGAAAAAGGGCTCACAATTTTATAATATTATATTGTGAGTAGTTGCAAGGAATTCTCTCTTTCGTGGAGAGCAAATCGGCTGGGGAAGCTGATAAAAAAGATTGGGCACATATTAAAATACTATTATAATTGTTGCTGGAGTCTTCAAGAGCAGGAAGGAAGGTGAAAATTGCGGCTGGTAATTTTGTTCACACTGAAGACTGCAATGAGAAGAAAAGTTCGACTTCGCCTCTTTCTGTTGAAGTCAAAGGCGGTAGAATTCAGGCGGTGGAGTCAGGCGGTGGAAGATGATTATAAATATGGCACTACGTGAAGCGTTTGAGGTCAGGCCGGAAGGCCTCACATAGAGGCATCGCAGCCTCAGGTCAACAGGCCAGGGAGAGGGCCTCACGCCACACGCAGGCAGAGAACTTCAGGCCAGCAAGGAAGCCACACGTATGTGAGCTTCAAGGAAAGCCTCCAGCAGTGAGAGCTTCGGAACAGGGAGTTACCAAGTGCAACGGTGAACTTCAAGTGAGAGGCACTGCAACCTCAGTAGCTCTGTGAGCGAGTTATCCCTTCGTGATCGAGAAGGGAAGAAAATAGAATAGCTGAGTGTATGCTTGTATTAGTTTATTTGAGTGTGTACTTGTATCAGCTAGTTTGATTTGAGTATTTTAACGCTTCCGCATATTTTATAAGCTGCGCACTCTGCAATTAATATTAGTGTCAAGCAAAGGATCGCATATTCTACAAGGTTTTAGGGAAACAGGCATTTTTTTTTTTAAATTTCTCCCAGCTTAGGTTTTTCCTTTTGATGTATAATCCACCACCTTATGTATATATAAGTATGGTAAATAATGGAAGCATGATTTCCTTTACTATTGGTGTTTTTAGAGGCACGTGTATAGTTCATGTTATAAATGCTAACCTTTAGAAAAGATTTTCACTTGCGTGATAACTTAAAGTAAACAAAGAACAAGGTTTAGTAAGTGGCGGACTGAGATGCCACAGTTCGCCCATGGACACAATGAGCAGCAGTGAGCAACTTTGAATGTCTGACCAAGCTATGGCTAGATATCTAAACTGGACTGAATTTTCCCGAGAAGATTTTAGATGGCTGAAAGCGATATTTATACTAAATGCGGGTTTTGACCTAATTTTGTTCTAATATCAAGCCTGACTTCAGAGAGAGCTCAGGGAATCGTCAAGGAATGTGAGTGAGTAAATCCTTCGTATCTCTTTGATTTGACTATGTGAGACTTTTTTAATATAATTGGGAACTGGAATACATTTGAGAGTTATATGTTTCGAATGAATGTAATTTCCTCTTGTTGATAATAGTAAAACATCTTGTCGATCTCTCCCTATGGAGTAGGCACATTAGGTCAAACAATATAAATCCTATGTGTCAAATTTATTTTCTACGATGGTTTCTTGCTTAATTGTGCTTGTTTCACGCTTCCACCATATTTGAGTAATAAACTCGTATCAGAGTTTTGTGTTGTTGATGACAAGCAATGCTTGTCATTTCGCTAATTAGAAAAAGGCCAAAAACAGCTCATTTAAATCAAATTTAGAAAACTTAGAAAAATGACAATCATTGTATGAACAAAATCTCATCGAAACCGACTTCTTCAGCAAGTGTATCGTGCAAATATTAGGCATCTTGTTCACTCTTGAATGCCAATCCAACTGTCGGTACGCACACCCATGACTAGAAATTTAAAATGGCCAAAATCAGCTCATTTGAATCAAATTTCGAAAATGTATCAATGCAAAATAAGAGCCAAATTGAAAACATTCCACATAGTTGTTATAGATGATAAAAATGATGTAGTGTTCACTCCTAGTTTTAATCCAACCACAGGAGGATGTCTAGATCTTTGGGTTTTCCACATACCATTATATAAGTTATTTAAATAATTTTCTACGTCATTTATACTTCCTTATTTTAATATATATATATATATATATATATAATTTAAGATTTATTTTCTTTTTTTTTTCTACGTATGATTCTTCCTGGCAAACCTCTCTTTCTTTTGTAGTCTATTTTTCTGCAGAGCCATTTTCTTTGGTTTTCATTTTCTTCCAAAAGGAAATCTTCTTTTAAGGTTTTGCGGTCTATTTCAAAGGAAGTGCTAATAAGTTTATTTGGAAATTGAAAACATGAGCAAGGTACATTTGCTAGGATGAATACGTAGATGCTTCTTCTTGCAATGTAGGATCAATCCTATAAGTAAGACATACCACTTGTTCTTCTGTTTTTCTAATTCCATTGCAAACTATTCATTAATCTCTTTTTTTCAGGGATAAGTGAGTGTGATGATCAAGAAGGTGCTTCATATGAAATTCTTGTCCGAATTATTTCTTTATTTAACTCTCCTATGTTCAATTTCATCGATCTAGTTTTGTTAAACATAATTTCTATTTCTCAACCTTTACATTTTCTAGAAAAAAAATACCATATAAAATTTTAAAATATGTTCATCGTATCTCCAACACCCTTACACTTCTTTTTGGATCTTTAAAAATGCCAAATTTATACTCACTTGACACATGTACTCTCCGTCATAATTCTATCAAAGATCATCCTAAAAAATCCTACTGCTTACGTAGACGGTAGAATACAAGAGAAGTTGCTGTGGCGCCGTGAAAACAACGACGTTGGCATGGTGGTTGACGTGGACTACAAGGGTGCCATTTTGCGCTCTCTCGGTTGCTGAAGTCAATTTGGGGCAAATATCTAGGGGTTCATGGTTTGTGTTTAGCTCGGATATATCCAAATCGAGCTTCGATTCAACTTGGGCGACTGATTATGAGTTCACATTGTTCCAAATCCGTGGTTGTTTGTCTGGTGTTTTTCTGATTCAAGGTTTGCCTCATTTTCTTGCTCTTTAGTTATGTCATTACCAGAGTTTGTGCATTTTTGCCTCGTCAAGATTCCCGTGAAGAGTTTTTGGCTTCATGTCTAGTACTTTGTAACCCCTCAAAATTGTGTTTCTTACTCCTGCAACATGAGGTTCTTTATTTTACGTGCTCATCGGAAGAAATGGATTATATATTATATTACTCAATTTTATCAACTCTTTAATTTTCTCATATCTGTGGTGCATCTACATCTTGCCAGTATTCTATAATTTGATCAGGATAAGATACTACTAAGATTTGATAATTCAATGCAAATGTAGTAGTTGAATGTACTGCTGGGAACCTGGGACTGAGATACTGCTAGTGTGAACTTGGTGCTCTCATCGATGTTTAGAGCTTTGAAAGGCCGCTCTACTTACATTTAATTGGCTTATTGGATTTGTTCACCGGAATCATTTTGCTGAGCGCATTGTTCTTGTTGCGCTGCATGTGCTTTTGAATGCCAGGGCAAGAAGATAACAATGACCCCTAAGCTATAGAGAAGTAGATGTCTATCTTGGCTTTCTCTTTAGTTATTCGAGCTAGCTACGAGTCACTTTGTTATTTCCATAATTTTCTGTTGCATTATGGAATGGTTAAGTTTCGAGATTCTAATGATCATATGTTGGCTAGTAGAAGGAGGTTCTATCATTGGAGGTGATGGTTTGTCAATTTTCTACAACAAATTAGGGATTGATGAGTTAGTACATTGTCATTTGAAATGGTTGCTTGTAATGGCCAATTGAGTATAGGACCAGTTCACTATCATATGTTGTTCACTATGGGTGGCTAGCTTAACATTATGTGCTGTGTATTGGCCAGTATAGTGTTAGACAAGGATATGGTTGCTTTGCTATATGCCGTGCATTATTGAATTTAATTTGTTGTAATGTGTTTGAAGGCCTCTGTTTCACATAATTTCCAGTGTTTCCATTAAATCAACCTGTTTTGCTATATGTTGTGTTGTGCTTTGTTTAATTTGAAGTTCCTGTCCAAAAGCATGCACTTTTGGAATTTGAATTGCTTGCTTCTATCGGGCAAGTTGATGATTGTGGTTTTTTTCAAATGGATTGTTCCGAAATCTTCATTACATGGCAGAGAAGTGATTTTGGATTGATCAATGAGAAGAAAGTGCTGGCAAATAGTATTGGAAGTGTGGAATTTAGTTGAAAGTATCTTAGGAGAAATTCCACTTTCTCAAAATGCAGCTAGAAAGGAGTAGGCGACAGAACAACAAGATACAAGTGGAATTGTCTCCACTTGAAGGGAATGTAAAGATCTATTTCGGAAGGAAAAGGAAAGGAAAATAATCTATTTGAGAGGCATAGTCGTATTGAAAGGATTGATGTGCCCAACCCTAATGTTGAAGTTGGACCCCAAAAAAATAAAAATAAATAAACAACATTCATTTAGATTGACAATAATGTTGGATTGGGGATGGTTGTGTTGTTTGTATATCTTTTTTGCTTCTTGGTAGCGTAAGCGGAGGGTAGATGCGAGGCAAGACCAATGTTATGATGCAAAAAAAGTGAAACAGTGTTAAACTGTATCAGCAAAATCCAAGTTCAACTGTGTTCAATGTATTAACAAATCTATGTTCAACCGTGTTATCTATAGAGAAAGGTGTCGTGTTCCCTATACTGCATATTTATTTCAGATTCCTATAGTGATACTGTCATATTATCATGTTGCACAGATTGAAAAGGTAAAGGATTTAGGTCCTTAAATTTTTAATAACTATGGTCATCCTAATTGGAAGGGAACGGATTTGCTTGGAGATGAAGAAAATAAGAAATAAAGCCACCACGCACCCACAAAAAAAACAACTATCGCCAATTATTTGCTTCCAATGAGGTCTAAAAACCTCTCTTCACTTAGAACTTGGATGATTACAATAGGAAAAACCAAGTGGACAAGTTGGTATATGGTTTGGAAAATAGGAAAAAGAGGAAATTACAACCAACTCAAAAGATTACAATAGAAAAACACCAACTGCACATTAGCTACCAAGATGCTGTATGGTTCAAACAATAGAAAAAAGAGAAAATTTACAACCAACTCAAATGATCACAACACATCCATCACAAAACAGCCATCACAACCATATGTCGTTGTTCCATTAGTCGTTGTAGTGGCTGCTGTACCAAGTCCTTCCTTCCTATCTTTGTGCTTCAAAGAGATTAAAAGAAGATCAGCATACTCCATCTTGGAATCATCAGTAAGAGCATTTCACAAGAATCAGTACTCCAAAATACTTGCAAACCAATATCATGTTAGAACTGAGTAACTTTACAAAGTGAATTCCTCAGAAAAAGCTTCACCGGATAATTGTGATTTTAAAAGAAGTATCCAGGAATTCTCACAGTCCAAAAGCATGTGTTTTTTTTTTTTTTATAACTTTTAAGTTTTTAATTGGACCACCTAGTAATTTGCAATTCTATCCAAAATTAGTTTTAAGGACTATATTGATAAACTGTTAAAAGTATTATGACTAATTTTTGCTAGATCAAAAAGTTTATAATTGAATTGAGACCCATATAATAGGTTTTTTTTTTTATCATTATCCCATTATAAAGTCAAAGCCTCCAAAAAACCGTTCACGGAAGTTGAGGGGTTTTTTCCCCCTCTATTTTCTTTTTTTTTGGGGGCAAAATGGAAGTTAGAGTTGTCAAGAGCTCCTTATATGGGATTGGATTGGATTCCAATCTTGGGCTTGCATAGTGCAAGATGCGTAGGCCCCAATAGTATGTTGAAGCACGTCACATTCAAATAACTCTTTCAATATAACTAATTTGATTCTAAATCTTTTGACAATTTGTTAAGGTAGTCCATCTAGCAAACTTTTGCCGAAAATAACTCTTGGGCTTGGTCATCAAGCATCTTACACGACAGAGCCAACACTTGATTGACATTGATGTGAACAATTTGTGCAATTTTTTAATATTATATCTATTTTTTTTCCTTTTTTTTTCCATATATCTTCTTTTATTTCTTCTATTTTTTAGATGAGGTCGTGAACATCCAGTGAAGGCGTCATTGCCTTTGCCCAAGCCCTTGCCAAGATCCAAGTGACTTCATTTAGGGTTGGTTGGCAAGCTTGCCCACGCAAAGTTAGAGGAAAGAAGAAAGAAAAGAATAAAACATTTCAAAAAAAGTTCAAAAAATTGCAAAACTTTACCATGTTAGTGCCAATCATCTTACGTATTGACTTTGTCACGTAGGATGAATGGCATTGACTAGACCATCATGTTAACAATTTTTTATAAAAAATTGTTGAAATGACTAAATTGGCAAATTGTCAAAAAGTATATGACTAAATTAGGCATAATATTTTGATAAAAAAATTGGCATAATTGTCTACCATAAGATAGTTTCAAGATTTTTTTTGGACAATTATTTCAAGAAAAATTTGGCACAGTTTTGGCACAAAATTTTTTTTTTTTGTGTGTGGGTATTTTGGCACATTTTGACTGTTCCTCTTTCTCTATGTCATTTCTATATATACTCGGTAATTCCATTAACCATCATTGCAACCCATGCGGGATCCCCACTCTAATTGCTCCACATTTCCATGATTTCCTCTACTTCCACAATTTAAGTTACTCCTAAGGTAATCGCGTGTTATGCAATAATTGTCCCTTCATTCAAAATTTAATCTATTATGTAATTGTTCCAATATTTAACTCAAACAAGGCAAGGTACAATTTCCTCACGATAATCAAAATGGCCAACAAAACAGCTCAAATCAAAGTTGGGCCTAGTATAACTGGACTCCTTATACTTCATTGATAGTTGAAATCTCTCAATATTTGGGCCATAAAGTTCACCACCAACTGGAGCTAAAGAATAATGTTGTGAAAATCTCTAAAAATGTAGTACTGAAAAAGCAAGAGTACCAATGAGAGTTATATGACAAGAACTATGATTTTCATCTCTCATTTTACTAGTACTTTTTCTTACTGCATTTCATATCATGCTTCCCTGAAGAAATCATTTCATCATTTTGATGCCATGCATCCCATGATTGATAAAGCTACTTTTGACCTTTAAAATGACCCGGTCGACAAAGACCAAATTAGTCTTGGTCATCTTCACTTTTTGCTAGTAAGGGTTCACACATTATTATTTCATAATGAAAATTGTTAAGAAATATCATTTTCATTTCTTTGCTTTTACTAATACTTTATCTTACTGCATTTCATATCATGTTTCCACTGCTGAAGTTGTTTCATGATGTTGATGTTGTATATCATGCATTTTGATAGAGCTACCTTTGATCTTAAAGTGAACCAACCAATAAAGACCAAGATTAGTCTTGGTTCTCTTCACTTTTTTGTTGGTGAGGGTTCACACATTATTCCTTAATATTGAAAAATGTTGACAGCTATCATTTTCATTTCTCTACTTTAGTAATACTTTATCGTACTGCATTTCATATCATATTTCCTTTGATGAAATTGTTTCATCATTCTGATGGCGTGCATCACATGATTGATGAAGTTACTTCTGATCTTTAAAGTGAGCTGGCTGATAAAGACCAAGTTTGTCTTGGTCGTCTTCACTTTTTTGCTGGTAAGGGTTCACACATTATTTGTTCATATTGAAAATTTTAACAACTATCATTTTCATTTGCCTGCTTTACTAACATTTCATCTCATTGCATTTCATATTATATTTCCACAGATGCAATCGTTTCATCATTTTGTTGGCATGCATCACATGATTGATAAAGCTACTTTTGACCTTTAAAGTGAGCCAACCAACAAAGACCTAGTTAGTCTTGGTCGTCTTCACTTTTTTGCTGGCACATTATTGGTTCATATTGAAAACCTCCACTCAATTTCCAGCCCCACAGTCATAGATCCATACCCATCTTTTTCTTTAGAGAGAGAGAGAGAGAGAGAGAGAGAGAGACTTTTCTTCATGGGTCTCACTCAATCTCTATCTATTGTGTACAGTGGGTGCACAGTGTTGCCTCGCGCATAAAATATAAGAAAATTAGAAATTTGCGCCCCCTAATATAGACATAATTACAAATCCCATTTGCCCAACTTATTCTTTGCATCCTAACTCTCACATCTTACATTTGTCTATCATAGTTACCACTGGCAATACTTTCACCAGTTCAAGACATCCGTAGATAAGAGCAACTAAGATAAAGTAATAAATAGAACGTGTGACTAAGAGAGTGCTAATGATCTTATAACAGTGACAATATAAATTGATAGAGATTATAAGTTCGCTAGATCATAAAGTCATTGTTATCATGCAACTAAACACTATTTACACATCTCTCCTCCTCAGCCGTATAGTGTCTTGTCACTACCCTCTAGTGATACCAAGCAACTGTCGGATCCATGAAATAACCAGCACTACTGGTCGCTAGGTTGGATTGACCGCTCATCCCCTATCTCCTGTCTTGGATCTATGTGCTTGTGGCCGTGTCTTGGATCCATGTGCTTGTGGCTGACAAATCCATTAAAATCCTTTATAATACTGAGGGTTTTTTCTTTTCTTTTGATAAAGTATATGATTTTTTTCCACTGTTGAACGAAATGTCAATTGCTACTTCATTTTTTTTTTTTTGTGAATAATGCCAGCTTATAAATTTTACAATGGACAACACAGCAAAATAAGAAGGGAACAAAAGTACCCTTCCCATATTTTTGACAATTTTAAGCTCACGACTTGGCTATATAGAGTTGCATTTCTAAAGCATGAGAAGCAATTTGCCTATAAAGTCAAGGTGGGGCAAGATGCTCTTATCCAAATAGGTGCAATTAAGGGATGGAACCTAAATGACCAAGGAGTGGCGAGATACTCTACCAAGTCATTCCTGAAATCAATAGCTTTTCTCCATATGAAAAGAGAAACATTCATTAGAGAGAGATAATAGTTAACAAAAAAAAATGAAAGAAAATATATCAACACAATGAAACAAAAAGAAAGTGCATAAACCTTAAGCATCAACAAATTAATAAAGGTTTGGATGATTTGTGGAGTGATACATGTGAGGTAGTCTGTTGGTTATTGATTTAGTAGTAGGATTCAAACATAAAGAAAAGATACGTTGACAAAATTTTTATTTGGTCCACTGTCAGTATAAAAAATAATTTACACTTCATTGTATAATTAACATGTTGAAAAGCTATCTCGAAACACACACGTCACATATTGAATGTTAAATCCATTAAAAAAATTACATTGGTATTAAAATAATAATACTCTTTAGCAAATTAGGTAGATGCTCATTCAACATTGATATATAAAAAATATGAATGGAAATGAGAATGGCGTGAACTCAAAGGTTTGAGATACAAGCTTCGTCTTGAGCAAGAAAAGAACTTTTGTGTATGAGAGATCATTCTATACATGAAGTAGAACGTAGTAAAATTTAATGTGATTGCACGATTTATTCAATTTTAAAAAGAAGAGGAAATGCAAAATACTTACTGGCCATACTATTTAATAAAAACACCATCTAAATTACTATTGAAAATACAAAGAAATGTGTCTATTAGAACATAGTATCTTGAGAAGAGGTGTCTGCATTTATTTTATTTTAAAAACATATTCATCTCTACGGTGTTTGCTCCTTATATTTGTCAAGTTATATTTGGCGGTTGGTGCTATTAGAGGGTGAGACAAAAAAGAGAACATATGAGAAAGAATCTTTGTTACGATTCTAACAATTTATTCATGTTTATCTTTAATTGTGTTTCTTTTGCATTTAGCAAAGAGTACTGAAAATTGCTGTTATTTGTGATGAAGGTCTCTCTTGTTCGCCCCTTGTTTATGTTGTATGAGATGCTCTGTCACGCAATAGGTAACATATCTGAATTCTGCATTGTGTCATCTGAGAGATCATATATTGGGCAGGCTTATTCTCTTGTCGGTATTCTTCATGCTAGGATGCTTCTACCTCTTAACCTGGCAGTGGCAGGAGGGCCTGTTCATGTAAATGCTAGGTAGTATCACGAGATTTTGAGACGAAGACAAGCACGTGCTAAGCTTGAAAAGAAACATCAAAGTTAGAAAAGTGAATTGCCTTTTTTTATGCATGTTGATTTGGAAGCTCCTTCTGGACTTTGCCAGTATAAAAATTAAATATAAAGATTTTTTTTATTATTATTATTTGAAGCTATTTTGCTCGTGTTTGTTTCCTTAGCAACATGCTAGACTGTCATTAAATGCTATTTTTAGGAAATTCTATTTTGTGGGAAATAGTCTGACTACATACTTCATCTTCATTATAGCTTTTGCAGCTATAATAGCATTTAATTCATTGGGGATAAACTCAATTGTTATCTTTTCTTTGCTCGTTCTCTGATATGGTGTCGTTTCTTTCTCTTGTCTTGGTTTAATTGGATCTATAGCCGTATCTTCATGAGTCACGGCACCAGCATGCCATGAGAAGAGTCAGGGGAAGTGGAGGGCAGAATCCAAGTAATCTCAAGGCTTCGAACGATGCAGCTGAAAGGAAGGGCAAAAACTCTGTTACGGCTCTATCTTCCGATTCTGCCAGTTCATTGGCCTCTGAACCTTCAGCCTTTGACTCCTCGGAAACCTGGAATTCATCTAGTAATCACATGGCAAGAAGGTCGCAAGTAGGGGTGTCAATAATTTGATTCGTTTCGAGTTTTTAGGAAATCCAAATTGAACCAAACCATTAGGATAAGCAGCTGAATCGAACCAAATTACAACTTGAACTGAATATGACCTGAACGAAAACCTAGTTTGGTTCAATTCACACATTTGGTTTTCTCTTCTTCTTTTTCCAGTGGGAAAATGCCTTTTTTTTTTTTCCTAATTTACTTTTCTTGTGTTTGTTTTGTTTTTATTTGGGTGGAGGCAAGGGACTAGACTAATCTGGTCTAGAAAAAATAGAATAAAAGGACAGTTGAAGCAATTTACATAATTATGACCAAAATCAAAGGGAAAAAAATTGGATGGTTATTCAATGTGTGTAATATGTATTGTAAGAGTAATTTGGGAGAGTTAAAGATAAGAGGGAAGACACTTTATCATTTAGATAACTCGATTCACTTGCAATTGCCTTTGTTGGTGGCCCCGTCAGTTCTTTTGAGTTTTGTGCTTAACATGTAGTCGAGATGGTGCCACATTGAGCAAAGACATTGCATCTCCTTCAACTACTGCTTTGTAAAGCCACCTCTCTATTTCACTCCAATATTAATCCAAGCTTCGTAATTGCATTATGCTTTCAGAATTTGGCTCCAAGACGGCCACGAAAGTCAACTCCTTCCGAACAACATCAACATCCTTAACAGAACCTTTGTTTTGTTGACCACTGGAAATTCTTTAAATTTGTTGACCATGCCATTAGCCCGCAATATCGATGACATTATTACTTCATATATGGACACGAATTAATATAGTTTTGATTGGTGTATATCACGTATAGGTAAAAGTTTGTGCATTTTAGTCCACAGGTATGTTGTTACCAATAAAAATATATATTTAAAAGATACATATGTGTTAGATTCATTGGACATATAAGCTTATGCATTCAATTTAATATGTCCTTTAGCCTATTGTGGTGCTCTGTCATTGTTAAAGATACCAAGTGTATTTAAAAGTTATGTCTATGCTGATCTATATAGGGTTTTTGGCTTGGTTTTTGGATCCGATAACGGTTGCGTGTACTTATAAGATGTCCATTCTCTCCAAGGATCAGGCTTTTGCATGAATTTTGAACCCAATAGAACATTACAGTTAAAAGAGTTAGAGTTCACATTGGTATCTCAGGGAATGTAGCTCCCTAATATGGTCAACCAAAGAATTTCCTTTGTGTTCGCCCACAAGTTGCAGTAATCGAAGTTGCATCTCCTTTGGTTTCTGCTTTGTAAAGCCTCCTCTTCATTTTCGCTTCTTAAGCTTCGAAGGGATCGGGCTTCATAATTGCGTTTTGTAGGTAGCACTTGGCTTTAAGATAGTTGCGAAAGCGAATTCCTTCTTCTAAATCAAACATTAACATCCTTAACAAGAAGCATCATCCTGGTGACATTGTAAATTTTTCTAAATCGTTGACCAAGTCATAAGCCCAAAAAGATAATGACAATAATAATAATAATAATAATAATAATAATAATAATAATAATAATAATAATAATAATAATAATAATAATAATAATAATAATAATAATAATAAGGGTTTTTTTTTTGGTAAAGGTAAATAATAATAAAGCTTTGGACAAAATACAAAAGACGGCGCCAAAGGCTTACACTCTAAGGAAGACCAAAGAGTGGAAGGGTGCCGTGAGAAAAGCCAAAGGCAAGCGGACCAAAAGGAGAAGATCCACAGTTACAACACAAAAACCAGTACAACCACCAGACCTCCGCCAAACATTCGAAGAACAAAGAAACGGAGTGATGTTGAAGTTGTAGCGGAACGAGAGAAGAAGCGGGGAGACTAACGCCTGAGACGATCCGTAAAGATGGAGGGATCAAGATCCCAGCTTCTTTGGAGACGCCTATTTCTCGGAGTATCCGGAACACTTGTGAATGTAGTCGCTTTATCTTTGACTATCTTCATAAGGTGGTTCTTCAAAGCAGGGACAACCAGTGCTTCCCCTCGGAAAATAATATCATTCATTTTCTTCCAAATCAAATAACAAAGGCCACCGAAAGAAAATCGCGCAATCCGATGTTAGAAATCCTTACCGGAGAGCAACCTGATCGCCCAAGCAAGGTTGTCCATCCATGGCCTCGATTTCCAAGGTAAATTGCATCTTGTCTCCCAAAAATAAGCAAGCGTGGCCGAGATACAACAGTTGAAGAACAAGTGATCAATAGAGTCCGGAGTAGCATTACAGTATGCACAAGTACCCGAGACGATTCTACCAGAATGGATTAGGAATTCTTGGGTGGGTAATCTGTTCTTGGTAATCAACCACAAGTTACATTGATTTCTAGGGACAATATCAGAGTTCCAAATAAAGGAGTCCCAAGAAACTTTTTCCTTCTTTGTTCTAATGAAATCCCATGCAGAGGCAATAGAAAAGGATCCGGATGAGTGCTGATTCCAAGTGAAACAATCCGGTGCATTAGTCTGATCCGGGACAGAGAAACCACAGCTCTGAAGTGAACTCTTAAATGCATGACCGAGGGGGGAGAATAAATCTGCAACAACAGCATGCTTAAGGAGACCCAACAATTCAATGATGGATGTCGGAAATAAAAGATCAAGGGGGCCATCAGCGAGCCATTGATCATGCCATAAAGAAACCGAAAATCCATTACCAATCTTCCAAGCGAAGCAAGACCTAAACTCTGTTCTTAATTGCAATATTTTTTTCCAGGCCCAAGAACACGTAGAAGGTTTTGAGGCGATCCAGAAATTGTCCTTTTTTAAGAAATTAGAATGGATCCATCGACACCACAACGATTCTTTATCGGTGAAAAGGATCCATATGTACTTAAGCATGGCTTCTCTATTGCAGTCTTTCAAATTCCTTATGCCGAGCCCACCTTCATTTTTTGGGAGACATATGTCATCCCACGCAACCTTAGCCCCACCTTTACCAAGTGCGGATCCTTTCCATAAGAATTGTCTCAAAATTGTTTCAATACTAACAAGAACCGACGCCGGTAAGGTAAACACACTCGACCAATATGATTGAATAGAATGGAGGACTAACCTGATGAGCTGCAGTCTTCCAGCATATGATAGAAATCTTTGAGTCCAAGATTGAGCCCTAGCAGTGATCCGATCAATTAGAGCAATACAGTGAACTTTTCGAAGTCTAGAAGAGATGATGGGAACCCCGAGGTATCGCACAGGCAAGGTACCTTCTTGGAATCCAAAGGCCATTTGAATATAATTGCGAAGAGACAGAGGTCCTCCAGACATAAAGATTTCGCTCTTGTTTCTATTCGGGATCAAGCCACTCCATGAAGAGAATATATCAAGGCTCTTTTTCATTAAGGTGATAGACGCCCAGTCAGCCCGGCAGAAAAGGAAAACGTCATCCGCGAAAAAAAGATGAGTCAGCCGAGTTGCCTTGCACCTCCAATAGGGATTGAATTCCTTAAGAGAAGTCTGGGAGACTAGAATTCCAGAGAATACCTCCATCACAAGTGTGAACAGATAAGGGGACATAGGATCTCCTTGTCGTAGTCCTCTCCCTCCGGCAAAGAATCCATGAAGCTCTCCATTGATTGAAATGGAATATTTGGGAGTCCGAACACAAGCCATAATCAATCGAACAAAAACATTAGGGAAGCCAAATGCCGTGAGTGTCGATTGAAGAAAATCCCAGTCGATAGTATCATAAGTCTTCTGGAAATCCACTTTTATCGCACATTTGGGGAGGTAAGGTTCCAAATGAAACCCAGCAAATAATTCTTGAGCCAAAAGAATATTATCTCTAATCCTCCTCCCTTTGACAAAGGCGTTTTGAGAGTAGTCAACTAAGTTCCCAAGGACAACAGCTAGGCGATTGGCTAATATCTTTGTAATGATTTTATAAATGATGTTGCAACATGCAATAGGGCGAAAATCCGAGACATCGCAAGCATTAGGGACCTTTGGAACTAAAGTGAGGATGGTATTATTCACCTCTCTGAGCAGACAGCCTGATGTAAAGAATTCCTGAACTGCCTCTGTTACGAGCGGGCCAACAGTATCCCCGCATCTCTTGAAGAATTCGGCAGTGAATCCATCAGGACCTGGAGCTTTCCCCTTCGCTAAAGAGAAGACTGTTTCTCGAACTTCAGGGACTAGCACTGGTCTGGTTAGGTCACCGGCTTGGTCCACCGACAGGGGATTGCGAATGAACTTTCTTAACTCCTGCAGAGAAGGCTTGGATACTCCAGGGTGAGAAGAAAGCAGATCAGCAAAAAACGTTACAAAAACTTGGGGAACCACCTTAGGGTCATCGATAAAAGCACCCGAGGAGTCCTTCACCGTAAGGATTCTGTTTGTAAGTTGTCTTTTCTTGACAGAATGATGAAAAAACTTTGTATTTTGGTCCCCTTCCTTGAGCCATCGGATTCTCGATTTTTGCCTATAGAAGGATTCTTCATCTCTTCTCAAGTTAACAAAGAGCTTACGGCAAATCTGCTCTGTATGGCGAGGTCAAAATCATTAGGGTTGAGATGAAGATCAAGCTGAGCAGAGCGAAGAGCTTCCCTTGCTTCCTCTGTTCTTGCTGAAATGTTTGAATATGTATCTCTATTTAAAAGTTTAAGCCGGCTCTTCAGAGTTTTGAGTTTAGAAACAAGCCTAAACATAGCAAATCCTCGAACTGGAATATCACATACCTGCTACACAATAAGGAAGAAGTCAGGGTGCTGTGCCCAGAAATCAAAATACTTGAAAGGCCTCCTCCTACGAATCGGGTCAATGACTCTGACTACCATTGGGGAGTGGTCGGAGATACCCGGGTTTAGGAAAGAGGCCTCGGAAAAAGAGAATTCCATATTCCAAGAGGTATTAACCAAAACACGATCTATTTTCCGCATTTTCCTACTTGCACCCGCAGAGGTGGACCAGGTAAACCTAAGGCCAATGTACCTGAGGTCGTTCAACTCAGTTTGAGCTAGGTAGTTTGCAAACTCATCAAAGTATGGAATCCAAGTATCAGAACTACCAAAACGGTCAGATGGATCCTTGATAGCGTTGAAATCTCCTGCAACCAACCAGGGCGTGTCTTGCATGAAGGCATTTATCCGAATAAGATCTTCCCAGAGTGGGCGACGGCGAATAAACGAGTGTTCACCATATATAATAGAAACGCAGCACGTCTTTGTAGACGAGATAATCCTCACACGGCCATGCACAGCTTGAGCACTAACCGAGATGGGATCATAATTTATATAGTGTGGGTTCCAACCAACCCATATTCTTCCACGAGGGGAATGTTCATAATTCGTGATCCATTTCCAGCCATTCAGCAAAAAGGAGGATAGGGAATCAGAAGTATCCTCAGGGACTTTGGTCTCAATGAGCCCAGTCAAGCACAGATTATGAGAAGTGACAAGCTTCCGCACTTCAGCTCAAGTAACGGAATTCATAAGGCCTCTAACGTTCCAGGCAGCTATATACATAATTACAAAAGAAGGGGAAGAGGGTTACCTCTTTCTAGAACCCTTATTCCTACCCACCGTCAGAGGAGGATCCGTAATAGGAGGAGGGTCCAGGCATAGCAGCAGCAGCTCATCCTGCATTGTCACAGCTGGGGTAGTAGAGCGAGGGTTTTTCGGTGGGAGAGAGTCTACCGAAAGCAGGTCTTCATCTTCTGTCTCTTCCTGGAAGCTGGGATTGACAATCTCATCTGAATAATGAGGTACTAACAAATGAGGAGCAATTGCTTTCCCTTTAGCCGATATAGAGGGGCCGTGACCAGCTTTAGAGGGTGCTGCACCCGCACCAGCAGACTTCCGAGATGCTGGTGCAACTCTCACTCTCCTTAAAACAAAGTCTTTTAGCTTCAACGATTGGCCTCCTTCACCAAAAGGAGCTGAGCTGGAGGAGGCAGCCTTTTTTGTGAAAGGCTTTTTCTTTCTTTTGACTTGTTTCCACTCAGAATCGCCAGGGGGAGGGATGCTAGATGGATCGTCTGCCATCCTCAAAACCAGTCTTTCTTCCTCATCAACGCCTTCAGTAGACTTGACTGCGAACATAGGATCAACTACATCTGTTTCTATAGTCTTGTGTATTTCGGCCGAGTTCCCCCCTCCCTGAGGACTTCCAGGAACAGTCCTTGTAGTAACCATAGGGTTGATATGCATCTCTGTAGTTCGAAGGTTCATGTGGTGGGGGCTCGATTGGCCCTGAGGCCGAGAACCAGTAGGATCAGAGACATTCTGAACACTAGCAGTTGCTTCAACAGCTGGAGAGGTATCAACAGCAACAGGTCTAGCCTTAGCCGCATTGCATTGATGACCAAATATTCCACACCCTACACAGGCCGTTGGTTTCCATTCATATTCCACATCGACCATACAAGATTGGCCCTCATAAACCAGCTCAATACACTCACAATGAGGTTGGTTGGCTGTGATCTCTACACATACTCTAGCATAGGTAAGCATGTGCATCTGTTCTGTTCTTGAGTCGACATACAATGGTTTCCCGACACCACTAACAACTTTGCTTATTGATTGTGCAGACCAGAATGCAGCAGGGAGATTTATGAGTCTAACCCATACAAGCACAGTGAGGTGAACATCTTTCCTCAATTCCAAGTCCGGTCTCCATTGTTGAAGGACTAAGTGAATCTTGGAGACGGTAATAGACCCTCCTTCCAGCACCTTCATTCGAAATTCCCTATCTGGGATATGAAAGAAAAACAAGCCCTTTCTATTAGCCATAACTCTCGCCAAGTTGGTACCCCAAACCTTTTTAAAAGCTGCTTTAGTGACTACAAATGGTATCCTCTTACCAATGTAGTATCCCACTAAGCACTCCTGCAATTTTGGATCTGCAGCTAGGATGTCATCCTCTGTCATTTGAACAACCGGGCGGTTACCACCGCGGGTTGGGGGGAAATAATCAAGGTCATATCCCTTTGAGGCTATTTTAGCTATAGCCACATTCGCCCAAGAGCGAAGATTGGAGCTCCTTGAGAAGGCTCGCTGGGGGCATCTGGATCTTCCTTTGCTCCTGCCTCTACTTCCATCAAAGCGAAGAGAGCGAGCGCGACCAGAATGTTTCTCCAGCAAAACAGGGGCTTGGTTTTCCCCACCAATATTCTCATTCACAATATCAATTGATCGAGATTGATTGACAATTCCAGATCGCAACCCAGCAGGAGGAAGAGCAGAACACGACTTGTCAGTTGCAGTCGGGGAGCTTGTGTTCGAGGGCGAGCACCCCTTACCGTTCAAAAGAAGCCCATCAACCGAAGAACGGCCCTGATGTTGGGGACGTAGAGCCGGAGCACTAGGGCCTTCATCTAAACCATGGGCCTTGGCCGAAGGCGAGGCCATCGCAGCAACAAAAACAGGAAAAAACCCTAATCGATCTCCTCCATAGCCGGCCTAAAAGAGAAGCGAACCTGGGGAAACTCTTTGGAGGGCTTGGAGAGCAAGCCAAGGCGCCTCTCGTTGCCAAAAAGCCCTGTCCGAACACCTGGAATCAGCCGAAGAAGGAGGCACCAGCACAGAAGCTCGGGCTCGGGCGCCAGCACGCCTGGGACGACAGCTGAGAGCGCAATCGACCACGGCGACGGTGACGGCGATCAGAGACGAGAGGCGGAGTGTTCGCCGCGGTGGCGAGGCGGGGCTCGCCGGCTCCGCTGGGGAGGAGGGCCTTCCATCACTCTGCTCTGGTCTCGAGAGCTCCTTGAGGGCAACCTGGCAGCGGCGATGGAGGTTATATACGGAACCGGTGGAGGCGGAAGAGAGTTCGCCGCCGGAGGCGACGCGGTGGGACGACGAACCTGGTCGCGGGGCTCGCCGGCGCCGCCGGGCCGGGGGTTCGTCCGAAGCTCTGCTTCTCAGGTCGAGGGCTGAGAGAGCGAAAAGGTATGAACAGTAGGGGTCTTTTAATAATAATAGGGGTTAATACCTTGAAAAATCTCAAACTGATACACCTATGACAAATCTACCCAAAACTATTTTTTGATCACCAAAAACCTCAAACTAGTATACCTTTGATAAATTTACCTTAAACTGATACATTTGTGACAAATTTACCCTATGTTAGTTTTAGTTAAATTTTCTTGTTAAATTATAAAGTTAAATGACACGTGACAATTGATTGGTATACTAATTTGGGATTTTACACTATGTTTGTCATAGTTTACAATTTTTGTGATTTTTTTGTGGTATTAATCTAATTTAGCGGATGGTATATTAGTCACAAATTTATTAGTTTGGGGTTTTTTGTGGTTGAATAAATTAGTTTGGGATAAATTTGTCATAAATGTACCAGTTTAGAGTTTTTTTTTTATAGTTAGTCAGGGTAAATTTGTCACAGGTGTACCATTTTTGGATTTTTCATGGTAAAAAAAAATAGTTTGGAGTAAATTTGTCACAAGTGTACCAATTTGGGGTTTTTCAAGGTATTAACCCATGACAAATCTACCCCAAACTATTTTTTTAATCACCGAAAACCCCAAACTGGTACACATTCGACAAATTTACCATAAATTGATACACTTGTGACAAATTTACTCTATGTTGGTTTTAGTTAAATTTTCTTGTTAAATTATAAAGTTAAATGACACGTGACAATTGATCGGTATACCAATTTGGGATTTTACACTATGTTTGTCATAGTTTACCATTTTTGTGATTTTTTTGTGGTATTAATCTAATTTAGTAGAGGGTATATTAGTCACAAATTTATCAGTTTGGGGTTTTTTGTGATCAAATAAATTAATTTGGGGTAAATTTGTCATAAATGTACCAGTTTAGAGTTTTTTTTTTTTTTTTATAGTTAGTCGAGGTAAATTTGTCACGGGTGTACCAATTTGGGATTTTTCGTGGTCAAAAAAATAGTTTATGGTAAATTTGTCACAAGTGTACCAATTTGTGGTTTTTCAAGGTATTAACCCATGACAAATCTACCTCAAACTATTTTTTTGATCACCAAAAACTCCAAACTGGTATACATTTGACAAATTTACCCTAAACTGATACACTTGTGACAAATTTACCCTCTGTTAGTTTTAGATAAATTTTAAAGTTAAATAACATGTGACAATTGATCGGTATACCAATTTGGGATTTTACACTCTGTTTGTCATAGTTTACAATTTTTGTGATTTTTTGTGGTATTAATCTAATTTAGCGGAGGGTATATTAGTCACAAATTTATCAGTTTTGGATTTTTTGTGGTCGAATAAATTAGTTTGGGGTAAATTTTTCATAAATGTACCAATTTATGGTTTTTTTTTATAGTTAGTCGGAGTAAATTTGTCACAAGTGTATCAGTTTGGGATTTTTTATGATCAAAAAAATAGTGTGGGGTAAATTTGTCACAAGTGTACCAATTTAGGGTTTTTCAAAGTATTAACCATAATAATAATAATATGACAAGATTAATTCATATATCGACGGCAATGAATGTAGTTTTGAGTGGGGTATATGATTTGGAGATAACAATATATGCATTTTAGTCTACAAGCACACGGTCACTAGCAAAAAGTAAAATTTTTCCTCCAAAAAAATGAATGAATTTAAAAGTTATGTATGTGCTGATTTTTTTCTAGCATCCTTTGGCTCATGGATTACTGTTCTTAATGAGAAATTATCATTCATGAGAATAGTATATATACTAAACTGAATTTTGATATGGATATAATGATGAGTTCTACGTGAATCTTGCTCCAGCGGATCTAATAGCTCGATTGAACTTAATGAACATATTGGCCACTCGAAGTGCCTGCTCATTGCTATGCAGCTTTTATTTATCATCCTTGGAATTCAATTATTTATCCATCATGTGATGTTTGTACTCGTTTGTGGAAAATGTGATCCATCTTTATCATTCCGCACACATCGGAACTTTCCTAGACACTCCAACTTTTCCGAACCTAATGAATATATGTGGCCCATTCCTCCATTATTCATGTACCTCCTCCACTTTTTTGTGGGACCATCGACGATGGTTGGTTAATAACTCAGGAAATTGGAGCGCTTGAGAATGTAATTCAACTAATATCAAACTACTAAATGATACAATTTGTCAAATCGATACTTTAAAAGCTCAATTGTTTAGTGACAATGCTATCAAGAACTGACTCAACATTTACTCCTGGTTCGTGATAGACATGTACATATTATATGCCTGTGTTGGTATAACTGCACATCACTAGTCTAGGAGAGATCTGACCCCAAAACACATGAAGGACGAGGCGAGTCATTTGCATTGCATTGCTTGACCTTGACTTGTTCACGCTCTCACCCACGGCCATTTAAAATGTCTTATAAACAATATTTTTATTTTTCGTTAAAGATTTTTTTTTTTTTTGCTAATGTTTTCAATTGGAATGTTGCAAAAATCGATAGTAATTTTGATTGATCTTTTTGATACCTATAAAATGTCTTAAAATATAAGTTTCATTCTTCATTTTCATTTCGATATTCTACTAGATTCTTTTTTATATTTTAATTTAGCTTAAGCCATTAAGTCATTGACATGTTACGAGGTAGTTAAAAGTAATTTACGCAACTATCTAATTATATGGACAGATGGTGATAATTAACTGAGTGACACTTTTAATCGACCAAATGCAATCTAGAATCATTCAAAATGTGGGCATAAGCCTAATTTGAAGCTGTAGGATTTTAATCAATTTATGGCAAATCTAACAAAATGGCTATTGCAATAACAAACCAAAACTTGTTCTCTAGTTTTAGCTTGACCACAAAGTGATTAAACTTTCACTAAACAAATTTTTCAAGATGGATTGGGGTTGAATGTGTGTTTTAAGATGTGCCAACTTTTGAGACCAAAATATGACGTAGAAAATATTACTTCAACTCAAATGACCGGGAAACTAAAGTACGTGAAAGGTAAAGTGCGAAGATTGAAATTGAAGGAAATTGAAAGGAAAATTCTGGAATCAAAGGAAATCAAAAGAAAATTAGAGCGATGACCACTAAAATTAAAATGAAAGTGCAAACGCAGAAAAAGAAATCACTAAGAAACTTCACCAAAATTGAAATATCCTCAAAGTTACAAGCACATTGATGCTAAATTGCAAACATTGAAATGAAAGCTACACTATCATTCTCAATGCACATGAAGAATAACAAACTCTAAATCTAAAACTGAAATTGAAATACGTTAGTTCAACATAGGAAATACTCCAGAAGGAAATTTGGCGAAGTTTTGGCATAGCTTGACGGACCCCTCTTTCTCTGAGTTCTTTTTATTTATACTCCCTGGATTTGGTTTGATGATAATTGGAATTCATGTGTGATCCCCTCTCTAATTGTTCCATATTTCCATGTTTTTTTCCACGATTTTGCTAAAATTATTTCCACGATTTTACTAACTCCCAAGATAATAATTGTGTGCTGCAATAAATTGCCATTTTATTCATGATAAAATCTAATTTTGCAACCACTCCAGCTCTTAACTCAAACAAGTCGAGGTACTCTTCTCTTAATTTGATCAAAATGATAACCAAAACACCTCAGATCAACATGAGGTCACGCAATTTTCAGATGAAATTAAACTAGATAAGCTCCAAATCGAAGTTCGGCTCAGTATGACTTGATGCTTCAAATTTCTCTCCTCTCCTAACTCATAGAGATAATTGAATAACTCTACGGTATCCCAGACATAGATTTTCACCACCAACGGAAGCTAAAGAATACTGCTGTAAAAATTCCTAAAAGAGGTAGTGTTAAAAAGGTAAGAGTACCAATGAGAATCTCGATGAAATTGTTTCATCATTTTGATGGCATGCATCATGTGATTGATAAAGCTACTTTTGATATTTAAAGTGAGTCAACCGACAATGACCCAGCTAGTCTTGGTCGTCTTTACCCTTTTACCGATGAAGGTTCACGCGTTATTAATTCATATTGAAAACCTCTCACTTAGTTCTAACCCCACAGATCCACCTTTCTCTTTGGAGTCTTTTCTTTTTTGGTCTTACTCAATCTCTCGTTATTGTGTATCACAAGTGCACAGTGTTAGTACACACGTAAAAAATTAGAAGAATTAGAAATTTGCCCAGCCTATCATAGAATTAATTACAAATCCCATCCCCCAAGTTACTCTTTACATCCTAAGTCTAATGTCTTTACATTTGTATGTCATAATAACAAGGAAAAAAGTTGCAAAAAAAAAAAAATCAAATCAAGCTCATTATGACACATTTAATCCAAATTTATATTTATTTGACACATTTACCATTTCTCAAAGTTCCATTAGATGATTTTTCAATCAAATCGACGTCATTTTTATCTCATTTAAGCCTCGTGTGCATCATATCAACATCGTTTACTTGTTGGCGTCTTTGTAGGTAGATTTTTAACAACTCTCATCGATTGAACTTTGATAGGCGGTAAATGTATCACACGGTTATGAGTTTCAGATTTTTGGTGTTACAAAAAAAAAATGTTTAGAGTATATGTGTCACAATAGGCATAATTAGACTTTTTTTTGTGGCTTTTGCCCTAAGAACAACTAGCAACACTTCTACATATCTCATAGTAAAGATAATCCCATATAATTTGGAAAAAGACAATAAGTTTTGTGGACCATACAGCCATTGTTGTCACACACCTTCCAAATACTGTTTGCATATCTCTCCTCCTCGGCCGTGTCTTGTTGTCACCCTCTAGTGACGCTAATCCCCTGTTGAAACCATGATGATCACCGCCATCATCTATCATTGTGTAAGGATGAGCATGATTCTAGAGTCAGACAGAAATCAGAGAATCGAATTTGTGAGAACTGATTCGATTCTGGGTTTTAGAGCGAGAGAGGTCAATTTTCGGTTTCATTTTTTTAAGAACCGCCAGTTCGCGATCCGGTTTGGTTTTATGGAAACCGAACCGAGAACTTGAACCGGGAAGGGAACTGGACCGGAAACCCTGAATCCCTGATTATATAATTATACTCTCCCGTTCCCCAACTCAATTCCATTTCTCTCCACTTTCACCTCTGTCTCTCCTTGCACGACGTTGAGTCCTTGTGCGACGCTGCGTCTCATCTCTGTCACGCTGCTTCTCCGACTCACTTCGTTTCCACTTCTCCATCGTTGCTGTCGCGCTAAGCCCTTCGTTTTGCTGTCACCACTGCCAGCCGCTGCTAAGATCCGAGGAGTTTAGTGAAGTCACAGTGAATCTCAACTCACACTCCCACTCACCGAGTCGCAGTGAGCGAGCGACCAAGTGGGACTGGAAATTTAAGCCCTTCTTCATCATCTTCTTCTCTTCTTCTTTTATTCCCCACGCTTTCTTGTCTCTTTTAAGATCGACCTCGACCTCCATTAATTCCTCTCCCTCCTCAGACCAAAACCACGAAAATTGCATTACCTGCGCCCCCCTCTCTTTCTCTCACTACAGCAACCATCATCCAGCAGGTAAGCTTGTTGCTGGATCTGCTCGATTTCGTGCTTAATTCGATTGCTGAATCTGCGTGTGTGCGTACAATTACGCGTGTTTTGTTTGTCAAATTGGCTTGAGGCTGGTTTTGTATGTTGCCGGCCTTTGTTGCTGCTGATTTTGCGTTTCGATTGGTTCTGAGTGCTCGGGATCAAGGCCTGGAGTTATTTCGATTGTTGCCTTCTTTAGCTCGATGCTTGGCTACGATTGGTCTAGGGCTTTCGTTAATAGGCTCAATCGGATATGTTGCTTTGTTAAGATGATTGACTGCACGATTGTTGGTACTTGGATATTTTTGAATTCATGATGGATGACCAATGTTGAGCTCGAATGAGTACTTCCTTAAAGGGTGCTATCTGGTGATTTTAAGCAACTGATTTGTAGAACCTTGGGGTATGGTCGATGAGATTATCTGCTCAACATCTAGTGATCTTGAGCAACTGACTATTCGAGTGAAGCTCCCTGATTTGGGCAAGAGCTAGGATAAGAGATGGAAGGATCTTGGTCATTTGCTTGTCATGCAGTACTGAGTAGATTTCTTCAATAAGTTTACATTTTCCCTTTCCTTTCCAATTGTTGTTTGGCTGGTTTTGTGGGCTGGATTCACCTCTGTCCCAAGGCACAATTTGTCCTGATTGCCCTGGAGTTTCTGGGATGAAATCATTTTCATGCTGTAGTTGGTGTATTAGATGCAAGAAAATGCTACATTGGCTTGAAATTTGTTTTGCTGTTTTGTAAATGTTTGATTTTTATTTTGAAATTTCTAATGATGTTGTGCATATGTGAAGTTGACATATCAAGATAAGATTCCCTAGTATCCCAAGTATCTTTGTTGTTCATGGCGTCCAAACTATTGTCACTGGATTAGGATATCAGTCCACTCAATGGATGCTTGTTGAAAGGTACCCCAAAAGCTGTTTAGTTCTCCTGCAGGCTTACTTCTTGCTGTCATATTTCTTTCCTTTTTCCTGCATCCCATTTTATTCGTTGTCCTGGATATTTTCTTGATTGACATGTTAGTCCCTCGTGAATTCTATTGCGTAAGTTTAATTTATAATATTAAACCACTTGGTTAAGGAAGACACTAAGTTTCCACGAGATAGGACTTGCCTATCACTTCGGCAACGTTTTGTTTGTTATACTTTATCTTGTTATTTTATCTTCATTAGCCAGTACTATTGTTTTATAATCTTATAGGTGAAAATTAACAATATCTTTCAAGAATGTCACGACTTCTCATTTTAATTGTATTTATTTCAACTGTAATGCCAGGAAAACTGTCTTTGTATTCTCTTTGGTGAATGACGAGCTTGTTTAGTACTCATAGACCAAAATCGCTCCAGAGGTTCCTTATTTGGTTGACTGAATCAATAAGAAGCTTTTATTTTTATTGTTGTCTTCATTTTTGTTTTGCTTAACAAAAAAGGAAAAAAAGATAAAAGAAAAAAAGAAGAAAAGAACTTGTTAGATCCAAGATCTATAATAGGGTACCAGGTTTAAACGGGTGGGTTTTAGGTTCCAAAAAATGAGGAACCTGTACCCGATGGTAGGTTCTAGGTGGAATGTTAGATTAGAAATATACAAGTAAATTTGATTTTAAACTGAGAGCCAGCCAAGTTTAAGGTATTACTACTAATTTGCCTAGTTCATATCCAATATCTCGGCTCATTTCTTAGCTAGGCCACACCACACTAACCTCATTTTCTCTTCAGGAGAGAGAGATATCTGGAAATTAATAAGCTTCCTAATTATGGCAAACTCAGAGGCTGGAACCAGCAATGATGCTGTACCGGCATCAGGAAGTGAGTACCAAGTGTTCTTGAGTTTTAGAGGGCCTGACACTCGTGATGGATTCACAGACTTCCTCTATCACAACTTGTTAGATGTTGGAGTCCATGTATTCAGGGACGATGACGAACTTCGCGTTGGTGAGGTAATTGGTGAGAACCTATTAAGTGCTATCAATAACTCTATAATCTACATACCTGTCTTCTCTCGGACTTATGCTTCCAGTAAATGGTGTCTGTGGGAGCTTGCACATATAGTGGACAATGTGTCTAAATCAGAAGATGAAAAGTGTATCCTTCCCATTTTTCTCGATGTGGAACCTGACGATGTTAAACTTAAAACGCCAATATATAGCAATGCTTTATTGGAACATGAGAGGAAGTTTCCTGATAAAGTTGAGGCATGGAGAGCGGCTCTTGCAGCGGTAGGAAAAATCAAGGGATGGAACGTGATATCAAGGTGAGATCCCTGCTTATTTCTTCTTCTGTTCACTTTTTTTTTTTTTTTTGGCTGTTTTGGAGGATACAACATTGGCCTGTCAAATGATTTCTTTTATTCTTTGTTGGCTTTTTAGGGAATATAGTGAAAACTACCCTGCACTCATTCAGCTCTACATCCTCTGCTTTTAACATCTTCCCTGAAATATTCCCCCGTGGTATCAATACCTTCAATGACATGGATCTCCATATTCCTTTTAACCATTTTTTCCACTTCACTGTCTCGTAAGACTAGGAAATATTCAAGAGCACCCATTTGCATTTATTATTTGAGATGATTACCAAAATCAAGTTCAGATTTTGCATTCATATCAGTTTCCATTTCCCATTAACGGGGGGAAAAGACAGGAAAAAAAAATTCAGAAACGGCATCCGGTGCCGGCTTTGTTTTACACATTTCTAAGTGCTTCTCAAGAAACACCAAATATCCGAGAAAATTGAGATTCGATGGAGAGAAATCATGTTTAAATATTCAATAAAAGCAAGAGCATTTTGAGATAAAGGATGACGGGGCTTTCGTCCCGGGGACTCGAGCTCTGCGGAGCTTATGGGAGGTCCAAATCGAGGCTGGGCAACCGTGATCTGGACCAGGCCGGAGGCGATGACTGTTATCAACCTCTGACATGAGGTCGGCGGCCACACAGGGGCCTTCGAGGGTGTAGCCTCGCAAACAGAAGGGTGAGAGAGAGAGAGAGAGAGAGAGAGAGAGAAGGGACACGCGGCGTGGGGAATTTTGGAAGTTCGGAAGAGTGATGAGGATCCTTTTTTATAAGAAAGTTAGGGCAACATATGCAATTTCAAAAGAAAACGTAAGAATTGGGGATTCGATTTGCATATCGTCAAAATATGGAGATGCGACTTGAAGTGCGTGGAAAATGGTTTTAGGGATCTATTTTTATTTCCGTTTTCACCTTTCTCAAGAGTTGTATCAGGCAAGATAAAAAGCGGCGAATCAGTAATCACCCATTTAATCTAACCCAAAGTAATAAAAGGTGGAGATGAATAATGGGCCACATGGCTCAAACAATGACCTATTTGATGAGTTGCAGCCCAACGTGGTAGTGTCGTGGCCGCGAGTCATATATATCTTGTTTTGGGGGGTCATCGCATGGTCTTTATGTTAACAAATTAATATGCTTACTATAATTCATCAATAACAACACATAATTCAGCTGTTCAATTAATAAATTTAGATCTAACACATACTTTATATTAACAAACCAACTGTGTGCTTTTATACCATGCGGGCGCCCCATTAGCTTCTCCAAAGTAAATGAGCTGTTTTTGCAAAATGTTTTAGAGTGGGCAAGCTTTTGGGGTTACGTGTGTGATCAACATGCCGCTCTAGAATTCTGGATTTTTAACCAAAAGATGGAGTTATTGGATAGCAAACAGAAAGGGCCTCCATTTTGTTTTAATATTGACAAAGAAGTCCACCTTAGCTAGGTTAATTACGAATCTACGACTCATGCTTAGGTCTATGACTAGGTAAGATTCACAAGTCAATTCAATAAAAATATTTTGGGCTTTGTTTCGGGGATTATATTCTTTTTGTCAACCAAACTACAAAGTTCAATAGATGACGATGCATTTGTTTACATTATCTCGAGTTATGATTCTCCTGTTGCAATTGCTAGACTTTGGTCTAGGCCTAGGTAAATGCTAAAATTTTGCTTATGCACGATATGGTAGACACTTGGTAACTGGGGCCATCGTGTAAGTCAATACTATTGTTTTTGGAAATTTATTTAATTCATATCAAATAAGTTCTACTAATTTAGCCTATAATAATTATTATTTGTACATAAATATCATTTTGATGTACTTCAAATCTTTTCAAGATAAGATTTTGACAATCCCACATGGTGCGTGGGTATGAAATTAATCTAGTAACTAAAGAAAGCACTTTTATGCCTTGCAGCCAAGCAGAGATTGTCAAATTAGTTGTTAAAGAGGTTTTGGGGAAGCTGAAGATAAAACAAAAATCAATGACTAAACATTTAGTTGGACTTGATGGTCGGATAAAAAAGTTGACAAAGTTATTAGATGTCAATCACGATGATGTGCGGCTCATTGGAATTTATGGAATGGGTGGCATCGGTAAAACAACTATTGCCATGGTCATTTTCAATCAATTATGTTCCCTCTTTGGGAAGTGCTGTAGCTTCCTTGAAGGCGTTCGTGAAAGGTTGACTAAGGAGGGCATAGTCCATTGCAGAAGAAATTACTATCGGACATTGGTGGTTCTACATCTGTAGGAGAAATCAATGATAGTGAAGAAGGAATGAGGAGGATTGGAGCGACACTCAACAAGAAGAAGGCCCTTATAGTTTTGGATGATGTTGATGAGAAAGTGCCATTAAGAATCTAATAGGAAATTCAAAATTATATCGAGGATCTAGGATCATAATTACAACAAGAGACAAATTGGTTCTAAAAGTTGAAGGATTTGAAGATGGGACTCAACAGTATGAGATGCTAAAGATGGATGTTGATTATGCACTTCAGCTTTTTTGTCGGCATGCCTTTAGTAGAGACTCTCCTTTGGATGGTTATTGTGAGCTTTCAAGTGACATTGTCTTAAGTACAGGAGGCCTTCCTTTGGCTATAGAAGTGATAGGTTCATTGCTTAATGGGAAAGACAAGAAATTTGGAAAGAGACGGTGGATAAGTTAAAGGAAGTACCTGAGAAAAAGATTCTAAGGAAGTTGAGGATTAGCTATGATAATTTGAGTCATTATCAGAAACAAATTTTTCTGGATATAGCATGCTTCTTTTTCAATGAGAAGAAGACCGAGGCATTTTACATGTGGGCCAATTGTTCATTTTATCCCGAAATAGGAATTCATGTCCTTATGAGTAGGTGCTTGGTAAAGATATTAGACAATGATATGTTATGGATGCATGATCAACTTATAGCACTGGGAAGGCAAATTGTCCGTGAAGAAAGTCGATATTGCCTTGGAAAGCAGAGTAGGTTGTGGAATGCACAGGATGCCCTTCAAATCATAGGAACCGAAGAGGTAAGAATGAATTTCCTTTTTGTTTAGGACCTTTAACAAATTTTTCCCGCCTATTCAAGTTGTAAAACATAGCGGTTGGAAGTTGACAAACTTCCTTTATGCCATTGCAAAATTTTGCTTGCAGAAGAAGCATGAGATTCAAGCGCTTAAGATATCTAGCGATGGTCGGCCAATAGAGATTAGAAATGAAGACTTGGGAAGGTTACCAAGCCTAAGAATCCTCATTTTAGAATGTGGAACTTTTGTTGGGGACTTTGCAGCGTGTTATGCAAATTTGAGATGGTTTTCCTGGGGTTATCCTTCTTTTAGGGGGGACAGTTTGGATCGGACTTTTAGGGCGGACAATTTGTGTTTGAATCAGCTTGTTGTTTGTAAATTTTACGGGATTGACTTTGACGATGATTCAAAAGCATGGGACTTGATCAAGGTAAATTACATGTTTTAAATTCTAGTCTAATAGCTTCCTTTGTGTAAAATGCGATGGTTCTTACACTTGACATGTCATATATTTTCATAGAGAGCACAGAAATTGAAAGTTCTATCTATTTCTTGGTGTTCTGGCATAACAACTATCCCAGACATCTCTAGATGCTCATCTTTAGAGAGATTGACTCTTACTCATTGCAACAACCTAAAGAGAATTGAAAGCTTCATTAGAGATCTACAGTCATTGATTGAATTAAAGATCGAAGGGTGCTGGAGTATTAAAAATTTACCAGAAGAAGTGGGAGCACTAGTGAAGCTCAAGTTTTTATCCTTATCAGGTTGTATATATTTGAGGGAACTTCCAAGCTCACTTGGTAATTTGACCTCATTGATGGAGTTAGACTTATCAGGTATGCACATTGCCAAACTTATAAATTCCATTGGAATGTTAAAATTTAAATGTTTATAGTCTAAAACTTGAGAAATTTTCTCCTGACAGGCCCGCAAATAAGAGAACTTCCCAACTTCATTGGACAATTAAAATCATTACGGATCTTGCGCTTTCCACAAGGCGGGGAGTATTATGATTGGCAGTTACCTAGTGGCATCAGCACTTTGGTAAATCTAGAAGAGCTGGATCTCTCTGGGCATGATGGAATGAAAGGAGAAATTCCTGTTGGAGAACAGGCATTAAGAATCCTAAATTTAAGGAAAACAGGTATTGACAGAATTCCAAGGACAATCAACAAGCTTCATTATCTCCAAACCCTAGACTTAACCGATTGTAATGAGATTCAAGAGTTACCGGAGCTTCCTACAAGTTTGAACTATCTATTTTTTCAATCCATATCATTGCACTCAATACCTAACCTGTCGAAACTGACTAACTTGGTTGAATTGGTACTAACTGATGGCGATCCATATGAACGCACACCAAAGCTATTCCCAGGATGCGACATAAGATGGATTGGGAATTTATCTAAACTGAAAAGGCTAAAGTTAGATCTGCTAAATGTTCCTGTACCTCCAGAGTTGGCTTCTCTTTCTCTTCTAAAAGAGGTTCGTTTGACACGCATGGACTTAAAACCTCTCGCCCGGTTTCCGTCCTCATGTTGGAGTTTGAGAAATTTGTCGACTCTAGATATCTTTTCATGTGTAGCGGAAGACATTTCCCTTGATGGACTTCCGCAACTGGAGTCAATTAGTTGCAGATGTAAACGGCTTAAGAGATTATCCATTCCTTCGGAATTAAGGAAGCTACGGGACGTGAAAGTGTTATGTTGTCCAGAGCTAGTTGAGCTACGAGTTGTAGGTCTTTCGAAATCATTGAAAGACTTGTCCTTCAGTCATTGCAAATCTCTGACAAAAATAAGTGGGTTGCAATATTTGAAGAACCTGAAGAAATTGATACTTTGGCATTGCAAAGTTACTGATATGGAGGGCCTTGACGAGTTAGAGTCTTTAGAAACCTTGTCTGTCATAGAGTGCCGGTCATTGAGAAGGTTGATTGGTGCATCTCGCACAAAAATTCCTGATAATTGCTATCTCTATATAAGCGAGTGTGGGTACTCTATCAAAGATTCTGAGGGAATGCCTTTGAAGCGTTACAGAGAGGAGGTTCTTTTGGATACATCAAAAAAGGTGCGACATCTTCTTCATCAATGTGTGGGACTTTTGTTTAATTCCTTTTTAGGTCAAATATCCTCCTTTCTTTACCCACACAATATCTGCCCTTTTAAAGTTGCCATTTTTTCGTTGCATTGTAATTTCTTAGGTGGCTAATTTATTTCCGTCGTTTTCTAATGCTGAATATCTGCGGTTCCTAAAGCAATCTTTCCTCACTCTTTTGTGGTTCCCATTTTGTGTTGTACTTTAATTACTTAGGTTGCATATTATTTTTTCTATCTTAGTCACTTATCTCTACTTGCCTTTTTGGTATTGGGTCGTTTTAATTTTTTAATATTGCTAGTAAACTCATTTCATCATTCTTTAAATATTGATCATCAAACGTCTTCGTTTAGCAGTGAACTCAAGGATGGCCTTTATGTATGAGCTGAAAAGGGGGTATCCATAGATACCGGAGCTAGAGTTAGTTGACATGAATTTCTCTTAGACAAGAAATTAGATAATCGATCACCAATTATAGATTTCAAAAGCATCATATAATGTTTTTTGTCTACTGATTTTTTATTATAATTATTTTGCAATAGGATGGGAATTGAAAAGAGAAATTGATAGAAGGAACAAGTAAGAAAGAAGCGTCGTAACCCTTTCAAGTCACTGGGTTTAATGAAAAGAAACGAGCTAGAAATAAATCGTCAGTAACATTTTAATGATTTGCGCCTGTGACTGCAAGCAGATTTAGACATTAAGAAGGCAACCCTACATGTAAGGTAATCTACAAATAGGAAGTATAAACAAAATAAATAATGTCGACCCACTCTAGCCTACCATTAAGGGACTAAAAGTAAATACATTACTTCACTAAATCTAGCATTCATGTACCAAAGACAATCTTTTGACATCATTGTACAATTTATTAAGTTACAAATAATTTTATGCAATAAAGTGTAAAAGACTGTCATGTATCGGCCATTTAATGAAATTTCAATTATTGTACCATCTTAACTACAATTTGTTAGCATCCATATACAAAGTAATCTTAGGAGTGACACCTGACAAGATGTGGTTTTAAGTATTTTAAGTACGTGGATTCGGTAGTTTATGTGTATCGATAGGAATTAGTCAAGCTAAAATGCACTATAATATTCAAAAAGAAAAAGAAAAATATTTCTATTGATGCCATTTTTGAATTATTATAGCAGTATAAAGAAAATGTTTCACAAGCGACCTCATCTACCCTTGATATAATGGCTAGTGAGAAAGTGAATAATTACTGTTCCCAAATCCATTAACTTATATTTGTGCTGATTGGATTTTGGGTAAATATGAAAAAGGTTTAGCGTATATCCAATAAATATGTTGTTTGGCTCTCCCGCTAAACTTGTTACATCACAGATATCCATCACAATCCGATTCCACCTTGGAGTAAAGAAGTCCAGTGAGAGGTTCGAGTTTGTTGGTGGAATAGAGAGAGAAAAGGAAGGTGTCGACCCCTATTTATTGACATATGAAGGATTGGTTGCTGACCTGAAAAATTTCGGCTTTGGTTTGAAGAGAATGTGGCACAGCAGCAGTTTCCTTGATATTAATATCAAGAAGAGAATGTGGCACAACAGTTTCCTTGATATTCATAGCAAGAAGAGAATGTGGCTCAGCCGTTTCCTTGAGATCAAAAGTGACGAGGAAGTGAATAGAATATTTAAACACTCCTCTATAAATGGATTCTTAATTCATTTGTTCGTTGAGGGATGGGTCCACAGTGAGTGGGAGGGAGAATACGATGATGAGATGATGGAGATGTTAAGGGAGCAACGGAGGATGAAGACTGGCGTGTATTCCGATGAGGATGAGGTAAAGTGGTGGGGCGTTTCATGTTCAGACGCAGACTCAGACTTAGACTTTGATTCCATATCCTTTGCTGCTCTTGTTCCATCACCGATTTCCTTCACAATCCGATTCCACCTTGGAGTAAAGAAGTCTAGTTCTAGTTTGTTTGGGTGTATTGGTGGAATAAAGAGAGAAAGGGAAGGTGTCGACCCCAGTTCAGTGACATATGAAGGATTGATTGCTGACGTGAAAAATTTCGGCTTTCGTATGAAGAGAATGTGGTATGAGAGTGGAATGCAAATGGGGATCACGAGTGATGAGGGAGTGAATACGATGTTGAGATACGCATCTAGAAGAACATCACCAATTCATTTGCTCGTTGAGGGAGAGGTAGACAGTGAGTGGGAGGGAGAATACGATGATGAGATGATGAAGATGTTAAGGGAGCAAGGGAGAATGAAGACTGACGTGTGTTCCGATGAGGATGGGGCTAAGGGGGGCTATTCATGTCCTAATGAAGACTCAAACTTTGCATCCGTGGGTGGCGAAAGCGAAGCTCATGGCACCTCCTCCGTTGATCATTTCGAGTTAGAGTGGGGCAATGCTGAATGTTTTAAGGCTACGACATCAATTGCAGAAAAAAATTTAGACACTATTAAAAGCCAGGTGGAGCTTCACGAAGAATCTAGAGATGAGAAGACAATAACTTCAAAGGGCTGCGGAGAGGAGATTTTTCTGAATACATTAAAGAAGGTACGATATCTTCTTCATCATGGGATTTTAGTTTAATTCCTTTATAGGCCAAATCTCTTCTTTTCTGTAGCCACACAGATAACGCCCTTTAAAAAGTTGCCATTTTTCGTTTGTTGCGCTGTTAATTTCTTAGGTGGCTGATTTGTTTCATTGCATTAGTCATTTATCTCTCTACTTACCTTTTTGGTGTGGGATAGTCTTAGTTCTATAATATTGCCAGCGAACTTATATTGCGTATGTACGTCTTACTTCGTCAAAATTGCTTTCACAAATGACATGCTAGATAATAGATCACAAATTATTGATTTCAAAAACATTATATGATTTCTTTGTCCACTATTTATTTTTTAAATTTGCAATGAGCATGATTAATGCCGAAATTAAATATCGTACATATAATAAAAGTGCTTATGGACTATTTGATTCTATTATTTCATTAATGCGCTATGGAGAAATTAATGTCCAATTCGTAGTTGTACTAAAGCTAAAAAAAGCACAAGAACTCATTAGATCCTACCAAATGTCGTCACATGGGAAAACGAATGATGAAGATAGATAATTCATGGCATATATATTTAATATTATGATCATTTATATCCTATGAATTTGTTATTTGCCTCTCGAGTAAATGTAATTGGATCATTTGTTTTGCCTTTTTCTTTATTATTTTTGTTAAACTATTTATGCAATTTAATATAGGGCTAATCCATCCACTTGCAGATTAAGCAATTACTGTGTTAAACATTTGTTTGCGGTTTTGCCAATGCATGTGTATATAGTGGGCTTGACCACCTTTCTACTTTTGTTCAACAGTGAGCTTGACTAGTTGATAGCATATTACCACCACGCGGGATTCCCGTCTTTTCATACTACATAATTATGTCAAAGTAAATTAAAGCACCTACTGCTTGAAAATAATAGTCATATATTGAGTTAGGATGTAATTTTGAATGAGTGAACATATTATTTCACTTATGACTGTGACTAATGATGAAAAGAGACACTATTTAATTTCGAAGCATATTACTTTAGAATAAGGAAGAATGCAAAAAATATCAAGACTTTCATAAACTAATTTGAAACACCGTGTCATATGGTTATGGATTTCTCATTCAAAAAGTAGAAAATAAAACTCCTTTTTAGTTACAAAATGCAAAACAATTGAATATATTTTAGTATTTTAACTGAAATAAATAAGCAAAATTAGAGGATAGTAGTACATGAAGTATCACGTGTAATTAAAGTGAAAATAAGAAGAAGAATTGAAGTTTACTAAAGTAATAACATAAATAATAGAAAGAGGAATGAAACTGGATATAGATTTTGGCAAATTACAGTTTTGGTACTAAATCTATTGTGTGGATTCCGATGTAGTCCTAAATCTTCCAATAGTTCCAATGTAGTTCTAATCATTGCATGAAATTTAATATAGTCTTTCCGACTAATTTTTGCCTAAGATTGTTGACTTGGAATGGTTCAGTCATTACCATCCTAACACATGGTCAACAATCTGACATGGAAAATGTCAATTAAAACAATGCCATTTTGTTTGGAAAAACGTGTGTGACGTATCACCAAAAAGAATCAGCTAAGCTACAATAAACCCCAAATCAACTCCCCCAATTCGTTGAAAAGAATACTTCGTGTTCCATTAGAATCCCCAATTTACTCGATTCGAACCCTAGTTTACCATCACAATCCTCAATTTCCACTCGACATCATCAAACTCTAGAGGAGAGATTAGCTACCTCGAGATTTGCAACAGGAACGATAAAGAGTGCTTATGTTAGGTGTACATTGAAGTCAATTGTATTCAATTTTTTCACAAAAACCAGAAGAAATAGCCTAAGAATAGTCTAAAAGTAGAAATATTATTGTGATCCCTCTACGAGTGTTGCCCCCGTTTTTTTTTATAATCTATTTGTGTTGGGATACTATTGCTAGTGCTGCTAGTGAGACTGTTGACTCGTGTTGATGAGACTGTAAGTAGTGGTTTTGTTTGAATTTTAGTTTTTAGTAGCTTTTTTGGTTCAATATGATATCTAATCATATCAACTTAAGAGTACAAGTGCTAAACAGGGCAAGAGGCAAAGAGATGATGATCATGCAAGCCACACCAACACCACAGCTAAGAAATCAACTTGTGGCCAACAGAGTGGCAATCCCCAGTAAGTTACAAGAAGGACAACAAGACAAGCAGCAAAAAAACCACCACCAGTTGAAGCAGCAGCACTTGCCGTTGAAGCAGCAGGCCCATCAAGAAAAAAGAAAAAGAACGACAGCAAGCAAGTCAATCCTATAAGAAGTGCCAGGTTTATGAGAGGCCCAACTGGAGGGACAAGTGACATCAGGCATCTGTATTGATGGTCACTTCGGGTGTTTCACTGGATTGTGCGATCAATAAACTAGTGTGGCTTTTTTTTTTTTTTTTTTGGGTGTGGATTCTGGGGTCAGTGAACTAGTATGGTTGGATTGATAATAGAGTTATGATGTATAGCTTGCAACTGTGTTGCTTTTAGCAACCAACATAACTGTCTTTTGTGATCTCTCTTATTGCAATGAACTATGTTTTCTGCTTTCTCTGCTCCATTGCTTAACACAATATTGCTTGCTTGGCTTTATCCTTCTAGTTATACCAAATTAGATGATGTCATACTAGATTGTCTATAGAACAATTGCCGTTGCAAGCCCCATAATTTGTGCAAAATACCCATTTTTTTTGACACAGTCCAAGCTTCACTATACCAGTTTCCAAAACTTAGGCTCAATCTGGGATGGCATATAGGAACCTGCAAGTCGCATGGATGCAAGTCCAGTAATATGTGCAAATTGCTCATTAAATTTCATTTATGCAAAACATGTCCACTATTAGAAAACATGTATTGTAAAAGCTCATTCATGCCTAAACACAAAACAATGTCTACTGACGTAGTTTATGGCGGACTCAACACATCTTTCCCTTTAACCCTACCACACAAGAGCTAAAATAACTGGGAACACTCAACATGACCAATATTCTCTTCAATCTGGAATTTTCTTCCTTTTGACTTTTCCCCTTCTTGTTCCAAACATTGTTTGTACTTGTTTCATGCTTCAGCCCTCTTGCATAACACTAGCTTTTGTAAAATGGGTTTTTCATTATAGGAAAAACTATTGATTCAAATTTAATCGAACGGCACATTATACCATATGAGAAACAGTCAATTAAGTATGATACTCGTTGCCTTTCATTAGTCGTAGCTCGTTTATTTGGTCCGGTCCTTTAAAAAGCAATCACGACACCGCTTGTAGCACTAGTAATGGGATTAGAAAAGTAGTAACATGTAGAGACACAAACTGAATTGATCCCACATTCGATTTTAACCAAAACCCATTCACTTGAAATGATCCCTCGCCCACGGTTGCTGAGGAAATCGGTGGTGCCTCAACATTGCCCCTGCACAGGACTTGCAGCTATACCTTATTAAACCAGCAAATATGGCTGCTCGAATTTTCAGATTGAGCGTCCCCTTCTTCAACCAATAATTAGGAAGATTATTACCTAAAATTCTTTTTGTAAATGATGATATATGGCGTAAATAAATTTAAATATTGGAATGATCTCGCTTTTCTTATTGTTTGACGTGAGCCTGATGACATCTCAATATATAATTCGTTGATTTGATTAATACGTAATAAACAATACTAATAACCTCACTTACTCCTTTTCTTGAACTAGGAAAATAAAATTCTCTCAATCTTGGACCTTTTTATCAAGGATTTCCGTGACTTTTCTCTCTTTCACTCTAGTTTTCTGGAGTCTGCTATCTGTCTCGCTCTGTGTACTCCTACATGAAATTGATCGCCTGTTAGAGGAACAGCACGATCATCATCAGTATCCATGGCTTTTCTCTCTGGTAAGAACCAATTTTTCAAATCAGGTTTGTCCATCAACGATGAAAATCTCTCAATCCCTTTCACTACCTACTACTCTTTTGTCCATTGTTCGTCGTCACTTCCTCTTCGAATTGACCCATGTTTCTTTCAGTCTGCAAAAAGTGCCTTCGAAATTGAGCCTCCAAGTCAAAAGAGGTGGAGAGCGCGCGGATGGATCAATCAAATAGCCAGCAACGTCTTTGCATCGAATCCCTAAGCACCGCCATTGCTAGTGCCATGATCCTTTACTGAATTCGCCATTTTGCTAAAGGTATATTTACTCAGAAGTGTAAACAGAGATCCAAGTGCTCGGCGATTTTAATTATTTATGAACTCACGGATGGCTGCCGTTGCAAGGCTGACATCAACTGCGTTAGTGATTGCCAGTCAATCCTACAACGGACTTACTGTCAGGGAATTCACAATGCAATTAGTACAGAAGACAAACAGCTAAAACCATTAGTAGAGCTGAGCACGAAGGCTTGACCAAACTCTCTGTAGCTTGCAAACTCAAGTTGTCGCATGCACTATGCTCGAACATGACTCCCACAGCTCCATGTCAAGTTCCAGCAATATATAGCAATTTTGTAGATTCCCTCAAGAGCCTCCCCGGGCTCCTCCTCATCATCCTCCTCCATACCTTCCTCCTCTTCCTTCGGTTGCACTGCTTCTGAATACTTCGTCCGAGATTCTGATTCTTTCTGCATTCGACAAGTACTTTTTAAGTTATGGTACAAAACGAAATGTCACTAGCGGTGCACAATTAGATAAATCCCAGTGCTCCATATCGTGCATTATGGAGAGAGCGACGATGTTTGGCACACTAGGGGTTTGTGAAGATTTCTTGGTGAAGTGTGGAGGTGAATATCAGTAGAATGGTCACCCTAATTGGTGCCAACTACAGAACATGGGAAGGCAAGATGCTTCATTTGCTCGATCGCAAGGAAATGTATGGTCCCGTGTAGAGTGATGAGGCTAAGCCTGATAACACAGATCGACAGTTGTAGTTGCTAAATAGGCAATGGATAGGTTTCATTAGGTTGGTTGGATCACAATGTTTCTCTCCGTGTGGAGAATGGAACCTCGACCAAAAGAAAAACACAGTGGAAGAAACTTCAAGTGTTGTGTGAGAGGAAATCGGGCAACAACAAGCCTTATTGTAACAAGAAGCTTGACACTTTGAAATATCAAGAGGGAACTCCAATGGCGGATCAATTGAAAGAGTTGCAAAGCTCGATAAATGATGAGCTACAAGCATCGTTCTTTCTTAGTTTGCTTCCATATGGGATATCGGTGACACCTCTCATCCCATTGAAGTTGGATGCATCGAAATCTAGCTTGCTTGAGTATGAGTATGAGTATGAATCACAACCTGTTGTCTCAGAGCATAGAGCAAGGGGTACATCTCGAGACTCCTACAACTGTGATAGATTCAAGGGAATATTTAACAAATCTCATACATCGCTCATTCTAGCAAAGAGGGGGAAGTGTTGTGCTCTTTTCTGCATACAAGCTAAGGTTTGCAAGGACCAAATTCATGTCGCGGGAGAAGTTGCGGCACCTGATCTATGGAATATGAAACTCGACCATATGAGCGAGAAAAGCCTCCTAAATCCTGCATAGGAGGAAAATTACTATGTTTAGTCTAGAGTCACGAGCAATAGGATCTTCAACTTTGCAAGAAAATAAGAAAACATACTATTATTTGAGGAAAATTACAATTAGAAAAACAAAGGTGTGATGAGTGGAGCCGACAAATCACAATAGCTATACAATTATCATCATTGGAAGAACGTTGCAATGTACAAGAGAAAATTATGATCAATGATAAATAGGAGACAGAAAATTGCAAAACCATAGAAAAATTATGTGGAAATAATGATAATAGTCACTAACGAATCACAATGCATATAGAAGTTGCTTTGAAGAAACAAAACTGCAGCAATTTCAATGGATGTAAATATTTCATTGTTCGTAAGTAACGTGCCATTTGGATTCATATAATTTTTGCTGATAATCAATGAAAAATCAATTGACTTGTTTACTTATTTATTTAGATGTTTCTTAGGTGATGGTAAATTTGGTTACATCACTTCAACATTAGGTTTGAGTGCTAATTTTGTACTCTGTGACCTTAGCCGTCTACATGAATGTTGTTAAATTGCAAGTTCCTCGCAGAAAAGTGGCATCGGTGCCTACCTACTAATAAATGGAGTTTCTGATAGGAACAAAACAACATTGTTTCACAGATAGGACCGTCCGATAACTTTCAGAACCAAACAAAATCGTCATTTAGATTATCCGTTCCCTTGTTATTGCTTCTGCTAGGTTGTGCTTAAGGATAACAAAGGTTAAATTGCACCCTAGGGCGCATATATGAAAATTGTCTAATGGGTGTACAAGTACACGTGTTCTTTCATGTGCCTTTCCTCGGTACCTTTTGATATCTCCGCTGGTAAAGAAGGAAGCGTAGCGTTTTTGCTTTCTTCTTCGGGATCCCAAAGGCATTAACATCTCGATTTCCTCCTCCAATTCCTTCGATCGGAAACAAACCATGCCCGCATGATTCACATCACTCTCCTCTGTCCAGCGACTGAACTATAGTGACGAACATGGAGGTCAACTTGACATGTCGTTATGTTCCCCACCGACTGTTTGTCGAAATTCCTGAGTAGCTTCATTCTCGGAAACCCCATTTTGCGTTGCTCTTTTCGGGTCCCAGTTTTCCCCAACAGACCTTTGTTTCGAAGGGGGGAGGGGTTTTTACGTCCAATATGTTGAGATGGTCTTGCAGGAGATCAACAAGTTTTGTTTTTCAGTCGAAAATAAGGCCTTTCATTCATTCACAAGTAAAACCAGAACAAAACAAGGAAAAGTTCGTGGACAAAGGATATTCCAAAGAGGCCCCTGTGGGCTAGCGATCGAGTAGGGAGGACTTGAAAGAATTTTCCGCCGATAAGCTTTGGCAACCCAGTTTGAATCAGCGGACTTCAGATTGGCCAGCGGCATCTTTGCGATCATCCACAACAGGATGTAGGGCCCACGGGCTTCCTACTTTTCCGGCTAAGGAGCTCCGCTACAAATCTACTGTTGGTCTCTATCTCTACAAAAAGCTGATCCGCTTTTTCCTTCTTCAAGTACAGAAGAGCTCGGAAGGCGGCTAGGGTTCGTTGGTCAACGCCGTATCGAGCTGAAACGTCCAGGAAGATGGACAGAGATGACAGACGCGATGCGATTAGCAATCTGCCGGACACGGTGCTCCTCCATATTCTGTCCTTGCCCACGCGAGACGCCGTGAGGACAGTAATGGTCCCGAGGTTCCGTTATCTCTGGACTTGTACCCACCACTTATCTTTCGATCACTGTCCTTACCACGAATGCAAAAAGTTGGAGACTGCTTTTAAATTCAACGACAGATTCGTGAATTTTACCGACCATGTGCTAACTCTGCACGAGAGCCCCGTGATTGATTCGTTCTGCCTTAATATAAACTATGCGGCTGTGGTGGACCACTATGATCTGGAATACGTGGATTTGTTTTGCAGCGAGGAGAAAGGTTAAGTTCCTCAATTTGGACTTCTTGCGGTGCTCTGGGGAGGAGTTCCCACAGTCTTTATTTCCCACTTAATCTTTACGCAGTGCCCAGCATTGTTCTTAGGCGTAGCAGCTTAGTAGAGCTGAAGCTGGCTTCCTGTGTGGTCAGACCGGTGGCGGGACGGATCCAACTAAGGTCGCTTAGCAAATTGTTTATGAAGAAAATTGACTTCACTGACTACAAAATGGCTGACATACTATCTGGTAGCCCGTTGCTGAAAGAATTGTCTCTTGAAGATTGTTATGGCCTCCACGAGCCCAAATTTTGTTGTGGCCCATCTATTGAAGAGTTAAATTTGGAGAGGTGTGGAGGTCTTGAAAAGCTTGATCGTACCGATCAGATATCAAACATTTAATTATTGATCACTACGAGGATCTGGAGCTAATTTGTCCTAATCTGAAGATTCTGGATATTGCTGGGTGTCTAGATTATGTCAAGGTGACTGATATGTTATTACTGGTTGATACATCCCTCTGCTTTGGTGATTATAAAATATTTTCGCCTGGAGAATATTGTGAGTTCAGACTGCTACTGGAAAAGCTCTGCTGGAGTACTTATTTTATGCCATGCGATTAGTGCATACTGGTATGGTTTCTCTGCTGTTGCTCTGACCTATTTTGTCTTGCTTTGAAGTACTTTTGAATGATTTGGGTGATGATCCTTCAGGTAAGGAGTACTACTATTTGTTTGATAGGATATTCTCACATTTCAACTGTCCTAAATTTGTAGAACAGAAGTTGGGTAAACTGATTTTGGATGGGTCTTACTTGAAATGGACAGGGGCTGTGCCGTTCCTCTGCTTTGGCTTCTTTGTTCTGTTGCTTTTTTTATGCTTCAGTTCATCGGGTAATGTCCTAGATGAAGAGTAAAGGAAAATATCATTTACTCAGGCTGGGTTCTTTTATTTATGCCCGCCTAAACTTTTATAAGGTGGCCTTCCTTGCATCTGCTGGCCTTTAAACTTTTATCGATTGTAAACTATTATTATCCACAACCCATTCATGTAACCGAAAACTACAGTTTATTAGGTGCCTGTCTTCCTCGTGTCCCTGTTTCTTTTCAATTTTAATGTGACATCTATCACTATTTTACATGTGCATGTCCATGCTCTTGTGATTTGTCTTTCTAATATTCTACATAATCTGATGAATTTCCTGACAATCCTCTGAATTCAATGATATCATACCAATTCATTTCAGTTAGTCCATACATACACGTGCTCTTGAGCATCCACAATGTATGTCCAGTACTAATTTTCATTTAATGTTGTTCCAATTAATTCTTTTTAAATTAGGTATTAACTATGTGGGAGTTGACAAATCAGCCATGCCCATCTTTCGCCTGGAAACATGTGACACTACAAATGCATCTGAGAGAGTACTACGTCCCTGGCATATGTAGCTTGCTGAGGAGCTCTCATTTTCTTGAGACACTCACTATCTTTTTTATCCTGGAAGAGATGACAATAAAGCCAAGGTACAAATGCTTGAACAGTAAAATTTTATTGGAATTTTCAAATTTGGAAGTGATGGAGATTAAAAAGTTGCTTTAAATTTCTAGCTTACCGAAACAGGGTGGAAGCTTGCATTTGAGTTCAATGGCTATAGTTACTGGAGTTCAGTGGACGGCACATTTCCCTGCCTCGAGCACTAGCTTAAGCATGTTTAGATACATGGTTATGTACTGTAGCCTGTTGTGATTGAGCTCATTGAATTTCTACTCAAGAGTGCACAGGTCCAGGAGAAAATGGAGATTTCTACCGAGAAGACTCTGCAGCCAGTAGGCAGTAAGTACATGTTCTCTAGTGATATTGGTCGTCCATCAAAGGATTATTGTACATCGGATGCGCTACCAGAGTTTTCACAGAAGTTGTTAGTTTGCTAAGGGCCTCAACACGTGCAGTATTACACCTGGGTTAGATACTGGTATTGGAATTGTGTTCACCCCGTCCTTTTGGACACTTCTTGATGTTTCTATGTCAGGCATGTCTCACATCTGGTAGACTTTACAAAAGTAGTCGGCCTTTATGATGATTTCGAACTTTTGCCTCAGGTCTATTTGCCACATCCACGACTCGGTACAAGCAGCTTCATGAATAGTTTGATGGTGGATGTGCCCTTTTTTTCAAAGAATGTTTCTCATAACAGCTGTTCTTTTCATATTCCCAGCGCTTGCAAATAGCTTAACTAAAATTTTTGCAGTATAGATATACTTGAACAATCTACTGACACCAGTTACAAGCTGTTCATGAGTAGCCTTCGCTCTTGCGGCTGCTGTCTCTCTCTTGGTTTTTCATTTTAGTGGGTGCCATTTTTTTGTTGTTTCACTTTTCAGTTTTACCTACCATTTCCCTATCTTGAAAGGAAGTCGATGCAGTTCAACATTCTTGAGTGCTGCCCCGAATAATTAGTATATCGACATCAATATCAATACAATCCTAATCTACAGTGTACCACAAAATATTGAGTTAGTGCAGTCCTCCAAGCACGTATCTTTTCTTAATGTCTACCCAAAAATTGCTGTCATATGTGCTCCTCTCGCAAATTAACAAGATCATTTTGTCCCTTATTTGACGCGCGAGAGTTCTTTTTTCTTTATAAATAACACGAGTATCCAACTTTGTGTCCTAAGGTAGTTTGGTATAATCGATCCCTTATACCCTTATACTATGAATTGCGTGAAATTAGTCCAACTTTGTATCTACTTCATTCCCTCCTAACACAGGTTTCCAAGGAGACATTTCATAGGAACATGTTCGTAGAGCATCGATCGGTATATGCACTTCTTTTGCCACAATTTCACGGTAATAAGTAGTGTTCTAATATGAGATTTTACAAAATGAGCACTCACATTGTTTTCTGGAAACCTAATGGGAGCAATGCTAGATTTGACCAAAGTGTAATCAAATGAAATTTGATTTCTAAACCACATAGGGTTTCAACTTGATCAGGCCATCTCGATCTGGTTCAACATTTGAATAGAACTTTTCCTACTCAATCTATTACATCGTAGTCCAAGTTGCTTCTTCACACTTCTCCACATACTTTCCTTGAATTGATAATCACAATATCATGGGAGCTCACATATCAGTCATGTCCATCTTTCGGGCTTCAACTGCTTTTGAGCAAAGCGACATGTCTCTCGTATTTCTAACTCATTTGAGAATTCTTATTGTCTTGAGACCATCACTATTTATGCTCATCACGAATCTCATCGCATATTTTTGTATGAATTTCCATTCAATATATTGCGAGTGCCGGAGATGAAAGAGTAGCTTGCATTCAAATTTCAGCTCGCTAAAATAGGCTGGATGCAAGCACATGACATCGACGGTAAAAACTAGTGCCTCAAGCAATAGCTTAGGCATGTATAGATACAAAGACATGTCATTGAGCTCATCTAGTTTCTACTCGAGCATGCACTATTCTTGGAGAAGATAAAAGAAAATGGTAATTTTAGTTTCTAAAATAGTTGAGAAAAATGAGATACAATTAAATTGTAAAAGCTACAGAATCTTTTCAATTAAGTTAAATTAAAGTTAAAAACAATTTCTGCTCTTTTTGCCCATGAGTTAATTGAACCATCCATGTTACAGGCTACTTTTCACCATTCTTGCTCCTCTTTGATTTCCCCAAACCAAAGACAATTCACATTTGAATCATGTGAGCACTCCACCGTGGGCCGGACTGGAACCGAAAACGTTTGCCATGTGGAAGACGAATCATCCATGCTCCCGGCACACGACATCACTTGGCTTTTTTCTTGTTGCATTCTAGGTGTTTTCGTACAATGTCCCGACTGGGTTCCAACTTCCAATCCCGTTTCTGATATACTTTTGTTTAGACCCGGATTTTTCTATCAGATCCATTTCTTGTTTACTACAGTGGTTTTGATCACATTTTAGCGGTGTACAATGTATACTCTTTTATATGTATCTTCTGAAATCCTTTTTTCTGTTATGTCTGTATAATTCGCGGAGTGCGTCCTGGAGTAGATCACCTCTGGAGCGCAATAATGTTGTCGTAGAAAGCAGCAACACAAAAAGTCGGAATAAAAAATGCGTATCCCAAATACTTTATCTTTGTCTAAAAGACTTTGTCTATGATAAAAAAAATTATGTTTATTGACCAAACAAAACACTGAAATTAAAAATGAGAGTGTAAGCACAGGAATCAAAATCGCCAAAAAAATAAAATTATATTTATCCAAAATTGAAATATCCTTAAAATTACAGGCACACTGATGCTCTAGAATAAAAGCTACATTGGTATTCGCAATGCACATCAAGAATAACAAACTTTAAAATTAAAACTACAATGAAAAGACATTGGCTCAAAAAGAAAATGCTTCGAAATGAAAATTTAGCAGAGGTTTGGCACGACTTGATGTCTCCTCTTTCTTTGCGTTCTTTCTATTTATCCTCCTGAGATTTCTTTCCATGGCCCATGGAATTCATGCAGGATCCCCACTCTAGTCGCTCCACATTTCCTCAATCCCACAACGTTAGAAACTCCTAAAGCAATTGCGCGTCCTGCAATAACTTCCCATCCTTACTCTAAATCCAATAAAAAAGATCACCGATTCACCTCATATCGAAGTCAAGTCACACAGCCATCGGGGGAAGTTAAACCGGATAAGCTCTAGATCGAAGATGGGCTTAAGGTGCTTTTGTTTGAGTGAAAGAATTTTTTGCGACTTGATTCTCTAGATTTTCATGCATTTAGTTTGCTACAAAATCATTAGTTGACGGAAAAACCATTTACAGTAAATTATAATTAAGAAAATGAATTCCTTATCTTGAAAATGAGACAACATTTTCCAGGGAAATGATTTCTTGAAAAGTAATTTCTTATATTATGAAATTTTCCATGAAACAATCACACTTTCAGTCCAACTTGACTCCTTATACCATCTCCTCAATATATTGGCCATAAATGTTCATCACCAACAGGAGCTAAAGAATAATTAAGAGCGGCAACGAATGATATGATACAAACTATCATTTTCATCTTTCAATTTACTAATACTCTATTTTACTGCATTTCATGTAATATTTTTGCCAACGAAATTGTCTCATCATCTTCACCCCGTGCATCACATGATCAATAAAGTTGCTTTGATCTTGAAGTGAGCCAATCAACAAAAGACCAAGTTAGTCTTGGTCATCTCCACTTTTTTTGCTGGTGAGGGGGGGACGCATTCACTTGGCTAGTTCATATCGAAACCTTAGCTCTGTACTTATCTAAAGCTATACACAGCAACCTTTTTCTTTATAGAGAGAGTAATTATCCTGCATGAGCATTTTGAAGAAGCCAATAACGTCTGTGGCAAATCCTTGAGCACTGCTAGACAATCAGACAACGGACTTACACTTGCCAATTCGCAATGGTACTAGTCCAGAATGTATATAGAAGTTGCTTTGAAGAAGCAAACTTGCAGCAACTTCAATGACATTAAATATTTCATTGTTGATTTTTGGATTCACATATTTATTTTAATCAATGAAATCAATCGTCTTGTTTATTTATTTAAATATTTATTTGACCTTGATAGGTGAAGCCAATGGGATAAGGATTCATATATAGCTTGCTTGGGGTATGTATCAGAGCTGCTTGCTATTTTATCTTAAACTGAAGAGACCCAAAAGCAATTTATAGAAGTCTATCCCCGGCAATTTGTCTGTATTGACTCTTGAGAAGTGAACTTTGTGTATGTACATGCGCGTATATATATGAATATGTGAATGTTACTAGCTAAGGGATGTTGACATCATTAATCATTATTGACAGATCTTAGACTAATTTGATTTCCAAAAATGTTTCCCGATCATCTGTTCCTCAATCGGTGAACTATTGATTGAGGTAGCTAGGTGTTGCCACTAATTTGCTCATGAAACATTTCCTCTTTTTATTAGTTCTTGTTTTGGCATTGGTGCAATGTAATTAATTTAGGCTCTAAATATGAACAGTGGACCATATCACCTAATTAGCAATTACACCATAGTGACTATACATATATAAGAAATTTCTTTAATTAGTTGACAGTCTTTAATCTACTATGAGAATAATAATTTGTCATTTGTTAAATTGTATGGGATTGCTACCAATTGTTCTAAAAATTAAAACTGTCAAATAAATTCGTGATTTAATATTTTAATTATGCTAATACTCCCCTTTCACACTTAGTCTAGTCTTTTAGACATATTTAATTAATGAGGAAAATTGGATCTGGAAAGATTTGAACTGAAGGCATGGTTTAATATTTTAATTACACTAGTATTCCCTCGTACGCTTAATCTAGTCTTTTGGATATATTTAATTGTGAGATAAATGGAGCTTGAAAAGATTTAAACTAAAGGTGTGGTTTAATATTTTAATTACACCAATACTCCTTCTCAAGCTTATTTTAGTCTTTTGTACATATTTAATTGGGGATGCAAATGGGGCCTGGATAGATTTAAAATCGGGATTTTTAACTCCGATATTATGTGAGAATTTAGTAGAAATGAATGTATGCTTTAATATTTTAATTACGCTGACAAACACCTCATGCTCTGATAACAATTAGAATTTTATGCAACCACTATTAGCTGTTTAAAAGTTTAATTTGTTAAATGAATGCCTTTTTTAATATTTACATATTTTGATAATATAGAGCCTGTTGGTCAAAGTGAACCCATCAAGGTTGAATTTTTTTTCCTATTTGGCTGTTTTCTTTGCTGCTGGTTGGTGGCTTTGTTGCCGTTCCTTTGCTGTCTGTAGCTTCTCTTTCTCGACACGCTTCCACTCATTTTGACTTGTATGTCATCATGAGTGTAAGTTTTTGGTGCCGAGTCTCCTTGCTATATAGCTGTATAGTTCTTGGTTTAAAAGTCAATATATTCTTACATTATACCAAAAAAAAAAAAATGACTTGGTTGTTATTCTGGACAAGTAGTAAATTGCCATGCATGGGTTGAGAGGTCAAACACGTATTCAAATTCAATTTTATATGGACAATTTCTTCTCGTAAAATTTTAATTAAGAAGAGTGAACTTAATTGGATCGCCAAACATCATCGTTCAAACACTTCTGCTAGAATTAAAAGGATAAAACCAACTTGCAAAGAAAAAGGTGGTGTGAAAGTGTGTATACAAAAAAATAACCAACTCTTTGTCGTCGATAAATGATGGGACGTGATTGGTTGATCAAGAGTGATACTAGCAGAGATTTGAAGGACATGAGTTAATCGACACCTACACCAGAAGGTAATAAAAAACGAGAAGGGAATTATCAACAAGTACCATGGCTTAGCGACAAAGCAAAGGAGTGGTAACTCGCCATGAATTTTACCCTGTGTTGGGCAAAGAGATTACACAAGAGTGCATGCTTAAGTAAATGGCGAATGACAATACCAGCATCAAGTGGCAGTGACCTCAGTGAGATGAAAAATTATAATTTTGATGGATATGGGTCATTGACGTGTGGAAATAGAGCCTAAAATGTCGGAGAACGCAGTCGTGGTTATTAGTGCGGGTAGTAACTGCTTATATGTAACCCTTACTTTGCAGATTATAAATACCCGTGTATGTATTGTAATATCTCTCTCTGAATACTCTCACATCAAGTCAATTAAGGTTATTCCGGCAATTTCATTTTGTCCTTCATGCATTTACTTTTTCCATACCTTAAATTCACTCATCTTTCATTTACTTTAAAATTTCAAACCCAGTAAAATCTTGTTCAAGATAGACGCGAAACCCATTTTACAAAAAAAAAAAAAAAAGATCAAACTTATCGGTGAAAAATATTTTCTCATTGGGTAAATTCCCATTTTCGGTGAAAGAGATGGTAGTACCATTTATTGCCTAGGAATATGAACTCTCCCTGGGGGATTTTACTGCTCAGTTTGATTTTCATGAAAATATCTGGATTTTTTTTTTTTTTTGAGTCTTAACTCTCAGTTTGATTTTCATGAAAATATCTGGATATAGGTTTTTTTGTTAGAAAAAAAAAAAGTACGGCATGTCTCCTCCCAGTACTTTCTCCTTCTCTCGATTTCATTCCCAGCGCATTCGCATGCTCAAAGCATTTGCTTCGTCTATTCTTGCTTTTCCCGAATAGATTTGCTAATTTCCTTCCCCCGTGGAGGATTCGGGCGAACTTTCGAACTGCACATGGCGGATTGGGTCTGAAATGCCTGTCACTGCGTTCGGTGTGTGGGGTATGCTTTAAAGGGGAACGCTGGCGATCCATTGATTGAAGGACATCCTCGTGAAATGCATATATATGCCGCGGTTGATTCTGTTTTGCCCGTTCCGTGCTCTCTCCGTGGCATTTGTTCATCGATTTGATCAGAAGCGGTCATGAGACAGAGGAAAGGGTTTAGAAGGAAATGGCGGGAGGGAAACTCCATGCATGGAGGTTCTACAATGAATGCTCTCAGGCCGGGATCACCAGGACAGAGGCGTGATGAGGCAACAGACATTCAGCTTTGCACCGAGAAAGTATGGGCGATGTTGGCTGTTGATTTTCGCTACAGTTAGATTTTCCGGGTCGACAGAAAAAATTTATATCCATGTCTTCGTAGATGACACGGGTTATTGCCATCAAAGAATCCCACTAAGGCTGATGTTGAGAAGCACAATTCGTCGAGTTTTAACCAGCTTTCTATTGCTATGGGACTCAAGCTGCATATTTAGTGCTTGTCCGGGCGAATGCTGATTGGGTTTCCGTTGGTAACTTCTCAGCTCGGTTCAATAACAATTAGAGCATGCGAGTTCAGCCAATGGCGAGGGGTGCATATTTCTCCGGTGGTGTTCTATGGGTCTCCGAATGGGGTGCCTCCAAAAAGACCATCTAGTTTGCTGCGATTGCTGAATGTGATATAGGTTGATTTTGTATGCAATGAGTTGATTTTCATGCATAGAATGGACTTTAGAAAGGAAGCATCTCTCCACGTGATTTGTCAATTAATAATCTCATGGGGATGGTTTACGATTTTCTTCTTGATAACTATTTATCTGTTATAGCCAATTCCAAGTTATAACTCTTGATTGTTTGAGTGTCGAGCAATAGACTGAATCAAAAGCCATAAGTAGAAGTAGGGAGTAATAAGGACAGGGTGGCGAAATGAGTGTTGTTTGTAATGTCATGTAGTGTATAATAGCGCTAGTACTTGAAAGAAGCATTTGGTGACATTACTTGGAACTTCTGTCTAACACTTAATGTAACAGTATTTGCTTGTCATTTGGGTTTTTGAAATCTAAGTTTGGCTCAACCATCAATGAATTCTTTGCCAGGGTCTGCCTTGTCACTTATTTTTTGATTTGGAGTTCCATAAGAGGGAAAATGCTGATAAAATGGAGACGAGATGGATGATCTTCTGATATTGGTTGTCTTGGAGGTGTTGCTTGACAAGTACTCAATCCAAGGAAACCAAGAATGGGTAGTGAAGCTCGATTCTTCAACTGAAGGTAAGCTGACTTTGTATCTCGCTACTCCTATTAACTTTCATTGCATCAGTAGTCACAGGCGGTGAATGCAATACATAGTCACATACTATGAGCTTCATCTTTATGCCGTTGGATATCTTTACATAAATTTGTGTAGACACCCCATCAAGTGAAAGGCCGTCTTTTTCTTTTTCATGGTGCCTTCCAGCTACAAATTTCCATTGTTCTTCTTGAGACCTTTCACATTTGATGCAAGAGAACTGTGTTAGGCTTATTGAAGAAAAGCAGCCTTAAATGAGGTCTCTGACACTTGTGTGGTCCATCTTTGTTTGAGTAGTGACTTACCTTAACATTTCGTTTTTGAGGAATATTGCACCTAAAAGCAGTTATGAAGGTGGAAATCAAAAAATGTTGTGACTTTGAATGATGTACCCCTTTTGGAAGTTGAGACAATTGTGATTTCATGGATGGGAATGACGGGGAACATATTGCATGTCATACTTATCTTAAATTGAGCTATTTAGGCAACATTATTCAATTGATCTTTTCCATTTCGGGGACTAGTTCAGTATGATACTTCTTTTGAATGAGCATCAAGTATTGGAGCTGCATTGGACACTACCCAGATGTTTTCCCTGCCGCGATGATTTTCTTTTTTTTCCCCTCTTTGAAGCCAATTATCCTACCTCGAGTCACAATTTGCAGGCATAATGTCAGAGAGAAGGGGCAGCTGAAGACTGGTTATAATTTCACAGTGCTGGGTCACTGGAAAGTACTGGTTGAGTGATGTTAATGGCCCAGCTAAGATGATTTATGCTTAGTACACTAGAACTATGTGTCAGAATTGAAGTGAATTTTGAGATTCAGGCAGGGAAGAATCTGCAACTTGATGAGTCAGCATGTGCGTTATGATTACTACATCTACCTATCAATAAAACACTGGGAATATCTCATGTTATACCTTTTTTTCCCTTGTATATGTTAAATCTTTCCAGGGAATATGACAAGTTTACTGTGATGTCAATAACAGCACTGCTTGTATGCAGAAAAATTTTCTTGTCATTTGATACCAAAGACTGCTTTTAAGGACAACTCCCATCTGGGTGCATTAATTTCGGATGTATGCTCTGACGAGAAGCTTTAGTTATTGTGTGGTAGAGACAATTGCAAATTCAATTATTCTGTGTAAATATTATTATTGTGCCTTCCAAGTTAGCCACCTGTTTTGAGATAGTTTACCCATCTCTCAAGATTAATATATATCTTTGATGCCTGCATACTTCATTTTACAGCCATTCTCACAACTTTACTGAACTATTGGAACTGTGCGTGTGTGGGCGTTTTCTTTTGTTTATTATTATTATTATTATCATTATTATTATTATTATTATTATTATTATTATTATTATTATTATTATTATTATTATTATTATTATTTTGGGGTGGGGTTGGCGGTGGGGTTCTGGTTGATTTGTTCATGCATGCACACCTTTTTGGAGAAATATAACATTGCATGCAACCATGATGTTCTTATGATGAATTGACGGGTATGTTCGCGGATTTCTAGTGCAAGGGAGACAGACAGAAGTTATGAAAAGTTGTTTGTCAAGAAAGATTCCAGCCATCAACAGAATAGATATTTGTGGAATCTGCTTTCTATTCAAGGAATCGATGCTTTTCATTGGCTCTATCATCCAAGGCAAGCAAGAGTCCTGTCCTTCTGCCAATTGGGCATTTCAAATGCAAGGACATGGTACGTTGCTCCTTGTAATTGAGGTCTAGAGACTCATGAGGCATCTTTGGAACATGGGTGTGATGAATTGTTCCTAGTTCACTCAAAATGTTCCTCAAAACTACCAGCAGAGGGTTCTTTTATGCCTTTGTATCATTTGAGAAAGTTAGATTAACACATGAGAAAATGGCACACAGAGAAGAGAATTTATTGCGATAGTGCTTGAAATAGTGATGACTCTATCCCATTTGCTCTTTAAAGGTTCATGTGCTCATCGACACTCAAAATGCGCCTACTCTCTCCTGATAGTGTGAGGAAGACGTGATCATGGCTTCTTTGATTTGCATTGTGGATTTTGATTGTCAGAAGATCCTAGTCTGCAAATGGAGTTAGATTGTGGAAAGAAACTTCAGTTCGATATGGAGGTAGTCACAAATTTGAATTGGTTCTTGTATCGGGTCCCTTTATGAACTATATTCATATGATTTGCTGTACTTACTATTATCAGCAAAAATATTAATTGTCTTGAGTTGGTGGAGCTAATTTCTGGAAATATCTTTGTATGGGTAGACTAGTGTGCTAGAACTCTGTGTGGTGTCTCATGTGATGGACTTTTTCTTCCCTGCGTAGGTTAATATTGATTTGGGAAGATACCGTCTTGCTTCGCAAGAACTTAATTTCAACTCTTTCGTTAGTGATAGTTCAGTGAATTACTTAACTGGAAAGTAGCCTTTCCCAATGTTGGATAAATTCATAGAATTTATGGCCTCCACTGGAACTGTATCAGGTGATCGCTATAGTTTTATTTTCAGATAAACAGAGTGATGAAACATTTCAATTGCTTCATAGTTCATAGAACTCTACCTGAGACTGTAGGATATTGAGTTGCTAACCTTACCTGAAAGAATTTTAATTGGACTGATATTGTCCTATTTGAAAAGAAACTATTGATTGGCACTTTCCCCTTTCATGTAGAGTAGCATTAAGAAAATGATCTGGTTTTAAAGGCCTATCGTTTCTTCTCCTTTTCTCATGTAATGCTGATGAATCTGTCACAGTATAGGTAAAATTCGAAGCTGGTACTGGTTCTCAGAGCATGAACTCATGGTTTCTAGCATGTCAAGGAACAGGTTCTGTGAGTGGATAAGCAAAGAGCATAGAGCATTTGCGGAATATGCTATTTCTTTGCAATGGGGAATTTCTTGTGTTGAACCGTGCTCTTTAAGTCTACCTTTAGAAGAGACCAGCTTTTTTTTTCCCTCCTAGTTATCTAGTTGCGGACCTGATCCGGGCTGTACATTACCAGAAATGTCACAATCTTGATTGCAAATGTACAGAAAATTTCTACCCAACATTTATCCATTTTTTTTCTTTTATGTGTGAAAATGAAGGTAAAGTGAGCTTAGTAATAGGCCAGGTTACCACTCTCTGCTGCGTCTGATCCTGGAGGATATCGTGCCTAATTTATCAGCATTCTTTGATTCTGGCAAATCCTTCTGATATAACTAATAATATGGTTGACATTGATGAAAGCACGACAAATTGCTCCCCTATGGATGCTTGGTGGCTTGAAGCCATAAGAGTCCACATACTGTAGAAAACCAATAGGCCATGGAGTATGACCACAAGGCAAGGCAAGTCATCCACTTTACTTATCTCTGCAAATATTTTAGGATCTTTCGACGGGTCATGGAAGACGAGGACTGGCGGGTGGATTTAGAAATTAATACACCTTAGGGTGAGCTCTGAGCTTGAGTTCGACCATTCAAACAGCTCAGAGTTGCAATTATTTGGGAGGAAAGTCGATCCGGCTTAGTTCTTTAGCTTGCAGACTTGAACAAGGGTAGCACTTCATGGATCCTTTCAATTCAATTGCATCAGAAAAAGAGCATCAGACTGAAAGTAATCACCGTGAAGATGTAGTTACCAACCAAAGTACTCTGAGCTTCGATGTTTGGTTTGAAAATTACTTTTGCTTGGCAGACATTAGTACCTCAGAAGAGCCATGTTATTCAAGACGAAACATTAGGCTGCGAATCCATTCCGACTGCTGACAGATGGCAAGAGTGTCATTTTATGGAAAATTCTTGGTTTATCAGGCCACAAAAGTTGGAACTTGTGAACAGAATCTTTACCGAAAAAAAAAAAGTTGGAACTTGAAGATTTTTCATTTCAGAAACCTCTCTGTTCTCGCTCACTACCTCGGGGTCACTTCACGCGACAATCATTGGTCTGAGCAGAGGTTCTTATTATTCAAGTTTTTCCATTTTGTGCCATATTTAAGTAGGTGCCTTGACGCTTTTATCATGGCACTTATTTTAGGGACAAAGCAAAGTTCTCCGATTAGTGGTACAATATCACCCCGGCACCTCGCGAATTTGTTCTTTCTTTGAGGTTGATGGCTACAATAACTTTTTTGTATGCACTCATGCAGGGTGCTGCATCTGTTACAAGGATAGCATCCAGTCCAATGCCAAAAACATTTTAAGGATAGGTAAAATGTATTCTAATGGAAGCAACATGTATTGAACCGTGACCTAATTCCTTTGTACATATACCATTAATTGCGATTTAGGTGTTCCCAGTATATAGGGCCCAATAGTGAAACGAGACACTAGACAACGTAGATTATGGCCTAAGAATAGACATTCACAAATATGAGGAGCGGTAATAACTCAGTCAAGACATCGTACCCTAATCCAACAAGGAACAGAAATAGAAGTGGTAAGATGAGAGGCACAGTAGAAAAATGAGTATAACGAGAAGCACAATTCATAGTATGAGTAAAACTCACAAACATGCACAAAAGTACAACGTACTCAAAGCGCATAGAGATGAACTCCAATCTTATTCTCAAAGTTTAATGAAGCTTTGAAACTTTGTTTCTTCAATGAAATCAGACTCAAAATATTGCTCTTTCGAGAAAGATTCTCGCACTGAAGTGGCCATGGCAGGGTGCCCTGGGGTGATTTTCAGCCTGTTATTGGTGTGAAACTGGACAGCAGCTCTAGTCTACCTAAGCTTAGCTAATCTGGTGCACCAACATTTTATATTAATTCTCTAAAAAAAAATACTAAATGCTATCATGCTATTATAAAAATTAGGGATAATTACATAAATGGTTTATAAACTTAGTCTTAATATGAAATATGATCCCTGAACTTTAAATTTATTTAATGTAATTCTTGAAACACAATGCCGTGATTTCTCTATGAAGTCAAGGAGTGTTGACCTTGCCCACATAGGTGCAATTAATAGATGAAACTTGAATGACCTTGGATAAGGTACGACAATTAGTTGTCTACCAAGTTCTTCGTCAAATCATTGGCTTTTCTCAACCTGAAAAAAGAAAAACTCGTTAGAGAGTGGTAATAATAACAAATAAATTAAAAAGAATATCAACAGAAATGAAACAAAGAAATAAGTGCAAAATCTTCATAATTGACTAATCAATTAAGGGTTGGATGATTTGTAGAACAATACATTTGAGGTAGTTCGTTGGTTGTTCAATGATAATAGTAGGATTCAAATATAAAGAAAAACAATGTTGACGGAATTTTTATCCTATACATGGAGTGGAGTCCAATAAATCTAATGTGGTAGCGCAATGTGTTTAGTTTTAAAAAGAAGAAAAAAAATGCAAATCACGTGGTAAACATACTATCCAAAAGCAAATATAATCTAAATTGCTATTGAAAAATTAAATAAATGTGTCGATTCAATCATACTATTTAAAGAAGAGGTGTCTACATTTGGGTTCGAGTGTATCTCACCCTCGAGTGGCGCCCTCCTTAGCTCTACGACCTTGTCCGACGACAGCACCCTTCTCAGCCCCTCCACATCCCCCCGCTGCACCCCCGCCATCAGTGTCCCCACCTGGCTGTTGTTCCGCGTGTGATACATTGCTGGTCCTGTGCATGGAGGCACTAAAAAGGATGGTAACTGAGGGAAGGGCACTCAGCGTCGGTAAAATAAACTAACAGATGACTTGTACCATATTGAAAATATGTCAGTGTACGCATGGATTAAATTTGGCATTAATTCTTGACTATTATTATTATTTTTATTAATGTCGAATATATAATTATAAAATAATCATTATGTCTTATTGAAACAGCTTAGAGTTGTGATTATTTTTTTATTATTTAATTTCAATTTTATTATTTTGCCTGACGGTTATTCGGTGCTCTTACAATCTTTGAAAGGTTGAGTGTATTTGAACATAGCTTCTTACCCTTTGGAAGGTTATGTCTATTCAGACATAACTTCTTCATCTTTGAAAGATTGGATCCGTTCAAATATATTTATTGAACATTATTATTGAATACTTTTAATAACTCTCGATTCTCCTTTTTAGGATATATAGTCACTATTTTCAATTGTTTCCCTTTGGGAGTTCCTTGAAAAATACCAGAATTGCTTTATAGTATTCTTATTAAAGGCTTTGTTGTTTTTTGGAATATTTTTGCCAATAACCATTAGCAACATTGTAGGTAGAGGTGTGTAAGAGAACTAGGAACTGCCTAGAACCAGACCAAGCTAGCCCAAAATTGACATTTCCCATGGGAACTAATATGGTTTTCGGTTCCAATTTACTAGAATCGATGAGTACCAAATTTGGTTTCCGGTTCCAGGTTGCCTATTTGGACCAGATCGGTGTCTGTAGTTTCTCTATCAACTTTTTGTTTGTTCTAATGATCCATTTACTTACTTTCTCAGTCAAAATAAAATAAAGAAACAAAGAGTATGGATGAGACTAATTGGAAATATCCATAAATGTTGTGGTGCTTTGTCCTCATGATATAAAATTAAGAGTCAATGGCTCGTTTTAAAAATATAATTAGGTCTCTCCTTAGCTATCCCCATGATTAAATTATGTTGACGTGAAAAAAAGATGGATCAAGCGATTAACATTGTGAATTCTGTGGAGTTAGTACTTCTAACATTGAGAATTAGACTCTAAATATGTTCCTAGTGTTGGGAAACCCTCAGAGGACTACACCATGACTTTCAAAGAAATTAAGTTCCTAACTAATGAGTATTGTTGATTTATTCCGCCCTATAGTTTCCAATCCTTAATCAAAATCCATAGCTCGCCATTCAGCCCAAATTTAAGGCTAGACAAGCTTTAGTGCTCTACGTAAACACTAGGTTCATCATGATATTAATTGATGAATGCAATTTTGTAGGGATCATGAACTAGTTCCATAGACTTACTCGCAAATCAGACTAGATTGGACCAGTGGTCCAATTTTTTGGTGGATCTATGGAACTAATGAGCAATTCTTGATTTCAAATTTTCAAATCCGGTCCTTAATAGGCGGCTCCTAGTTCTAAGGTAGGAACCACCCACCTAGACCATGCTCACCCTTAGTTGTCAGGCAAATAATTTCATAAAAAAAGTATTATCATGCCTCAAAGTTTAATTCCATTCTTCTTTCACAATCATTTTTCCCCAACATCCAGTGCATGTTGAGTGTGGGGAACATTAACCGAGAGAAAAGAAAGAAAGAAAAAAATCAAGATAATTTATAAAATTTCTCACATCGACATCATTTTGAGTAGAATCCTACACGTCATATTGATGGTCTTGACATAAGACGGCCTGCATTGACTAAAACTCCACTTCAAGTTTTTCCAATCTAAATGGGCTAAATAAATAACATTAGAAAATCGTTAAAAGATTCAAGACTACAAGAGTCAAATTGAAAAATTTACAACTAAATTAGTATCCGTACATTAGGTTTATGACTTTCTGGGTAATTTCTCCTAGAGAAGCAAACCTTCATGCAATATATTCTATTTTAAAAATAAAGTAACACTCTATCTTCTTTTTCTTTTTGTCAAATAGAAATACCATTTCATTCATTCAAAAGCTATACATGAGCGAAGTTGATAAGAATCAATACATAATAAGTCCCAAAGAGGTAGGGGTTGCCTAGACATGTAATTGGATGGGGAGGTTCCTCTTCAGTTGGTTTTGGCAATCCAATCAGCAATTTGGTTAGCTTCCCGTGGGCAATAGGCTAGAGAAACACCTTCTAATTGGGCTAGTAGTGCACAAAGACATCTCAAAGCCCATGGGCTCAAACTCGGTTCAACAGTGAATCTAATGGTAGATTAATTGTCTGACAGAACATTCACGTGCACCACAGATCCATCCTTGTGCTCATACGGGTCCCGTAGCCAGAGCAATGTTTCCATCACCGTTAGGGCCTCGATTTCGAGTGGAGAAGAATTTCATATGAATATATGCCAAGTGTAAAAAAATTTATTTTGTTAAGGATTTTGCAATAAATGCATCTACTACTATTTCAAATTTCATAACAGAAGTTCTATTAGATACTTAATAAAGGCTTCTCTTCTTTATTCTCTCCTCATGACATTTTCCTCCTCTCTAATTTTTTCTTTCCACGTCCTTTAACCTATTTTTTTTCCTTTTTTAATTATCTGCACAGAGCTCACGTTTGCCTCTTCCTATGGCCCGCGAAACGAGTCAAAAAAGCTCAATGAAGGTTACCAATTTTCAAACCACTTGAGAGTACAGAATTCTGCAGAAACTTGTTGGCATTCTGCCACGTCGGAGGCAGATTAATTGATTGATTAACAGGTCAAATCCAGCCATGGCTTTCTCTTCGTCCCAAGTGCACTTCACTCGAAGTCCAAGCACAAAAAACACGGTTTTTATATAGCAAAAACCTATGAAGCCCGGACATGTCGCCAGAGCTTTCTTGTCGTGTCTAACATATGTCGGAGAGTGTTAGACACCTTGATACGTTCGGACACGTGATCGCGTGTCGGATTTTTCGACACGCGGCCAACTTTTCTTGACATACGCGTCGGAGCGTATCCGAGGGAGCGGGATCGTTGAAGAAGACGGAGGGTGGAGGCGACACCGGGGAGTAGAGGCAACGCCGCGACGGCGAGGGAGGGCCAGAGGAAAAGCAGGCGATCCAGAGGGCAGGGCCGCGATTGCGACGCTGCGATGGAGGGCCAACGGCGAGGCTTCAAAGATGTTCGAGTTTTCATTGATCTGCTCGGATATCTTCTGGTACTCCTCGTCCACTTCATCCGCGACTGATCGAGGTCAGGCTCTTGCACGCGGGAGACGGAATCGGGCCGGAGGTATCGTCGCCCTTGATTCTGCGACCCCCTTCTCCCCCAACGTGAGAGCGTGCGAAGGGAGAAGAAGACAGCTTGGGGGGGTTGATTGATGGGGGGCGGGAGAGCAGGTGGTGGCGTGGGTTGGGGATGATTGATGGGGGCGGGGCAGGGAGCAGGTGGTGTCGTGGGTGGGAGGGGAGAGAGAGAGAGTAGGGAAGAAACGGAAAGTTGGGAGAAAATATTGGAGAAAAGATTGGGTGCCCGGATTTTGGGGGTGGCGTGGGGGATTGGAGAGAGAGAAATGGGGGAGGGCAAGAAATTTTTGGGGATGAGCGTATAGAGGGAAAAAAAGAGAGGGGAAAATAATTTTGAGAAGTTTTTGAGGGGAATATCTTTTGAGCGGTAAAGTTATTTTTGTTATAAAAATAAATAAATTAGTTAAAAAATGATTTCAAAAAATAAAAAATATTGAATGTTAAATAATAATAAATTTTGATGATTATAAAAAATCATAGATTTATTTAAATAAATTTGATTATATTTTTTTGTTAGTCATTAGTTTTATTCATAATTTTTGTGAAAGTTAAAAATATGTTCTCAAATATGGTTAAGCATTAATTATGAATATATCTTTCAAATTTTCTATGAATATATCTATTAATATTATTAGTGCAAATTCATTATAAGTTCTGGTTATTTATTTATTTACTTGTGAATTTGAATCAAATTAATTGAAACTAAAAATATTTATTCAATAATAGCGTGTCCTAATGTGTCGGAATTTTCTATTTTTGAAAAATGATCTGTCGGCGTGTCGTTTCGTATCGTGTCACGTATATATGTTACTTAGGTAAAAACTATAATTGTTCGAGCTCACGGTGGTTTCTTTTCCTTGTCTTCGTTAGAGTCAATTCTAGATTCTAAATATCTTTGGACAAGTGCGTCTCCTTTGCAAAGTGAGTTCCAGTTGTTCTTGTTCCAATTCTTTTATTTTGGGCGTAAAAATATATATATATATATTAGGATTAATATCATGCAAAAATCAAAATTGATATATATATATATATATAATTTATTTCAAGTTAATTTTTTACTCATAAAAAATATCAAATCGGTACATTTATAACAATTTTATCTCAAATTAATTTTTTAAATACAAAAAAAAACCCCTAAATTAATATATCTATAATAAGTTTACTCTAAGTTAAATTTTTGACAACCAAAAACCCCTTGTGATAAAGCCAAAAATCCAAAATTGATACATTTGTAATAGATACACCATTCGTTAAATTAGATTAATATAATGAAAAATCACAAAACTAATATATATGTGACAAACGGAGGGTCAATTCCCAAATTTGTATACTCGTCAACTACCGTGTATCATCTAACTTAGTAATTTGATAATAAAATTAAATGAAAACTAACAAATGGTAAATTTGTCATAGATATACCAATTTGAGGTTTAAAATTAATTTGTCTGTTTATCAGTTTATGATTTTTGTGGTCAAAAAATTAGTTTAAGATAAATTTATTACAAGCATATATGTTTCAGATTTTTTATGATTAAAAAATTAATTTGAAGTAAATCTATCATATACATATCAATTTAAGATTTTTCGTAATATTAATTATGTATGTCAAGTTAAATTTTTGCACATAAAATAATGGGTTCCGTGCGAATCTCACCCCCATCAAATCTAAAGCTCGACCGGGCTTTAGCCACGGTAAATACTTGCTCCTTGCTGGTCGGTATTGCTTTCAATTATCGCCCATGTAACGGGTTATCCATCACGTGACATGGTTCATCGAATTCGTGGTTCATCTTTTATCATTTCGTATATAGTGGGTTCGTCCAACTTCTCTAAACCTAATGGCTACGTGGTCCATGCCTCAACCATTTGTCTACCTCCTCCATTTTTATGTGGGGTCATCCATAATGATGCAATAGATTTGGCCGATCCATACTTTTAAAAGCTCGATTATTGAATGATAATCTCAGTGTCATCATTCAATAATTGAATGATGACACTATTGAGGATTGACTCTGACATCTATTCTCTGTTATTGCATAGACATATCCAAATCACATGCCTATGTCGGTGTAGGCTTGTAGCATCACATCCACGAGCCATCCATGTCATTTGGCTTTTGCATTAAGTGACCTTGACTTGCTCCCGCTATCACCCACGCTCATGAAAATGTAAAAGAAGCTCAAGCAATTTGCCGAATATCATTAACTCAGGATGCGAAGAAGGGGCAAGCTTCTTGCAAGAATCGACTTCCCCAGAAAAAAGGCAAAACGAATTCAGAGAACCAAAGACATAGAATTGGTCTTGCAAGAAATGAACTTCTACGAGACGCAGAGAGCAACACAAGTTACGCAATGGATGGGGTTCTACTTTTTATGTTATTGTTATCACCAGCATCGCTACCGCTACTAAGTTACGTGTTCAAAAACATCTTATAAACTAAATTTTTATGTTACATGTTAAAAAATTGCTTGTCAAAATAGTTAACTTTTTTAGATTTTATTTTGCGTTTGTATTGATACTACCAAATGATTCATTTCAAGATCACCCATTAATCTAAAGTCTTATGTTTTATCAAAAATAAACTCGATTGCATATTATTATTCTGGATGAGAAATTATTATACATGATAGTAGTATATATACTAAATAGAATTTTGGTACGGAAATAATGATGAGTTCCATGTGAATCTTGCTCCACCCCAACTGACGTTTAGTGAACGTATTAGCTACTCGAAATACTTGCTCCTTGCTGGTTGATGCAACTTTTGTTTATCGTCCTTGGTATCCCATTATTTATCCATCACGTGATGTTTGTATTCATTCGTGGAATTTGCATTTCATCTTTATCATTTGGTACACACAGTGGACTTGTCAATCCACTCCAATTTTTCCAAAACCTAATGAATATATGTGGCCCATTCCTCCATTATTTGGGTGCCTCCTTTGCTTCATATGGGGCCATCCCCAATTGTCGGCAGATAACTCACGAAATTGGAACGCTTGAGAATGTAACTCAATTAATATCAACACTACTAAATGATTTGACCAATCAAATCAATACTTTAAAAACCCGATTGTTTAATGACGATGCTATGATGGACTGAATCAACATTCACTCATGCATATACGTGTACGAATCACATGGTAGTGTCGATAGAGCTGCACATCACTGGTCGAAGAGAGAGCCGAACCCAAAACGCGTGAAGACAAGGTTGACCCCCGGAAGTACATGAACAAAGGGAGTTTTTCCCAAGTCATCCATGTCATTTGCATTGCATTGCTTGGCCTTGTTGTTCATGCTGTCACCCACGGCCATTTGAATGTCTTATGAACTGCATTTTTATGTTTCATTTAAGAAGTTTTTTTTTTTTTTGGGTCAATGTTTGCAATAGGAAAGTTGCACAAATCGATAGAAATTGTAAGGGAAGTGTTGGAATAAAAGGAAATCAAAGGAAAATCAGAGCGATGACCACTGAAATTAAAATTAAAGTGCAAACAAAGAAAAAATAAATCACTAAGAAACTTCACTAAAATTGAAATATCTTCAGAGTTATAGACACATTGATGCTTAACTGAAAACATTGAAATGACAGTTACACTATTATTTACAATGTACCAGAAGGATAGCAAACTCCAAAACTAAAGCTGAAATTTAGAGACGTTGGTTCAAAATGAAAAAAGTTTCGGAGGAAAATTTGGCAGTGTTTTGGCATAGCTTGAGTGTCCCCTCTTTCTTTGTTTTCTTTTTATTTGTACTCCTGGGATTTTCTTCGACAATTATTGAAACTCTTGTGTGATTCCCCACTCTAGCCACTCCATATTTCCATGATTCGCTCTATTTCCACAATTTTAGTAACTCCAAAGGCAATTGTGTCTCCTGCAAATGGACTGTCATTTTATTTATGACTTAATTTAATTTTGTAACCATTCTAGCTGCTAACTCAAACAGCTCGAGATACCCTTTTCTTAATCTGATTGAAATGGTAACCAATACACCTTAGATCGAAGTTAGGTTACACAACCTTAAGGTGACGTCAAACTGGGCCGGATTTATAAGATTCTTACGTCCTGCCATGCCCAATTATGAACACGAACATTTATTCTTACTTTGCTCAGCTTTAGGGTGGCTGTAAAAATCAATTCCTTCGAAAATGAAACACCAACGTCCTTAGGTCATTGGCCCGAGAAAGCAGTCACAGAACGCGTCCTTTTGAGTATTGAGAAGTCCGTCGGATACAAGACTATAATTTTCTTCATTGTGATCCAACTGGCGAGAGTAACTTGATAGAAACATAAACTAGAGTAGTGAAAGATTGTTAGTAATACTTAAATATTGGGGTGATTGTCCGATCAATCCTAAACTTATTGCACATATACAGATTTAGTTTTAAACTTTACAATTTTGCCAATTTTGTCCCGAAACTTTGAGTGAAATATTAATGTAGTTCTTCAAGCCAATTTATTTACTCAAGAAAGTGTTAACCCATCGGTGTGTCACGTAGAATGGTCAGTGATAACTAGATGGTTGGCAAAATTTGATCAAAAGGATTACATTGTAATTTTGCACCAAGTTTTAGGACTAAATTAACAAAATTTAAAAGTTTAGACTAAATTGGCATCCATATGATAAGTTTAGGATTGATTTGGTAATTTTCCCCTTAAATGTTAAGACGCACTTTCATATGATAGTGAAGCTTTTACAATAGTTAGCAGGGATCTTACAAAGTTATATATGATATCAAAATAGGAGATCCTGAGTTATAATATTTCCAACCTGTTAATTATGTCCCTTATTATATGTTTCCACGCTTGGTCATAGCCTAAAGTCTAGCCTACAATTGATGAGAAGTATTAGAATATTTAAATATTAGACAAAATATTTATCTAATAACTTAATTTTTAGAATAGCTAGCAATATCCTCACAAATTTTACAAAACTGGTATAGGAGTTGAATGGGGATAAAAGCACCACAAATGTGGTCACTTTTGTACAGAGTTAGCTTGAGTGCCATAACTTTTTTTTTCGACCACTTGGGTGTTATAGCTTCTAAAAACATTCACTTAAGTGTCATAATTTTTAATTGATCATTTGAGCAACATAACTTTTAATAGCATTTACTTAAGTGTTGGAAATTCAACATGACACGACATTTGTGGCGAACGTTTTTAAAGATATGAGGCACTCAAATAATCGATTGAAAAGTTATATGGTAATTAAGATAAGTGTATTAAAAGTCCTAAAATTTGTCAAGAAAGTGTAATTGAGTCCTAAAATTTTTAAAAAATTCAATCAAATTATAAAACTTGTCAAATTGGGACAATCAACTCTATCTGTTAACTCCGTCCATACATCTTTCTCTTAATTTTGTTTGTATATTCTGTGTATCTGGTTTGCCAAGACTCTTCATGTTGTAGAATTTTGTGTCCCGGTTCTTGAAAGTAGTCATTTATTTATTTGGTAGATGGGCATGTACCTCCTATGAGTGTATGGTGATGTCTGATCGAACAGATATTGAACAAGACAAAGAATGAATGTGTGATCACTTGCGTCGATAGCAAGAAATATCAAATTCAGTTGACTTACCTAACCTGATATATAGTTAAAGTTAATCTCCATCGTTAATCACGTGAGCTTTATGATGGGACCACGTAATAAATGATTAAGACATAATCATCTACATCATCTATAAATCACTGAAAGAGACTGCAGCTTGTCCGTGCTTCACCTCCATCTCTGTGAGAGACCAAGAGAGAGAGAGAGATTAGCAAGCATCGAAGATGATGAAGAACGGCCGGGGCGTTCTGGCGACCTCTAAGTTGGCAAAGGCAATGATAGTGTCATAAATGAGGTGGCAATAGAACACCTTGCTCGAGGAAGAAGAATGGAGAAAAGGGAAAAAAGAGAAAAACAAAGGAAAAAGATGAATAAGTAAAGTTGTCTTATCAAAGTTAGCTGAAAATTTAATATGTAACTTACCCTCTTAATTGCAGATGATTCTAATCAATAAAAAATTCATATTGACGATGTCACTGTTGGTAAAATAATTGGGTCGGAATCACATAAAATATCTATAACTATCAATAATATTATAGCAGTTTGAGTGAGGTCATTGAGCCCATGCAGGGCATATTGGTTGGCTTTTAAGTGACGACTTTGTAAATGGTATTACAAAGGCGGATAGGCTGGAATTGGTTAGCATTTTCAAGCCCTAGACATTTAAATAGCAAGGGAAAACTTGCAAGTGATTTTGAAAGAGACCGACAATGATCTCTTTCTGTCCATTCCCCATTTTCACCAGTCTAAAAATGGTACTGTCTTAGTGGGTGGAAGAAAAAGAGAGACAGAAGCAAAGTTTAGTTGGTGAAAGCTTTTTTTAAGCGTTATTCTCTCTTGTTGAAATATCTCATGTTATTTAATTAGGAGATTTATGCACTCTTTATATACATGTATTCTCCTTCCGTCTATTAGTTTAAACTTTTCAATTGGACTTCATAACATGGCATTGAAGCCACTTTCTACCCCAGTTTATTTTGCATGTGGATCCACCAGCTCAATTTGTTTTTGTTTGGATTTTCTAATCTCTCTCTTTTTAATCTATTTATTTATTTATTTGGGTCTTTTCCTTAAGAAATCCCTCTTAGGGGGAAAATTGGCAGATAGATGTTCAAGCATATTGTTAAACTACTTGGCCTGTGCTTGGCGACTCCTTAGCTCTGATTCAGTGTTTGATGCAATATTGGATCGAGATTATAAAATTGGCTGCCAGATATATGATCCCTAGGGAGATCAGCGATATCCATACTACCCTGGATATGAATCGCCAAATGAATATTTAAATAGGTTGATTCGCTTATGGCCGTGAAAGGGTTCGGTGAGCTACCTTTCAATTATTTATTCATGGACGTTGCAAAATACTATTCAAAGTTGACATGATACCCACTTGTATAGAAATTATAGACTGCACTTCACGATACAAGATAACGTATTTCAAATGTATGACGTATGTCTCTACGAGACATTGTTCAAATAGAAATGAAACAATGACATAAGAATGTTTATATCTCAATTGACAAAAGTTAAACATTTAGGACTTTCGTGGTACTTAACTCATATCTGAAATCTTACAAGTGAGCTGGTTTAGTTGTTAGCGAGTTAAATGAAAGCATCAATAATGCTAGGAGTGTTAAAAGTTTTATTTCAAATTTATTGAAAGATATAATTTGACAACATTTAATGTGTAAATTGTATGAGACACCCAACACCATCTTCATATAAGTATTTCGTTTAAAGTTCGAGACCTTATCCCAGCAACGATCTTTCTGATGCAAGAAGCCTCTATTTAAGCTCATCGTCCCACTAAGCATCAATCAACTCTTCACTCCAATTCTCCACCACGACCACCACCATGCAAGCCTCTCAACCTCTTCCTCCACCCCATTTAAGGTACTTGCGAGACGAGGACATGCCGCAAGCATTCAAGGACTTGTTCTCCTCTCTCCCTTCAGAAGAAGACTGGATCACCGCCTCTTTCCGCTTGTACCAGGGCTTCTGGCTCTCCTCTCGACTCTTCAAAGGCATCCTCACTTGCCAAAACCACTTCCAAGCTCACCCCTCTGATATCCTCCTCGTCACTAGTCCAAAATCTGGCACCACCTGGCTAAAGGCCATCCTCTTCGCTCTTTTGAACCGTGCCAAGTACTCTGACTCCGACTCACAACGACGCCACCCTCTCCTAACCCAAAACTCCCATGACCTCGTGCCCTTCTTGGAGCTCAATCTCTATCTCAACCAAGAAAATCCCAATCTCACTGCTATAGCATCCCCTAGGTTCTTTGCCACCCACATGCCGTATTCCTTGCTTCCACAGTCAGTGAGGGACTCCAACTGCAAGCTGGTTTACCTGTGTAGGAACCCCAAGGACACCTTCATCTCAAGGTGGCACTTTGCCAATCGGATGAGGCCGGAAGAGAAGGGCCAGATGTTGAGAAGATCACCGCCTCTCTCTCTCTCTAGAATTCTCCAGATTTCTCTCTCTCTCTCTCTCTCTCCTGGAGAACTCTAGAGAGTTCTCTAGATCTCTCTCTCTAGAGTTCTCCATATCTCTCTTTACTCCTCTAGATTTCTCTCTCTCTGGATTTCTCTAGAACTCTCCATTCTCTAAAATCTTCTAGCAAAATCCATAAGCTGCGCCACTTCTAGACTTCTCCATAGAAATCTAGTTGTCAGGTTATAATAAAATAATACTTCTAGAATAGTGTAGAAAGTTAGGAAAGTCACCCACTTTCCATCCTATAAATAGGAGCAACTTGCTCCTCATTTGAGTGTCTAACTAAGAGTGTGTGAGTAAGTGTGTCAAGGGGGTGTTGTGTAGAGTGTAGGGGGTCTTGTGTGTTGCGATGGGGTGAGCGATCGAACAAAATATAGACAGAAGAAGAAAAATTAAATCGGACACCGGATTTACGTGGTTCAGTCGTAAAGACCCACGTCCACGGGGAGAGCAGCAGCGAATTTCACTATAGATCAAGCGATACAAGGAGATTACACACTCAAGTTACTCAAACACTCTCTCAGTGTTTCCCAAGCCCCAATTACACCCAATAACGCACGCAGTGTTTAGCCCCGAAATTCCTCGAAAATAATCTCTCAATCTCACGAAGGAATTACACGCAAATCTTACCTCAAGATTTAATCAACTACAAACACTAAACTTCTTGGATGTAATTGTACGAACGAACCCACTTTCAAGCACTCGATATTTGGTGCTTCAAGTTTGCTTGCATCAACAACGGCGGAACAAGCACTCATGCGGCGCTTCAATATGTGGCTTCGCTGAAGAGAGTCCCACGAGCAAAAGTTATATATATATATATAACCGACAGAGAATTGCATGCATGGAAGAAAACCGAATAATCCAAGATTCGGTCAACAAAGAAGAAAGATTGACTTTCCTCTTTGGTTGCAAGCGGCAGAGTTGAATGCTGCTTCCTTCGTAGCCTTTTTTTTTTTTTTTAACTTTATTTCCTCTTCAGTAATTCCTTCGCGAGTCCACCAAATTTCGCGTTTTAGCAAACGCTCAAACTCGAGTCATATTTAACAATCTCCACCTTGGCTCGACGTTTGAGCCAAATTACAATCGCTTCGTAAAAATTCAAATTCTGCTACTACTTTCCCATAGCCCCCAATGGGCTCAACCGCCACACATATTATCCAAGTCCAAGTTTTGCTTGAACTTCGCCATAACTGAGGACCTCATCAGAATACCAACTCTACATGCACCTTTAACTGCTCCGCAAGGATTTTCTGACGCAACCTCCCTAACCGCAGATAAAGCAAAACTATTATTGCATCCATATCTATCAGGAGATCGAACACGTAACTTGTTAATTTTAGCAGTTATAGCAACCGTTGGCTCTATAAGCACCACCTCGCTATAAGCACCATCCGTGTCGATTACTTTGCTAGTACCTGTACTCGCTACCTCAGGAGTTTCTGGTTGCAACTCCACCTCAAGCTGAACACCATTCAGATCCGTATTAACACTGCTATAATCACTCCTAGCTAGAAGTACTTGAGACTCATCAAGGGTAACTTCTCTGCTGTTAATAGGTGAATTTATATCTGGGCACCACAACTGATCACCCCGCTCACCTTGTGCATAGCCATGGAATATGCACCTTGCCCTCCCATCGAGCTTACCATCACTCACTCGAAAATAACATGGGCAATAAAACATTCTAAGAATAGAATAATCAGCAACGTTACCTGACAACACTTCTTCAGGAGTCCGCCATTCAATAGCAGTTGATGGGGATTTATTCACCAGGCAGCTTACCGTACTTAGCACACCAGCACTAGAGAAAATTTTTCGGGCCATCTCTAGTAATGTTCTGCTCATCAATTCTGCAAATTGTTGTGATTTACTAGCACTAGTGCGGTGTTTCACTATGCTATCTTTCATGCAGAATTTATTTGTCAGCTCTGAGCAAAACTTCATGCTATTGTCAGTCTGCACATGCTTGATCAACTTACCAGTCTCTGTCTCGATCAAAGCTTTTGACTGCAAGATCCTGACACTAGCATCAAACTTGTGCCTTGGCACAAACACCCAGGTCTTCCTCGAGTAGTCAATAGACTCTCGAACAGATGCATCCGACGTCTTCGCAGCGAAAATTATCACTGTCTCACCTTGAAGTTTATACAGGCCATCGTGCTTGATTCCTTTCATTCTTACCAGGGCACCTCGAACAATCTTCAGAACTCCACCTTTTGAAGAATACCTGCAACCAGCTGAATCTAGGGCACCCAAGGAAATTAAGTTCTTTTTTAATTCTGGAACATGCCTCACTCCAGTCAATGTCCTCACGATACCATCATGCATTCTGATTTTAATATCACCAACACCCACAACATCGCACTTAGCGTTGTTCCCTAACTGGACTTTATCACTACCCGTGCACTGATAAGTGATAAACCAATTTCTATTTGGTGTGACATGAAAAGAACAACCAGAATCCATAATCCATCCATCAAATGATGAATAATCAGTGACAGACAAGACATAATCAGCATTATCTGCTACAGCTGCAACATTATCTGTAGAATCAACCATAATTCCCTTACCCTTCTCATTCTTCAGCTTAAGGCAATCCCTTCTAAGATGCCCCCTCTTGCCACAGTTCCAACAGACAACATTAGCAGTCCTAGACTGACCACGTCTGTTCATATTAGTACTACCATTACTCATACGTGTTACAGATCTTCCTCTATTTTCACCTACTAAAGCAGTAGATACAGATTCGCCAGATTCTTTTCTACGAATGTCCTTGCTCAGAATCAAATCTCGAACCCCATCAAACGTCAAACTTGTTGACCCAGAGGAATTACTAACAGCAGTAACGGTAGTATTCCAACTATCAGGCAATGAGGATAATAGAATCAAAGCACATACCTCATCTTCAAAATCAATCTCAACTGAACTCAATTGACTAACAATCACATTGAATTCATTGATATGATCTGCAACTGACGCACCTTCTTTCATCTTCAAGTTAAACAGACGTCGCATCAAACATACCTTGTTGATCGCAGAGGGCTTCTCATACATATTCGACAGGGCTTGCATCAAATCAGCAGTGGTCTTCTCCTTCAGGATGTTAAACGCGACGTTACGAGCCAACGTCAGTCGAATAACACCCATAGCTCGACTATCCAGCAAATCCCAATCAGCTTGCTTCATCGTCGCTGGTTTCTACCCAGACAAGGGCAAGTGCAGTTTCATCTAATAAAGATAATCTTCAATCTACATCTTCTAGAAACTAAAATCCTTCCCATCAAATCTGTCGATTCTCACTTTTACTTCTTCTGTCGCCATCGATTCGCTTCAACTCAGCCAAGCCTGGCTCTGATACCACTTGTTGCGATGGGGTGAGCGATCGAACAAAATATAGACAGAAGAAGAAAAATTAAATCGAACACCGGATTTACGTGGTTCAGTCGTAAAGACCTACGTCCACGGGGAGAGCAGCAGCGAATTTCACTATAGATCAAGCGATACAAGGAGATTACACACTCAAGTTACTCAAACACTCTCTCAGTGTTTCCCAAGCCCCAATTACACCCAATAACGCACGCAGTGTTTAGCCCCGAAATTCCTCGAAAATAATCTCTCAATCTCACGAAGGAATTACACGCAAATCTTACCTCAAGATTTAATCGACTACAAACACTAAACTTCTTGGATGTAATTGCACGAACGAACCCACTTTCAAGCACTCGATATTTGGTGCTTCAAGTTTGCTTGCATCAACAACAGCAGAACAAGCACTCATGCGGCGCTTCAATATGTGGCTTCGCTGAAGAGAGTCCCACGAGCAAAAGTTATATATATATAACTGACAGAGAATTGCATGCATGGAAGAAAACCGAATAATCCAAGATTCAGTCAACAAAGAAGAAAGATTGACTTTCCTCTTTGGTTGCAAGCGGCAGAGTTGAATGCTGCTTCCTTCGTAGCCTTTTTTTTTTTTTTAACTTTATTTCCTCTTCAGTAATTCCTTCGCGAGTCCACCAAATTTCGCGTTTTAGCAAACGCTCAAACTCGAGTCATATTTAACATTGTGCAAGAGTGTTGTGTGGTGTGAAAAGTGTGAGGAGTGTGTGATGTGAGTGGAGTACGTGAGTGTGTGAGTAGGTGGAGTAGGTGACATGAGTGTAGAGTGAAGTAAGTGAGTGGGTGTGTGTGCAAGAATTGTGTTCGTGTGAGGTGTGAGAGGTGTATGAGAGTGGTGTGTAAAAAGTTTGTAACATTGCTTACATAAAATCAAGTAATTATTTTACTTGCACATCCACTTCATTTCTCAACAATTGGTATCAGAGCAGGTCGTTGGAGGCCGAAGACAGTGGTCGGGGACCATTGTAGGTGAGCAAGGCGGTTAGGGATCGTCGAGCCAAGGAGCGAAGAAACGAAGGATGTCGGAGTTCTACCAGTGCGCAATCTGGGATTGTGAAGTCGGTTGGTCTGGGACCAAGCTTACTTGGTATAGTGCGGGGCATTATACTCAAGTCACCATGGTGGATTTCTCAAGTCCGATGAACAGTATGGAGAAGCTCAACAACTTTAATTATAATAATTGGAGTACTCGCATGCAGTATTATTTGCTTGGACAAGATTTATGGGATATCGTTGGCGGCAACAACACCACACCACCCACAAATGATAGTGATTTAAGAAAGTGGAACGTCAAGTCAGGTAAGGCTCTTTACGTTCTTGACGTGACTGTTGATGATGAACTATTGCAACACATAAAGAGTGCGAAGCCCCCGAAGGAGGCCTGGGATAACTTGGTGATGCTATTTGCGAGGACAAACGATGCCAAGTTACAATGCCTGGAGAACGAGCTCCTCTCAATCTCGCAACAAAGTATGACGGTAAGTCAATACTTTTCTAAAGTTAAATCTATTCGCGAAGAAATTTCAAAATTAGATCCTGAGAATGCCATATCTGAGACAAGAATGAGAAGAATAATAATTCACGGGTTAAGGCCAGAATATAATGGTATTGTTACGGCCACCCGTGGATGGGCAAATGAGCCATCTCTAACTGAGTTGGAAAATATATTGGCCAATCAAGAGGCCTTAGATAAACAAATGCCTAAGGTCTCAATTAAGGAGGATGAAAGTGCCCTCTTCAGTAATAAAAGAGGGTTCAAGGGCCAGAATAGAAATAGAGCAGGTGCAAGAGATGGCAAACCATGGAAAAATCATGGAGATTGGTGGAGGCAACCCAAAAAGAAGGTTATCAGCCAGGGGGAGCTCGTCAAGATCGTGATGACAATGACAATGAAGATAAGAGCAACAAAAGGCCTAGCAAACGGTGCTACGTTTGTGGCAAGTTAGGACATATTGCCAGATTTTGTTGGTACAGGCGAGAAGAAGGAAATGTCGTCACTTCTTGCAAGAAGGAGATTGAAAGCGAAGAAGAATGGGACTTTCAAGTGCCTGTTGCAATGAAGGAACGAGAAGAGCTTGCAACAGCTTGTATAGTTGAGTTGGATAATTCGACAGGTTCCATCACGACCCCGAATAAGAGCAAGCCAAGGGAGAACTTGAAGAAGCAACTAACAATGCCAACAAGCAATCATGAAAAGAAATTGCATGAGATGCAAGATATGATAAAGAAGCTGAAAGTTGAGAAGGCAAATATGGAGAATATGTTGATGAAAAGGGATGAGATGATAAGGCAGAAGGATCGAGAGCTCGAGGCAAAAGAAAGGGAGCTAGAGAAGTTCCGATGTGAGTTTAAGAAGCCGCAGAAGCTTCAGGACCTCAAGCCCACTATGATGTTCCGAATTAATCATATCGGAAGAGACAATGAGCAAATGAAGGAGAAAAAGAAAGTTTTCTTTGAGAAAAGGAGGCCATCTACACCCTACATCCCGTGGTGTAAGAATCGGTGGAATAAGATCAAGGGGAAGAAATTTTATGAGGAAAAGGATCAAGAGGTCTACATTGAAGTGCTTCGGATGGGATTGAATTGGTTGAAGCACAAAATGAAAGTCACAAATGAGAGGCTTGATCGAATGAGTTCTAATCTCAAAATTCTTAGAGGAGATATGCTAAATATGAAGACTGAATTGAGTAAGAAAAAGGAAAATGAGACTAAAGGGCAAAATGAATTGGCGTTGCAAAAATTCAAGGATCACAAAACTCAATGGAAAATCGCAAGAGAAGCAACTAAAGATGGAGCCATAAAGCCATCCACATATGAGGAAGCTTCGGAATATGCTAAATGGAGGAAGACAGTTGAAGAGTCCAAAAGCAATATCGGCACGGCTACTATATCTAAATCAAGAGAGAGTAGTCGGTGAGGGGGAGTGTTGAGAAGATCACCGCCTCTCTCTCTCTCTAGAATTCTCCGGATCTCTCTCTCTCTCTCTCTCTCTCTCTCTCTCTCTCTTCTGGAGAACTCTAGAGTTCTCCAGATCTCTCTCTCTAGAGTTCTCCATATCTCTCTTTACTCCTCTAGATTTCTCTCTCTCTGGATTTCTCTAGAACTCTCCATTCTCTAGAATCTTCTAGCAAAATCCATAAGCTGCGCCACTTCTAGACTTCTCCATAGAAATCTAATTGTCAGGTTATAATAAAATAATACTTTTAGAATAGTGTAGAAAGTTAGGAAAGTCACCCACTTTCCATCCTATAAATAGAAGCAACTTGCTCCTCATTTGAGTGTCCAACTAAGAGTGTGTGAGTAAGTGTGTCAAGGGGGTGTTGTGTAGAGTGTAGGTGGTCTTGTGCAAGAGTGTTGTGTGGTGTGAAAAGTGTGAGGAGTGTGTGATGTGAGTGGAGTACGTGAGTGTGTGAGTAGGTGGAGTAGGTGACGTGAGTGTAGAGTGAAGTAAGTGAGTGGGTGTGCGTGCAAGAATTGTGTTCGTGTGAGGTGTGAGAGGTGTATGAGAGTGGTGTGTAAAAAGTTTGTAACATTGCTTATATAAAATCAAGTGATTATTTTACTTACACATCCACTTCATTTCTCAACACCAGATTCCGATCCAGGAGGGCCTCGACAAGTTTTGTCGAGGGGTGAGCGTTTGTGGGCCTTATTGGGACCATGTGTTGGGTTACCACAAGGCGAGCTTGGATATGCCCGAGAAGGTGTTGTTCATGATGTACGAACAGATGAAAGTGGACCCGCATGTTCATGTGAGGAGGTTGGCCGATTTCCTGGGGTGTCCATTCAGTAAAGAAGAACTGAGAGACGGGACAGTGGAGGGAATATTGAAGATGTGTAGCTTCGACAATATGAGCGCATTGGAGGTGAATAAGTGTGGGAAGTTGTCGACAGGGGCAGAGACCAAGTGGTTCTTCAGGAGAGGCGAGGCTGGAGATTGGGTGAATTACATGAGTTCTGAGATTGGGGAGAGAATTGATGGTGTCATGGAAGAGAAGTTGCGTGGTTCTGGTTTGAAGCTTTGAGAGTTCGGTTTAATAGAAAAAGTATCTTTAGGCCATTTAATAAGCATTGTATTTCTACTGCTATAGGATGAAAGGTCTTCAGTGGCAATGTCGGTCGTGGCTTGGTCTCCATAGAGGGATGCTCCAAGGTTGTGATTCTAGTCTGCATGATTTGGCCAACACGTAGTTGTCTAATAAAAAGCTGCCATCCTTCTCCCTGGGAGCTTATGGATTTATCTTTTGTCGTTCTTTTTGTTGATAATCGGCGTCGCAACGGAAGCGGATCGGAATTTTGCAATTATGTCGGGAGCTATAGAAATCGATCGAAATAAAACGAGGAACAAAAGGACACCGGAAATTTATGTGGTTCGGTCCGAATGTCGGAATTTACGTCCACGGAGAGAGCCAATAAATCAATATACTATAAATCGGAGAATTACAGGATTACAATCACACATATGCACTCAAGTGTTTCCCAACCTTACTTTATACCTGATACCCACGGTGTTTAATAAAACAACTCACTGAACTCAACTCAGCACAAAACCTCTTTGAGCTCTCTCGTCTCTCACACTATCTCGAGCTTTTTCTTCTTGCTCTCTGCCGAACTCTTTTCTTTTGCTCACCTTGCATCTTCGGACGTCTTCTCCTCATATAGAGAGAAGGGCAGAAAACAAGACAAAACAAAAGAAAATAAATGGCCTCATTAAATGCAACGCAGGCGCCCACAAGACAAGCCCACAATCGGCACCGAACGCCCACCATATTTGAAGGCATGCATGCGGATCGTGCATGTGCATGGGCAAGCATTTAATGAGGAGGAAGAGAGTCAACAAACGTGCGCCTATGATCCTTGAAGATAACCGTGAGCTGAGGTGGGCGGCCGTCTTCGAATTTCTTGTTCATGGAGAGAAGCAAGCGTATGACCATCATCCACTGACACACACGTAGAATAGCTTCTGCCTTCTCTCTTTCTTTATTCTGCCATCCCTCTTTCTTTATCAATAAAAGCAAGAGAAACCCACAAAAGAGAAACCGTGAAAGAGGGAATTCGGCGCCTACAATTGTTGACCAATTTTCTACGTGCATGGCCATGTGCATGCAGCAGGTGGTGGGTTCTTTATTTAATATAGAATATTGTTGATCCCTTCCTTTGCTTGCATGCTTGAAGAATAAAACCCCATGCAGCTTTTGGCTTCTTCCTTCTACCCATACGCACGAAGAGATGGGATTAATGCCTGAACAAGAAAATTCGAAGACATCACAAAGTCTCCCTTGAACTTTGTTATTTGGCCAAACTTATGCGTATTAATCTAACGGGCTCAAACTTGAGACACAATATAACACTTTTCATTTCCTTTTTTAATTTTTGCTGATTGAAGCATCGGGGCATGTGGTCTTCTATAAGTGCTGCAGTTCAGTGAACATTCTAGTTCGTATTTCGATGTCCTCAAACAAATTGAGTTGCTAAACCAAGGATTTTTGTGTCTTGGAGAAAAAAAAAATCTCTATTTGTTTTCCTTCCAAGCCCTTAAAAGAGAAAAAAAGTTAATGATAAAGAAGAAAGCAGCCGTAAATAATTAACACACCCAGACCAAGCCTATACGATTTGGCTAGTGCACGTATGGTATGGAGTAAACCTGTCAAATGGGTGGTTCATGTCAAATATGATGGATAAAAAATGGCCCAACCTAAAATTGACTTAATTTGTCGAGACCTTCCCAGATGTGAACCATCAAAGGAAAGCTAATGAACTTCAAACAACAAGGAGCGGGGTCAACTATTCAATCAAATGTTATTGAGCCTATTTCCCATCTCTTCTCGAGAAAGAAACTAAGCAAATGTGTAGAGTAGACTTTCTTAAGCCCATACAAATTCCAACTTTGTAGTTTCAATTTAATCAATTAAACATGCAAATCAATTCATTTTGGAGTAGCTACTAATGTATTACAAAATTAATTAGAAACTCAAGTATAAGGTGAAGAAATAATTTACTTTTATGAATTAGAGATTTATGGATAGGGGGACTTGATCACACTAGATAAATCTAGCGTCATTTTGCTACCTTTTTTTTTTTTTCATTATCTCAAAAAAGATTTGCAAGCAATCTCGGTAAGCTTTAATCATAAATCACTAGCGCTCAACAATCAAATGCTACAAATAAATAACGAGATAATTTGAAAAACCTTGATGCGCTAAGCAGATCAAAAGCAAAGCTCCATTATCGTCCAATGCAAAAAGCATTCTGCAAGATGTTGACTATAAAATAGACAATGATGAAAGTATGCAATGCTAATTAATTATTTTTTGGGGATTTTTCTTGTTAACAACTAAGCATGACTCAGATCAAATGCTATGACTATATGAGTTTTAATCTACCATGCATTAATGAACTATATAGAATTCTCAAATGTAAAAATAACCCTATTATTAATAATTCTAATAATATAGATATAACCTATGTGCAATTCTAAGAACATGATTTAGTTTAACTATAAATTAATCCTATTAATTAAACTACGTTAGATATTTTTGTATTTTCATTTATCTTAGAAATAAAACACTAAACTCTAGGGCACTAACATGACCAGATGACTTTTATTAAAAGATGACCCAGCAATGCAATCCAATTATTGGTATTTTTTTAGGGAGAGACAGATCTAGAAGTAATAAGTGTCCTAGCTATGGCAAACTCAGAGGCGGGAACGAGGAGCGATGCTGCACAAGCATTAGAAGGTGAGTGCCATGTGCTCCTGAGCATTAGGAGATTGAACCTCGAAGTCAAAGTGGTAAAGCGGAAGGATGAATGAAGAAGCCAACGTCGTCTCTGCGTCAAATCTTGAGTACCGCCCGGCAATCATATGATGGACTTACACTTGTGAATGTGCGACGGCATTCGGTGCTCAGTAGGTGTTTGTGAATATTCCTAGTGAACTATGGAAGTGAATACCGGTAGGATGGTCAGCCTAAACACTGACAACTACAGATCATGGAAAGGCAAGAAGCTTGATTTTCTTTATTGCCAGGAAATGCATGGTCCCATAGAGAGTGACAAGACTATTAGGCCTGATTACATTGATCAACTATGGTTGTTGCTAAATAGGCGATGTGCAGCTTTCATTTGATGATGGTTGGATGGCAATGTTTGTCGCCATGTGGAGAATGAAACTTCATCAAAAACACTACGGAAGAAACTAGAAGAGTCGTATGAGAGGAAATCAGCATTTATTAAATCAAGAAGCTTGTCGCTTTGAAATATCAAGAGGGGCACTCCAATGGCGGATTACTTGAATGAGTTGTGAAGCATGATAAATAAACTTGTTACTGTGGAGATGGCGTTTGATGATGAGCTACAAGTGTTGTTCCTCCTAAGTGTGGTTCCAGATAGTTATGGAATATCGGTGACAAATCTTAGATGTCAGCACCTAATGGAAAAATCAAGTTGGATGCAGCGAAATCTAGGTTGCTTGAGTACGAGACTCTGGAAGAAGAGTGTGGACTCCGCATAGAGGAAGGAATAAATCTTGAGACTCCTACAATTGTGATAGATGCGAGGCATAAAATTGTAATATTTGTGGTAAGCCTGGTCACACGAAGAAAGATTATTGATCCTTAAGAGGAAGAAGAACGTAAAAGTAGACGCCAAGCAAGACAAGAATGACATAACAGCGGTAACTCGTTGGTTCCGCTGAAGAGCTGTTTCTTTGTTCTACTTGTGATGATCATTGAGTTGCTGTTGCAAACCAGGAGTTTGAAAAGAGAGTCAAAATGCATATTTGAAATATGCCATGGATTGGGTCATAGGTAGCGGTACCTCGTATCATGCATTCCATTTGTTGATATCTTTCTAAAGACAGGTAATTAGGACTTTGCAAAAAATTGTGGGGATGGGTGATTTTGTCTTCAAAGTAGCTTGGGCAACAAACTAATGCCCGAGCATGTGAGGCATAGTCCGCACCTTCGTTTGAACTTGAGTTTCACCAGAAGATTAGATGATAGACGAATTGGAAAGTTGGTTCAAGTGTTGGAATTAGAAACTTGTCAGAAAATCGCTCATTCTAGCAAGGAGGGGGAAGTGATGTGCTCTTTTCTGCATACGAGCTGAGGTGTCAAGGACCAAATTCATGTCATGGGGGAAGGACCGATACCTGATCTACGGCATATGAGACTCCACCGTATGAGCAAGAAGGAAAATTACTGTGTTAGTCGAAAGTCACGAGTAATAGGATCTCCAACTTTACAAGAAAATAAGAAAGCAAGCTATTACTTGAGGAAAATTACAAGTAGAAAAAGAAAGGTACGATGAGTGGAGCAGACAAATCACAATAGCTATAAAATTATCATCATTGGAAGAATGTTACAGTGTGCAACTGAAAATAATGATCAATGATAAATAAAAGAAAGAAACTTACACATTTTACGTGGAAATAATTATAATAGTCACTAATGAATCATAATGTATATGGATGTTGCTTTAAAGAAACAAAACTGCAGCAACTTCAATGACTGTAAGTATTTCATTGTTCGCAGATAACGTGCCATTTGGATTCATATAATTTTTGTTGATAATCAATGAAAAATCAATTGACTTGTTTACTTATTTAGTTAGATGTTTCTTAGGCGATGGTAAATTTGGTTACATCACTTCAACGTTAGGTTTGAGTGCTAATCTTATACTCTGTGACCGTAGCTCTGTATGAATGCTGTTAAATTGCTAGCTTGTTGCACAAAAGTGGCATCGGTGCCTACCTGCTAATAAATGGAGTCTCTGACGTGAACAAAAAAATGTTGCTTCATAGATCGAACCGTCCAATAGCTTTCAGATCCAAACAAAATAGTCATTCAGATTATCCGGTTCACTTGCTGTTGCTTCTACTAGGTTGTGCGGATGGATAACAGAGGTAAAATTGCCCCCTAGGGCATATATATGAAAATTGTCTAATGGTTGTATAAGTACACGTGTTCTTTCTTATGCCTTTCCTCCTCCGGACGTTTTCGAAAATATTTTTGCCAAAAGATTTATTTTTTATTTTTTATTTTTATTTTGGAGGGTATTTCTGCCGTAGTTGTCCCACTGGAAAATATTTTGCGATGATGACTTCACTGGCGAAGAAGGAAGTCTAATCGTCATGGCGTTTTTACTTTCTTCTTCGGGCTTCCAAAGGCATTAACATGTCGATTACCTCTCCAATTCCTTCGATCGGAAACAAACCATGTCCGCGTGATTCGCATTACTCTCCTCCGTGCAGCGGTCACTGAACTATAGTGACGAACATGGAGGTCCACTTGATTTTCCAAAGCATTCGGAGTTGAATTTGTACGCCGATCGCACGCAACGTAAAAATCAACTCTTTCAATCTTCTGCCACTACCTCCATTTGCCTTTAGGTACTTGAACGACCACCTTTTTATTACCGGAGATTGGTTTGTTGTTATGTTCCACACCAACCGTTTGTCAAAATTCCTGAGTCGCTTCATTCTCGAAAACCCCATTTTTTGTTGCTCTTTTTGGGTCCCAGTTTTCACCAACAGACCTTTGCTTCGATCTCTTTGAAGCATTTGGAGTTTTACATCCAATATGTCGAGAGTGTCCTGCAGGAGAACAACTATGGCGGGCGATTATATCTCCATGGAAAGTAACAAGTTTTGTTTTTTGGTCGAAAATAAGGCCATTCATTCATTCACCAAGAAAAACCAGAACATAACATAGAAAAACTTCTGACAAAGGATATTCCAAAGAGGCCCGGTGGTACTTGAATGACCACCTTCTTATTACCGGAGATTTTATATATATGTTCCACACCAATTGTTTGTCGAAAATTCCTGATTATCTTCGTTCTTAAAAACCCAGTTTGTGTTGCTCTTTCAGGGTCCCAGTTTTCACCAACAGACCTTTGTTTCAATCTCTTTGAAGCATTGTCTTGTGATATCTCTTGGCCTTTATATTAGGGTCTTTACGTCCAATATGTTGAGAGTGTCCTATAGGAGAACAACTATGGCAAGCGATGATATCTCCATGGTAAGGAGCAAGTTGAAACGTCAGAAGATGGACAGAGATGATGGACATGATGCAATTAGTAATCTGCCAGGCTCGGTGCTCCTCCATGTACTGTGCTTCCTGCCCACGAGAGACAACTATGAGGACTGTGATGGTGCCGAGGTTCTGTTACCTCTGGACTTCTACCCGCCACTTATCTTTCGATCACTGTGCTTACCATAACTGCAAGGAGGAGGACCCTGCTTTGAAGTGATAACAGATTTGCAAATTTTACCGACCATGTGTTAACTCTGCACAAGAGCCCCACAATTGAACCGTTCTGTCTTAGTTTATACTATGTGGCTAAGGTGGACTCCTCTGATCCTGAATATGAGGATTATGTAACTACGGAGAGAAGAAGGTTGAACAAACTCGATACATGGATTCGTTTTGCAGCAAGAAAAAAGGTTAAGTTCCTCAATTTGGACTTCTTACAGTGTGCTAGGGAGTTCCCACATAATCTTTACGTGCTGCCCAGCATTGTTCTTAGGTGTAGCTGCTTAGTAGAGCTGAAGCTGGCTTTCTGCAAGGTCCGACTGGTGGTGGGACGGGTCCAACTCCAACTAAGGTCGCTTAGAAAATTGTTTATGAAGAAAATTGACTTACCTGACAACAAAATGGCTGACATACTATCTGGTAGCCTGTTGCTGAAACGATTGTCTCTCAAAGATTGTTATGGCCTCCATGAGCCCAAATTCTGTCATGGCCCACCTATTGAAGAGTTAAATTTAAATGAATGCCGCGGTTTGAATAAGCCTGATCTTACACGATCGGATATAAAACATTTAACCATTGATCACTGTGGGCATCTGGAGCTAGTTTGTCCTAATGTGAAGATTCTGGATATTGCTGGGTGTCTAGATTATGTCAAGGTGACTGATATGTTATCACTGGTTGATACATCCCTCTGCCTCAGTGATTATAAAATATATCCGCCTGGAGAATATTGTGAGTGCAGACTGCTGCTGGAAAAGCTCAGCTGTAGTACTTATTTTATGCCATGCGATTGGTGCATACTAGGATGGTTTCTCTGCTGTTGCTCTGACCTATTTTGTCTTGCTTTGAGGTACTTGTGATTGATTTGGGTGCTGATCCTTCAGGAAAGGAGTATTACCGTTTGTTTGATACAATATTCTCACATTTCAACTGTCCTAAATTTGTAGAATGGAAGTTGGGTAAACTGATTTTGGATGGGTCTTACTTGAAATGGACAGTGGCTGTGCTGTTTCTCTGCTTTGGCTCCTTTGTTCTGTTGCTTTGCTTCAGTTCATCGGGTAATGTCCCAGATGAAGAGTAAAAGAAAATATTATTTACTCAGGCTGGGTTCTTTTATTTACGCCAACCTAAACTTTTATAAGGTGGCCTTCCTTGCATCTGCTGGCCTATGAACTTGAAGCAATTGTAAAATTTTATCATCCACAACCCACTCATGTAACCGAAAACTACAGTTTATTAGGTGTCTGTCTTCCTTGTGTTCTCGTCTGTTTTCAATTTTAATGTGACATCTATCACTATTTTAAATGTGCATGTCCATGCTCTTGTGATTTGTCTTTCTAATATTCTACATAATCTGATGAATTTCCTGACAAGACACTGAATTCAACGGTATCATACTAGTTCATTTCAGTCAGTCCATACATACATGTGCTCTTGAGCATCCACAATGTATGTCCTGTACTAATTCTCATTTAATGTTGGTCCAATTAATTCTTTTTAAATTAGGTATTAACTATGTGGGAGTTGACAAATCAGCCATGCCCATCTTTTGCCTGGAAACATGTGACACGACAAATGCTTCTGAGAAAGCAGTACGTCCCTGGCATTTGTAGCATGTTGAGGAACTCTCATTTTCTTGAGACACTCACTATCTATGTTTATCCTGGAAGAGATGACAATAAAGCCAAGGTATAAATGCTCGAACTGTAAAAGTTTATTGGAATCTTCAAATTTGGAAGTGACGGAGATTAAAAAGTTGCTTTAAATTTCTGGCTTGCTGAAGCAGGGTGGAAGCTTGCATTTGAGTTCAATGGCTTTAGTTACTGGAGTTCAGTGGGCAGCGCATTTCCTTGTCTGGAGGACCAGCTTAAGCATGTTAAGATATATGGTTATGTACTAGAGCCTGAGGTCATTGAGCTCATTGAATTTCTACTCAAGAATATACAGGTCCTGGAGAAAATGGAGATTTCTACCGAGAAGACTCTGCAGTGAACAATTAGCAAGTACATGTTCTCCAGAGACATTGGTCGTCCATCAAAGGATTATTGGACACCGGATGCGCTGCTAGAGTTTTCACAGAAGTTGTTAAGTTTCCCAAGGGCCTCAACACGTGCAGTATTACACCCGGGTTAGAAACTGGTGTTGGAATTGTATTCACCCCTTTCTTTTGGACAACCCTCGATGTTTCCATATCAGGCATCTAACATCTGGTAGACTTTACAAAAGTAGTCGGCCTTTATGATGAATTCGCCCTTTTGCCTCAGATCTACGAATTCGCCACATTCACGACTCAGCACAGGCAGCTGATGTGCCCTTTCAAAAAAAAAAAAAAATGTTTCTCATAACTGCTTTTCTTTTCATATTCCCAGCTCTTGCAAATAGTTTGGCTAAAATTTTTGCGGTATAGATTTACTTGCAAATAGTTACAAGCTGTTCATGAGTAGCCTTCGCTCTTGCGGCTGCCGTCTCTCTCTTGTTTTTTCATTTTAGTGGGTGCCATTTTTTTGTTATTTCACTTTTCAGTTTTACCTACCATTTCCTTATCTTGAAACTAAGTCGACGCAGTTCAAGATTCTCGAGTGCTGCCCCCGAATGATTAGTATATCGACATCAATATCAATACAATCCTAATCTACAGTGCACCATAAAATATTGAGTTGTGCAGTCCTCCAAGTTCGTATCTTTTCTTAATGTCTACCCAAAAATTGCTATTATATGTGCTCCTCTTGCTAATTAACAATATCATTTCGTCCCTTATTAAACGCGTGAGAGTTCCTTTTTCTTTATAAAAACATGAGTATCCAACTTTGTATCTTAAGGTAGTCTGGAGATCAATCCCTTATACCTTATACTGTGAATTGCGTGAAATCAGTCCAACTCTGTATCTACTTCATCCCCTCTTGACATAGGTTTCCGAGGAGACTTTTCATAGTAACATGTTCGTAGAGCATCGATCGGTATACACACTTCCTTTGCCCCCAATTCCACGATAATAAGTGGTGTTCTAACATGGGATTTTACAAAATGAGCACTCCCACGTTGTTTTTTGGAAACCTGACAGGAACAATGCCAAATTTGACCAAAGTGCAATTGAATAGAATTTGATTCCTAAACCAAATAGAGAGTTTTAACTTGATCAGGCTGTCTCGATTTGGTTAAACATTTGAATTCCCGCTCGATCTATTTTGTCGTAGTTTGGGTTGCTTCTTCACACTCCACTTACTTCCCTTGAATTGGTATTCACAATATCATGGGAGCTCCCATATGGGCCATGTCCATCTTTTAGGCTTCAACTGCTTTTGAGCAAAGCGATGCATCTCTAGTATTTCTAGCTTGTATGGGAATTCTTATTGTCTCGAGACCCTCACTATTTATGCTCATCCCGGATCTCATTGTATATTTATGTATGAATTTTCATTCAATATCATGAGTACTAGAGATGAAAGAACGGTTTGCATTCAAATTTCAGCTCACTAAAACAGGCTGGATGCAAGCACATGACATCGACGGTGAAAAGCAGTGCCTCAACCAATAGCTTAAGCAAGTAAAGATATAGGGATTTGAGCTCATCTAGTTTTTACTTGAGAATGCACTATTCTTGGAGAAGATGGAGAAAATAGTAATTTAAGTTTCTAAAATAGTTGAAAAAAAATGAAATACAATTAAATTGTGAAAACTACAGAATCTTTTCAATTAAGTTAAATTAAAGTTAATAACAATTTCTGCTCTTTTTTTCCGATGAGTTAACTGAACCATCCATGTTATCGGCTACTTTTTACCATTCTTGCTCCTCTTTGATTTCCCCAAACCAAAGACAATTCACATGTGAATCATTTGAGCACATTGCCGTAGGCTGGAATGGAACTGAAAACGTTTGACAAGGGGAAGACGAATCATCCATGTTCCTGGCACACAAAAAACCGAGATCAAATTTTCGTTGAAAGATAATTTCGCTTCTGGGGTAAATTTTCATTTTCGGTGAAACAGAAAGTATTGCCATTTATTATTATCTAGGAATATGAACTCTCAACGCTCAGTTTGATTTTCATGAAAATATATTGATATAGTTTTTTTTGTTTAGCAAAAAATTAAAAAGTGCGGCATGTCTCCTCCCATTGCTTTCTCCTTCTCTCGATTTCATTCCCAGCGCATTCGCATGCTCAAAGCATTTGCGTCTTTTGTTCTTGCTTTTCCCGAACAGATTTCCTAATTTCGTTCCCCGGTGGAGGATTCGGGCGAACTTTCGAACTGCACATGGGCGGATTGGGTCTGAAATGCCTGTCACTGCGTTCGGTGTGCGGGGTATGCTTTAATGGGGAACGCTGGCGATCCATTGATTGAAGGACATTCTTGTGGAATGCATATATATGCCGCGGTTGATTCTGTTTTGCCCGTTCCGTGCTCTCTCCGTGGCATTTGTTCATCGATTTGATCAGAATCGACCACGAGAGAGAGGAAAGGATATAGAAGGAAATGGCGGGAGGGAAGCTCCATACGTGGACGTTCTACAATGAGTGCTCTCAGGCCAGGATCACCAGGACAGAGGCATGATGAGGCAACAGACATTCAGCTTTGCACCGAGAAAGTATGGGCGATGTTGGCTGTTGTTTTTCGCTACAGTTCGATTTTCGGGTGGACAGATAAAATTAATTTCCGTGTCTTCGTAGATGAGATGGGTTATTGCCATCAAAGAATCCCACTAAGGCTGCTGTTGAGGAAGCACCATTCGTCGAGTTTTAACCAGCTTTCTATTGCTATAGGACTGAAGCTGCATATTTAGTGCTTGTCCCGGCGAATGCTGATTGGGTTTCCGCTGGTAACTTCTCAGCTCGGTTCAATAACAATTAGAGCATGCGAGTTCAGCCAATGGCGAGGGGTGCATAGTTCTCCGGTGGTGTTCTACGGGTCTCCAAATGGGGTGCCTCCAAAAAGACCATCTAGTTTGCTGCGATTGCTGAATGAGATACAGGTTGATTTTGTATGCTATGAGTTGATTTCACGCGTAGAATGGACTTTAGAAAGAAAGCATCTCTCCACGTGATTTGTCAATCAATAGTCTCATGGGGATGGTCTATGATTTTCTTCTTGATATCTATCTATCTGTTATAGCCAATTCCAAGTTCTAACTCTTGATTGTTTGAGTGTCGAGCAATAGAATGAATCAAAAGCCATAAGAAGTAGGGAGTAATAAGGACAGGGTGGCGAAATGAGTGTTGTTTGTAATGTCATGTAGTGTATAATAGCGCTAGTACTTGAAAGAAGCATTTGGTGACATTACTTGGAACTTCTGTCTAACACTTAATGTATATGTAACAGTATTTGCTTGTCATTTGGGTTTTTGAAATCTAAGTTTGGCTCAACCATCAATGAATTCTTTGCCAGGGTCTGCCTTGTCACTTATACTTTGATTTGGAGTTCCATAAGACGGAAAATGCTGATAAAATGGAGACGAGATGGATGATCTTCTGATATTGGTTGTCTTGCAGGTGTTGCTTGACAAGTACTCAATCCAAGAAAACCAAGAATGGGTAGTGAAGCTCGATTCTTCAACTGAAGGTAGGCTGACTTTGTATCTTGCTACTCCTATTAACTTTCATTGCATCAGTAGTCGCGGGTGGTGAATGCAATACATAGTCACATACTATGAGCTTCATCTTTATGCCGTTGGATATCTTTACATAAATTTGTGTAGACACCCCATCAAGTGAAAGGCCGTCTTGTTCTTTTTCATGGTGCCTTCCAGCTACAAATTTCCATTGTTCTTCTTGAGACCTTTCACATTTGATGCAAGAGAACTGTGTTAGGTTTATTGAAGAAAAGCAGCCTTAAATGAGGTCTCTGACACTTGTGTGGTCCTTCTTTGTTTGAGTAGTGACTTACCTTAACATTTCATTTTTGAGGAATATTGCACCTAAAAGCAGTTATGAAGGTGGAAATCAAAAAATGTTATAACTTTGAATGATGTACCCCTTTTGGAAGTCGAGACAAATTTGATTTCATGGATGGGATTGACGGGGAACATATTGCATGTCATGCTTATCTTAGATTGAGCTATTTAGGCAACATTATTCAATTGATCTTTTCCATTTTGGGGACTAGTTCAGTATGATACTTCTTTTGAATGAGCATCAAGTATTGGAGCTGCATTGAACACTACCCAGATGCTTTCCCTGCTGCGATGATTTTCTTCTTTTCCCCTCTTTGAAGCCAATTATCCTACCTTTGTTGACACCTAAATTTCGCCATTTTATTTAAAACTTAATCGCATACAAAACTAGGAATTAGTTGCTAAAAAAAATCCAAAAATTGCCATAAAAAAAACAAAAAAACAACGAAAAACAAAAAAATGCTTAAGGGGGTCGAGTTGGGCCTAATTTGGCCTAGGCCCGGCCCAGCTTCCTTTCCCCTCCAGCTCACATCCCCACTTGTCTTCTTCCTGGTGTCTTCGCGTGCGGAGCCTGCACCAAAAGAAAAGAAAAAGCAGCAATGTCAGAAAAAAGGAGAAGGGAAGACAGGGAGAGCTCGGCAGAGGGAGAGGGAGAGACAACGTTTAAAGGGGGGCAGAACAAAGGAGAGGAAAAGAGACCGGAGAAACGGAAAAAAGGGAGCTCGAGGGAGAGAAAGGAGAAAAACGAAAAAAAAACAGAGAAGGAATGGAGGGGAGGAGGGCGGTCACGGCGCTGCCCATCGCCGTCCAAGTCGCCGCCCTCCTTCCTGCCGCCATCCAAGCCGCCCTCCTCTGAGCCCGAAGCCGTTCGAGCCGCCTCGCACCCGTGACCGCCAAGTGCCGACCCGCTTCTGCTTTGCCTCGCCTTCGACTTGCAGATCCCGCGTTCGTCAAACCCCTGCGACGCCGGCCTTACTCGTTCGCTGCTCGCGGCCTCCGACAACAACAGGTCCTGCTCCGGCGCCCAGCAAATCTGCTCCGAGGCTTCTGCAACTCGAAGCCCGTGACGCCCCTTCAGTTTCGCCTTCTGCTGCTGCTCGACGCCACAGGAGCCCGCACCGCCGGTCTGCTGCCCCGCCGGACGCCGCCGCCAACACCAGCAGCCCGACCCTCTTTCGCTGCGCGACCTGCTGCACCTGTCGCCGCCGCCCGCCGCTCGCCGCGCCACCTCCGTCCAGTGCACGCCACTCCTTCGATCCCGTCGCGGCACCAGCACCGCGCCGTTGCTGCCCGTGCCGCCGCCACCCGCTGTGCCGCCGCCGTCGCCGCCATCGCTGCCCGGTGTCAGTGCCGCCAAGAAGCCTTGGTGAAGGAGGCTCAAATCGGGTCAGAACCGGGTCAAACGACCCTCCAAACCGGGTAGGGTTTGGTCTTCGAAGTGGGTCAGGCTTTGGTCTGTCTTCGGGCCGGGCTTTAGATTCAGGTAAATTGGGCTGGCTCTCTCGCGGGTTTAGGAAATAGGTGGGTCTTTTATTTTTCTTTGGGCCTTGACTAAAGTATTTAAAAAAAAAAGAATTTTGGGCCCACTCGGGATCTCTTGCCGCCGACAAGGCCGAAATCGGGTCCGGTCTACGACCGGACCCGACCCGCATCGAACGGGCTGAACCCGGGTCGGGTCAGACCGGACCTGACCTGGTCCGGCCCCGAATTTTATTTTTAAGTTTATTTTATTATTTAAAAAGAAATTAAAAATATTAAAAAAATTTCGAAAATCCAAAAAATTTATTAAATATTGAAAATAGTTTTAATTTATTTTTTTTAAAAGTTAATTTTGTTTAAAAATTAAAAAAAATTAAAAAAAAATTGAAAAAAAATTAAAAAAAAATTATTAAAAAAAATCAAAAATCAAAAATTTCGAAAATCCAAAAATGATGTGATTTGGTTAGGAATTGCTATATCTTGCTTTCTTAGTGTAATTAAACATTTATTTGCTCGCATATTGATTATGTTGTATGTTTAATTTGCATATTTAATTATGTTTGATTGCATGTGTTTAATCTTATTGCAATTAGGATCTTGGTAGTTATGATTATTACTTTAATGATTGCGCGCCTGCATGATCACCTCACATGTTAGTGGATAAATATGAAATCAATCCAAATTGCCTGCCAAAAATCATTTTGTTAAAATGAACAAGATTAGGTACCGAAAGGGCACTAATTGGTTAATTAGTGTAATCAAGTCCCCGAACCTAAATTCTCTGGTTGCGTAGGAAGTGAGGCACGCTCCCATGCCTCACTTGGTTTCTAGCCGACCTCAATAGGCTAGTGGCGACTCCTTTTATGCAAAATTTATTAAGAATATCCCAACGTCACGCGGGGTATGGGCTTGGGAGAGCTCGCGCCTAATCATGGGCCTTAGGCCCGTCTTTTGAGCAATACCCCTAAACCTGTTCCCTCCACCCGAGGGTAGGTTGCGACAACCTTGAGTCACAATTTGCAGGCATAATGTCAAAGAGAAGGGGCAGCAGAAGACTGGTTATAATTTCACAATGCTTGGTCACTGGAAAGTACTGGTTGAGTGATGTTAATGGCCCAGCTAAGATGATTTATGCATAGTACACTAGAACTATGTGTCAGATTTGAAGTGAATTTAAGATTTAGGCAGGGAAGAATCTACGACTTGATGAGTCAGCATGTGCGTTATGATTACTACATCTGCCTATTAATAAAACACTGGGAATATCTCATGTTATACCTTTTTTTCCCTTGTATACGTTAAATCTTTCTAGGGAATATGACAAGTTTACTGTGATGTCAATAACAGCACTGCTTGTATGCAGAAAAATTTTCTTGTCATTTGATACAAAGACTGCTTTTAAGGACAACTCCCATGTGGGTGCATTAATTTCGGAGGTATGCTCTGACGAGAAGCTTTAGTTATTGTGTGGTAGAGACAATTGCAAATTCAATTATTCTGTGTAAATATTATTATTGTGCCTTCCAAGTTAGTCACCTATTTTGAGATAGTTTACCCATCTCTCAAGATTAACATATATCTTTGATGCCTGCATACTTCACTTTACAGCCATTCTCACAACTTTACTGAACTATTGGAACTCTGTGTGTGTGGGCGTTTTCTTTTGTTTATTATTATTTGGGGGTTCTGGTTGATATGTTCATGCATGCACACCTTTTTGGAGAAATATAACATTGTATGCAACCATGATGTTCTTATGATGAATTGACAGGTATGTTCGTGGATTTCTAGTGCAAGGGAGACAGACAGAAGATATGAAAAGTTGTTTGTCGAGAAAGATTCCAGCCATCGACAGAACAGATATTTGTGGAATCTGCTGTCTATTCAAGGAATCGATGCTTTTCATTGGCTCTATCATCCAAGGTAGGCAAGAGTCCTGTCCTTCTGCCGATTGGGCATTTCAAATGCAAGGACATGGTACGTTACTCCTTGTAATTGAGGTCTAGAGACTCATGAGGCATCTTTGGAACATGGGTGTGATGAACTGTTCCTAGTTCACTCAAAATGTTCCTCAAAACTACTAGCAGGGGGTTCTTTTATGCCTTTGTATCATTTGAGAAGGTTAGATTAACACATGAGAAAATGTGCATGTGCACACAGAGAAGAGAACTTATTGCAATAGTTCTTGAAATAGTGATGACTCTATCCCATTTGCTCTTTAAAGGTTCATGTGCTCATTGACACTCAAAATGCACCTACTCTCTCCTGACAGTGTGAGGAAGACATGATCATGGCTTCTTTGATCTGCATTGTAGATTTCGATTGTCAGAAGATCCTAGTCTGCAAATGGAGTTAGATTGTGGAAAGAAACTTCAGTTCGATACAGAGGTAGTTACAAATTTGAATTAGTTCTTGTATTGGGTCCCTTTATGAACTATATTCATATGATTTGATGATGTACTTATTATTATCAGCAAAAATATTAATTTTCTTGAGTTGGTGGAGCTAATTTCTGGAAATATCTTTGCATGGGTAGACTAGTGTGCTAAAACTCTGTGCGGTGTCTCATGTGATGGACTTTTTCTCCCCTGTGCAGGTTAATATTGATTTGGGAAGATACCGTCTTGCTTTGCAAGAACTTAATTTCAACTCTTTCGTTAGTGATAGTTTAGTGAATTACTTAACTGGAAAGTCGCCTTTTCCAATGTTGGATAAATTCATAGAATCTGTGGCCTCCATTGGAACTGTATCAGGTGATCGCTATAATTTTATTTTCAGATAAATAGAGTGATGAAACATTTCAATTGCTTCATAGTTCATAGAATTCTACCTGAGACTGTGTAGGATATTAAAGTTGCTAACCTTACTTGAAAGAATTTTAATTGGACTGATATGTCCTATTTGAAAAGAAACTATTGATTGGCACTTTCCCTTTTCATGCGGAGTAGCGTCAAGAAAATGATCTAGTTTTAAAGGCCTATCGTTTCTTCTCCTTTTCTCATGTAATGCTGATAAGTCTGTCACAGTATAGGTAAAATTCGAAGCTGGTACTGGTTCTCAGAGCATGCACTCATGGTTTCTAGCATGTCAAGGGACATTCTGTGAAAGGATAAGCAGAGAGCATAGAGCATTTGCGGAATATGCTATTTCTTTTCCATGGGAAATTTCTTGTGTTGAACCGTGCTCTTTAAGTCTACCTTTAGTAGAGACCAGCTTTTTTTTTCCCCTCAATTTGACTGGCCTAGTTATCTAGTTGCGGATCTGATCCGGGCTGTATATTACCATAAATGTCACAATCTTGATTGCAAAGGTACAGAAAATTTCTACTCAATATTTATTGGTCCTGGTCCAGTTCCCAAGGAGACTAAGTTGGTCCTTGGTCCTAGAATTCCTGAACCAGTACTGTGCGGGTTGATTCTCGGTCCTGAAAGTTCTAGGTCGGTCCAACCTGGACCAACCCTGACTATATATATATTATTTATAATTTTTTTATATAGAGAAAACCTTTAAATAAATAGCGTCAACAATATTAAATAGCTCTTCAGTGAGATGTTCAAGTAATTTTACATTATTCTTTAATAACTTAAATTTTTAATGTTTTTTATTGTGTAAATAATCATAATTTACAAATGAGAAAAATGTTTTTATGAGAAGTCCTCACTGCGTCCAAAAAACCATAAACAACTCCTTATAGAATCCTTATCTAGTATTCGTTCTCTTCTGTCTTATTTGTCCTCTTAATTTTCAATTTGCCAAGATTGAAAGAAATAACTTCTTCGCTCACCACTTGACATTCGGCTCACTCGTTTTGGGTCATTCGTGTCGCTCGCCGCTTGATGCTCACTTGGCTTGTTGCTCCTCGCTTGATATTCGATACTCATTATGTTCGACGCTCACCCCACTTGATCCACATCGCTTGCCTTTCTTAGCTAACCTTGCTCATCGTCGAACCCATTGGATCAGTACAGTTCTCGGTTGTCCTTTCAAGGAGTACAAAAAATGAAATAAAAAATTATTGGTTGGTCCTGAGTTGACTTGGAAACCGAACCAAACCCATTGGGTTAGTCCTGTCCTTAATCACTTTTTTAATGAGTACAAAAAATGAAATAAATAATTATTGGTTGGTCTTGAGTTGACTCTGGAATCGGACCGAACCCATTGGGTCGGTCCGGTTCTTGGTCCCAAGTTCAATAAGATCGGTCATCGGCCCCAAAAATTGAGGACCAGTACTGTGCGGGTTGGTCCTAGGGTTAAGGGGTGGACCGGCCCAATCTGGACCATGCTCACCTCTATAGGTTACTGCTCTCTGCTGCATCTAATCCTGGAGGCTACTGTGCCTAATTTATCAGCATTCTTTGATTCTGGCAAATCCTCCTGATATAACTAGTAACGTGGTTGACATTGATGAAAACACGACAAATTGCTCCCCTATGGATGCTTGGTGGCTTGAAGCCATAAGAGTCGCACATACTGTAGAAAACCAACAGGCCATGGAGTATGACCACAAGGCAAGGCAAGTCATCCACTTTACTTATCTGTGCAAATATTTTTAGGATCCTTCGACAGGTCATGGAAGACGAGGACTGGCGCTTGGCTTTAGAAATTAATACGCCTCAGGGTGAGCTCTGAGCTTGAGTTCGACCATTCGAACGGCTCAGAGTTGCAATTATTTGGGAGGAAAGTCGATCCGGCTTAGTTCTTCAGCTTGCAGACTTGAACGAGGGTAGCGGGTCATGGATCCTTTCAATTCAATCGCATCAGAAAAAGAGCATCAGACTGAAAGTAATCGCTGTGAAGATGTGGTTATTAACCAAAGTACTCTGAGATCCAATGTTTGGTTTGAAAATTACTTTCGCTTAGCAGACAGTAGCCCTTCAGAAGAGGCATGTTATTCAAGACAACATCAGGCTGCGAATCCATTCCGATTGCTCACGGATGGCAAGAGTGTTATTTTATGGAAAATTCTTAGTTTATCAGACCACGAAAGTTGGAACTTGAAGATTTTTCATTTCAGAAACCTCTGTTCTCACTCGCTACCTCGGGGTCACTTCACATGACGATCATTGATCTGAGCAGAGGCTCTTACTGTTCAAGTACTTCCATTTTGTGCCATATTTAATTAGGTACCTTGATGCTATTATCATTGCACCCATTTTAGGTACAAAGCAAAGTTCTCCAATTAGTGGTGCATTTTTGCCCTTGTACCTCGCGAATTTGTGAACAATAATAGAAGTGGTAAGATGAGTGGCACATTGGAAAAATGAGTATAACGAGAATCGCAATTCACAATATGAGTAAAATTCACAAACATGTACAAAAGTACAACATACTCAAAGCGCATAGAGATAAAATGCCAATCTTATTCTCAAAGTCTGATGAGGCTTTGAAACTTTGTTTCTTCAATGAAACCAGACTCAAAATCTTGTTCTTTCGAGAAAGATTCTCGCACTAACGTGGCCCTGGCAGGGTGCCCTGAGGGGATTTTCAGCTTGTTATTGGTGTGAAACTGGACTGCAGCTTGGAGTCTACCTAAGCTTGGCTAATCTGGTGCCAACATTTTATATTTATTCTCTAAAAAAAATACTAAATGCTATCATGCTATTATAAAATTAGGGATAATTACATAAATGGTCCATAAACTTAGTCTTAATATGAAATATAATCTCTAAACTTCAAATTTATTCAATGTGATTCTTAAAAGACAATGTACGATTTCCCTATGAAGTCAGGGAGTGTTGATCTTGCCCAATTAAGTGAAATTAAGAGATGAAACTTGAATGACCTTGGATAAAGTACGACAATTAGTTGTCTACCAAGTTCTTCATCAAATCATTGGCTTTTCTCAACCTAAAAAAAGAAAAACTAGTTAGAGAGTGATAATTGTAACAAATAAATTAAAGAGAATATCAATAGAAATGAAACAAAGGGATAAGCGCAAAAATCTTCAAATTGACTAATCAATTAAGGGTTGGATGATTTGTAGAACAATACATTTGAAGTAGTTCGGTGGTTGTTCAGTGATAATAGTAGGATTCAAATATAAAGAAAAACAATGTTGACAAATTTTTTTATCCTATCCATGAAGTAGAGTCCAATAGAATTTAATGTGGTTGTGCAATGTGTTTAGTTTTGAAAAGAAGAAAAAAAAAATGCAAATCACGTGGTAAACATGCTATCCAAAAGCAAACATAATCTGAATTGCTATTGAAAAATTAGATAAATGTGTCTATTCAATCATATTATTTAAAGAAGAGGTGTCTACATTTGGGTTCAAGTGTATCTCACTCTCAAGTGGCGCCCTCCTCAGCTTTACGACCTTGTTCAACGACAGCACCCTTCTCAGCCCCTCCACATCCCCCCGCCGCACCACCGCCATCAGTGCCCCCACCTGGCTGTTGTTCCGCATGTGATACGTCACTGATGCCGTTCATGGAGGCGCTAAAAAGGACGGTAATTGAGGGAAAGGCACTCAGCGTCGGTAAAATAAACTAAGAGGTGACTTGTAACAAATTGAACAGATGAGAGTGTACACATGGATTAAATTTGGCATTAATTCTTGATTATTATTATTATTATTGTTTATTAATAGTCGAATATATAATTATAAAATAACCATTATGTCATATTGAAACAGCTTAGAGTTGTGATTATTTTTTTATTATTTAATTTCAAATTTATTATTTTTGTGTAATGGTTATTAGGTGCGCTTACAATCTTTGAAAGGTTGAGTGTATTCGAACATAGCTTCTTAACCTTTGGAAGGTTATGTCTATTCGGACATAACTTCTTCGTCTTTGAAAGATTGTATCTATTCAAATATATTTATTGAACATTATTATTGAATACTTTTCATAACTTTCGATTCTCCTTTTTAGGATATATAGTCACTATTTTCAATTGTTTCCCTTAGAGAGTTCCTTGAAAAATACCACAATTGCTCTATAGTATTCTTATTTGAGACTTTGTTGTGTTTTGAAAGATTTTTGCTAATAACCATAAGCAACGTTGTAGGTAGAGGTGTGCAAAAGAACCGAGAATTGCCCGGAACCAAACTGAACTAGCCCAAAACCGACAATTTCCATGGGGACTGATGTGGTTTTTGGTTCCAATTTACTAGAACCGATAAGTACCGATTCAGTTTCCGATTCTAGGTTACCTATTCGGACCAAATAGGTATATATATAAAGTAATTCCAACTCAATTACTTAATTATTTTGTAGTTCTTCGATCAACCCTCTACTTCTTGTTCATTCAAATAATTCATTTACTTGCTTTCTTGATCAAAACAAAATAAAGAAACGAAGAGGATGGATGAGACTGATTGGAAATGTTCATAAATGTTGCAGCGCTTTGTCGTCATGACATGAAATTAAAAGTCAATGACTCGTTTTAAAAATATAATTAGGTCTCTCCTTAACTATCCCCGTGATTTAATTATGTTGACATGAAAAAAAGATGGATCAAGCAATTAATATTTTGACTTCTGTGGAGTTAGGACTTCTAACATAGAGTTTAATTCTCAACATGTTCCTAGTGTTGAGAAACCCTAAGAGGACTACACCTTGATTTTCGAAGAAATTAAGTTCCTAACTAATGAGTATTGTCGATATGTTTTGCCCTATAGTTTTCAATCCTTAATCAAAATCCATGGCTTGCAATTCAACCCAAATTTAATGCTAGACAAGCTTTAGTGCTCTACGTAAACATTAGGTTCGTCATAATATTAATTGATGAATGCAATTTTGTCGAGATTGTGAACTAGTTCCATAGACCCACTTAGGAATCGGACTGGATTAGACCGGCGGTCCAATTTCTAGATGGATCCATGGAACCAACAGGCAATTCCTGATTTCAATTTTTAAGAACCGGTCCGTAATAGGCAGTTCCCAGTTCTAAGGTAGGAACCGCCGGCCTAAACCATGCTCACCCTTAGTTGTCAGGCAAAGAACTCCATAAAAGGATGTTATCATGCCTCAAAGTTTGATTCCATTCTTCTTCCCCAATGATTTTTCCCCCAACATTCAGTGCATGTTGAGTGTGTGGAACATTAACTCGAGAGAAAAGAAAAAAGAAAGAGAAAATTAAAATAATAATAATAATTTATAAAATTTCTCACATTGACATCTTTTTGAGTAGAATCCTACCCATCATATTGATGGTCTTGCCACATAAGATGGCCTGCGTTGACTAAAACTCTGCGTCAAATTTTTGGGATCTAAATGGGCTAACATTAGAAATTTGTTAAAAGATTTAAGACTACACTAGTCAAATTTAAAAGTTTATGATTGAATTAGTATTTGCACATTAGGTTTATGACTTTTTGAATAATTTCTCTTAGAGAAGCATACCTTCATGCAATACATTCTATTTTAAAAATAAAGTAACGCTCTATCTTCTTTTTCTTTTTCTTTTTTTGTCAAATAGAAATACCATTTCATTCATTCATCCATTCATTCAGAAGCTATACACGAGCAAAGTTGATAAGAATCAATCATAATAAATCCCAAAGAGGTAGGGGTTGCCTAGACATCCAATTGGAGGGGAGGTTCCTCTTCAGGTTTTGACAATCCAGTTTGCGATTTGGTTAGCTTCCCGTGGGCAATAGGCTAGAGAAACACCTTCTAATTGGGCTACTAGTGCACTGCATTCCTCAAAGAGACATCTCAAAGCCCATGGGCTCAAACTCGGTTCAACAGTGAATCTAATAGTAGATCCATTGTCTGACAGAACGCTCACGTGCACCACAGATTCCTCCTTCAGCTCATACGCGTCCCATAGCTAGAGCAATGCTTCCTTCACCACAAGGGCTTCGATTTTGAGTAGAGAAGAATTTCATATGAATATGCACTAGGTGTAAAAAGATTTATTTGTTAAGGATTTGGCAATAAATGCATCTACTACTATCTCATGTTTCATAACAAAAGTTCTATTAGATACTTTATAAAGGTTTCTCTTCTTTATTCTCTCCTCATGTGACATTTTCTTGCTCTCTAAATTTTCCTCCGCACGTCCTTTAACCTATTTTTTTTTTTTTTTTACCTTTTCTTTAATTCTTCTGCACAGAGCTCCCGTTTACCTCTTCCTTTGCCCCGGGAAACGAGTCAAAAAAAGCTCAATGAAGATTACCAATTTTCAAACCACTCGAGAGTACGAAATTCTGCATAAACTTGTTGCATTTTGCAACATTGGAGGCAGATTAATTGATTAACGGGTCAAATCCAGCCATGGCTTTCTCTTCGTCCCAGGTGCACTTCACTCAAAGTCCAAGCACAAAAAACACGAGGTATGGACACCTGGAGTGCAAAAACTTGGCACGGAATGACACTTAAGTGCCAAAATCGAAGTAAAATTGATCACTTAAGTGCCACTTCGGCCAAAATCCGGCCAAATTGCTGACGTAGCAAGTTTCTAGCGAGGTGAGTGCAAAACGGTGTCATTTTACATGCTGATGTGGCAAGAAAATGCAAAAACGACGTCGTTTTGTCTCTAATGTGTAAATAATTAATATAAAAATTAATTAAATTTAATTTAAAACTAAATTTACCTAAAAAATTCTAAAAATAAAAAACTTAAAATTAAATAAAAAAGAGGGGGGGGCTCGAAGGCAGGCAACTGAGGGCTGAGCCCTTGTCACCGCCGAGAAGGGCTGGCAATGGAGGGGGGAGGGTCGGCCGGGGTGGCTGGCCCTTGGCCGATCGGCGGCAAGGGCCGCGACCCTCGTTCAAGATCCGGGCGAGGGCTCGCGGGCCTTTGCCGCCTCCCCGCCGTCATTGGGAAGGGCCAGCAATAGTATGGGGAGCATCGGTCGGGGTCGCCGGGTTCTGGCCAATGGGCCGGCACGGCGGCGAGGGCCCACGAGCCCTCGCCCAGATCTGGGCAATGGTGGGGAGGCAGCGAGGGCTCGCGACCCTCACCGCTGGTCGGCCAGGAGCCGGCCACCCCGGCCGACCCTCCCCCCTCCGTTGCCGGTCCTTCCCAGTGGCAGCGGCGGCGGCGAAGACTAAGCCCTCAACCACCCCCTTTAGCTGCCCCCCCCCCCCCCTTTTTAAGTTTTTAAATTTAAATTTTTTTATTTTTAGAATATTTTAAATAAATTTAAGTTTAAATTTAATTTAATTAATTTTTATATTAATTATTTACACATTAGAGATAAAATGACGTTGTTTTTGCATTTTCTCGCCATGTCAGCGTGCAAAACAACGCCGTTTTGCACTCACATCGCCGAAAAATTGCCACATCAGCAATTTGGCCCGATTTTGGCCGGAGTGGTACTTAAGTAATCTATTTTACTCCAATTTTGGCACTTAAGTGTCCTTCCGTGCCAAGTTTTGGCACTTGGGGCGTATTTCTGCCCAAAAAACACGGTTTTGATATAGCAAAAACTACAATTATTCGAGCCCACGGAGGCTTCTTTTGCCTGTCTTCATCAATGTCAATTCCAGATCTTAAATATCTATGGACTAGTGCATCTCCTTTGCAAAGTGAGTTCCAGCTGTTTTTGTTCCAATTCTTTCATGTTGGGCATAAAAATACATATATGGTAAGATTAATACCACGAAAAACTCCAAATTAATATATATATATGATAAATTTATTTTAAGTTAATTTTTTGACCATGAAAAATTCCAAACCGAAACACTTATAACAATTTTATTTCAAATTAATTTTTTAAACACAAAAACCCTAAACTGATATATCTATAATAAATTTACTCCTGATTAATTTTATGACAACCAAAAACCCTTATGATAAAGCCAAAAACTCCAAACTGGTACATTCGTGATAAATACACCATTTGTTAAATTGGATTAATATAACGAAAAATCACAAAACTAAAACACCTATGACAAACAGATGGTAAAATCTCAAATTGGTATAACCGTCAACTACCATGTATCATCCAATTCAGTAATTTGACAATAAAATTTAATAAAAATTAACAAAGTGTAAATTGTTGCATATATACCAATTTGAGATTTTTAGTGATCAAAAAATTAGTTTGGGATAAATTTATGATAAATTTACCAGTTTATGATTTTTTATGGTCAAAAAATTTAGTTTAAGATAAATTTGTTACTTGTATATATGTTTAGGTTTTTTTATAATTAAAAATTAATTTAAGATAAATTTATCATATATGTATCAATTGAGATTTTTAATAATACTAATTATGTATGTTAAGTTAAACTTTTGCACGGAAAATAAGGGGTTCTTTGCGGATCTCGCCCCCATAAGATCCGAAGCCCGACCGAGCTTTACCCACGGTAAATACTTGCTCCTTGCTAGTCAATATTGCTTTTAGTTATCACTCTTCCAACAGGTCATTCATCACGTGACGTGGTTCTTCGAATTTGTGGTTCATCTTTTATCATTTCGTACATAGTGGGTTTGTCCAACTTCTCTAAACCTAATGAATATACGTGGTCCACTCCTCCACTATTTATGTACCTCCTCCACTTTTAGGTGGGGCCATCGATAATGGTGCAATGGACTTGGCCGATCCAATCCATACTTTTAAAAGCTCGATTATTGAATGACATCTCATTGTCATCATTCAATAATTGAATGACGACACTACCAAGGATTGATTCTGACATCTACTCCCTGTTAGTGCATAGACATATCCAAATCACATGCCTATGTCGGTGTAGCATCACATCCACGAGCCATGCATGTCATTTGGCCTTGCATTAAGTGACCTTGACTTGCTCCCGCTATCACCCACGCTCATGAAAATGTAAAAGAAGCTGGAGCAATTTGCCAAATATCATTAACTCAGGATGCGAAGAAAGGGCAAGCTTCTTGCAAGAATCGACTTCCCCAGCAAAAAGGCAAAACGAATTCAGAGAACCAAAGATAGAGAATTGGTCTTGCAAGAAATGAAGTTCTATGAGACGCAGAGAGCAACACAAGTTACACAACGGATGGGTCTACTTTTTATGTTATTGTTATCACCATCATCACTGCCGCTACTAAGTTACTTGTTCAAAAACGTCTTATAAACTTAATTTTTATGTTACATGTTAAAAAATTGCTTGTCAAAATAGTTAACTTTTTTAGATTTTATTTTGCATTTGTATCAATTCTACTAAAATGATTCATTTCAAGATCACCTGCTAATCTAAAGTCTTATGTTTTATCAAAAATAAACTCGATTGCATTTATTATTCTTAATGAGAAATTATTACACATGATGGTAGTATATATACTAAATAGAATTTTGGTATAAAAAATAATGATGAGTTCATGTGAATCTTGCTCCACTAGATCTAACAGCCCAATTGACATTTAGTGAACATATTAGCTACTCAAAATACTTGCTCCTTGCTAGTTGATGCAACTTTTGTTTATCGTCCTTGATATTCAATTATTTATCTATCACATGATTTTGTTCTCATTCTTGGTATTCAATTATTTATCTATCCCGTGATTTTGTACTCATTCGTGGAATTTGTGGTTCATCTTTATCATTTCGTACAGACAGTGGGCTTGTCAGTCCACTTCAACTTTTTCAAAACCTTATGAATATATGTGGCCCATTCCTCCATTATTTGTGTACCTCTTCCGCTTTTCTATGGGGCCATCCACAATGGTCAGCAGATAACTCACGAAATCAGAGTGCTTGAGAATGTAACTCAACTAATATCAAAATACTAAATGATTTGACCAATCAAATCAATACCCTAAAAACTAAATTGTTTAATGACGATGCTATGAGGGACTGAATCGACATTTACTCATGCATAGACATGTACAAATCACATGTCTCTGTCGATATAGCTGCACATCACTGGTCAAGGAAAGAGCCGAACCCAAAATGCATGATGGACAAGGTACATGAACAACGCCCCGGGGCCGGGGGCGTGTTTTCCCCAAGTCATGTGTGTCATTTGCGTTGCATTGCTTGACCTTGTCGTTTACGCTGTCACCCACGGCCGTTTAAATGTCTTATGAACTGCATTTTTATGCTTCATTTAAGAATTTTTTTTAAGTCAATGTTTGCAATAGGAAAGTTGCACAAATCGATAAAAATTGTGAGGAAAGTGTTGGAATCGAAGGAAATCAAAGGAAAATAAGAGCGATGACCCCTGAAATTAAACTTAAAGTGCAAACAAAGAAAAATAAATCACTAAGAAACTTCACTGAGATTGAAATATCCTCAGAGTTATAGACACATTGATGCTTAACTGGAAACATTAAAATGAAAGTTACACTATTATTTACAATGCACATGAAGAATAACAAACTTCAAAACTAAAGCTGAAATTTAGAGACGTTGGTTCAAAATGGAAAATGTTTCGGAGGAAAATTTGGCAGTGTTTTGGCTTAGCTTTAGTGTCCCCTCATTTTTTGTTTTCTTTTTATTCTCTTTTTATTTATACTCCTGGGATTTTCTTCGACAATTATTGGAATTCTTGTGTGATCCCCCACTCTAGCCACTCCATATTTTCATGATATGCTCTATTTCCACAATTTTAGTAACCCCAAAGGCAATTGTGTCTCCTGCAATAGACTGCCATTTCATTTATGAATTAATTTAATTTTGTAACCATTCTAGCTGCCAACTCAAACAGCTCGAGATACCCTTTCCTTAATCTGATCGAAATGGTAACCAATACACCTTAGATCGAAGTCAGGTCACACAACTTTCAAGTGAAGTCAAACTGGATAAGCTCTCGATCGAAGTTGGGTTTAGCATAGCTTGACTCCTGATACTTTGCTCAGCTCCCCTAACTCATACTAATGATCGAATCTCTCCTCAATATCTAGGCCATAAATTTTCACCACTGACGAAAGCTACAGAATAAGGTTGTGTAAATCTCTAAAAGAGGTAGCACCAAAAAATTAAGTGCAGCAATGAGAATAATATGAGAGAAGAACTATCATTTTCATTTCTTTGTTTTTACAAACACTTTATCTTACTGCATTTCACATCATATTTCCATCAATGAAATTATTTCATCATTTTGATAACGTGCATCACCCGTTTGATAAAGCTACTTTTGATCTTAAATTGAGCCGATCAACGAAAGACTAAGTTAGTCTTGGTCATCTTCACTTTTCTTCCGGTGAGGGGTGACACATTCACATGGCTAGTTCATACGGAAAACCTCACTTCAGTTCTTCGCTAAAGTGACACCACATCCACCTTTATCTTTAGGTTGCTTCAGAAAAGAAGCGAAACAGAACCTTTTTACCATTCCATTTTTCTTTTCTTTTCTTTTTTACCTAGAGACCGCTAGAAGATACATAAATAAGAACTACTTTCACTTTCCACAAACCAAATGAGAGGAAGTCAATTAATTCCTTCAAGAATGCAATTGCTTATTGGAAAGAAAAAAAGCAATGCGGACACTAGAATGCGAAAAGACGTGGAAATAGCACTATTTCTTAATTGGTTGTCCAGCCCTGAAGCATTGAAGAGAGAGAGAGAGGGGAAAAAAACACTTAACAAACAAGTCGGGAAACATATTAAAAAGGAATAAGTGCACTAAAACCCTAAAACTTATCGAAAAAGTATAATTTAATTGTAAAACTTTCAAAAAGTACAATAAAGTCCTAAAATTTATCAAATTAATGCAATTAAGTCATTCTGTTAATACTGTCAATTTATTTAATGGAAAATACTGACGTAGCATTTTTAAATTACTTTTTCTCCCTTACGTAGCATTTTTTTATTACTTTCTTCTTCAAATATTTTGATTAGTTTAAGATTTTTTTTTTAAAAAACTAAAACTTTGCTTAAAAAACAAAACTGAAAAAAAAAAAAAAGGAATATGGCAGGGTAAGGCCTCGCTGGTGGGCGTTGCCACGGCCATCGCCCATTGCCGTAGGGGTCAACAAAGGTTGCCAACCCTCAGGCGACAGCCGGCAACCTTTGCGAGGCCCGTGCGAGGGCGCCCAGATCAGAGCCACGTCAGCGCTCTATTTTCAAAGGAAACACAAATTTGAAAACTCACGAAAATAGGAGTAATGGCGGCTCGGAGAAGGAGACGACGTCCATAACCCTTCGGCTTCGATTTATCAACTTGTTGCCTTGTTAATAAGATATTGGGCCACTAGAGAAACGTTACAACAATAGGCCTATAATATTCATTAAAGCTCACGTGTGCACATATCTGCATTATAACCCTCACCAATTCCTTCACCACTCCAAGTTAACCTTAAGCTGAGGTGATAATTTCTGAGACTCCATCTCTCCTGCAGGCTTGAGTTTTCGATCCAGAGTCTCCTCGACGAATTTCTCATGTCCAGACGTTGCTGTTCAATGTAATGGAGTCTCATCGTAAGATCATGCCAGACCATACATCTATCAAGAATTAGTGGATTGTCTTTGAGCAAATCGAGCAAAGAAGTAGCATCTCCTTGAGCTTCTACTTTGCAAAGTCTCCTCTCCATTTTCACTCCGAAATATATTTGAGCGTCATAATTGCGTTTTGTTTGTCGCATTTGGCTTTAAGATGGCCACGAATGCTAACCCCTTCTAAATCAAACTACAACGTCCTTAACAGGAACCACGGTCTCGTTGACATTAGAAATTCTTTAAATTTGTTGACCAAGTCATCAGCCCAAAACAACAGTATGACACGATTAACTCATATACCGGCGAAAAAATGAATATAGTTTTGAGTGGTGTATATCTTGCGTAAATAAAAATTTATGAATTTTAGTCCATGGGCGTGCTGTTACTGGAAAAAAAATAAGTATGTTTAAAAGCTATGTATGTGCTGATTTTTTCTAGCATCCTCTAACTCATGGACTACTGCTGTTCAGGAGAAATTATTATACACATTAGTGTAGTAAATATATACTAAAAATGAATTTTGGCACCACCAGATCCAATAGCCTGATTGAACTTAGTGAACGTATCAGCTACTCGAAATGGTTGCTCATTGCCGGTTAATGCTGCTTTTATCTATCATCCTTTGAATTCAATTATTTATCCATGAGGGATGCTTGTACTTGTTTGTGGAATTTATAATACATCTTTATCATTTCGTACACAGTGGAGTTGTTAGTCCACTCCAACTTTTCCAAAACCTAACGAATATATGTGGCCCTTTCCTCCATTATTTGTTTACCTACTCCACTTTTATCTAGGGCCATCGACAATGGTCGGCAGCTAACTGACGAAATAAGAACGCTTAAGAATGTAACTCAACTAATATCAAAATACTAAATGATTAGATCGATCAAATCGTTACTTTAAAAGCACGATTATATTAATGACGATGCTATGAAGGACTAACTCCACATTTACTCGCAATTCGTGCATAGACATGTACAAATCACATGTTTGTGTCGGTGTAGCTTCGTATCACTCATTGAGGAGGAAGTAAACAAACGCGCGGGGGGGTTTTTTGGCCGGGGGGCGGTTGCCGAGTCATGCGTGTCATTTGCGTTGCATTGCTTGACCTTAACTTGTACACGCTGTCACCCACGGCCATTTAAGTGTCTTATAAACTAAATTTTTATGTTTCATTTAAGAAATTTTTTTTTTGGGTCCATGTTTACAATGAAATGTTGCACAAATCAATAGTAATTTTGATTATCTTTTCCGATACCTATGAAGTGTCTTAAAAATATAAGTTTCCTTCTTTTCCTTCTTCGTTTTCATTTCGATATTCTACTAGCTTCTTTTTTATATTTTAATTTAAGTTAAGCCTTTAAGTTACAGATATGTTTCAGGGTAGTTAAAAGTAATTTATTTGACCATCTGGTTATATTGATGGATGGTGACAAGTGACTGAGCGATATTTTTTTATCAACCACATGCGATTTCGTAATATTCAAGATGTTGGAATAACGCCTAATTTGAAGCTGTCGGGTTTAAATCAATCTATGGAAAATCTAACAAACTAGTGATTGCGAAAACAAACCAAAACTTGTTCTATAGTTTTAGCTCAATTATTAAGTGATCAAACTTCCACAAAGCAGATTTTTCAAGATGGATCGGGTGTGAATGCGTGTTTAAAAGGCGTGCCAGCTTTTGAAAGAAAAAAATATGATGTAGAAAATGTTACTTCAACCAAAATGGAAGGGAAACCAAAGTGCGTGAAAAGCAAAGTGCGAAAACTGAAATTTGAGGAAATCGAAAGGTAAGTTGTGGAATCAAAGGCAATCAAGGAAAATTAGAGCGATCATCATTGAAATTAAACTTAAATTGCAAACACAGGGAAAGAAATCACTTTTAGAAACTTCAGTGAAATTGAAATATTCTCAAAATTACAGACACAATGATCCTAAATTGCAAAAGTTGAAATGAAAGCTACACTGTTATTCAAAATGCAAACACAGGGAACGAAATAACTAACTTTAAAATTAAAACCGAAATTGGAAGACGTTGGTTCAACATAGGAAATGCTTGGGAGAAAAAATTTGGCGGAGTTTTGGCACAGCTTGAGCGAGCTCTCTTTCTCTGTGTTTCTCTTATTTAAAATGTTGGGATTCCCTTCGACCGTTATTAGAATTCATGTGTGATCCCCCTCTTTAGCTACTCCAAATTTCCATGATTTGCTCTATTTCCACGATTTAATTAACTCCTAAGGCAATCTTGCGTCCTACAATAAACTGTCCTTTCATTCATGATTTAGTCTAAATCTGTAACCATTCCAGCTCTTAACTCAAATAGCAGAAGGTACCTTTTCCTTAGTCTGATCCAAATGGTAACCAATACACTTCGGATCGAAGTGAGGTCACACAATCTCTAGACGAAGTTAAACAAGAGAAGCTCCATATCGAAGTTGATGACTTGACTCCTCATACTTTGCTCTGCTTTCCTAACTCATATATCTTTAGTACAAATTTTCACCACCAATAGAAGCTAAAGAATAATGTTGTAAAAATTCCTAAAAGGGGCAGTATTGAAAAATTAAGAGTACCAATGAGAGTAGTGGTAGTATGTTGAGAACTATTATTTTCATTTCTTTGCTTTTACTAACAGTTTATCTTACTCCATTTCACGTCATATTTCCACTGATGAAATTGTTTCATCATTTTGATGTGGTACATCACACAATTGATAAAGTTACTTTTGATCTTTAAAGTAAGCCAACCAACAATGACCAAGTTTTTTTTTTTTTTTTTGGGTAAAGGTAAGTATAATATAGATTTTACCAAATGAATATACAAAGAGAGGAGGCCAGCACCAACAAAACAAACACTCAAAAGACAAAGGAGTCGAGAGAGTGTAGGGGTGCCATGGTTTCACAATAAAACAAAAAAGGCGAACAGCCACTAGGAGGCGAAAACAACAACAAGAAAGGAAAGAACACAATCAATCAAAGATTGAAGGACAATGACCAAGTTAGTCTTGGTTGTCTTCACTTTTCTTTTCTTTTTTTAATGAGTATTCATACATTATTAGTTCATATTCAAAAATGCAGAGAACTATCATTTTCATTTCTCTACTTTTACTAACACTTATCTTATTGCATTTCATATCATACTTCCACCGATGAAATTGATTCATTATATTGATGCCATGCATCATGTGATTGATAAAGCTACTTTTGATCTTTAAAGTAAGCCAACCAACAAAGACTAGGTTAGTCTTGGTCGTCTTCACTTTTTTGCTGGTGAGGGCTGACACATTATTTGTCCATATTGAAAGATGTTGAGAACCATCACTTTCATTTCTTTGCTTTTATTGAGAGTTTATCTTATTGCATTTCAAATCATATTTCCACCGATGAAATTGTTTCATCATTTTGATGGCGTGCATCACGCGATTGATAAAGCTACTTTTGATCTTTAAAGTGAGCCCACCAATAAAGACAAAGTTAGTCTTAGTCATCTTCACATTTTAGCTGTGAGACACATTCACTCGGCATGTACAGTGAGCTTTCTTTAGAGATTTTTTTTTTTCTTTTTGGGATCTCTCTTAATCTCTCTTTATTATGTACAATAAGTGCACAATGTTGCTAAGTGCATAAAAAGATTAGAAAAAATTAGGAATTTGCACACCCTAATGTAGAGGTAATTATATATCCCCTCCCCCCGTATTTCCCAAATTACTCTTTATATGTTGAGACTAACATCTTTACATTTGTTTGTCATTGTAAGAGAATTGGAGCCCTAGAGTGCTAAAACTTGGCATGGGGGATACTTAAGTATCAAAAGTTTGGAAATGAACATTTAAGTGCCAAATCGAAGCATAATGAATTAATTAAATGCTAACGGCAAGAAAATCTTGTCAAAATGCTGAGGTGGTGTTTTTCTAGCGAGATAAGTGCAAAAACAACATCGTTATGCATGCTAACGTGGAAAGAAAAGCAAAAGACAACGTCGTTTTGCCTCGAATTCTTCATATTTTTGCTTAAGTCCTGTAAGTGAATCTGGTGAGAGGATTTGGTTTGGAGAGGATGCTTCCTCTTGATTCTGGTAATGCATAGTTCAAACGACTCAGACTATGACTACAATGCTCGCAACAGACGAGACTACTGACCGTACAAATCACTATAGCGAGTTATTGTTCACTTTTACTGTAGCAGTAGACTAGGAAAGCCATTGTTCACTATCACTGTTCATACCGTGCGAATAATTCCCTACCGGAAGTTTCTGGCGCTTCTATTTGTTTCTGGACCTATGAGTATGGTCCTTGTTTGCGTGTGACCTCTTATTGCTTATAAAAGGCAAGGAGAATGTAATGTGTTGGGCAGAGTCCCTTGAAGTAAAGTGAGTGTTTTGTGAAACTTTCTCATGGCTTTCTAAACTCCTTCTTCTCTAGCCTAGTAGGATCCTCTGAGAAATATAGCTAGATAGTTAGAAATGTTACCATCCTGGTTCTATCTAAGTGTCTCTAGGCTCTGAACTAAAGGTCATAGTGGCTTTCTGCTAAAAGGCTATCCCTAAAGGGCTTGAACGGGAAGTTCGCCCGCTGTGGGAAGGCATATCTACAGGAAACTAACTCCGTCCTCCCTTGTTCTAAGTTAAATATTAATTAAATTAAATTTAAAACTATATATATATATATATATATTTTTAAAAAAAAAGGAAAGATGGGTTTGCAGAACGGCGAGGGTTGAGCCCTTGCCATCGTTGGTGATGGTGGGGTGAGGGTCGACCGGGGTCGCCAGCTATGTGCCTAGATTTGGGGCAAGGGTCGTCGACCCTCGCCTAATCGAACTAGGGGTCGCCGCTCACTAGGGGGTTGCCTCAGCCAATGATGGCCCTTGGCCCGACTAGGCGAGGGCCAACAGATATGGGGGAGGGTTGCGACCCTCACCCTAGATTTGGGTGAGGGCTTGCAGGCTCTCACTGCTGGTCAGCCAAGTTCGCCAACCCCTAGCTAGGGCTGGGGACCCCAGTTAACCCTCACCCTTCTCGGTGATGGTAGGGAGGCGACAGTAAGGATAGAGCCCTCGCCTTCTGCAACTCTCTCTCTCTCTCTCTCTCTCTCTCTCTTAAATAAATAATAAATAATTTAATTTAATTAATATTTATATTAAAATTCTAAAAGAGGCAAAAGAACGTTGTTTTGGCTCTTTTTTGCTAACTCAGTTCTTTGGCGAGCCACGTGGGCGAGTTATATTATTAAATAAAACTGTCACATAGGATTTCCAAGCCAGGGTTACCGGACTTGACATTGAGGTATCCTAATCTTTTATTTTTATTTTTTTTAAAGTGACATTTAAATGTACTCTTCGTAACTTTTGGCATTTAAGTGTCAATGTACCAAGTTTTGGCACTTTACGTTGTTCTTTTGCCGTCATTGTAAAAACTAGCAACACGTTTTAACGTGTGTACAAAATATTTTAATGCAACCCTACAACAATCATAGTGTTTGGAAGTAGTCATTAAAGCTTCAAATCATTAGAAGATACTATTCCTGAAATAGTTCTAAAAAATTCAAGGCGTTACACAAGTTATTGGCCTTGTGTAAGTGGATGGACGAGCATTATCATATGCACAGAAAGAAAAATAAATAAATAAATAAATGTGTTGGGACTTTCTGAAGCATCGTAAAATGTTTAATTAGACCCTAACAATCATCGATGGAACAATCAGAGCCGCCGCTGAGGTAGCAGGGCGGCCTAGTGCTGTTGAGGGATGAGGAGGAATTCGGGGAGTGAAGTGCGAGATTGTGGAGACGTGCGTTATCTCCATGAACACCGTCGATGGTGCATTTGTTTGGACGGAGCAATAATTAGGGCCAGCCAATGGGGTTGCTCCGTCCAATTTTTTTTTTTTTTCCCTGTTTCCTTTTGGCCCTTTTGCAAAATTGGACTTTCCCGGGAATATCTGGTGATCAGATGGGTTGTGATCTTGTTGGGATTTTTGGGGATGGTTGGTTGTGTATTTGTTCTCTACCTGAAGACATCGATTTTTATAAATTGTGAAAAAAAAATCCAAAAAGTCTTAAATTTATTAAAATTTTGCCACTTCTATCATAATTTTTTTTAAATTTTATCAATTCAGTTCTAAATATTTTCAATTTCTGTTAATTGAGTCTATCCAACCAATTTTGACTAGAAATTACTAACATGGATGCCGGTAGTATCACGTAAAATGGAAGACATTAACGTAGATAATTTTTAATAATATTTTGATTTTTTATTCATTTTTTTTAATTTCTTCTTTCTTTTGCTGGTGGCCGGCCATGGTCGGGCCAGCTGACCTCCCCTGCCACAAGTGAGGCATGATAGGATGAGGGTGAGCCCCAGCGAGGGCAGTGGGGACATTCCACCTCCATTTAGAATTTTAAGCGGAAAAATCAGTATTTGGTGGTGACATTGCATCTCCATTTATAATTTTAAGGGAATGACCAACTCAAACAAGAAGTATGCCAAAAAAAAAAAAATCGAGAGACTCCTTTATTCCAATGGAAAAATAAAGTCTGATTGCCCTTTATGGTCTCCCAAGGAGTCTTTAAAAAAATTTCTAACATGTTAAAAAGTCTCGTTGCCTTTACCGGTTTCAACCTGCTTGTGCAGAGTGTTAGGTGGGAAGTAGGCAATTAAACTTGATTTTAAAGTGAGCCGGCCAAGTATTTAAGACATTGGCATTCACTTGCCACACTCATATCGAAAACCTCAGCTCACTTCTTTGCTAGGCCACGCCCCCACCAACCCTTTTTTTCTCTTCTTGGGGAGAGAGATATCTGGAAGTAACAAGCTTCCTAGCTATGGCAAACTGGAAGGCTAGAACGAGTAGTGATGCTGCAGAAGCATTAGAATGTGAGTTCGATGTGTTCCTCAATTTTAGAGGAGAGGATACTCGTCATGATTTCACCGACTTCCTCTACGACCGCTTGGTAGATGCTGGAGTCCACACATTCAGGGACGAAGAAAAACTCCCTTTCGGTGATGTTATCAGTGATAGACTTGAACGTGCTATCAACAACTCCAAACTCTACATATCCATCTTCTCTCAGAATTATGCTTCCAGTAAATGGTGTCTCCGTGAGCTTAAGCTCATAATAGATAATGTGTCTAGCTCAAGGGGTCAAAAAAGCATCTTTCCTATTTTTCTCCTAGTGAAACCTGACGATATTAAACTTAAGACTCGGCTAGATAGCGATGCACCCTATAAAGCTGCTTTCGAGGAGCATGAGAAGAAGTTTCCTGACGAAGTCGAGACGTGGAAAACAGCTCTTGGAAAGGTAGACGAACACAAGGGATTGGTCGTGGAAAAGAACACAAGGTAATGACTCTTTCCCTACCTATTTCTTTTTCTATTGTTTTAGGGGATACAACATTGCCCGGTCAAATGATTTCTTTTATTCCTTTTTTTTTTACTGGATAATATTGCAAACTACCTCCAATTGCTGCTCTCGTTTAACTTTACATCCCCTGCTCTTCACATTTCCCCTTAAAATTTCCCCTCCTATATCAATAACTTCAAGGATATGGACCTCCATATTCCTTTTGCTAATCATTTTTCCCTCTTCGCTGTCTCATAAGGCTACGAAGTATTCAAGAGCACCCGTTTGCAATTATTATCTGGGAAAATTATTCATCTACCACCTCATATATCACAATTTACAATTTTCAACCCAAAAAATCCAATTTTCTTGTGATAAGAATATTGAATTCCATTTTCCATCTACATGGAAAAGACAGAAGAAAATCAGAGATGGCGGTTGGTATCAACTTTAATGTATACATTTGTCAATGCACCTCAAGAAACACTAATTACACAAGAAAACTAAAATTCGATGAAGAAAATCGTATCTAAATATCCAATAAAAGCGAGAGTATCCTAAAAACATGTAAAGAATGACAGGGCCGTCATCGAGGGGCCTCGAGCTTTGTAGAGCTCATGGGAGGTCCAAATCGAGGTCGGGCAACCTCAACCTGGACAGGCCGGAGGCAACAATCATTGCCAACCTCTAATGTGAGGTCAACAATGGCGTGGAGGCCCTTGAGTGGTGGGATGGAGAGAGGGGGGTGAGGGGAAGGGACACATGGTGTGGGGGGTGCCGCAACCTCGCGCCAGTAGAAGCAGCGAAACAATAGGCAGTGGTCGAGGACGGGCGGCAACTGGAGGTCGACGGTCATAGGTCCAGGAGAATGGTGAGCTAAGTAGCATAATGCAACACGGCACGTCGACACATCATTTCTTAAGAGGAATACGTTATATATTAAATGTATATTTTTATATATACATGATAAATTATCATTTTTATTATGATTTTAATAAAATTAATTTGATTCAATCATAATTAAATAAATAATAAAAAAGAGCCTAGAATGAATTTATATTAAAAATATTAATTCATCTTTTGTTAATATCATTCATTATTTCAATTTGATAAATTTAACTCCATTTTAATAATCCATAAAACTTGAAGGAAGTAAAAATAATCCACATTCTAGACTTGCATGTTAGAGCGTGTCAGAAGATAAGAGCCAACAAAAAAAAAAAAAACTTTGAAGGTGAATTGTTTCTCAGAAAGTGAGACTTGAAAAAGAAAAGAAGACTAGATTTTTCTTCTTTCTCAATTATTTTTATTATTTTTATTATTTTTCATATTTACTTTTGACTCCTCATTTATTAAAAATTTTTAAAATTGATCCCGTGTCTGTCGGAATTACATATCGAAATTCTAAATTCTCATGTTACAATTCCGGACTCGAATGTCAAGAGAATTGATCATGTGTTAGATTTTTCGACACATGCTAACTGAGTGTCGAAAGTGTCGGAAAGTGTCAGAGTGTTCCACATAACATGAAGGCTCCCGAAGAATGTCGATGTTTCATAGGTGATGAGGATCCTTTTAATAAGAAACTTAAGGGCAATAGATGCAATTTAAAAAAAAAAAGTAAATTTGGGGATTCAATTTGCATATTTGGAATATGGAGATGCAAGTTGACGTGTGTGGAAAATGGTTTTAGGGATTTATTATTATTTCCCTCTTCATCTTTCTTAAGGGTTGTATCAAGCAAACTAAAAAGCCTTGAAATAGTAATCACCCATCTAATCTAATCCAAAGTAATAAAAGGTTGAAATGCATATTGAGACACTTGTCTCGAACATGAGCTACTGATGAGTTGGGGCCCAACATGGCAGTGTCGTGGCGCCCCGTGTCATTTGCATCTTGTTTTGGGGATCACCGCATGGCCTTTATTTTAGGGAGAATGACGGTCAACTCTTGACCGCAAAAGCTTTTCCTTGGAACGGGATGACTTGTTCATCCGATTTCCATCGAAGTGGCGTTATTTAAAATAACGCGTGGACGATTATTTACCCAAGATTACACATAATTTAATCAAAAGAAAAAAAAACTTACTATAATATAGCCAATCCTCTTGTGAGTTGAAGAAATATTAGTTTGCTTAATAATTGTCATACTAGAATCCCCGAGGTTTATCTCATTGTTGCTAAATCATTATAATGTATAAAAGATACAATAAACGTATATATTACTACTATAGCATACTATGTAAATGTCTTCATTCAAACCTATCGCTAGCACAATATTATTTGCTCTAGTCATGATCACCTCATTTGTACAATCTTAAAACATGTATTACTAGTTTGAAGTTTTGGCGAGATTAATTAGTTTACAAAAGTAACAACTCATGTCACGCCCGATCCTCCGAGCACGTGCTCATCCCTCCTTGGTCGATTCATAGCGACGTCTCCAGACGCATCGCCGACCCTGTTCATTTAATATATGCATGCGGGAGTATATAAATAATCCCCAGATAATAAAATAATGTGATAGGAAAGTATGGCCAATTTTTCACAAAATACCTTTTTATAAACACACAGGTCTAACCACCGCCCGCGGTGGCCGCGCTGGTTAAGGCTTGGTACCCCATCCGCCGGGGGGAAGGGTTCGAGACTCGCCGGTCGCGTTGCTTCAATGCAAAACGCGCGATTCACCCGTGCCTGGGTCTGTGGTGGTGGCCCAGTCCACCCCAGGGTTTACTCTCCGCCGCGAAGCGGCGCACGGAGGTTCCCTGGGTCACAAAAAAAAAAAAAAAACACACAGGTCTATACACAAAGGTTTACAAAAAGGATCGGCTCCCAACAAAAGAGAATTGTCCTACGACTAGCTAGCCAGACAAGATCGCTGATTCTTCAGGCTTCACTTTTTGAACTCCGGGGCTTCTGGTCGGTCACCAACTCCCTCTAAGGACCTAAAAATGGTTATACAATAACCAATGAGACAATATCTCAGCGAGTTCTACCCCCTAAGACTCGATTAGGAAGCAAACACGCCTTAAGGGCTGCCTAAGCATAAATAGGCGTCAGAGGACTTATCTTCGCCTCAGTTCCTTCCTGCAATTCAACACAATTCATAATCTCATTGAGTCACATCAACACATTAAATCATTTACTCAGATCGACTTATCGATCAATCAACCTAGTCGATTGTATGTCAATCATATCATTTCCCGGTTATCAAAATTACTCAAATTCAATGCTGAATTACGACTTAGCGAGCACGGCCTACACGATTATCTCAAATAATCAACCCCAACGCCGAATTACGGCTCAGCGAGCATAGTCTACTAAAACTTTGGCGGTAATGCTAAATTACGGCTAAGCGGGCATGGCTTACTAATTCTTCAGTGGTTGATGCTGAATTACGGCTCAGCAGCACAACCGATTCCAAATTTAGTGGTAGATTACGGTCCAATGGACATAACCATACTTTGGTGGTAATGCTGAATTACGGCTCAGCGAGCACAACCTAGATTAGGTGGTAATGTTGAATTACGACTCAATGAGTACAACCGATTCCAAATTCGGTGGTATTCTTGATCTAACCCACATCATCAAACAATTATTCACCTATGGCCAACAACATTACTCTTCTCAACTTGATTCCTCAATTAACAAGACCTCTTGGCCTATTTCCCTCATTTTAAGGGTACCTGATAAAAATAATCGTGTGTGGGTATACGGTCGGCCTTAGCCAACATACAATAATTTCCTTTCCATAAATCTCACCATTTTCTGTGATCCACCAAAATATTTTTGGCGTTGTAAACCGACACTCAGTTATTTTCCAATCAATTACCAAAATTGATTAATTTAGGAATAAAATCCTAAAATCACAATTAAATCAATTTAGCATAAATTAGAGCTCAAATAAATAAACGAACCACACCACAGCAATCAACATAAAATTCTGGTCACCGGCTATCCCACTCTAATTTATGGAAAATAAATAAATAAATAAATAAATAAATAAATACAGAAAATATTAAATAAATGCCAATAAATCCAACTTAGGCCCGTAATGCCTAATTGAACGCCAAAATGGATCCGGAAAATTTTCGAGTCACTCTAGATAAATACTAGAGCTCGTCTAAGCCCTAATTGCATTAACTATCCACTTAATATGCATCGGTAAATAATTAAATTAACTAATCTAATCTAATCTATCCACCTAACCATACTTAATTTAATCTAATCAACCCCTAAGCGTCATTAACCTACTAAGCGAGGATTAGTGAATTAAACTCACTTGTTTAGCATTCCGGCGAGTCCACGACGACGGCAACGCGGAGGCGAGCAACAATCCTCCTAGCGGCAACACCAAGCAAGGCCGGGAAGGGCTCGGAAACAGGCCACGAAGACCTCATGGCTTGCTAGTTTCTGCTTTTGATTTTGGCCGACTCGAGAAAGGAAACCAATGTCTGCAACGGCGAAAACGATCCGATCGGAGCTTCAGCAAGCGGGTGGTCAGCAACTGGCAGCACCCGGGGGTCAAAGGGGACCTTCTGGTGGTTGGTATGGGTGGAGGTAGGGTCAGAATGGAAGAAAACGCTGAAACGGCAAAACTGGGTGAACTAGGCGGCGGACTGATAGACCGGCAATCAACAGCTTGTGGCGGTCGTACAGGACGGCCAGCGGCTTCATTCGATGATCGGCAACCACCGTCCGTACGAACTGAGTGTGCTGGTCATGACGGTGGGTGGCTTGGGGGTAGATTTGCACATGAAGTCGACTTTTCACTCGAATCTTTGGCGAAAGGTCAGTTGAAGCAAAAATTGGCAGAAGTGAAAACAAAGGAGGAAAACGGTCCGGTGGTGGTTCCAGCGTACATGTGACGGCCAAGGGGGATGAGCTGGGGTTTTCTCTGGTTCTTTGAAGCTCAAGATGGACAACAACAATGGAGAAAAGAGCTGGTTGAGGGAGAAAGAGGGAGAGATAAGGGGACAAGGGGTCCACAAGCCCAAATCTTCTCTTCCATGGTCTCCTTGACCATCCACCACCACCAGCATCTCCTTGGCTCTCCTTAAGTCACCAATGCACCCTTCTAGAAGCTTGAAATGGTCCAAATGTGGTGGGGGTGGGGGACATACGAATTTGCCAAGGAAATGGCACAATTTGGACTTCAACCCTCTCTTGATTCAATCAAATTTGGCTTTGATAGTTTCAATTAACATCTCAATGATCAAATTAGTATTTTTCTTCACCAATTGATCCCACTTGCTTCCCAATTGCGCAATAAAAAACGATCCCGGCCTTTTTCTAGACAAAAATGGCCCTAGGACGACTTTTTCCCAAAAAGTCTCGGGTCGCAGAAAAATCTTTTGAGATTGAGTCGACGTTCCTAGAATTTATTGTGACATGACAGAACCTTCAATTTCTAAAAAAATCGAATTCAAATTTGCGTTAATTTCAATCCGGCGCGTTTTTAGCGTGACCTAGGCTGCCGAGTAGCTTTCAGAACTTTTTAGTGCAAATGACCAGTGGTCGATTTTCTTCGAGCCACAATGAACCCCTTCGACACATTAGCGACTCTCAGTGGTCGTGAAAATCTCAAGGGTCCAATTATGGGCACAGGGTACCCAAAACGACATAAAATCGGTCTAGTGTCGATCGACGAGAATTTTGCAATCAGGTGGAATCATCCACACTTTGATCACACACTTCAGTCGAATCGACCTATCCCTTATCTTTGATCGATTTTGACAATGCCATAATGACCCTTGCAGACTAGCATGATTGAGCAATCGATTTCTGGTTGAATTCTCAAATCCATTGCATTAAAATCTCTTAATGACTTTCCCAGATAGTCTAGTTATCTCACGAGTGATCGGCTCTGAGAATAGCACTATAGGCGCGTCGATGAAAGACCCGATTTATTCAATTGAAAATAGAATTGAAAATTCAAGATGTCACAACTCAAACATGAGAAATATTGAATCGATGACATGACATGGAATCAAAGACAAATATGACTGATGATATTATGTAATTTTATTTGAACAATTATTATCTTTACTAAGCTTCTATGAATTTTCCCATATTTTATCTTAAAATTAAAGTTTACAAAAGATTTTATCTCATTCTTGGATCTATGATTTTTCATTTGCCATTGTGAAGTGCACCATCACTATATATTTTGTCTCACTCTAGTCTGTCACATGGCTAGCAATACAATCATATAACTTTTAGTTCTTGAATTTAATTAAAATTTTCATTTCTCTTTTGGAAACTATGTGTGGCATTTTACTAATAAATCTTGGCACAAAACATGAAACTTAAAATAAATAGGAAAGGCATAGTTTTACATTAACTTTCATTCTTTATAGGTGTTTAATATTGTGCTAAATGATAAGGTTTTGATTTTTATTATTCTTTTAAACAATGTTTTTGTGATTTTGCAGCATGAGGGTCATTTTTTTCAATTAATTTTGGAAATTTTGTACTCTGATTGCCCAAATGAGTCCAACTAGCATAATGTAAAATTTGCGGCTATAAAAGCACCGTTATAAATTCAATGTAACTATATGGTGAGACTAGCTGGAACCTATGAACAACTTACTATAATTCATCAATAACATCACATAATTTGGCTGTTCAATTGATAAATTTAAATCTAACACATATTTTCTATTAACAAACCAATTGCGTGCTTTTTATAGTGCGTGGGCGCCCATTAGGTTCTCCAGAGTAAATGAATTGTTTTTGCACAATGTTTTAGAGAGCGCAATCTCTTATGCTTTTGGGGCTGTGTGGTCAATGTGACCAGCATGCCCTCTTGAGAATTCCGGATTCTCAACCAAAAGAGGGAGTTATTGGAAAGCAAACAGGTAGGGCCTCTCCATTTTGTTTTAATATTGACAGAGAAGTCCACCTTTGATAGATTAATTAGAAAACTATGACTTATGCTACTAACTCTATGACTAGGTAAGATGCAAGCCAAAGCCTAGGTAAGTGTCCCAAATATAGGAATGTTTCCACTTGATGGTATGAAGAATCAAACATTTTCTGTGCATTTAATCCATATATATCGTCGTTCCTTAACCTCCAAGTTAACCCATGGAAGTCGAGTCTCTTGATTTCAATTTTGAACAAATCTTAATGTTGCATAGCTTTTTGAAGGGATAATTATGAAAAAGTGTCCTAAACCTATTACAATTGTGCAAATTCAATCTTAAAACTCTTTTTTTTTTTTTTGCCATTTGAGTTTTAATCATTTTGTATTTATGTCAGTTCAATCTATTCGGCCAAAATTGATTGGTTACTGTTAACATGAATGGCAGCCGTCCTATGTGGCACCACTAGCGTTGGTGCCGACAATTTTAATAATATTTTTATATTTTTCCGAATTTTTTTGAATTTTTTATGATTTTTTTTGTTTTCTTTATTTTCCTTCTTCTTTATCCTCTGTGGTCTTCGGAATCCTTGATGGCTGGCGACCGGTCATAAATGAGGGTCAGCGAGGGTCAGCCTCATCGAATCTGGTGAGTGCTGCCCTCGCTAGCCTTTGGGGAGGGTTGAGAAACGCTGTAACATTCTCGATTTCAACCTTTATTTTGGCCCAACTAGTAGGCCAAAGATCGGTATGCCAATGGCGAGACTAGGCCATGAGCCAGCTTGAGAATCGATCATGAGCCGAGTAGCCTATTCGGGGATCGGCAACCCAATGATTGGTTATATAGTATTTGACCATGAAAAGGTTATTCAACCATAAAGATCGGTTGTGGGACAATTCCCCACCACCACGAATCGGTGGATGGTCGTGGCTCGACCTTGCCTGGTCATTGTACGGGTCACGGGTAATTCTGCCTGGTTGTTGTACCGGTTATGGATGATCATGGACCAACCCAATTCAACCATGAGTTGAGACGGATTGATCAATCTTGCACAAGTACATGACAATCGAGAACTGACTATGGATCAAATAAACTCAACGTGGTTCAGTGTCAAACTGGCCAGAAAATGTGGCGCAGGACCCTAGTCTGACCCGCAGACCAACCAGAGGACCGATCAACCGATCCAAGGCTTGGCCTTTGGACCCCATTGCGAGCTTTCCTTGATAAAGGGGAAGTTCGAACTCAATATCACCAGTTAAGCCTGGTTCCATTCGGCTTTATCTAATCATGGTAGGCACGAATCTCAGGCCAAATAAGGTAATTGATCGTGGTTGGACTCGATTGACCCTCGCCTAAAGAGATGGCCTTCTAACTTAATATTTCCCATGGTGTATTTAATGTCCTTGGAATGTAGTTTATCAATACATGATGATTAAGTAGGACACTTGGCCCCATTAGTCTTACTCTTGATATGTAATCATTAAATATTGGATGGTTGTATATTAAGAGAGGATGAGTCATAAGCTCATTAATGGTAGGGAGTGACTCATTGCCTAGAAAAATGATGACAAGGGATCTTGAAGATCAAGTAGGGCGCCACCCCTTCTCTTTAGGCTTGCCACTTAAGGTTCCATAGGTTTTGACTCTTCAGATTCTCGAAATCCCTAGACCTTTGCCATTTTCCAATTTTACAAAGCTCTTTGTACTTCGAATTTGGTGAAAATTCCTTCATGAATGTTGTTCAAAACACCTTAATCTATAACATACTTAAATTTCAGATTTGTCTACAGTAAAATGATTGGCACAAAGTCCCAATCAATTACCATATAGAAATTGTCTGGTGTAGTAAAAACAGCGACCAGATTGCCTTCTCGATTTTTTATAAAATTTTCCTTTTCGAATTTGAACATGCTTCCTTCACAAAAGTTTTAAAGGACATACATTTCTACAACATATAGAAATTTTAAAGAGTTTTGTGAAGATTTGAATTTTGAAATGATTCTCTCTCCAACCGTTGAATTTACTCGACGGACAAATTTTTGGTCTGTGTTCAGTGATTTACTGTTTTTTCCACATAACGAATTGGACTTGGATTATTTCATGAAAAATGTCATTTAGGGTATTATATACAATATATTATAATTTTATAATTTTTTGAGCCCATTTGATAAGGTATTGACGCTGATTTCAAAAACTGCTCGAAACTGTTTTCACCCCAAGATAAGAGGCCACACGCCCAACTTGGAAGGGGAAAGGGCTGCATGCCCAACTTAAGGAGCAAGGCTAGTCTAGAGTCTTCTTAATTTAGGATAAGGATGCATTAAACACCTTTGGACTCTAGTTCTTCAATGCCAAGTTGAGGTGTCCCTCAAAGGAATAGGCCATAGTGCCTCCTAACCTAAAAACTTGGAGAGCAAGTTTATAATATGAAGATATATTGCCTAATGATTACTCAAGATCTAAACATTAAATGGGAGACTTATTCATTGGCTTCGGTGTCCCCATAATAATTACAGGTAATTATTTCATGATGACTCAACCCCTTAGATGGACCAATGAAAAGATAAGCAAGTGTCGCCCCTAGAAACTAGACTTGCCACCCATCTCTTTAGCTTGCCACTTCCTCAACCTAGATTGTCCACCTACATGAAGATGATTGGTCCATTTGGAAAGATCATCATGAGGGGTTTGCCTATAAATAGAGGCCTTCCCTCCCCTTATTTCCACACCACCCCTCTTCCTCCCTCACTCTCTCGACCTCACCCTCACCATCGCCCTTTCTCTTTCTCGTGGCCACGCCCTCTTGCTTGTTCGCCAGCCTACACATTGGTTGGTCCCCGAGGCCATTCCTTGAAGTGTAGTAAGTAAAACTTACTAATATTTGGCTAGGATGTTGTGTTACGCTATTCCGAGCATGTTATGAGTCTTTGACTGAAGTTAATTGACTTGTTGTTGCTTGAAGTTCGGTTGTATTTGCGTGGATCATTCCTTGATTGAGTTTGATCCTTGTTTGACGAGCTCTAGCTCGTGCTTTGGCTTGAGTTGCTTTGGAAGAAGCTCAATTTATATGTTTATTTGATATTCTTTGGTTTTTGCTTTGATACAAATCGATTTGAAAAGTGTTTTTGAAAGCTTGCTATTTCCTTACAAAATTATTTCCTATCGTTTTTCACAAGTGCATGTTCCAGTTCACGCCCTAAGCTCTGAAAAAGGGTTTTGTCGGCCTTAACGTATGTGGGCACGATAGATTGGTCCTTCCTTAGTCTTGGTGCGATATCAAGGCACATCGTTCCCGAGTCAACTTTGGTACTAGGTCAGTGAACATGTCACGACGGGCCAGTCCTTTCATGGTCTCAGTGCGATATTGAGGCGTATCGTTCTCGAGTCAAGTCTGGTACTAGGTTGGTGAATATGTCACGACGGGCCGGTCCCATCATGGTCTCGGTGCGATATCGAGGTATATCATTCTCGAGCCAAGTTGGGTACTAGATCGGTGCTTAAATGTGTCGGATCAAGTCGCGATCCTTAATTCGTGCTAGGCATGCTTAGCGTCTCGATTTCGGTAAGTCATTCCGCACACTTATGCATGGCACGCCTTCGAGCCCTTGAACTAAAAAGCAAATATAAGAACTGGATTGTGATGCTTGATGCATGGACACACGATGGACTAATTTATGCCGTCGACCGGTGAATTCGGTGACTATGCCCCCACGCCAACGGGATGCTCCCACGCCAACAGGATGCCTCGTTAATAAGAATGAGATGCCCCCACGTCAATGGGATGCCTCATCAGAAGGATGGGATGTTGTGATAATTCTAGCCGTCACCCTTGGATTAAGGGACATTGCCCAATTAAGTTCGGATGCCCCGTGAATTCCGAAAGAGTCGATGGATTTCAACTGTTAATAAATGAATCTCGCGTGCATGAGTTCCTCTCATTATGAAATAAGTTTTGGTTATGCTTGCATATGAGTGAGGTGTGAGTTTCTCATACTTTGGAATGTATTTTGTTTACGCTTGTATAATATTGAATGAGGCGTGATATCCTCATGTTGTGGGTGAATATTGGTTTATGCTTGCATACTGTTGATTGAGGATTCCTCATGTTTCGTCAAAGACAAAGCTTTTATTTTGCTATTGATTTGCCATTGACTAATGTTTTGGATGAGTTATATGCTTATTGATAGGCGAGGCATCCTCTTACCCGGAAATTAATGGGTTTTACTTATTGAGTCCATGACTCACCCCGTTGCTTTTCAAAATTGTAGGTATGGAGGAGTTGTAGTCTCGATAAGGGAGCTAAGATTTACCCGGCCTTTTTTAGCATAGAGCATGTGATGGTTGTAAATATAACGGCCCATGACAAAAAAGGCTTATAAATGTAATTGATGTAATTGTATGTCTTTAAATGGTTGTTTTCCTAGCTATTTGTTGTTGGCCAAGTGTTGTATGTATGCTTCCGCGTGTGCTTAATTAAAAGATAAAAAAAAAAGGGGGGGGGACAACGGCGTGCCTGGGACGTTGCAAAAATAACCCCCGTCGCTTGTGACCATAGAGATGGAGTTGGGGTCGTGACAAACGCTTGCCCTTGTAGGGGCGATGTCGCCTCGAGTAAGGCACGACCTCACCCGATCACCAAAAGCCTGTGGGTGTTGATGGTGTGGCAATGAATGAACTAGCAAGAGCGGGTAGAACGAAGCAATGGTAGGGAACGATGAACAACCTCTCACCCTTCCCCCTTGTGAAATCTTTCTTTTGATTTCCACCAAATCCTTGATTTCCTTTTCTTCACCACCAGACTTCCCTCTTTCCTGCCAACTCATTCCACGATCTTTGCATTGTTCTTTTTGGTGAAAATCCTACGACAATTTTTAGAGGTCTATGCATTTTTCTTTCAATAACCTCTCCCATTTGGCCAAGATCTCTGTGGGCGATCTCGCCCTCACCCTTGACACTATCGAACGTCACCAAAAGCGAGGCTCGCCTTCGCTTGCCAGCCTCTGGCGAGGGTCGACCTCACTGGCTTTGAGCAAGGCTTGCCCTCACTAGAGGCTGTGGAGGTCAACCATAGCCATGGTCCCCAGGCCTCCCCCAAATTTGGGTGAGGCCGCCTATGAAGGTGGGTAAGGCCAAGCGAGGGCCACAACCCTTGCCAGCAGTTGGCAAGAGCTTTGTGGCCCTCGCCCCACTGCAAGGAAAAGAAGTCAAAGGAGGAAGAAGAGAAAAAATAAAATAAAAATAAAAATAGAAATAATATATCGTTAAAAAGTGTCATATCAGCATCATTCGGATGGCCGGCGCCGCTTGGCATCCACGTCGGCGCTAACCAGCCAAGTTTGGCCGAATAGATTGAATTGGCATAATTGCAAAATGTTTAGTATTGAATTGGCATAAGTGCAATAGGTTTAGAACTTTTTGATAATTCTCCGGCTCTTTAAATGCCATCATAATTAGATCCATCGAAGACTTACATGCACAAGTTAAGCCATTGCAAATATTTAACCAAACTACATTATTCAATTGATGACGTTGCATTCGTCTACACTATCTCGGCTCGTGATTCTCCCATTACAATTGCTGATTTTGTCTCGGCCTAGATATAAATGGTGAAAATTTGCTTATGCACGATATTGTAGTCACTTGGTAACTGTGAACATCGTGTAAGTCAATACTATAGTCTTTAGAAAATTCATATTACCATATATGAAAAACATATCAAGTGAGTTATACTGAATTCGCCTATAATGATTATTCTTTGTACTTAAATATCGTTTTGATGTACTTCAAATCTTTTCAAGTTAAAATTTTGATAATTCCACATTTGATGCATGGGTATGAAATTAATCTAGTAACTAATGAAAGCGCTTTTATGCCTTGCAGCCAAGCAGCAATTGTCAAATCAGTTGTTAAAGAGGTTTTGGAGAAGTTGAAGATAAAACAAAAATTAGTTACTGAACATTTACTTGGACTTGATGATCGGGTAAAAGACTTGATGGAGTTCTTTGATGTCAATCATGATGATGTGCGACTCATTGGAATTTATGGAATGGGCGGCATCGGTAAAACAACTATTGCCAAAGTCATCTTCAATCAACTATGTTCCCACTTTGGAAAGTGTTGCAGCTTCCTTGAGGGCATCCGAGAAAGGTCTACTAAGGAGGGCTTAGTCCCACTGCAGAAGAAATTACTATCTGACGTTGGTGGTTCTGAATCTGTTGAAAAAATCAATGATACTGAAGAAGGAATGAGGACAATTGGATTAACACTCAGCAATATGGAGGTCCTTGTTGTTCTAGATGATGTTAATAAGAAAGAGCACATTATGAAACTAATAGGAAACACCAAATTATGTTCAGGATCTAGGATAATCATTACAACAAGAGACATGGTTCTTTTGCAAGTTGAAGGATTTAAAGGTGAAATTCGATTTTATGAGATGTTAAAGATGGATGATGATCTTGCACTTCAGCTTTTTTGCCAACATGCCTTTACTAGAGACTTTCCTTCGAGTGATTATCACGGGCTTTCAAGTGAAATTATCTCACGAATGGGAGGCCTTCCCTTGGCGATTGAAGTGGTAGGTTCGTTACTTAATGGGAAAAATGAAGCATTTTGGAAAGAGACGCTGGCCAAGTTAAAGAAAGAGCCTGAGGAAGAGATTCTGAAGAAGTTGAGGATTAGCTATGATGACTTGGATAATTATCAGAAACAAATTTTTCTAGATATTGCATGCTTCTTTTTCAATAAGAAGAAGACTGATGCAATTTACATGTGGGCAAGTTGTTCAGTTTATCCTGAAAGAGGAATTGATGCCCTTATCAATAGGTGCTTGATAAAGATATTGGACAATGATAAGATATGGATGCATGATCAATTGATAGACCTAGGAAGGCGAATTGTCCATGAAGAAAGTCGAGATGACATTGAAAAGCAAAGTCGGTTATGGATTGCAGAAGAGGCCCTTCAAATCATATTTACCAAAGAGGTAAGTAAGAATTGCTTTTTTGATTAGGACCTTTATCAATTTTTTGCCGCCAATATGAGTTGTAAAACATAGTGGTTGGAAGTTGACAAACTTATTCATGTCATCACAAAATTTCACTTGCAGACGAAGCACGAGGTTCAAGCGCTTGAGTTATCTAGAGATGGTCCCCCCATAAAGATTAGAAATGAAGACTTTGAAAGGTTACCAAACCTTAGATTTCTCGATTTAACAGGGGGAACTTTTGTTGGGGACTTTGCAGGGTGTAATTCAAAGTTGAGATGGCTTTCTTGGAATGCTTTTGTGAAGAATTTTAGGATGAAGAATTTTAGGACAAACAATTTGTATTTGGATCAGCTTGTTGTTTGTAAACTTCACGAGATTCCCTTCAACAATGATTCAAAAGTATGGGACCTGATCAAGGTAAATTACATGTTTTAAATTCTAGTCTAATAGTTCCTTGGTGTACACTACAATAATTCTTACACTCGACATGCCATTCATTTTTACAGAGAGCACAAAATTTGAAAGTTCTATCTATTAATTATTGTCATGGCATAACGACAATCCCAGACATCTCTAGATGCTCGGCTTTAGAGAGATTAACTCTTGATGGATGCTCCAGTCTAAAGAGAATTGAAAGTTCATTGGAGATCTACAATCATTGATTGAGTTAAAGATTACATGGTGCTTGAATTTTACGGATTTGCCGAAAGAAGTGGGGGCACTGGTGAAGCTTAAGTGTTTCTCCTTGAAGAAGTGTGAAAGGTTGGGAGAACTTCCAAGCTCAGTTGGAAATTTGACCTCATTGACGGAGTTAGACTTGTCAGGTACTCACATTGCTGAACTTCCAACTTCCTTTGGAACATTAAAATTTAAATATTTGTAGTTTGAAACCTGAGAATTTTTCTTTTGGCAGCCACGAAAATTACAGAACTTCCCAACTCCATTGTACAGTTAAAATCATTACGGATCTTGAGGTTTTCATTGACTTTATCTCTCCTCATCCGAGATAATCATGATTGGCAGTTACCTAGTGGCTTTGGAACTTTGGTAAATCTTGAAGAGCTAAATCTCTCTTCGCAAAATGGAATGAAAGGTGAAATTCCTGTGGAAATTGGAGAATGGTCATCTTTAAGAATCCTACAGTTAGCGGGCACCCGTATTTGCGAAATCCCAAGGACAATCAACAAGCTTCATCAACTCCAAATCCTAGACTTATCCTATTGTCATGAGATTCAAGAGTTGCCAGAGCTTCCTACAAGTTTGAACCTTCTGTTTGTTCAATCCTTATCATTGCTCTCAATCCCTAATTTGTCGAAACTTACTAATTTGGTTAATTTGCTACTAAGCGATGGCTCTTATTTTAAAGGCGAATCAAACCTAATCTCAGGATGCGACTTAAGGTGGATTGAGAATTTATCTAGATTGGAACGGTTAAACTTAGAGCTGGCAAACATCCATGCACCTCCAGAGTTGGCTTCTCTTTCTCATTTGAAAGAGCTTGTTTTGATACGCCTGGACTTAAAATCCCTCGTGCAGCTTCCGTCCTTCGACTTGAGTTGGAGAGCTTTGTCGACTTTAAAAATCAATTTTTGTGAAGTGGAATATATTCCACTAGATGGACTATCACAGTTGGAATATTTAGAGGTTAGAGGTTGTATTCGGCTTGAGATATTATCCATTCCATCGGGACTAAGGAAGCTACGGCAAGTGATTGTGGATTCTTGTCCAGAGCTAGTTGAGATACAAGTTGTGGGTGTTTTGAAATCTTTAAAAACCTTGCATATTACTTTTTGTGAATCTCTGACAAGAATAAATGGGTTATCGTACTTGAAGAACCTGGATTTTATTAGTATTAAGCACTGCAACGTACTTACTAGTGTTGAGGGCCTAAACGAGCTAGAGTCTCTGAAACACTTGGGGGTCTCAACGTGCCAATCATTGATATGGTTGATTGATGCATCTTGCACAAAAATACCGGATGATTGCAGCGTCTATATAAGGGAGTGTGGATACTTTATCAAAGATTCTGTCAGATATCATTTGTCTATGAAGCATTATAGAGACAAGATTCTTCGAAATACATCAAACAAGGTGCGAAATTTTCTTCATCAATGTGCAGCACTTTTGTTTAATTCCCTTTTAGGCCAAACATCCTCCTCCCTTTGGGGACACAATAACCGCCCTTTTAAAGTTGCCATTCTTTTATTACACTGTAATTTCTTACGTGGCTGATTTATTTCCTTCATTTTCTGGTGTTGGATATCTGCGGTTCCTAAAACAATCTTTCCTTCCTCTTTTGATGTTCCATTTTGTGTCGTACTTTTAATTACTTAGGTTGCATATTTTTTTCTTAGTCACTTATCTCCGCTTGCCTTTTCGATGTTGGATAGTTTTGGTTCTTTAATATTGCCAATAAGCTTATTTAATCATTCTTTAAATAGTAATCATCAAAATTTCTTTCGTACACAAGAAATTAGATAATAAATCACCAATTATAGATTTCAAAAGCATCATATGATTTTTTTGTACTAATTTTATTATTAATATTTGGCAATAGGCATAATTAATGCACAAACTAAATGTTTTCTGTAATAATAGTACCTATCGATTATTTTATTCAAATATTGCATTAATGAGCTGTGGATAAATTCATGTCAAATTATTCGATCATAACTGTACAACAGAACAAATAAAAGAATGGGAAAGTTGTCAAAAAAGTCCTAAACCTGTTAAACAATGGCTAATTCAATCCTAAATATTTCAATCATATCAATTTAGTGCTAAACATTTTTTACTACTTGTCAATTAGTCCTAAAATTTTTAACAATTTGCAAATGTCGTACTAAACATTTTTACGATTTGCCAACTTAGTTCTTCCATGCAATTTAGGCCAGAATTCACGAACGTGATGGTCTAGTCAAGGTCGACAGTCGACGTCCATATGGACAATTTTTGTAATGTTTTTAAAAAATTGATTTTTGTCTTTTCTTTTTGTTTTTATTTTCTTCCGTTTTTTGCAACTCCGAGGGCTAGTGAAGTCACTAGCCGACCCTCCCTAGCCACAAGCGAGGGTCGCCAATACCTTGCCTAGATTCAGGCGAGGGTTGCAACCCTCGCCCATTGCTAGCCTCGCTCATAGGCGAAGGTCGTAACTCTTGCTTGGATCATTGCCATGGCCCAGCACCCTTGCTTATGGCTAGCAAGGGTCGTCAACCAAGAGTTGAAAAAAAAATATTAACAAATATTAACAAATATTAAAAATTACAAAATTATTCGCGTAAGCACCGACCATATTATGTAGGATGGTTGGCGCTAACTAGACCATCACATTAGATATTTCCAATCAAAATTGATTGAAATGATTAAATTGACAATTCTTAAAAAGGTTTAGGACTACATTAACAAATTATTAAAATATTTTGAACTAAACTAATACAACTAGAAGATTTAGGACTAAATTGGAAAGTCAAAATGTTTAGAACTAAATTGATACAATTGAAATGTTTAAAATTGAATTGGGTATGTACAATAAGTTAGTACTTTTTGGACAATAATCATAAAAGAACTCGTCAGCTTCTGCCAAGGGTTGCCCCATGGAAAACGCAATTGATTTGTGGTATGCATGTTTGATATTATGATGATTCTTCTCCTTTGAGTTTGTCGTTGGCCTCTCGATACTTCCATTGTCTGTTTTGCCTCTTTCTTTAATAATTTTGTTAGAATGTTTATGCTATTTAATTAAGAGCTAATCTATCCACTTGTAGATCAAGCAATAAATGTGTGCCACATTTATTTGCTGCATTGCCCGTGCATGCATATGTAGCACACATTTATTGCTGCTTTGCTGGTGCACGCATATATAGTGGGCTTGACTAGCTTTGTATTTTTGGCCACCAATGGTCTCGAGTAGGTTTTGTTCTTTTTTTTTGGGGGGTCATAAACGGGCTAGAGCAGTTGACAATGCATTTTTAGTGCCCTGCAAAGGGACATTTCTTCTGTATGTACTAGATTTCCTCGATCTTTTAATAATTTCATTAGTAACTATTAATAATTCTAAGAAACTAAATTTTTATTTACCCGCCCAATTCAACCGGAAATATAACATAGGTTATATAAAAATATTATGTTGAGATCAGCATTAATAACATGTACAGAGAAAAAAAGTTGTTACAGAGATTTGTGAAATGATAGAAGCTAATCAATTAAATCTTATAGAGAAATCTTTAATAGTCTTAGAAGCGGTCATATGGTTACCTAACTTCATAAAAAGTTTACTAGGAGAATAACTGTCAATTATAAAATTAGATATAGAATACGGCCATATAAAATACATTTATGACTATATGTCTTCAACAAGATTATCGTGAATTTCTTACATGTAATGATCAAATTTAATATCGAAGTTAAGTTGATGATAAAGTTTCGAATTAACCCTTATTATGGAAATTCCATATCATGTTTTTGTATAAATATGCTTGTATGGAAATATGATATTTCCATATATATCAACCCACACACAAAAACAAGATTTATTATTATCTTTAGTGTCAAAGCATCTTTGCAGTCACTCACAAATGTTCAGAACTATATAACAATATATTACGAATTTTTCTCATGCAACTATCATCAAGATGTGGATAGAAGAGGGATTGGAATTGAACAGTCATTGGTTCCTACAACTGTAAGTCTGTAAGCGGATATGATGAAGAGTGTAATAAAAATTAGAAAAAAAGGGGGGCTTTATTTTCGTGCTTTGATAAGTGGTTAGTAGATAAGTACATTACTTCCGTGTAAGGCAATCTGCAAATAGGAAACATAAAAGGCAATTATACCTGGTGATTCTAGCCGAGCATTAACGAACTACAAATAAATACATTACTTCACTAAATCTAGCATTCTTAACCAAAGACTATCTTTAACATTAATTGTACAATTTATCTGGTCATAATCATAAAATAAATTGCAATAGACATCTCATGTGTCGGGCATCTTATGAAATTTTACTTGCACGGCCTTGACTACAGTATTTTCATTGTTTAGCTTGATAAACAGTAGACATTGCAAGATACAAAGTAATCTTCGGAGCAGCACTTGTCAAGATGCGGATAAAGCCTTACTTGAAGTGCATAGACATAGCAGTTTATGTGTATCAACAGAAATTAGTCGAGCTAAATGTTAGCACTATAACATTCGAAAAGGAATTTAAAAAGTTCTCTATTGACGCCATTTTAGAGAAATTATAGTAGTATAAAGAAAATGTTCTGCAAGGGACCAAATTTATTTTTGATTTGATGATTAATGAGAAAGTGAGAAATTACAATCTTCAAATCAAGAGCTGAAAAACGGATACTTGCAAGTTTTATCTACATTGGCGTTCTAATTTTTCTTTTTCCCCACCTTAAAAAAAATGAATCTGTGATGAGTTAGTACTCTCAGGTAGATAATTAGCTAGTATTCCACCGGACATTTTAGTATTTAATCCCAAATCTGTCTCTAACTAATGAATGATGTCTTTGGTAAAAGGTTCAATATATATATATATATATATATATATATATATATATATATATATATATATATATATATATATATCCAATTCATTTGTTGTTTGGCTCTCACGTTGAATTTGTTACATCACAGATGGAACATCCCTTCACAATCAATTTCATCCTGAACATAAAGCTGTTTGGTGGCGTGTTTTCTGCAACACGCCACCAAAAAAAAGATGTCGCCCCTGATTCAGTCACATATAAAGGATTGATTGCTGAGATTAAAGGTTTCGGCTTTCTTATGAAGAGAATGCGGTACCAAACTGCTGATGAAGATCGTCAGTTGTTCATAGAGATCAAGAGAGATGAGCAAGTGGATGAAGTGGTGCAACTAGCATCTGAAAGTCGATCAATCCATTTGATCGTCGAGGCAGGGGTTGACATTTCTTTGGAAGGAGCAATAATTAGGGCCGCACCAATTTTCGGCGAAATCGGCACCGTATTCGTTTTCATTTTCTCTTTCTGTGTTGCCTTTTTCCTGTTCCTCTCGCTTTTGACAGGAATATTGGATTTTCCCAGGAAAAAGGGGCAATTGGCTAGAATGCGTCAGTTCAGTCTTTGTGAGGATTTTGTGGTGATTTTTGTTGTTCATTTAATTCTTTTTCTTTTTAAAAATTTGGGATGAGTTTTGCTGTGATTGGGATGAACCTGGACATGGTCACACGAACCATTTTTGTTTTTCGTTTTTGTAAGTTGGGAAAATCATTCACGGGAAATTTTTTTTGGAATAGTGAGTCTCATGAGCGCCTAATTTACGACATTGAGAAAGAGAGAGACTTTACGATGGCATCTACCAGAAACTAGAGTTTGCTCTCTGGGAAAAAGAAAAGTTTCGATTCCTTCATCATTGGTGAGATTATCACCAATGATGAAGGAAATGGCGGGAAGGAAGCTCCATACATGGAGGTTCTACAATGAGTGCTCTCAGGCCGGGATCATCAGGACAGAGGCACGATGTTGGCTGTTGCTTTTCGCTACAGTTAGATTTTCGGGTCGACAGATAAAATTAATTTCCGTGTCTTCGTGGATGAGATGGATTATTGCCATGAAAAAATCCCACCAAGGCTGCTGTTGAGGAAGCACGATTCGTCGAGTTTTAACCAGCTTTCTATTGCTATAGGACTCGAGCTGCGTACTTAGTGCTTGTCCTGGCGAATGCTGACTGGGTTTCCGTTGGTAACTTCTCAGCTCGGTTCAATAACAGTTAGAGCATGCAGGTTCAGCCAATGGCAACGGGTGCATAAGTGTCCGGTGGTGTTCTACGGGTCTCCGGATGGGGTGCCTCCAAAAAGACCATCTAGTTTGCTGCGATTGCTGAATGAGATACTGGTTGATTTTGTATGCCATGAATTGATTTTCAAGCGTAGAATGGACTTTAGAAAGAAAGCATCTCTCCACGTGATTTGTCAATTAATAGTCTCATGGGGATGGTCTATGATTTTCTTCTTGATATCTATTTATCTGTTATAGCCAATTCCAAGTTCCAGATTTTGCTTCTAACTTTGATTGTTTCTATGAGTGTCGAGCAATAGACTGATTCAAAAGCCATAAGTAGAAGCAGGAAGTAATAAGGACAGGGTGGCGAAATGAGCGTTGTATGTAATGTCATGTAGTGCATAATAGCGCTAGTACTTGAAAGAAGCATTGGGTGACATTACTTAGAACTGCTGTCTAACACTTAACGTAACAGTATTTGCTTGTCATTTGGGTTTTTGAAATCTAAGTTTGGCTCGACCATCAACGAATTCTTTGCCAGGATCTTCACTTGTGCTTTGATTTGGAGTTTCATAAGAGGGAAAATGCTGACAAAATGGAGATGAGATGGATGATCTTCTGATATTGGTTGTCTTGGAGGTGTGGCTTGACAAGTACTCTATCCAAGGAAACCAAGAATGGGTAGTGAAGCTCGATTCTTCAACTGAAGGTAGCTGACTTTGTATCTCGCTACTTCTATTAACCATCATTGCATCAGTAGTCACGGGTGGTGTATGCAATACACGTTCACATACTATGAGCTTCATGTTTATGCAGTTGGATATCTTGACATAAATTTTTGTAGACACCCAATCAAGTAAAAGGCTGTCTTGTTCTTTTTCACGGTGCCTTCCAGCTACAAATTTCCATTGTTCTTCATGAGATCTTTCACATTTGATGCAAGAGAACTGTGTTAGGTTTGTAGAAGAAAAGCAGCTTTAAATGAGGTCTCTGATACGTGTGTGATCCATATTTGTTTGAGTGGTGACTTACTTTAACATTTCATTTTTGAGGAATAGTGCACTTAAAAGCAGTTACGAAGATGGAAATAAAAAAATGTTATAACTTTGAATGATGCACCTCTTTTGGAAGTCAAGACAACTTTGATTTCATGGATAGGATTGACCGGGAACATATTGCATGTTGTGCTTATCTTAGATTGAGCTATTTAGGCAACATTATTCAATTGATCTTTTCCAATTGGAGATAAGTTCAGTATGGTACTTCTTTTGAATGAGCATCAAGTATTGGAGCTGCATTGCACACTACCTAGATGTTTTCCTTGCCGCGGTGATTTTCCCTTTTTCCCCACCTTGAGTCACAATTTCTAGGCGTAATGTCAGAGAGAAGGGGCAGCTGAAGACTGCTTATAATTTCACAGTGCTGGGTCACTGGAAAGTACTGGTTGAGTGATGTTACCGGCACAGCTAAGATGATTTATGCATAGTACACTAGACTGTGTCAGATTTGTAGTGAATTTGAGATTCAGGCAGGGAAGAATCTGCGACTTGATAAGTCAGCATGTGCATTATGATTACTCCATCTTCCTATTAATAAAACACTAGGAATATCTTGTGTTATACGTTTTTTTCCCTTGTCTATGTTAAATCTTTCCATGGGATATAACAAGTTTACTGTGATATCAATAACAGCACTGCTTGTAAGCAGAAAAGTTTTCTCGTCATTTGATACCAAAGACTGCTTTTAAGGACAACTCCTATGCGGGTGCATTAATTTTGGAGGTGTGCTCTGACAAGAAGCTTTAGTTAATGTGTGGTAGAGACAATTGCAAATTCAATTATTCTGTGTAAATATTGTTATTGTGCCTTCCAAGTCAGCCATCTGTTTTGAGATAGTTTATCCATCTCTCAAGATTAACATATATCTTTGACTCCTGCATACTTCACTTTACAGCCATTCTCACAACTTTACTGAACTATTGGAACTGTGCGTGCCTGCATGTGTGTGTGTGTGGGCGTTTTCTTTGGTGTTATTTTTCTTTGGGAGGGTTGGGGGTGGGGTTCTGGTTGATATGTTCAGAAATATAACATTGCATGCAACCATGATATTCTTATGATGAATTGATAGGTATGTTCGTGGATTTCTAGTGCAAGGGAGATAGACAGAAGATATAAAAAGTTGTTTGTCAAGAAAGTTTCCAGCCCATCGACTGGTCAAATATTTGTGGACACTGTTGTCTATTTAAGGAATCAATGCTTTTCTTTGGCTCTATCGTCCATTGCAAGCAAGAGTTCTGTCCTTCTGCCAATTGGGCATTTTAAATGCAAGGACATGGTATGTTACTCCTTGTAATTGAGGTCTAGAGACTCATGAGGCATCTTTGGAGCATGGGTGTGATGAACTGTTCCTAGTTCGCTCAAAACGTACCTCAAAACTACCAGCAAAGGGTTCTTCTATACCTTTGTTTCATTTGAGAAGGTTAGATTAACACATGAGAAAATGTGCATGTGTACACAGAGAAGAGAATTTATTTCGATAGTGCTTGAAACAGTGGTGACTCTCTATCCCAGTTGCTCTTTAAAGGTTCATGTGCTGATTGACGCTCAAAAATGCGTTTACTCTCTCCTGACAGCATGAGGAGGACATGATCATGGCTTCTTTGATTTGCATTGTGGATTTTGGTTGTCAGAAGCTCCTAGTCTGCAAATGGAGTTAGATTGTGGAAAGAAACTTCAGTTCGATACAGAGGTAGTTACAAATTTGAATTAATTCTTGTATTTGGTCCCTTTATGAACCATATTAATATTTTTTTGCTGTACTTTTTATTATCAGCAAAAATATTAATTGTCTTGAGTTGGTGGCACTAATTTCAGGAAACATCTTTGCATAGGTGGACTAGTTTGCTAGAACTCTGTGTGGCGTCTCGTGTGATGGACTTTTCCTCCCCTACGCAGGTTAATATTGATTTGGGAAGATACTGTCTTGCTTCGCAAGAACTTAATTTCAACTCTTTCATTAGTGATAGTTCAGTGAATCACTTCACTGGAAAGTCGCCTTTCCCAATGTTGGATAAATTTATAGAATATGTAGCCTCAATTGAAACTGTATCAGGTGATCGCTATAGTTTTATTTTCAGATAAACATTTCAATTGCTTCATAGTTCATAGAATTCTACCTGAGACTGTGTATGTTATTAAAGTTGCTAACCTTACCTGAAAGAATTTTTATGGGACTGATATGTCCTATTTGAAAAGAAACTATTGGTTGATACTTTACCCTTTCATGTGGAGCAACATCAAGAAAATGATCTGGTTTTAAAGGCCTATCGTTTCTTCTCCTTTCTCCTGTAATGCTCATGAATCTGTCGCTATATTAGGTAAAATTCGAAGCTGGTACTGGTTCTCAGAGCATGAACTCATGGTTTCTAGCTTGTCAAGGAACAGGTTCTGTGAGCGGATAGGTAGAGCATTCGCGGAATATGCTACGTCTTTTCAATGGGAAATTTCTTGTGTTGAAACGTGCTCTGAGTCTACCTTCAGTAGACACCAGCTTACTTTTTTCCCCAATTTGACTGGCCTAGTTATCTATGTTGCGCACCTGATTCGGACTGTATATTACCAGAAATGTCACGATCTTGGTTGCAAAGTTACGGAAAATTTCTGCCCAACATTTTTTTATTTTTTTTCTTTTGTGTGAAAATGAAGGTAAAGTGAGCTTAGTAATAGCCCAGGTTACTGCTGCCCGCTGCGTCTGATCCTGGGGGATACTGTGCCTAATTTATCAGCATGCTTTGATTCTGGCAAATCCTCCTGATGTAACTAATAACGTGGTTGACATTGATGAAAACACAACAAATTGCTCCCCTATGGATGCTTGGTGGCTTGAAGCCATAAGAGTCGCAAATACTATAGAAAACCAACAGGTCATGGAGTACGACCACAAGGCGAGTTATCCACTTTACTTATTTGTGCAAATATTTTAGGATCTTTCGACAGGTCATATGAAACAAGGACTGGCGGGTGGATGTAGAAATTAATACACCTCAGGGTGAGCTCTGAGCTTGAGCTCGACCATTCGAACGGCTCAGAGTTGCAATTATTTGGGAGGAAAGTCGATCCATCTCAGTTCTTCAGCTTGCAGACTTGAACAAGGGTAGCACTTCATGGATCCTTTCAATTCAATCGCATCAGAAAAGGAGCATCAGATTGAAAGTAGTCGCCGTGAAGATGTCGTTATCGACCAAAGCACTCTGATTTCCGATGTTTGTTTTGAAAATTACTTTTGCTTGGCAGACGGTAGTACTTCAGAGAAGAGCCATGTTATTCAAGACGAATTATCAGGCCGCGAATCCATTCCGACTGCTCACAGATGGCAAGAGTGTCATTTTATGGAAAATTCTTGGTTTATCATAAAATATAATATAAGAAATACATAAAATATATTAGAATTCAAAAAATAAAAAAAATTAAGAAATCGAAATATATAAAAAAAATTCAGAAACTTCTAAAAAAATTCAGAAAATCACAAAAATTTTAGAAAATTCGAAAAAATCCATGAAATTCAAAAAATTCCAAAATTCCAAAAAAAAAATCTTGAGGGAATTAAGAAAAAAGCTTTAAAATAGTTCTTTGGGTAATTTTCTCTTAAAAAGTGGGAGCTTTTTTATCTAAATTTTTGCTAAAAAATTGAACCAGCCCTTAGGGCTTCATTATAGGGTTTTGTTTATTCTTAGAAGCAAACACTCTTGATTGTGTACTTTCAATATGATGATTATGACTTCCCCTAAGCTTGGTTAAGATTGGCATTTATTAATTTGTTAGGGCTAGATGTTTGCTTTTTATTGCAATTTATTTAATGCTTTACTTTGTTATTGATTGTTATTTTAATGAATGTGCACCTATATGATCATTTCATGGTGTTACTGGATAGGTTTAAAATCAATCCAAATTGTCTGACAAAAATATTTTGAAATAAACAAGATTAGGTACTAAAATAACACTAGTTGATTGATTACTGTAATCATCAAATCTTCGACTTTAAATTCTCTAGTTATTTAAGAAGTGATATACTTCCATATTTCACTTAGTTTTTAGCCAACCCCAATAAATTAGTGACGACTCCTCATTAGAAAATTCTTGTAGCGTCATCTCCAATACAACAACATCGCGAGAGGTGTGGGCTTAAGAGAGTTTGCACCTAATCACGAGCCATAGACCCATCATTTTGGTAGTATTCCTAAATCTATTCTGCGCCCCCCCCCCCCTCCTCCCAAGGGATAGGTCACCACAGTTAAAAATTAATTTACTTGAATATCTAGTTATATTGATGGATGGTAACACTTGATTGAGTGACATCTTTTTATCAACCTTTTGAGATTTCACAGTATTCAAGATGTTGGTATAAGCCTAATTTGAAGCTGTTGGAAATCTAACAGACTGGCAATTGCAAAAACAAACCAAAAGTTATTCTCTAGTTTTAGCTTGACCGCAAGGTGATCAAACGTCCATGAAGCCAAATTTTCAAGATGGATCGAGGATGAATGTATGTTTAAGGTGTGCCAGCTTCTGAGAGCAAAATATGACGTAGAAAATGTCACTTCGACTGAAATGACAAGGACACTAAAATACTTGAAAAGTAATGTGCATAGATTGAAATTGAAGGAAGTCGGAAGGAAATTGTTAGAATCAAAGGAAATCAAAGGAAAATTAGGCTGGTGACCACTGAAATTAAAAATCGAAGTGCAAACAGAGGAAACCAAGTCATTAAGAGAACTTCGCTCTATTTCCATGATTTTACTAACTCCTAAGGCAATCGAGTCTCCTACAATGAACTGCCATTTTATTCATGATTTAATCTAATTTTGTAACCACTCTAGCTGTTAGCTCAAACAGCTCGAGGTACCCTTTCTTAAGTTTGATTGAAAGGCCAACAATACACCTCATCGAAGTTACGTCGCACAACATCCATGAGAAGCTAGACAGTATAAGCTCCGTATCAAAATTGGGATTATTATAACTTGATTCCTCATACTTCGCTTTGCTCCCCTAACTCATACTGATAATTGAATCTCTCTTCAGTATCTCAGCCATAAATTATCACCACCAACATAAGCTAAAGAATTATGCAGTAAAAATTCCTAAAAGAGGTGGTGCTGAAAATAAAGAGCACCAATGGGAGTAAAATATGTTGATAACTATCATTTTCTTTTCTCTGCTTTTACTAACACTGTCTTATTGCATTTCATGATATATTTCTATTGATGAAATTGTTTCATCATTTTGATGGTACGCATCATGCGATTGATAAATGTGAACTGGTCAACTCAAATCAGCATCTGTCCTTCTCTTCATTTCTCTCTCGAATTACCGATCCCTTGCTTTGTTTCTAGAGCTTTGAAGCACAAGGAAAAGAACCCCACTTAGGCCTTTGATGTCCAATGTGAACTGTTCAACTTCAACGGCCTCCTTTCCTTCTTTTGGGGGCTCCATTCCGATGAGCACACACAGAGCACCGACCCATTATTTATTTAGTGGCCAACAGCCAAACCTGATGATAGGTTTGAATTAAAATACTGAGAAATAATGCATGGACGATCAACCTCATTGAGATTTCCCAGGGGGATTAAAGAATGCATGATAATGGAGGAATTAATTCAGTCCGAACAAATAGTCGTCACGAGTGCACTCTACTGCCCAAACCCTAAGATAGGAAAACTTTAAGCTTGTAGATGGAAACAATTTTGACACTAGTCTAGCTGAAATATGGAATTTTTATGTCACGAGCCGTGATGCACCAGCCTCTATCAGCTGATGCTGATTGAAAGTCCTCCCGAGACAAAAATAAAAAATGAATGACATTGATCTTATAATGTGCCAAGCAATAAAGATCAAGTCAATCTCGGTTCGTTGATCTTTGTTCATCTTCACTTTTTTGCTGGCCAAGGTTCACACATTATTTGTTCATATTAAAAAGCCCCGCTCAATTCTATCCCCACAGAACCACCTTTTTTCTTTAGAGACAGTCTTTTTCTTTTTTGGTCTTACTCGGTCTCTCTTTATTATATATAGTAGTGCACGTTGCTGCTACACACATAAAAGTTTAGAAAAAAATAGGAGAAGGATAGAATTTGCATCCCCTAATATAGACATAATTACATATCCCATCCTCCCAAGTTATTGTTTACATTCTAAGTCTAAAATCTTTCTATTTATTTGTCATTATAACAGCTAGAAAAACTTTTACCAAATTAAAGATATCCATAGATATGAGAGACAAAGATAAAGTAATATATAGAACGTGTGATTGGTTTCACACAACTAAACACTATTGACACCTAAATTTTGGCAACCCATATAATTACCCATTAATTGCATTAAAAATTAGGGATTAATCTTTAACCCCTAGCAAAAATAATTTTCATCAAATTGCATGACATATAGACATTAGAAGCATATGCATTACTAGTATTAGAATTTATTAGTTAGAAAAAAATTATTATTAATTAAAAAAGGGAGCAAGGCTGGGCTTGCCCAGCCCCTTCTTCTTTTCCTTTTCCTTTCCCCCTACTGGGCCGGTCCATCCTCCTTTTTCCCTGGGCCGGCCCTGTCCTTTTCTCTCTTCCTCCCTTCCTCTGTCTTGGATGCTAGCTGAAGGACGATGCGAACGAAAGGAGACAAGGCAGAGTAGAGGGCGTCGCGTGAGACGTCCGGTCGGGGGCAGGCCAACAGCTGCAGCTAGCATGGCAGGAGGCCATGCGCACTGGATGGCTTTAATAGGGAGAGAGGAGCGAGCTCTTGGAGGGGGATTCGTTCGAAAAAGATAGAAATTGAGAGAGAGAGGGGGGGGGGGGGGCAGAATTCGCCTCGGCTGGGCGTCGCTCAGCCATCCTCGACGCAAATTGACATACCCTAGTCGGCATGGATGGTGGTCGTTGGAGGAGGCGGTGATTCTTGATTTAATATAAGGATAGTTGGCGTTTTGTTGTTCTGGGTTTAATGGACGTCGATGGTCCTAGGGCCGTGCGAGGAAGACAACAGGAGTAGGACTAGAAGGAAATAGGAATATAGGGGTGAGGGGAGGATATGGGTTGGGTCAAGCCTAATGATTTTTGGGCCAAAATAGGTTTTACGAGCTTGGGTTTATTCCGAATTTTGATTTTGGGTTTGACCCGGCCTTGGAAATGGGGACCGAAGCTAGATTTTGTTGGATTTGGGCTTATTTGAGCTTAGTGTGTTTTGGATTCTGGATAGGATTGAAGGGCTTGTTAAATTAGCTTTGGTCCGAACTTGATCCATTGGGATTGGGAAATGCTCGAGGAATTGGGCTTAATTCTATGAGTTGACCCCAATTCTTGTTTATAATCAATTAAAGCCCCGTTACGTGTAAAGCCCATTTCGTGTCCTTGAGCCCAGATTCGTGTGACCTGCGGTAGCGCATCTTCCTGGGTCCCTATTTTCGGAATAAAAAATTATTTTTAAATATTAAAAAATTCCAAAAAACTTTATTTTTTCTTAAAGTTATGAAAAAGCTTAAGATTTAAATTTTAAATGTGTGAAAATGCTTAATAAAAAATTGTGCTCAAAGTTGAACAAGCTTTTAAAGCTTAACAATAGGGTTTGAATGTTCTTAGAGATGAGTGCTTGGTCGTTATTCAAGCGTTTCTCTTTCAATTATTAATTGATTACACACTCTCCATATATTGATTATCGTTTCCATTTTAGCCTAGTTAAGAATGACATTTTTCTTATTTCTTAGTATTTAATTCTCACTTTGCCTTGCAATTTACTTAAAACTTTATTGACTGTTGATTATTATTTTAATGATTGCGCACCTGTATAATCATGTTAGATGTTAGTGAATAGGTTTCACATCAATCAGGACTACCTGACAATGCTTCTTTCTCAAGGAGCAACATTTCCTCTCAAAAAAATTTCTTCTAGGGGAACATCTTCAGGGGTCATCCCTGGTTCAAAACTCAGCCTCCGGGAAGGACTCGCAGGTCGTGATGGACCAAAGGAAGAGGAAGAGGATGATCTAGAGCCACTAGTCCGGATGAGGAGGCAGGAGCACCTGGACAATCTGCCGGATCAGGTCGCCCAGCTGAACAAGGAGGAAACACCGGATCGGGACCAACATCAACATCACCGCACAGGCACAGCATTACTTGAGCATTTAGGCTGAGAACTCTGTGCTGAGAGCCCAGGCGACTGAGCTCAGCCACGGGTTGGAGTCACTGGATGAGATCATCGAATTCTTGAATGCGAGCAATGGAGCTTTGGATTTGGGGTTACCCACGATGCCAAGGAGCTGACGAAAGGGAATCTCACCGCTCATTCGAGCTGGTGCTTACCAGGTCTCATTATCGGGTTGGTAGTGAAATTTGTGTTCTTTTAATTTTAGATTTTAGATTTTAATTATTTTGCAAAACATGAATAATTTAAAAAATATTTTTTAAAGATAATTTTTTATATCACTTATAAAAAAAATGAATGAATAAAGAATATTCTCATATTTCATGAAAAATATATTATTGATAAAAAATATTATTTAATTATTTTTATCATTTATTTTATCTTTTTTAGCTGAATTATTATTTGAGAAACTGGATGACTGGTGCGAACATGGGACAATGCTACGAGCCATTGTACTGATGGACAATCAAAGATAAAGTTGGTATGCTCCGAAGAATCTCATAAAGAGAGTGAATTACATTCAAAATTAGCATTATTCATGAGTAAATTTTATTTACAGTGAACGCCCCCCTCCTCACTCTAATGCTCCAATCATGCGATTTTTCAATGTTCTTGACATTTCTTTTTTCCCCCATTTCAATTCACTTTCGTCAATTTGTGTGCGGAGGTTTATACTTGCTAATTCATTTGCCTCGTGCTAACCAAACACCTAGTTACGATCTAATTAGGCCCCTGCAGCTATTAAATCACAAACTGGACAATTGTACGTTTTATAAAGTCTCCACCTAATCCCCTAATATCAAGTGAATGGCGTTATTCGTTTGCTCACTGTAATTTCGTTTGTTCTTCATGCATTTGCTTTTTCACCTTAAATTCCAGTATTCATCTTTCATTTACTTCAAATTTTGAGCCTATTAATTTCTTGTCAAATCAACACAAAACTCATTTCACAAAAAAACCAAAATCAAACTTTGGATGGAAGATACTCACTTTCTAAGTAAATTCGCATTTTGGTGAAACAGAATGTATTGTCATTTTTGTTGATAGAATATTTAAATATTAAATCATATTTTGGCCTTTCAATTTAAGTTTCTAAGATAGTTATCAATAGTCCCATCATATCCAACACTTATCTAGGAAGATGAACTCTCTCCAAAGGATTTTAACCCTCAGTTTGATTTTATAGATTTAGTTTTTGTAAAAACATGACTTGGGGTGGCACAATCAAACACGATTAAATAAAAGCCTGAATGCACATAATGTGTTGTAGTCCTAACATGCGCTGCAAGTCGCATATTTTAGTATAGACAAGCCAACCCTAATTGTTCAAGTGCTTCAGGCGCCTCTCCTCCCAGTGCATTCGCATGCTCGGAGCCTTTGCTTTCTTTGTTCTTGTTTTCCCGGTCAGATTTGCTAATCTCGTTCCCGATCAATGGAAAATTCGAGTGAACTTTCGAACTGCACATGGCGGATTAGGACTGAAATGTCTGTTACTGCGTTTAGTGTGGTATATTGCTTTAATGGGGAATGCTGGCGATTGATCGACTGACGGATATTATGGGGAATGCAATTAATGCTGCGGTTTATTCTGTTTTGGCTATTCCGTGCTCCCTTTGTGACACTTGTTGTGGATTTGATCAGGATGGGCCACGGGAGGGAGAGAGGAAGAGATTTAGAAGGAAATGGCAGGAGGAAGCTCCGTACATGGCAGACTCTACATTGAGGACTCTCACGCCAGGATCATCAAAGAATCAACTAAGGCTACTGTTGAGGAAGGCCAGTTTATTGAGTTATAACCAGCTTTCCATTGCTACAGGACACAAGCTCCATATTTAGTGCTTGTCCTCTGATTGAGTTTCCATTTGTAACTTCTCAAATTGGCTCAACAACAATTAGAGCACGCAAGTCCAGCCAACGGCGAGGGACGCATATTTCTCCAGTGGTGTTCTACGGGTCCCGGTGCCTCCCAAAAGACCATCTAGTTTGCTGCGATTGCTGAATGAGACATGGGTTGATCGCTGCACAACGTTCATAAAAGCTAAGGTCCTCGTATGTTTTATCGTATTCCCTGCACATGCACTTTGCTGCCACTTCAGTGACTTTTCCTTTTAAGATATCTGGCTTTGTATCTTCCTTGCTTTTCCATTAGAAACGTCACGATTCTCGTGGACAGCCTGCATCTGAGGTGGAACGTTTTTGTCCTGCTTTTGCTTTCTTCTTCTTCTATTTTAATTGAAGTGCTCATACCTTCAGGATCCCACTTTAACACCTGCACCGCGTTTGCATTTTGATAGTCGAATAACCAGTTTCCTTTTTCTTTCAACCGTATGAAGAATATATGGACCACATTCCCAAGGCAAGGGAAGCAATAAAGTTTGCTTAGGGTCATCCTCAGGTTCGTGTGTTCAGTTACCAAGACCATTGTAATGGCCATAAAAGATTTCTTGTACCTTCTTATCAGGAGTTCTAGAAGAGGTGATCATCTTTTATTTGCTTTTTTAGGGTGCCTTTGCTAGGGATTAGTGTTTAATTGTGATATTCTCTTCAATTAGGTACAAAAATATGGATCCAAAGTTACGGCACCATTATGAAGTATTTTCAACTCTTACACTAGTGATATTTCAGTGAATTACCTCATTGGAAAGTCGCCTTTCCCAATTTTGGTCCGTGGCCTCCATTGGTACCTTATTGGGTGATTGCTATCGTTTTATTTTCAGATAAAAGAGTGATCAGTCATTTCAATTGCTTCATACATAGTTCAGGGATTTCTACTTGAGACCGCATAGGATATCAAAGTTGCTAACTCTTTTCCAAGGAAGACAGTCAAGTTATATCTAGCTTTTCTGAAGCGGCAGACCTGAAAGAATTTTAACGGGACTGATATGTCCTATTTGAAAGGAAATTGTTGCTTGGCACTTTCTCCTTCCATACATAATGGCGTCAAGAAAATGATCTGGTTTTGAAGGCCTATCGTTTCTTCTTCTTTACCCTGTGATGCTGATGAATCTGTTACAGTCTCGGTAAAATTCAAGCTGGTGCTGGTTCTTAGTGCATGGACTTATGGGTTATATAGCATGTCGAGGAATGGGTTCTATGAGCGAATAAGATGAGGGCATAAAAGCAATCGGTATATGCCATGTCTTTTCAATGAGAAATTTCATTTATTGAACCATACTCTTTGAGCCTACCTTAGTAGACATGAGCTTATTTTTTCTTTATTCCGACTGGCCTAGTTTTCTATGGCAAAGGTACAGAAAATTTCTGCCCAAACATTTATCCATTTGAAACCCTTTTTCTTTTGTGTGTGGAATTGAAGGTAAAGTGAGCTTAGTAATAGCCCAGGTTAGTGCTCTCTGCTGCGTCTGATCCTGGAGGATATCGTGCCTGATTTATCAGCTTTCTTTGATTTTGGCAAATCATCCAGGTGTAACTAATAATGTGGTTGACAATGATGAAAACACGACAAATTGCTCATAATATGTATGGATGGTTTTCTACAGCATTTGCGACTTCTATCTCTTTCCGTCTCCACTGCATAATTTCTGATCAACTGCTCTTCCTCTTTGGTTCATCTTCTTCCTCCATCTGTGCGGTTCCCTCTCTCGAGCTTTTTTGGCCAGTAGAAATTGAAGCTCTCTAGTGCTGGCATAGCCCCAGCACAGAGAGAGACAGAGACAGAGACAGAGACAGAGACAGAGAGAGACAAGAGAGAGAGAGAGTTTGTGCAATATTCCACGACCATTGATTTTACTATTTAATAGAGATTGACAACCGATTTAATATGAAAGAACAACAATCCGTGTACTTGGTTGTCATCCGTCAATTTTGGTTTAGTGTATGTCCATCTCATGCCATCTTAACCATTGGGGATTGGGCGCTACAGCAGTGTCCTTGGAAGGAAAATGACTGAGTATGGAAAATAGGAAGGACAGGGATAAGATTGGGGAATTTGCCAACCAAAATGTTGTCGGCTAGTCGAGTTGCCAAAGGTGCTAGGGAATGGAACATGATGAGAGATTGAGAGATCCTGCAAAGCTACAAGTGAAGTTGAGGATCAAAATGACCTTCTTCTGCAAGTACCGAAGATTTGTATTGTCTTAATTGTGCAGTCCCTAAAGCTTTATGTGGAATTGCAACGTGGTCCAGGTGAAGCAGGATAGAGCTCTGACGATTACTTGCAAGAACAAGCAGAGGAAGCGAGACCAGATGTGCTTGAAATCCTAGAAGGGATCCTGCAGGAAGAGGCAGAGCAGGGGGTACAACTTCAAGTTCAAGAAACAGCAAAGCTTCAAGGTCGGTTTAGGGATGTAGCTTCAACTTCAGGAAAGGCGAGCCATCAAATTCAGGAAGGGGCATTACTTCGAGTTCACGAAGCAGCACAACTTTGAGTTTGGGAAGGCGGGCAGAGGTTCGACTTTAGGAAAGGGGAACAACTAAAATGGGCGCGAGTTTAAGATCAGGGACGGACAAAAGTTCAAGCTCAGCCAAGGTTCGGAGCCTCAACCATCAAGGTCATGATAAGAACAATAATGCAAACTCGAACAAGCACTGAAGCAAGCAGAAGGTCTAAGCTACGTTCTTCAGCGTCCGACTAACCTTCATTGTTTAAGGGTGCCCATGCCACAGGCAATGCAAAGTTACATACTCTGCTTTTCAGAGGAGTCTCGAGATCAATTTGTCAAGGTAAAATTCTATTTTCCTAGATATTTCTTACATTTTTTTTTTCTCAAGGAGACTCGAAAATAACAAGTGGTCATTAGGGACCCGGATCAGTTGCCTCTTTCCATGGGCCAATCTACCTGTCTTCACGAAAAGGGAAGCTGACACGTGTCTTCAGAGTTTTGCATGGCGTGTTTTCATTCTGAAATAAAAGTGGTGAGCTTAACGTTGTGGACAAATTTGTGCATTGAATTCTTTACTAGCTGTTCGTTCTAATTTCATTATTTCTTCCATTACTTCATTTTCTTTTTCAATGAAAACGCATGTGCTGGTGACTTTAAAAACAGAGGACCGTCACCTGCTCTCGATTTTCATTTCTTGGTCACCTCCAATCAAATTTAGTTTCTTGTTTTAGTATATGAATGTTAAGAACATAATTACTTTGATTTACGATCCAACATGCACTAAAATTAAGGTTTATTAAATGGAACACCAAACCCAATATAAAAAACTAACGAAAAAGAAGTTATATTAAATAATATTATTACCAAAACAATAAGTGCACTAGAAACTTAGTATAAGGACAAGCACTATATGAGTAAATTTCATCAAACCCTACTTCATCAACATACTTATTGTAAAAGTCGTAGGTATCTTGCTCGTCTTAAAAGCCACGGCAACCGCATTTCACATTACCTAGAAATTTAAAAGGATCAAATCAGCCCAACTGAATCACATTTCTAGTATATATCAATGAAAAAGAGAGATGAATCAAGAACTTCTACTCATACATCATACTCATACAAATGAATGGAAATCTACTTCTGTTCATTGACTTACTTCCTTGGTTAGCAAGATTTTGGGCCACTAGAGACAGGTTAAAACATAGTGCCTAAAAATTTCATTAAAGCATGAGCGTAACACGTTATTATTACCCTTACCAAAAAAAAAAAAAAACACACATGTTGGCATGAACGCTTGACAATCTCTTCACTACTCTGAGATAAATTTTAGCTGGCGCGAGGTGTAGGGTTGATAATTTCTAAGAATTTGACTCTCCTACAATCTCGGATTCTCGTTCCAGAATCTCGTCCCCGAATTTCACGTGTCCAAACAATGCTGCTGTATGTAATGGAGTCTCACTATAAAACCACACCAAAAATGCTGTCAAGAATTAATGGATCGTCTTTTGAGCAAATCGAGCAAAAAAGTCACATTCCTTTCGGCTGCTGCTCCATAAAGGCGCCTCTCCATTTTCACTCCGAAACGAATCCGAGCTTTCACAATTCCGTTTTGCTTTTAGCATTTGGCTGACCGCTGCGAAAGTCAACCCCTTGTGAATCAAACATCAAAAAACCATCTTTTTTGTTGACATTTCAATTATCTTTTTAAAAAAATTTGTTGACCAAGTCATCAGCCCAAAAAAACAGGAGGACCTGATTTATTCATACGCGGGCACAAATGAATGTGGTTTTGATTATTGTACATCATGCGTACCGGCGTGCTTTCACCGGAGAAAACACATACTTTCAAAAGTAATGTATATACTGATTTGTACACTGCTTGTCTCTTGGTATGGGATGTATAAGCTTCCATGATGCATGGAACTCGTTAGTTTAATGCGGGGCTGCATTATCATTAACAATACCAAGTGTGTTTAAAAGTCATGTCTATGCCAATTCCTATGTGGTTTGCGGCTCAGTTTCCGGATCCGACATCGACTGTGTATGCTTATGAGCATGACAATTGATTTCATAAGGTCTTGGAGTAGATGAATTGATGCTATTTCGTCTGCTGGCATGCTTCGTTTGTGGCTAAAAGGTAAAGAGAGCCATCGTCACTTTTTATGGAATACTGGATCAAGAGAATTGGCTTGGCGGATCGGCAGGCCCAAAAGATGTGTCCATGCTCTCCGAGGTCGGGCCTGCACATGAATTTTGAACTGTCGGGGCCGGATCCATTTGATAGACAATTTCAATTCGGGTTGGCCGGGCAAAAACACTCTCTTTGGCCCAACAGGTAAATCGCAATTCCAACTAGTGCAAAGGCACGACATGGCTGAAGCGCGCATATAGAAACAAACTCCCTCCGTTCCGCGGGCCAATCTGCTGTCTACTGGGAAGGGGACCATCACACGTCTCCAGATTTTCTATGTGCGCCCCTTGATTTCGAAATACAAGTGGTGACTTTTTTAGGGGAGAGAGTTGCTAGGATGTGTTCCTTATTTTGACGTATAATATATGTACGCTTTGCATCCCAATTAACATAATATCTATTTTTTACTCCGCACCCAATAATAATCTTTACTTGTTTAATATCTATGGAATCCTGCCTTTTAATGTCTTGTTTAGGACATGCGCTCCTTCATTTTGAAATACAAATTGTGACCTCTTCCGTAGTGGGCCTGGACGGAAAATTTTGTGCATTAATTCGTTTACTAACTTTTCATTCTAATTTCTTTAATCCTTCTATTCCTATATTTCGTTTAATGAAAGGACATTCATTGGTGATTTCAACAATAGTGGACCATTCGATCAAAAAAGAATAAAGAAAACAATAGTGGACCACACCTGCTCTTGAATTTCATTTCTCGATCACATTCAATCAAATTTAATTTCTTATTTCGGCATTTGACGTGAATGCATAATCTCTTCCATTTACTGGTGTCTTAAAAAATAATGGACCATCACCTGCTCTTGAATTTCATTTTTCAATCACATTCAATCAAATTTAATTTCTTATTTTGGCATTTGACATGAATGCATAATCTCTTCCATTTACTGATGTCTTAAAAAATAATGGACCATCACCTGCTCTTGAATTTCATTTCTTGATCACATTGAATCAAATTTAATTTCTTATTTTAGCATATTACGTTAAAGCGTAATCTCTTCCGTTAATGATCCGACTTGTGCTAAAAAGTAAGATTCATTAACTAAAACATTTAGGGAGTTCTCTGTAAAAAGGGTAAGCACCATATGAACAAATTCCAATGCACCCTACTTGTTTCAGCTTATTTATTGTGAAATTAGCGGGCATCTTGCTCACTCTAAAACACCATGTCTATTGTCAATACATACATCATGTCCTAGAAATTTAACAATGGTCAAAATAAGCCGAGTTGAATCACATTTCAAAAATGCACCACGAAAAATGAGAGACGAATCAAAAATTTATGCTTATACATACCGGTACAAATGAATAGAAATTCAAAAGGAAACACAAAATTGGAAACTCGCGAGAGTACAAGTATTGGCAGGTTAGAGAAGAAGACGACGTCCGAAACCCTTCCGCTTCTATTAAGATACTGGGGCCGTTTTTGATTCGTTTAGAATGTCGAGTTTTAAAATTTTTTATTTTTTATTTTATGAGTGTTTCTTAAGCAAAAATAACATTTGATTTGGCCGAAACATAAATTTTCATTAAATATAGATATTACGGACTTGTTTGTTTAATCAAGAAAGGGCATAAATGTGACATTAATTTTTTTTTATTTGATCAGCACTTCCTTCTAGGGAAGTTCCCTAGAAGACTTGTTTGATTTGTTTCCTTGCGATGATGATTGTCTGGTAGCAGGAGTTGGATTGGGTCATGGATGGTGGTGCCTCTTGTCTTCCACCCCACGTGTTGATTTCTTTGGGTCTTGCAAGGCGTGAGATTATAGTTTTGTGAAGATGGGCAATTCTGATGTTGCGAAAATTGTTTATGTTGTCTAGAAACTAGCTTGGGCAACAAACTAATGCTCGAGCATGTGAGGCAAATTCCAGACATTCGGACGAACTTGATTTCTACCGGAAATTTGGATGATGACGGATTGAAAAGTCGGTTCAAGGATGGGAGTTGGAAGCTTGTCAAGGGGCGTCTCTCACTAACAAGGAGGAAGAAGTGTTGTAACTCTTTACCGCACACAAGCTAAGGCGTGCAAGGACCAAATTCATGCCGCGGGAGAAGAAGCAACACCTGATCTAATGGCATATGACACAATGTATACTAAAGTTGCTTTGAAAAAACAAATTCAGCAACTTATGCTTAGTTGAATCATATTTTGAAAATATATAAAAGGAGAGACAAATCAAGAACTTATGCTCCAACAGACTTGCACAAACAAATAGAAGTTTAAAAGGAAACACAATATTGGAAATAGCGAGAAAATGGAAGTATCAATAGATTATTTAATGAATAAAAATTAAGTTACTCAAAGTTATTCCACCTATCAAAACATGACTTTTTATGGCACTCAAAACCAAGTTAACACATCATGCATCATGATGCACTAGGTATACAACCAGACAAGTCCGATCATCTAGTCTAATCAAGCATCAAAAAACATGTTATGATGAAAGGGATAATGAAAGGCACAAATTTCTGTCCTAATAGGTAAGCAACATAAGAATCCACTTTTTGCATCCAACATTAGCTCATGGAACAACAACTGATCGAAAGCGAAACTCACGAGAAAATAGAAGTATCGGCGGCTTGGAGAAGAAGACGATGTCCCAAACCCTTCCACTTCTGTTTATTGACTTGGTTTCCTCGTTATTCAGATATCGGCCCACTAGAGAAAGGTCAAAACATAAGGCCTACAAAACTCATTAAAGCCCACAAGCAGAGCTCACATTTTCACGCATGCTCTCTCTTTTGAAGCTTTCACTCGGACAAGTGTTCATGATTCTCTCGCATATGAGGCTCGATGTGGCTAATTCAATCTCCAATAAAGACCTAAACTCGCCGACCAGCCGAATGTCCCCAGGCCCAACCGGCAAGCGATTTTTACTGCTACCGGAACGTGAATTCTTTTGTCCAAAAAAATTGCAAGACCCACGATTAAGAAAAAACCCAATTTACTTTTTTCTTGTTTTCTTCCAGTCTTGTTACCTTAGGAGACAGTTCATAGCTACAGACCAAAAAAAAAAGGCCTCCGATGCCATAAGCACGAACTCCTTCACCGTCACTGTCGGATCTCTTTAGATACTTCTTGACTGGGGTCGAATTCATCGCCAGATCTCTCCAGGGAGTTGCCGGGGAAGAGGTCGCCAAAGTAAAACCGGATCTCCTTCAGCCTCCTCAGCACCTTCTCGCACGAGATCCTCGCCAACCTTTCCCAGTCTTCGTATCTTCCTGTCTTCTTCCTTGCTTTACAATTGCTGCGTATCGACCCCACCACTCTCTCTTTATTCGTAATTACACACTCTCACACTGAAACAGTGGTCTCTGCATCCTAACCGTGTAGCTGAATGCTCTTACGTCGGTAGTTTCGGTAGTTTCATTCTGCATTTTATACTAACAAGTACCGTAATTTAATTTGAATGTGGCTTTAACCGATTTGGCTCAAGCATACCGTTTTATTGGCAGCGTCTTTGACCCGAACACCTCTGGTCATGTGCAGAAACCGAAAAATATGGATCTTATGGACGTCGAAACAGTATGTGCTCTTCTGCTCTTCCTACTTTTGGGAAGTATTCCTTGGTCACTTGCTCTACCAGGAGTTAAGGCTCTGCTGTAATCCTTAGAACTAGTGTCCTAATTGATAATTGAACGGCTTCAGAGTTTTATATGAACTATAAGACCTTTAAGATTTAGTGAGAAACAGCTAAACTGTGTGAATTGGAGGCTAAGCATTTTCGGTTCGGAGAACCCAGGCGTGAGCATGGATACTGGGTCAGCTTGACAACAAATTGTCTAAATCGCAGTCTGATAGCTGAGGTAGGGCAGCAATCAGCGGCCACAGAATTAGACAGGAGACCCCAAGTCTTAACCTTATTTAATATTCCTTCCTAATTTCTAGTTCACACTAGAAAAGTTGGTGCTACAAGTGGTTAAAGGAAAGGCTAGCTGCGATTCATGACTATTCTTTGCTTTTCCTTTTTCTTTTCTTGGTTCTTTTTTGTGATAAAGACCCGATGCTTTAGTGCGATCAAGTGGGGCAGGGTGCAAGTATCCGTCAATTATCCCAATTTATTAGGTGCACGAAAATGACACTCTCTGCTGAAATTGAATCTCAATATATTTATTATGGCAGAATGTGGCACCCGTGAATGATCCAAAATGATGCACGAAGAATAGAATTCAAGCATCGATTAAAATCACATATAGAAAACAGGATATGGATTTGACCTCCAACCATTGTTCAAATCATCTCTCTAAGAAAAAGTTCGGAAATGCTAAGAAATCACACGAGGCATGTCAATTTTGAATGTCTAAATAATTTTCAAAAGGTTGGAAATAAAAGTAACACCAAAGAACAGGAACTCGATTTTCGGTCCTGAAAAATGAAGTCTCAAAGGAGTGATAGACATGATTTCTAATCAATGGTGTTTATGAGTACTAATTCATGTTTCAAAGCTTTAGAAAATATCATTCCTAAAATATTTCCCAATAATGCAACGTGTTGCACCGGGTATTGGCCTAACGTAAGTTGATCACACGCCTTATCATTTGCACACACACCAAAAAAAAAAAAGAGTGGGGGAGGGGGGGTGGGTTTAAGGTACATGGGATCCTTAAACTAGCAAAATGTACAAAAAGGTTCCTGAATTTTTTTTTTTTTTTGCATAGAATGGATCCCTAAACTATATACTTATTTTGTTTGAATTGATTCTTCTGTTAAAATTACAAATGAAGATGCTAATGTGGTCATTAAATGCTGACATGGCATTTTATGTGTCAAAAATTTTTTTGTCGATATACTAGTTTGGGATTTTTGGTAATCAAAAAATTAATTTGGAGTAAATTTATTACAATTATATAGTTTGGGGTTTTTCATGGTATTAAACCAATAAAATAAGAAAAATCAAACATCATTTCATTTTGGAGAAACGCATGCATCTCCATCTGAAAGAAGTTTTGTAGTGCATTCTAGATTGCATTCGTTCTGCTTAAAGATGAACTCATTCTGCAATAAATGAAATCAATTCACGAAATTCATGAGAAATGTATTTGTATCCTTTTAGTTTTGTAGACGATTGCACTCTTTGCTCGCTTTGGTCCTGTCCACTCGCACATGAGGCTCCAAGAGAAGCGGGGGATTGTCCTCTTGGATCTTCTTCAATAGGTTATCCACGAACACACGCCTCTCCAAGTCCCGAGCTTTGCGACGTCCACCGCCTCACAGTCCGATATAGACACCCTCTCCGATCTTCTTACAGGTACAAGCGATGAGGGACACTGACCCTCGTCTCAAAGTTGAGGGACATGATTGAACATTTTCCTAACAGTTTAGGGACTTGATGTCTTATTCCAAGAAAAAAAAAAAGAAGAAGAGCTTCTGATTGGCCTTTATGGTCTCCCAAGGAATCTTAAAATATTTCCTAGAACTCGTTGAAAAGTCTTGGACGCCTTCGCTGGTGTCCACTTGCTGCTGCAGAACGTTAGGTGGGATATGGACGATTGGATTTGATATTAAAGTGAGCCAGCCAACTTTGTTTCTTCCCTCGGACCAGTCCAGAAAAAATCTCTGATCTTTTGAGAAAGATTCTCGCACTGACTTGACTGTCGCATTGAATTAATATAAATTTTCGAGGATTTATATTTAATACAACAATACAATACCCTCAAATGACATCATGTTATCTTAAGAAATTAAATCTACCAAAAAAAAAAAACGGTTGAGCTTGGGTGACTTTATGTATTCCAGTTGACTAGGATAATGCAATATAATCGATGTCTAATTTCCTATTTTCCTTACAACTATCACCTTAGTATCTTTTACAAACATATCCCAAATATATCCCAAACACTAGAGTCAGTATTTATGACTTATGAGATTATTTATCCACAGAGACATCCGTATAAAGCTACATATAATTCTGATAAGGTGGGACCTCGGTTCATTTTCAGGACATACAACCCTGGGCCTATGGGTTTGCACATGTATCTTATCAAGCCAAAAAGGAAAATAATTGTGAACTTATCTGATTAGCAGCAAACTTGACTTTACGTTTTTTCAAGGAGTCCCAAAAAAATTTTCACTTGCTGAAAAGTCCGGGGCACTTTATTTAAAAAAAGGAAAATGTCACAAATGGTCCATGAACTTTCATTTAATGTTCAATTTCATCTATGAACTGTTGATTTGCTCAATTTGGTCCGTGAACTTTCATATAATATTCAATTTCATCCATGAGCTTTTGATTTGCTCAATTTGATCCATGAACTTTTATTTAATGTTCAATTTCATCCCTAAACTTTTGATTTGCTCAATTTGATCCATGAACTATTAGCAAATATTTCATCTAATCCTTCCATTTGTTCAAACTATTAAGTGATGACATGAAGCATTAATTGATGACGTGGAACTAAATTGGATTACTAGAATTATGAGTCAATATATATATCTTTAAAAAGGAAAACAAATTAGGGGTCAGCTAGAGATGAGAGCACTAATCACAAAAATAGAGAGAATAAGTGGTTATGTATCTTTTTTTTGGATTGTGGCCACAATTTGACCTATTTTAAAAGTAATTTCCATGTGAATATTCCACATGTCCTTTTTTATTTTATATCTAAGAGACTAAAAGCCATATAAGCCAATTCCGATAACTTTAACTAACGAAATGACAAAATTGGTCAATTTTCAAATAGTCATGCATGAAATTGAACATTAGATGAAAGTTCATGGACTAAATTGAACAAATTAAAAGCTCAGAGATGAAATTGAACATTAGATTAAAGTTCAAGGATCAAATTGAGTAAATCGAAAACTCATGGATGAAATTGAATATGGACTATTTGTGACATTTTTCCTTTAAAAAACAAAGCGTCCAAAAAATGCAAGGCTGTGCTGAGACTAACATCATTACTTATACCCATTCCGTGGTGGACGAGATGGTTCACGCCTCATCCCTCAACCGGCAGGTAAGAGGTTCCAAACTTCTCACCTCTATTGTGTGACTCACCTGTGGCCCGTGGGAGGTGGGTCCTTGCGGGTCGCCCCGGGTTTATATCGGCGGCTATCGGCTGTACGATGGTTTCCGGGTCACCAAAAAAAAAAAATCATTACTTATGGACTGGACCACTTGAGAGTACGAAAGTATGCAAAAAAATTGCTGGCATTTTGTCTCATTAGAGGCAGATTAGTTAATTAAGTTAATTAACAGGTAAAATTCAGGTCTTTTTTTTTTCTTAACCAAAAAAAAAAGTACACTTCCCTCGAAGTCCACAACAGAAAATGACATACCTCTTAACACTCTCGACTTTTAACTATTCAATGTTTGCAGGACTTGGTTCCACTTCTGCACCATGCTTTGGGCTACCAGAAGTGATCCATTCCGCATGGAAGGTAAATGGTCGCAATAGGAATATCGCGCAAATCAAAAGTAATTTTGATTTTTTTTCGATACCTATAAAATGTCTAGTTTCCTATAATATGTGCATCTGGAGATTTTCTTTCGATATATAAAAGACAGAAAAGTTTAAGTTTCCTTCTTTGTTTTAATATTAGATATTCGATTAGATACTTTATCATATTTTAATTAACTAAGCCAATAAGTCAATGTTATGCTATAGGACAGTTAAAAGTAATTTATCGAACTAACAAATAGTTTATGATATTTGGTCAAATGTGCAATTTGATCTCTGAACGTTTAATTTATTTAATGTAGCTCATGCACTTTAACTAAATATGTAATGTGATCCTTGAACTTTAAATTTATCCAATAAAATTTATAAATTTTTGATACATAATTAATACAATTCCTGAATTATATGAAAATATTTAATATAATATTTTCATTCATAATTCAGGATATATATAAAAGTGGCTAGCCCTTTCGCTTTAGAGGAACCAAACGACGAGGCATGTTGAGCGGACAAAGAAACAGCGCGCGTGCTTGGCAGTGAATTCGCTGAACCTGGCTATACAATTCAAGCTGCTGCACTGTCTCTACATGCTCACATGCCCCATCTGTCATTCAAAATCTCTCTCTCCCTCTCTCTCTCCAAGTGCTCTTCCCATGGGCCGCTTGATTGGAATATCCTTCCCCTTCTTTTCCTGATTTTTTGTTTTTGAAAGGATGAGAACGTCTGACTGGCCTCTAGAAAATTTCCAAACTTGTTAAAAAGTCCTAGACACCTTCGCGTTGTCTCTTTGCAATTAAATTTGGTTTGAAAGCGAGCCGGCCAAGTATTTTAGGTTTGGAAATCACTTGCCTCGTTCATATCCGAAACCTCAGCTCATTTCTTAGCGATGCCACATAACACCAGCCTTTTATCTCTTTAGATGAGAGAGAGATCTGGAAGTAACAAGCTTCCTAGCCATGGCAAGCTCAGAGGCTGGAACGAGTAGTGATGTTGCACGAGCATTAGAAGGTGAGTATCAAGTATTTCTGAGTTTCAGAGGACCCGACACTCGTCATGGATTCACAGACTTCCTCTATGACGGCTTGAAAGAAGTTGGATTTCGCGTATTTAGGGATGATGAGGAACTCCGTGTCAGCAATGTGATTGGAGAGAGCCTTCTACGTGCTATCAATGGCTCCATAATCTACATACCAATCCTCTCCAAGACATATGCTGTCAGTAAATGGTGCCTTCGTGAGCTTGCACGCATAGTAGACAACGTGTCTAAGTCAGATGGTGAAAAAAGTATCATTCCTATTTTTTTTCATGTGAAACCTGATGACGTTAAATTTAAGAATCCATTGTATACCGACGCTTTACTGGAACACTCGAAGGAGTCTCCTGATGAAGTCGAGGCGTGGAGAGCGGCTCTTGAAAGGGTAGCTAAAATCAAGGGATTGAACGTGACAGAGGACCAAAGGTATTACTTTTTGCAAAGCCCTACTTATTCCTTTTTAGTTTGCCCAAGACAACGTGACCAGTTGCTGCTCTCATCCTCCTCTTTTAACATCTTCCCTATGATGTGGACAACTTTAATTCGATCTGCATCCTCACGTATCAAAATAACTAGTTTGTATCTACAGAAAAAAAAAATTAATCTAAAATATACATGTGGCATCCCAAGAAACACCAATTACACAAGGAAACTATGATTGGGTGACGAAATTTCACTTCTAAATATTCAAAAGAAGCGAGAGTATCTTAAGAGCATGTAAAGAATGATGGGCCATCATCCCGGGGCCTCGAGTTTTGCAGAGCTTACTGGAGGTCTAAATCGAGGTTTGGGCCAAGCTGGAGGCGACCACCATTGCTCGGCGATGGCGCGGAGGCCTCCGAGTGTGGCGTGGCCGTGCGCACAGAGGGTTGGGGGAATTAGAGAGAGAGAGAGAGAGATGGCACTAACAGCGTAGGGGGTGTGAGAACTTATTAGTTATTATTACCCATTGGATTAATAAGTAATAGTAATGAATGCAATTTGAAAAACAAGAGTGAAAATGGGGAATTTGATTTGTGGACATGCAATTTGATGTGTGTGGAAAATGACTTTTTGCAATTTGTCCTTATTATTTTCCTTTTCACCTTTCTTCAGGGTTGTCTCAGGCAAATTAAAATGACTGGATAAAGTAATCAGTAATCATCCGTTTATTTTAATCCAAAGTAATAAAGGTGGAAATGAATAGGGGGCCAAATGGCTCGAAAATGAGCCTGCATGGCATTTGTATTTTTGTTTTGGGGTTATCGCATGGCATTTACTTTGACATCTTAATATGCTCATCATCATTCATCATAACAACGCATAATTTGGCAATTGATAAATTTAAATGTAACATACGGTAAATTAACACTTAATATGCATTATTATGGCATGTGGACGGCCATTAACTTCTCAAATGTGAACTGTTTTTGCACAATTTTTTTAGAGTGGGCCGTCTCTTGTGCTTTTGGGTTACTTAGTCAATATGACCTACATGCCGCTTAAGAGTTTTGGAGCTTTAACTAAAAGACGGAGTTACTGGAAAGCAAACTACGAGAGTCTCGGCATTTTGTTTTAACATCAATAAGGAAGTCCACTTTGGGTAGGTAAATCACCAAACTATGACCTTTGCTACAAACTCCAGGTAAAGCCAAGGCCCAAGTAGGTAGACCCCATTTGGTTCAGCATTTCCAATGGGCTTTCAACCCCAAAAGCTCATTGGAAAAAAATTTAGGTGTTTGGTCTGCATTTGAAGGTGTCATTGGTCAAATGCTGGCCTTTAAAATGCTGAAAACCCAAAGCAAGTTGGGACCTGCTTTGGGCTGTCAGCATTTTGGAAATGTAAGTCCACTTTTACTATTCATCCGTTGACTTTTTTTTCTTTTTTTTTAAAACCAATCATCTTCCCCACACCTCAACCGTCATTGATCAGTAACGGAGTTTCATCGGATTTTATTTTTATTTTTTTAAAATATAATAAAAACCCTTTGCAAATGTTGGGTTCAACTTTTTTTTTTTTTGTCATTTTTATCTTTTAACAATCAATAGCCCAAATTTTTATCAATATACTATAATGATCATTAATTAACAAAGATGATTAATACTACAATAATTAAAAAAAATATTCAAAGTTGAAAACAAACCTAAAAGAACCCTAGGCCAAAAGTTGAGCTTTGCATCTAATCTATAATCAAATTCTTTTAATATAATTTTTAAATAAATTTACTATATATATATATATATATATATCTTTTACATTACTCTCAACATGAAAATGTAAAAGGTTATATAGTCATTGTTTCTTTTTTGCAATTTTAAAAATACTAAAATTGAAAAACTTAATTTGGTCACACTAAAGGGTTTTTCAAATATATGTTTACCAAATAGTCTTGCATTTCCCTAAATCACTTTTTAGTTATAGTTTACCAAACAGTCTAGTATTTCGGAAAATCCATTTACCTCAAAGGTATTTGCATTCTCCTGAGAACAATTTCCCAAAACTATACCAAACAGGCCCGTAGTCCAAACATAGAATTGTATGCACTTGATGGTGTAGAGAATCAAACGAGCGATGTGTGCCTAATCCACACACATTTCTTCATTTCTTAATCATCAAGTTAACCCCATGGGAGTCAGGTCTCTCAATCTTAAAATTTGAACAAATATTACTGTGACACGGCTCTTTAAATGCCATTACATCTGACATAATCATATCCATAGAAGACTTACATGCATAGGTTGAGGCAAGACACATGTTTCGGGCTTGTTTTCTTTTTGTTTTTCGGGAATACATTTTTCTTCACATATCACGGTGTTCGATGGACGACGTTGCATTTGTCTACACTATCTCGGTTCATGATTTTCCTATTACGAGTGCTGAACCTTTTTTCCAGGCTTAGCTTTAAATGCTGAAATTTTGCTTATGCACGATATAGTAGCCACTTCGTAACTTTTGCCATCATGTAAGCCAATACCATAGTCTTCATAAATATCTCCACTCGTAAATGTACATAATATCTAGTAATTATATCAAATTAGCCTATAATAATTATTCAGCGTATCATATATCGCTCATGATGACTTCAATCTAGTTAAAATTTTGACAATTCCACGTACAATGCGTGGGTGTGAAATTATTTTAGTCAACTAATGAAAGCACTTTTATGCGTGGCAGTCAAGTAGAGATTGTCAAATCGGTTGTTGAAAACGTATTGGAGAAGCTGGAGATAAAGCAAAAAGAAGTGCCTCGACATTTAGTTGGACTTGATGATTAGGTGAAACAATTGACAAGGTTATCAGCTACCGACCAATGTGATGTGCGGCTTATTGCAATTTACGGAATGGGTGGAATCGGTAAAACCACCATGGCCAAGGTCATCTTTAATCAATTGTCTTCCCACTTTGGAAGGCGTTGTAGCTTCCTTGAGGATGTTCGAGTAAGCTCATCAACCGAGGAGGGCAAAGTCCGGCTGCAAAAGAAACTACTATATGACATTGCTGGTTCAAGATGTGCAAAACAAGTCAAGGATAGTGAACAAGGGATGAAGAGGATTAGAGAAGTACTCCACATTGAGGAGGTTCTTGTGGTTTTGGATGATGTTGCTAAAGAACAGCATATTGAGCATCTAATAGGAAATTAATCATTACGTTCAGGATCTCGCATAATCATTACAACGAGAGACAAAACAATTCCATCAAATGAGGGATTTCAGGGTAAAATTCGACGGTATGAGATGCTAGACATGGCTGCTCCTCACGCACTTCAGCTTTTTTGTCGACATGCCTTTGGTACCGACTCTCCGTTGAATGATTATTGTTGTCTTTCAAATAAAATTGTCTCAAGTGTGGGAGGGCTTCCTTTGGCAATTGAAGTGATAGGTTCATCACTCAAAAGGAAAAACAAAGCAGTTTGGAAAGAGACGTTGGACAATTTAAAGAATGTACCTGAAGAAGAGATTCTTAATAAATTGAAAATTAGCTATGATGGCGTAGACAATAATCAGAAACATATTTTTCTAGATATATCATGCTTATTTTTCAATGAGAAGACGACCAATCCAATTTACATGTGGGACCATTGTCAACTAAATCCCCGGAGAGGAATTGAAGTCCTTACTGAGAGGTGCTTGATAAAGATTTTGGATAATGATAAGTTTTGGATGCATGATCAACTCATAGCACTAGGAAGGAGAATTGTTCGTGACAACAGCCATGGTGAACTTGGAAAGCAGAGTAGGTTGTGGATTGCAAAAGAGGCCTTGGATATTATAAGAATCGAAGAGGTAAGCAAGAAAAGTTCCATTTTCATTTTTCAAACAGAAGTTGAATCCTGAAACTAAGGGTTCCTTTGTTTTCTTTTGCTTGGGATTTTTATCATTTTTTTCTTGCCCATTCGAGTTGTGAGATGTGGTGGTTGGAAGTTGCTGAAGTTACTCACATTATTGCAAAATTTGACTTGCAGAGGATGGACAAGGTTATAGCACTTGACATAGATGGATTTGATTACTCCATAGAGATTAAAAATCTGGAATTTGAAAGATTACAAAACCTAAGATTTCTCAAGTTATGCAATGGAACCTTTGTTGGGGACTTTGCAAGGTGTTGTTCAAAGTTGACATGGATTTATTGGCGTTGTCCTCATCGGGATTTTAGGGCGGACAATATGTATTTGAACCATCTTGTTGTTTTCGAACTTGGCTCAAGTGGCTTCAAAGATGATTCAAAAGTATGGGACTTGATCAAGGTATTACATGATTTAATTCTAGTCTAATAGTCCCAGTGTGTACTATGCAATGGATCTTTTACTTAACATGCCATTGATTTTTACAGAGGGCACATAATTTGAGAGTTATATCCCTTACAGAGTGTAATGGCTTAACAACAATCCCGGACTTCTCTAAATGCTTGCATTTACAAAGGTTGACTCTTGCACACTGCAGCAGGCTAAAGAGGATTCAAAGCTTCATTAGACATCTACAGTCATTGATTGAATTAGATATTGAAGGGTGCATTGGTCTTACAGAATTGCCCAAAGAACTGGGGGCACTAGCCAAGCTGCAACACTTCTCATTGCAAGGATGTTCTGGGTTGTGTGAACTTCCAATCTCTTTTGGAAATTTAACCTCATTGATAGAGTTAGACTTATCAAGTACAGGCATTGGCAAATCAAAGAAAATCACAAGATGCAACTTAAGGTGGATTGAGAGGTTATCTAGATTGAAAAAGTTAGATTTAAATTTGTCAAACATCTGTGCACTTCCAGAGTTGGCTTCTCTTTCTCATCTGGAAGAGCTTACTGTGTCTGAGCTTACTGTGTCTGAGGAATGGGTAGAATTCAAGAATCATCCACCCTCTCTGAAACACTTGCGTATAACAATGGGGACGTCATCGATAGAGTTGATTGCTCCATCAAACTCGGTGCGTCATCTTCTTCATTAATATACAATAGACTACGTGAGTGCATAGGCTTGGAAATTGAATTGTTCTAATTTCTGTTTGATGCTATAATTCGGCAAAACTACAAAAGAGTAAAAAGTCAAATATTATTCTGAATTTGGAAGAAGATAATTTTTTTAATCCAACGACAAAAATATATCAGAGATGATATTTAAAAAATTTAAATACTTTAGTGTTCCTTCATCATGTTCTTTTTAATTTGAAATGTTTTTTCTATAAATTAAATAAATAAACAAATGAGTGTTGGATATTTTGTAATATGGCATGTTTATTTCGAAGCCTTGATGTTTAGCAATAATTGCTCTCTTGAACTTTGGTACTGATGCGCAATAGCTTGCAAATTTTGAGAAGTTTTAGATTACCTTCTCACATTTGCCCCGCCCAAAGAAACTTTGATTTATGTTGCCTCCATTATTTTTTCAGCCATCGTAGACTCTAAGTTTTACCTAAATGGACGAACTCATTTTTCTTTTATAATCCATGCATCGTTCTGTGTTTTGTTAACTTCATAACCCATGTAATGGACGTTGTTTTGTTCAAGAAGAGCGGTCCATTTTTAATGGCCATACAAACGGAAAAAGTAATGGCAGAAACACAGCCGAGAGTTTGTTGAGTAATCTGCAACTTTTCAAAGTTTGCATGCTATTTTGCAGTAGTGCCAATTTCACGAGGGTAAAATGGTGTTTATGAAGTATGGTGCTATTGTGCAAGGGAGCTAAAGTTCAAGGGGACTTTGAGCAATTATCCCTAATGTATGATATAAGGCTGACCATAGGAGTTAATAGTACGGACATTGATTAGATAATTAAGTACTAGTTTAATCTGGACTGCCATAAAATATCTTTACTACTTTCAGAAATAGATGACGTTATGTCTTTTGTTAAGCATTCCAAAGCCTCTAAAGAGCTAGACATAAATAAATAAATAAATAAATAAAAATTTGGTCCAACCTAGACATGGTTACTTAAATACTATTTAAAAAAGAAGATTTTAAATAAACAGTAAAAAATGTATGCGGAATCCGGGCTCTTATATTTTGTTAGTATCTAAATAAATCAATACCTGCAACTAAAATGAGTGGAATATGAATATGTAATCTTGTGCTAGTCAAGGAAGGAATCCAATTTGAAAGGAAGTCTTATATATTAGAGAAAGCTTTGATTCCTTTCTTGGCCAAATATCCTTTCTTTAGCCACTTATTTCTACTTCCTTTTCTCTTGTTGGATATTTGCGGATCCTAGAGCAATCTTTTCTCCTCTTTTTGGGGTCGCCATCTTCTGTTGTACTTTTTTTTTTTTTTGTCAGTCCTACTCTATTCCTACTCTACACTCACTCTCAGACTTTTGCCCTACCTCTTGCAGGGCATGGGAGTCGAAACCCACTCCTGAAATTTACGCGTCCCCACCCCATCCCCCTGAGAAAGTGGGGATTTGAACCCTTCACCTCCCTCTTCCATGTTGGAAGGGTGGCCATTGGGGCGAATCCCAGTGATTTCTTCTGTTGTACTTTAAGTTGCATACTTTCTTTCTTTTTTCTATTTTAGTTAATTTTCCCTACTTGACTTTATGGTGTTGGATAGTGTTCTTCAATATTGCCAATGAACTCATATAAATCATTCTTTAAATATTAATTCATAAAACTTGCTTCATATATAAGACATTATATGAGATATTGCAAATAATAGATTTCAAAAACAAATCCTGAAAACGACTGCGCTCAGTCGTACGAGACGACTATGAGTTGCAAAACCTTGACTAGGGCGAAATTGACTCTGGCTGACTAGATTTCCTAGATGACTAACTCCGCAACGTCCCCAAGATTCTCCCCACACGCACTCGTTTGCTTCTTCCTCTGCTCTACTTATTTACTTCTCTCTATCTCTCCCCCATCCTATCTCTAATTATACGAGAACAGAAGAGAAAAGCCTGCAGGATTCTTGGACCTCTCTTTGAGAATTCCAGTTTTCAAATTCCACTCACCTACGAAAACAGGCTGGTAAACTCTCACCCTCAGGCGTTCTCGTAAATATACGGAAACGAATATCTAACTTTTATTCCCTTTAACCTTTCTTTAGAGATCCAAGACTTTTACTTATAGTGGTTGAAGAGAAAGGGGTCCTTGTGGGGCTAAAAAGGGTTTATTTTGACGTTGCTCTGGTTCTTGTTTTGGTGACAGAAAGCGGTGCTCAAGCTGGCTGTGTGCGACAACAAGGACAAGAGGAAGGCCATGAAGATAGTCTCTAGATTTGCAGGTATCAATCAAATAAACCCTTCTTCTCATATCTGTCTCCCTACTTCTATAAAAAGAACAAATCCCAGATCTTAATTTCTGCAGTTAAGAAATCCGAGTCAAAACAGAGTGTGATTTGGCTGCATATATGCAGGGGTCAAGTCAGTCGAGATAAACCTGAAGGACCAGAGGCTGGTGGTGACAAGAGATATTGATGCTGTGGAGATGATGAGGAAACTGAAATGGATGTGTAAGACGGACATAGTCCCAGTCTGACAGGCCAGAGAGGCTCAGAAGAAGGATGACAACAAGAAAGACAATAGGACAAGAAGAAGGACGGCAGTCATTATGTTGTTGTTGCTGTTGTTTTTATTTTTATTTTTTTTCTTCAAAAGTAGTCGATGTTGAGTGATCCTCGTTTTGCTATTCCTCAAAATAGCAAAATACCTTCACTATTTATATGAATATTTATTACAAGTATACACGCTTGTTATAGGCTTGCTTCACCGACATACTTTTGTGACAGTCTATGTAGCACCGACACAGACACGTGACGCCACATGACACGTTATTTCTAAAAAATAAAAGATTCTGACACGTTATATATGAAATATATATTTTTTTATATAAATGCAAAAATAAATAAATAATAATAAAATTAGTATATAATTAATTTATACTAAAATCCAACATTTGTTAATATCATTTATTGTTTTAATTTGACAAAGATTGAATGGGAAATTCAAAAATTGCAAACACAAAATAGTAAATTTAAAGGAACATGTCATGTTTTTTTACACTTGTCGAAGATTAGTGAGATTTCTTAGTCCCAGACAAAGTTTGGAACTCATGATATAGACTAACTTGGAGCTTCTCTTAAAAACAAGGTTCGAGAAAAATGAAAATCTAGAACAAGAACTCAAAGAAAAGGAAATAACTAAATTGGCCATGGAAAATATGAGAGATAACTCACAAGCCAATGACATAGACCAAAAGAGATAACTCGCAAGCAACGCCTGCGAGAGGCAGAAAGAAGCAAAAAAAAAAAAATCACAACTTTAAGTTTGCGGGGGCGATAGAGCGACGCCGGCGAGAAGAGGGGCGTTCCATTGTCACTCACGGGAATGTCAAAACTTATAAGTGAGAAACTTGAGAGTGATAATTTTCTTCTTTCTCCTTTATTTTTGTTATTTTCATTATTTTTTCATATATTTATATTTTGACCCCTTAAGTATTGAAAATTTTTAAAATTGACCCTATGCGTGTCGGAATCGCGTGTCGAAATTTCGGACTCGCATGTCGGAGCATGTAGGGAAGAGTTGACCACGTGTCGAATTTCCTGACGCTCGTTGACCGCGTGTCGGAACGTGTCGAAACGTGTTGGACACGTGTCGAAATGTCAGATACGACACGAAGGCTTTCGGAGAGTGTTGGTGCTTCTTAGGTGACAGTGGAAGATGCAATAGGCCACGCGTTCTCTATTTAATCCCAACTCTTTGACTATTATCCAAGTCATTTGATCAGATATTATTTCTTGGATTCTCTTACGCGCTGATGTGGGCTCCTTTTCTACCTCTATTTCCAACTACTTCAATAAACGAGATATTTGTAAAGATTATTCTACAGAAATATCTAGAAGAGAGAGAGAGAGAGGCGGGCTTTCTTCAGTCGAAAGACTCAAAGGCCGAAATGCCCAACTCTACCCGTTTGCATACGGGTATTATCAAGTTCCTGGCTAATCCCAATTTTCTTTTTCATGCCAATCCCAATCTCAAGTTTGATATTTGAGTTTTTCGAAAACCTCAACTTTTTCACAAACTGGTATATACAAAAAGTTAAAAGATCTTGGGTCCGTCAGTTCGCGATCATTAGTTATCAAATACTGTTCGTGTAGATGGCTATATAATATTTAGATGTCGAGTGGGTCTTGATGTCCTTGGAGGCATGTAGGGTCTTTTATTAACGTGACCTGAAAAAGCACTTGCGCGCATCTCCTTATGCTTCACATCCCAAATCCGTCGAGTAGAGACGATTAAACATTAGAAAAAGTCATATTAGGATGATAATGGCCTCAAAAGTAGTTTGCCAAGCCGATCTAACTTGCACGTTCCCCATCATATCAACTTTGGTTACTTGGGAAAACTTTCCGCAAGAAGACAAATCATTTATGACGCATAGAATCATGTGGATCCGCATACTTCCATAAGCTTTTGTGAGTACGACCATGCAAATGCGAGTGGCGGTAGGCCGAAGAGATCGAGGAGGAGTGCGTGGACGAGAGTTGTGGCTTCGAATTTGGCGTTGGAGTGTTTTGTGGAGAGCAATGGTGGTTTTGGGGTACGCAGGAGAGCTTTCATGGTGGCTTGCTGCTTCGAGAATAAAATTTTTTCTAGCGACACGACAATATCACGTAAATTGATGCCTTACCCCACAAAATGAGTAGACAGACAGAACCTTCTCTCTTACTCTTTTTCTAACGTTATTTCTCTTTCTGCTTAGATTCTTCTCCCCCATAATTAATAGAGATATTCCTTTTTATAACTAACTATAATAATTTTAACTAAATTACACTCCCTCCCGCTTTTCCGTTTTTATATTTTTTGAAGTAATCCAGTCAGCTAATCTCAACATTTAGAAAATGTTCTATTGGACGGCGTGAATGGTATTAACTATTAAGTAAATATTCAAAATGTAAAAATTATAGCATAAGTGTCCTTATTTTGGCCTTCGATCTTATAGTCATATGCTTTCGTAGACATTTCTCAGTTAACCATAAATCAAGTAGGTTAGGACTAAGTATGCTAGGTCCGTAGCTTATTAGTTACAACCTTGAATTTGCTATTTATAAATTAGGAAAATTACCAAAAAAGTCATAAACCTTTTGCAATTGTATCGATTCAGTTCTAAATTTATTTTTTTGATCAATTAAGTTACAAACCTTTTATAATTGTGCCAGTTCAGTCATTGGCACCAGCCAGCTGGCACTGGCAATAATTTTTTAATACTATTTTATTATTTTGAATTATTTATTAATTTTTTAAGCCTTTTTTACCTTTTCATCTCTCTTTTTTTTTCCCCTCCCTCCTCCTCTTTCCTTTGGCTCCGGCAACCGAGTGAGCTCGCCTCACTGTCGTTGGGTGAGGGCGAGCTCACCTCACCATCGCTGGGCCAAAGCGAGCCCTCACCAAATCCGATGAGGGGGCCTTGCCGTCACTAGTCGCCGTCTCTAGGTTTCGCTCACCTCACCAAACCCAGCAATGACGAGGGGGGCTTCGCCAGTGGTTGGGCGAGCTCGTCCTCACCCAACGACAACAAGGCAAGCCCTCAACAGATCCAACGAGGGTGCCTCGCTATCGTTAGGTCTAACAGGGGCTCACCCAACGACTATGAGATGAGCTTGCTTAGCTGCCTCAGTTCGGCTGCCGGCCAACCCTCCCCTCTAGCTGGTCGCCAACGCCGACCAATAGTCACTAATTTTGGTTGGAATGACTGAACTATCACAATAATAAAAAGTTTAAGACTTAATTAGCCAAAAACAAAAAAAAATTAGGATTGAATTGATACAATTACAAAGTATTTATGATTTTTTTTTGATAATTTTCTCTTTATAAATTTCCATCCTTTATTGAAATCATCGAGGCCAGCAGGACCAACAATGATGTTTTGTAGTCAGTACTCGATAGTAGTTCATTCCACTGATTTCCTTTCTTTCTCTATCCTACGGATGAAGTTAGACACTGATATGTTCAGCTCATACGCTGATTTTTTTTTTTGGGGTCTAAAGTTACGCTAATTGGGTTGCCTAGCTTTGTGTTGTTGTCCTAATTATTCAGCAGAGGAAGCTTGCTTAAGTATCTTCCATGCATGACCCAATTCCACTATTGCCATTTTCGCACGATGCCTTTAACATTACACCGGCCGCAGTACAATGAGAAGAATATCACTAGATAACACATGCCGCCAGACTTCTCTGGGGCAATTCATATATCGAGATTTGTTCTTTTTTATTGGTGGTGGCGCGATGCTAGGATTTACAAAAAAAAAAAATGTATGAAGGTCAATTTAGTTTAAAATATTTCAATTCAGCCAATTTAATGCCAAATTTTATGATGATTTATCAATATAATCATTCCGATCAATTTTGGTTGAAATTACTAACGTTAATGCAATCATCCCATATGACACGATCAATATTGACGTGAAATTTTTTTGTAATTTTTTGGATTTGGCCCCACAATTGATATAATGCAAGCATGTATTGGCCAATTAGACGCATCTTACAAGTTGGCATCAGATCGATGAATTGATAAGTCTACATTCAATTAAGGGTGGATTTGGTTCAATTTTGAAAATGGGGCTTTGGGTGTACATGTAATGCAAATACTGAAAACCAAAACCCTTTTGAAAAATACAAATTGTATTTGGTGAAAACTCTTTGTAAAGCAACTTTAGATTTAAGTAATGTTCAGCAAAAAAAAAAAAAACTTTTGCAAGGTGTTTTGGTTCAATTTTTTATATTTTTTTAATTAAATAACTCAAACCTTTCGCCAGAGTTTGCAAAGGGCTTAGGTGAGCTAGATTTGCCTCTAGCGGCCGTCAACTCGAGAAGCCACGTGAGAATCTCCTCTCTCTCCTCCCTGCAATTAAAAAAAAAACCTAATTTATTGACTTCGAGGCCATATCTCAACCCTCCGATGACATGGCAATCGGCGGCTGAGAAAATCGTCGTGACTCCATGATCGTGTTTTAGCTGGTTGAGGTTTTGTCCAATGATGAAACTCATCAAATCCAGACCGATAGTTCGGCAGACTCCACAGTTAGTTAGAGTGGGCTCCCGCCGTTGCCTCGTAAGATTCAATAATTAACATAAATAAAATAATACGTCACACTTGTTTTAAAATGAGTTCCTTTTATCAAAAACGAAAATGTTTTTTTTTTCCAATTTTATGAAAGTATTTTTCTTTAATCGGAAATTAAAGTGTTTTTTTCTTTTACCACCCTTAGTGACAATCGCCTGGGTTGCGTAACTCTTTGTCGCAACCTACCCCTCGTTGGGGAGGAAATTAGGTTTAAGGGTATTAATTAAAGGACTAGCCTACGGCTTATGTTAGCCGCGGGCTCTCTTAAGCTCATATCTCGCTTGACATTGTGGTGTTTATGAAAATTTTCTAATAAGGAGTCGCCACTAACCTATCGAGGTTGGTTATAAATCAAATGAGGCATCATAGTATACCTCATTTCTTACGTAACCGGAAAGTTTGTGGTTAGGGACTTGATTACACTAATTAAACAATTAGTGCCATTTCGATACATAATCTTATTCATTTCAAAAACATTTTATGTTAGGCAATTTTGATTGATTTTAGATCTGTCCACTGACATGTGAGGTGACTATACGAATGCACAATAATTAACATAACAATTAGTAACCAAAGTGACATCGAATAAATTGCATGGAAAAGTAAGCATTGAGCGCTAATAAATAAATAAATGCCAGTCCTAATTAAGCAAAGGGAGGCCATAATCATCATATTGAAAGCATGCAATCAAGAGTGTTCGTTTCTAAAAGCAAACTGAATCCTAAAGTAAAGCCCTAAGGGTTTGTTAAATTTTGAGCACAATTTTTTTCAAAAGATTTTTCAAATTTTTTTTATAACAATACTACTCAAAAACTAGTTTATAGCTTTTTCATAACTTTTGGAAAAATAAATAAAATTTTTGGACTTTTTAAAAAAATTTAGATTTTTACTTTAATTTTTTAATAAAAATATTTTTTAATCCGAAAATAGGGACCCGGGCCGGACCCTAGGGCCCGATCCAATCATGGGCTGCAGCAAGCCTACGGATCGGGCCAAGGACAAAAATGAGCCATTGTGAAAGGCCCCAACCTTAATTAGAAACGAAGCCAACTTGCTAACAAATAAGCCCGATCCGAATCTAACTATACTAAAGCCAGCCCGCACTAACTAGACCAAACAAGTCCAAGTTCATCAGCCTAAATTAGCCCGAATATTATTAGACCAATTAAGCCCATGCCTCCTCTTCTTTTCCCCACGCCACCTTCCTTCTCTTGCTCAGTACAAACTGAGAAAAGAGAACCCCCGCCGGCCGAGGCTCACCACACCAAACCGTGGTGTAACTTTTCTCGTTGTTGACCGGTACGACCATCACCGGACCGCCATAGCAAGCGACTCCCGACCACCGGACCGCCGTCCTTCTCCGCCACTATTCGCTCGAGGCTCACGCTCGCAGCCAAACAAGTCCAAGTACATTCACAGGAATATTTCAAAAGCACAAGACAAACGACAACCAAAATTCTGGGGGATTCGGACTTGGTGGGAATGAAATCTGACTAACAAATGTATTCAGAAATTAATAGAAACTTCATACTGGACACAACGCATCTATGGATCCTCAGAACAAATCGGAATCTGAGAATCCGGGAATAAAATTAACGGTTTTAGTTCGGGCATTCCCTCAAACATATGGTGAGCACGGAAGATATCGAACATTTTTAGAACTCGAACTCGGGTCCAGACCCAAAAATCGCCAGGAAAGGCTCGACATCAAGCACCAAAGCAGTCAAAACAAAGCGCTCAAGAACTAGAGACACCAAGCTCAGTTCTTCCTTAAAACAGAACAGGGCGAGGCCAAAAGGAGTTCATGGGAACGAGTTTCGACCGCGGAAATCCCTACCCGGCTCGGAGAAGGCGGTCATACGGCGAGCTCAAGATCAGTCGAGCTATGGCCGACGGCTTCACGATGTATCCGACCCGAGATCCTCGGGAAAAAACTGGATCGAACCCCAAAGAAAACTCGCCAGGAATTCGGTCGCCGCGGAAGAGGAGGCAGCGGGCTCGCGCGTGTCGGCTAGAGGTCGTCGGCTTGCGACGGGGATGGTCGGGTAACACTCAGTCGATAATGAAGCTCGGCTCCCTCTCTCGCTTTCTCTCCGTCCCTCCCTCTGCTCACTCTCTAGTTCGTTCTCTCTCGGCCAAAACCCAAAAGCCCAGCACTCTAAAGATCCCCTCTCTCACCCTTTTATTCCAACCGAGCTCTCCTCCGCGAACCAACGTGCTATCCCACTTTTAAGCGGCGACCCAGCTGCTGCCAGCCTGCCCCGAGCGAACGTAACGCGCGCGACGTTCTCCGCGGCGCCGTCCTCTCTGTCTTTCGCCCTGTACGCCGTCCTTCTTGTCTTTTGTCGTCGAGGCTCCCGTCCAAAACCAGAGAACAAAGAGGAGGAAGAAGAGAAATGGTGCGTGGGCCAGGCTGGGGAGGAAATATGGACGGCCCGGCCTCGAAGCTGGGGGAGGAAAAGAAGGAAAAAAAAAAAAAGTAGGGGCCGGACCGGCCCAGCCCTGGCCCGGCCCTACTTCGTTTCTTTCGTCTTTTTTTGAATTTTTTTCAAAAATTTTAATAATTAATACTAGTTATGCAAATATTCCTAATGTTTATACATGATTCATTTTAATGAGAATTATTTTTACTTAGGGGTTAAAAATTAATTCTTGATTTATGTGCGATTAAATCCTAAATAAGTAACTTACCAGAAAAAAAAAATCCTAAATAAGTAGGCAAAATTTAGATGTCAACCTTTTTGCCATTCAAATTTGACCTTATTGGCCCTCATCGATCGCTCTTGCACAAAGAGATGTATAGTAACAATGAGGGGCAAATCTAGAATACTAAATATTTTGCGAGGTTAGTTTTGAAAGAAAAAAATAGATTAATCTAAGTCTCGGCATTCGACAAATGTTGCTTTTGAAGGTTGGTCCCTACTTGCTTTAGGCTTTCAATATTCCCAAGGCTAGCATATGGTTGAAAGCTACTTAAAAATAATTTTGAAACACTTCAACATGGGCTTTGAAGGCCGAAACCCACTATAAAATTGAACCAAATGCATCTTAATATATTTGTTTTTCTAAGTTCCATTCAATAGGAAATTTAGCGATGCATAGTCAAGAAGCAATGAGATGTGCTATTTTTTCTACTTCCTCCCTAGGATTCTCTCCTTTCCATCTCATTTTCACATGGCTTTCTTCTTCAACCTCTATGGACGGGAGGGTTTGAACTAGATCTCTCTCCCCTCCATTTTCCTTTTTCTTTGCTTGATTTGGTTATCCATTTTCTTTTTCGTAAATTCCTCCCATTTTGAGGAGCTTTTCTCTTATGATTTAGTCCAAATTTGGAAGTTTCTCTCTCCCGTTTCAGGAGGTTTCATCCCAATCTAGTCTAAATTTGGGGGTTTTTTGCGTGTATATTTTTAGGTTTCACTTCCCTCGGGTTCTACTAGTAGTCCAACTCCAAAAAAGATTGGAGAAGTTTTATGAAAGTTTTGCTATCATAAATGTTGGATCTATGCTCGTTCAATCTTGTTACTTTGAACGGCGATAGTGTTTGGGACGTCAAATCTAAGGGCGCATCGTTGAAGGGTAACGCCATAACAACACATGAAGATCTCAATGTTTACTCATTATTAAAGACGGATTCAATAATTGTTCGTCAATTTTGGTTTAAAAAAGTCATAGATTTGCTCTCTAAATGTGTAACCTCTAACCTTATTCTAATGATTCATATTGTTATCTAAAGCTTGTTTTATTTTAAAATTGTTTAAAATTTGTGTTGGTTTGCTTTTTCTCTTGTATTTCAGTGGAAATGAAAAAACATATATTGTTTTGTTATTTAAAAAAAAATACCAAAAAAACCTTAAATCTATAGTGCTTGTGTCAATTGAATTTTAAACTATTCAATTGTGTACATTCAGTTCTAAACATTTTGACGATTTACCCATATAGTTTTTTTGGTTAATTTTGATTGAATAATATTGACGTCACAATCTTGTCAACGTTGACAGTTTTATGTGCCGCAATGGCTCAAATGTGGATAACTTTTAAAATTTTCTGCTTTTTTTCTATTTTTCTTTTTTATTTTCATTTTTTTTCCTTTTCGTCGGTGGTTAGTCTCAGGCCATCGTCTGAGACCGGTCATAGGCAATGGCCAAAGAGGACTAGGTGAGGTGCCCTCACTAGATCTAGCAAGGGTCACCCTCACCGGCCACAAGTGAGAGATAGCTTCAATGGGGCGAGACTATTTCAATTGTGGCGAGTGAGGAGGAAAAAATTCGAAAATTCAAAAAAATAAAAAAATTCCAAAAATCATTCATGTCAGCATTAATGGTGCCACGTAAGATGGTTAGTGTTCATGTCAGCGTTCATTCTAATTTCATTATTTCTTCCATTCCTTTTTTTTTTTTTTTCTAATGAAAACGCTGTGTGCTGATGACTTTAAGAACAAAGGACCATCGCCTGCTCTTGAATTCCGTTTCTTGGTCACCTCCAATCAAATTTAGTTTCCTGTTTCGGCATATGAATGTTAAAAGCATAATCTCTTCGGTTTACGATCCAACATGCACTAAAATTAGGTCTTTTTAAATGGAACACCAAATCCAATATAAAAACTAACCGGAAAAAAAAAAAAAACTATAATAGATGATATCATTACCAAAACAACAAGTGAACTGGAAACTTAGTAAAAGGACAAGCGGTATATAATCACATCTCTTCAAACCCTACCTCATCAACGTAATTATTGCATAAGTCATAGGCATCTTGCTCACTCTTGAACACCACAGCAAACGCACTTTTACATGACCAAGAAATTTAAAAGGGTCAAATCTGCCCAGTTGAATCACAATTCCAAAATGTTTCAATGAAAAATGAGAGACAAATCAAGAACTCCTACCCTTTCATACTCACCCAAATGAATAGAAATCTGCTTCTGTTTATAGACTTGCTTCCTTGTTAGCAAGATATTGGGCCACTAGAGAAAGGCTAAAATATAAGCCCTGAAAAATTCATTAAAGCCCACATTTTTGTCACGAGCATAGCACATAGCCACATGAACGCCCAGCAATATCTTCGCTACTCAAAGATGACCCTTAGCTATCGCGAGGTGCAAGGGTGGCAATTTCTGAGAATCCAGCTCTGCTGCAAGCTCGGGTTTTCGATCCGGAATCCCTTCGACGCATTGCTCACGTCCAGACACTACTGTAAGTAATGGAGTCTCATCGTAGGACCTCACCTTTATACCTCTCCAGAATCAGCAGATCGTCCTTGATCGAGAGAAGAAGTCGGGTCTCCTTCAACTGCTGCTTTGTAAAGCCTACTCTCCATTTCACTCCGGAACGAATTCAGGCTTCATAATTGCGTTTTGCTTTTAGCATTTGACTTTAAAGGTGCGCATGACAAAATTTTTAAAATATAAATCAATTTATATTCTCTAGATGAGTTTCTAAATAAAGAAATGCATTCGATAACGACTCAAAATTTTTGTTTCTGGAACAGAAATTCGTTCGATAACTGAATAAAAATTTATATTTCTAAGGGGGTCACGACTGACAACGGGCAGCCGACGTTTGGCACCTAGGTGCAGGCGTTGGCTATAGGTGACCGGCCCTCGACCTCCTATGGGCGGCGGGTGGGCGACGGGCAGTGATATGAGTGAAAGATGAGAAGAGCCTTCATTTCTCACTTTTATTTAAGAAATTGAAAAGCTAAAAATTTTAACTTTTGATTTATGCTTTAAATCTATTTCTGAAATAAAAATCTATTTTAAAAATAGAAAATTAAATTGCGTTATCGAACAGATTTATGTTCTAAAGTTGTTCTGGAGAACAGAAAAACAAAAAAAAAAAATAGATAAACAGAAATTTTGTCTTGCGCGCCCTAAGACAACAACAAAAGTCAACTCCTTCTTAATCCAATGTCAACATACTCACCATGAACCATCTTTTTGTAGACATTTGAAGAATATTTAAATTTATTCACCGAGTCGGTAGCCCAAAAAAAGAATATGACACGATTGATTCATATATCGGCACAAATAAATGTGATTTTGTTTGGTGTTTGTCATGCTAAGATAAAAGCTTATACATATTAGTCCACTGATGTGCTATTACCGGCGAAAATATGTATACTTTTAAAAGTTGTGTATGTACTGATTTATACGCCGCTTACCTCTTGGTATGGACGTATAAGCTTCTACAATCCATAGAACATGTCTTTTATCTTAATGTCGTGGTTGGTTATTGGTAACAATACCAAGTGTGTTTAAAAGTTATGTCTGTGCTGATTTATATGCGGTTCTTGGCTTGGTTTCTGGATCCATCATCGGTTGTGTGCTCATAAGCATGAGAATTGATTTTATTAGGTTTCGGAGTAGATTAATTGATGTTATTTCATCTACTTTCGTGCTTTTTCCGTGGCTAACGGAGAACAACTTTCCGTGGATGGTTGGGTCAAAGAATAGGCTTGGCGGCTCGACAGGCCCAATAGACGTGTCCATTGTCACGGAGGATCGAGCTTTCGCGTGAATTTTGAACTATCGAGGGCGGGTCCATTTAACGGACAATATCAATTCGGGTTGGCCCGCAGTAATTAAACTTTCAGCTGCGACAACGACAATTTTGAACTTATGATGACTCATGTCAATCCGGTTCGATTTTAAGTATTCTAGTTAACTATAATAGACTTCTAATTTCTTTTTCCTTTCCAACTAGCACCTGGATGACCTCTGTAAACATAGGTTAAACACCCGAGGCTGTTTATTAATATATAAGTTTATAGAATGCTACATATAATTTTAAGGTGGGACCTCAGTTCGTTTCCAGGAAATGCAACTCTGAACATGCGGGGTTTCCCGTACCTTATCAAGCCAAAAAAGAAAGAAAAAAGAAGAAGAGATAATTGAAAGTCTAAAAAGTTGCATGTTTAAATATGGCGCCGCTTATGACAGTGCATGTACAAAGATTCGCCGCCCGCATTGCTCCCGAGGAGGAAGAAGACGAATCGAGAATCAAATATGTGCGACGCACGCGTATGGGCCGGCTAAAAAGTTGCCAATTTGCCAATTTAAAATAGACAATTATCACGTCCACCGAAAACATTTTTTTTTTTTTACATCTCAACCTTTAAATTGGTGATATATAAATAAATTATATTACATAACTATCTCTAAATACATATATCACACATCCAATGAAAAATGTATTTAAAAAAAATCCCTTACATTGACATTGAAGATGATATAAAGGGAGAGTACAACTGAGAACCCCAAACAATACACCTTAATTTTTTTTTTTGTTGATTTTGTGGACCATGTATTGTATATTTGGAAGCTAGCATGTTCTTTAGAAAAGTTTCACATGACGGTCGATTATTTATGTGGCCATTTGCCTTTATGGTCTTCCAAGGAGTTTGAAAATTTTGAACTTGTTGAGACGTGTCAAGCACTTCATTCAAAATAATCCTCGATCTTAGTTAAACAGACCTGTATGGTTTGAACATAACAGCCTTGCTCCTTTGCTAATAAAGAGCACTAGCTCGAAAAAGACAATAAACTTTTGACCTTAAAGCGTGCCACCCATGTTCATGGGCATTGGTTGGCTAGTTCATACTGAAAACTTCAGTTCCGTTCTTAGTTAAAGGCACACCACATCCACCTTTTTCTTTGAGGGAGAGAGAATAAACGAATATACAAGTATAAGTTTTGCTTTTTAAAAAAAAGGGAAACAGAACCACTTTACCACTAACAAAATGAGAGAAAGTAAATCAATTCCGGCAACAATTGCAATTAATTATTGGAACAAGAAAGAAAAAGAAATGCGGTCACTAGACTGAGAAAAGATATGGAATTATGATGAAGAAATCTAATGACAATCAAACAATGAAAGCCATGACAGACTTTGAATTAATTGCAGATGAGAGGTTTAAAAGTGGTTTCTTCAGGATTTCCAAATTACTCATTATATACTGAGAATAACATCTATACTTTTGTTTGTCAATGTAACAATTAGCAACACTTCTATTGAGTTGAAGACATATCTAGATAAGATAAATATATATAAAGTTATACATAGAGTGTATGATAGAGAGAGTGCTAGCAATCTTGTTAGCAATGACAAAGTGATTTGATAGAGATAATAAGTTCTTTGGGCCATTGAATTATTTTTGTTTATATCGATCTATACGAGGTTTGCGGCTTGGTTTTCGGATGTGACATTGGTTGTGTGTATTTAAAAGCATGATAATTGATATCATGAGGTTTCGGATTAGATGAGTTGATGCTATTTTCGTCTACGGGCATGTTTCATCTGTGGCTAAAAGAGAGAGACCGGCGCTTATTATGGATTATTGGATCAAAAGAACTGGCTTGGCGGATCGACAGCCATATGCACATGAATTTGAACTATCAGGAAGGGGTCCATTTCACGGAAAATATCAATTCGGGTTGGCCCGGAAAAAAAAAGGACTCTCTTTGGACCTTATCCGCTAGCCTTGATTGTCTTCCGTGTGTCATGAAATTCAGGTCCTTATTTTCATTAGGTGGACTGACTTTGACAATTCTTAGAAGCCAGACCACTAGCCACCCACCGTCGAGCCCCGTCAGAGTATATTCGAATATGCGCTGTCAGATGACAATTATTAACTTGCAAATAATCCCTTGATTGCGTGACTGAGTGTGACCCATGCTGCTAACGGTTCAATTTCGTCGGTACTAAGTAGACAACAGGTTTGATTTTTTTTTAACCTCTTTCAATGAAGAGGTAAAATGAGCGACCCAGCGGAAATGAAGATAACGTGGATCGCAATTCCAACACAGTGCAAAAGTCACTAACACGTGCAAAGACGCAACATGGTTGAAGCGGATATGGAGAGAAACCCTTGACATTACTATCAGAGTTCAATAAGGCTTTGAAACTTTGTTTCTTCCCTAGACCAAACCAGCAAAAATCTCTCTTATTTTTCCAAGAAAGATTGTCGCGCTGACAGGAACATTTTAGGGTGCCCGTGGCCATAAATATTGAGGGGATTTTTAGCTCATCATTGAGTGTGAAACTAGTTGCGGCTCGCAATCTATATGGCTTAGCTAATCATGTGCATAAACAGTTTTGATAAAACAATACATTCAACTGATAACCTGCTATCTCAACGGTTAAATCTACCAAAAAAAAGAATGTCGAGTTTTTGTGACTTTATGTATTCTAGTGAACTAGGAGAATACAATAAAATAGTCGTCTAATTTTTTGTTTTCCTTCCGTCACCTTGATCTCCTCTGTAAATACTAGAGTCAATAGTGGCTGCTTAGGAGATTATTTATCTACAAAGATGTCTATAGTACTCTACGTATAATTCTTAGAAAGTGGGACCTCAATTCATTTCCAAGAAATGCAACTCCCGATCTGTGGGGTTGCATATATCTAATCAAGCTAAAAAAGAAAAAAAATTGAAAATTTATCTGAATAGCAAGAGATTTGTCTCTTTGTCTTCCAAAGAACTTAAAAAATTTGGATTTGTTGAAAAATTTGGGGTACCTCATTTGAAGCAATCATCAGTCTTAGTCAAATGGTGTAAATCCACTTTGACGGGCAACGCGTGAACTTAAACTAAGATGATAAATTGTTTCTAGATTAGTTGGCACGTCGGATGATTACGACTAGAAAAGATTCTAAAGGAGATAGAAGACATTCATAATGGTCCAAGACAAAAACCCCTTAGAAAATCGTTCCTTAATTAAACGTCGATCAAGCTAAACAGATGAGCACTATCTTCTAACATAGACATGGTACAACTAAATAACGACAATAATAATTTCTTGACTGGTTTTTCCCATTTCCACTAAACTAACATAAAATATATGTGGGGCAATGCCTCGAACCAACCACTGTGCAGTCATTTTCTTCATCTTTTGAATCCAGAATGCGCGTAAGGTATGCCGGACCGTGGGACGGCGAACATGAAGTCGACCTTTTCACAGCTCAATAAAAACAGCGTGTTAATTTTTCACCGGAAATAGAAATGTTTCTCCTTGCGATGGCATCGTAATAAGCTTGACCAAAGTAGGAAGAGAACAGCTTCTATTTCATGTAATCATTTTATAATCATTTTAGGAGCAAAATGACTTTCAAATATCTATTTCATGTAATGATTTTGTACGTTGTCTTCGTTTAAATATTGTTCTACTTCGCTTCATAAGACTATCAGCTTTAGTATTTATGCTAGACTTTTTAATGGTCTCATCTACAAGATTGTAGTATGATTTCACTTTACTCTAATCTTCACAATACCCAATGAAATTGAGACTGCCCACAAGCTGATGGCACAAGCACATTTGCTGCCGCCCTCGAGCATATCTCTCTCTCTCTCTCTCTCTCGTGTTTAGGAATTGTCACGCTCCGATCCATTATGGCTGCGCGACAATCCACGCTCATCATAGTTTCCTTTTGGTCATTTACTTGCAACGTCCTAGGAGGCGTCACCAATCCATCTGTAAAATCGATAATATGCACAAGCAGAAGCATAAACACTTCACCCAACCAACAAATATGGATAGTTTAAACCACACTCATTTATATGCATCATAAAGTCATCACATCATACAAACCATGTATACATAACTTAACACACAAGCTCAAACATCACTCGCTTCGCTACATCAAATTAGCCCAAAAGTGCGGCCACAACCTTCTCCAAAAAGTGTCTTGGGGGCAAACCTAGCACCTCTAGTACTACAAGGGCTATCCAAAATGATCATTCCAACATAGGCACCAGTTCACTAAAGCAAGCTATCAAGCCTAAAGAGATCCCCATTAAACCTAATGAACCAGGTCACAAAACGCTGGGGAACCACATAGCCTACTCCCTCATTAACCCACATCGTGGTGGTGTGCTTTCAAAGAGTCGCCTCTATCCCCATCACTACATACTTGACTGCGGTCTATTTTGAGGACACGGGGACCCCGAAACGAATAGGGTGCACATCCATAACTATAGGCCTAAAAACATGTAACCAACAACAGTGAGATAAACTCAATGAGTCATTTTCCTAGGCCTCGCGTAGCGAAGTTATTCACATCGGAATTGCCCTAAACGTGCAATTTATCTAACGATGACAAATCAATAGCAAAGCATCTCGTGCTTTGCCCTAATTATAAATAAGAATAATTATCCTACCTTCTCGAGCCATCATAACAAAGCACATAAGCAATTCTTATAACCTTTTCCATATTCACGAGTCAAAGGCAAGAACAAAGCAACATATTATAATCATGCACCCATTCCATGCAACAATGTAGAACTACTAATGTACCAATCTCAAGTCACACGTGTGCTGATTATAGCATCACTTCTCAAAATATGCATTCATGCACTCCTACATTTTACGGACGTAGCATCTCAAGAATCGCATGGCATCTCATACTACTATGTAACTCTCAAGACCATGCTTTCAGATTATTATAGCCATTCAGGGAACAAGGCCAACCCAAAGGTTCGTAGTCATCTGACATAATCGGGCATCGTCTCACTCCATTGAGCATGACAATGTCCCATAGGGGTGTGCAAAATACCCGGGATCCACTCGGAACCGGATCGGAACCGCTCGGAACCGGCGGGTCTTGAGGGAACCGATCCGGTTCCCGGTTCCAATTTATTGGAACCGATGGGTACCGGTCCGGTTCTCGGTTCCGTGGGTGGATCCGCCCGCCCACCCGGACCGGACCGGAACCTTTTTAATATTTAAAAAAAAATTACTAAAAGAAACCTTACATCTTATCTCACTCTCTAGGGAACCTTTACCTTTGGTCAAAGAAAATTTAACCATCTATGGTTATTTGCAAGTAGGAAATGGGAGAATGTTGCATTCCATCTGTTCGTGTTTTTTTTTAATCTACGAGATACATTTATAATTACAACAAATGAATCTTTGTTCCATGTACTTAAATTTGATTTTTCTTTTTTTGGCTTGCTTTGATGTCACGTAATTGTTTTATGTTGAAAACCAAAAAAAATTTCGCGTCAAAATCGGTTCCATGGATCCACCCAGGAACTGGACCGAACCGGCAGTCCGGTTCCCGGGTGGATCCACGCAACAAATGGGTGGATCCCGGTTCCATTTTTCGGAACCCGTCCTTAGCGGGCGGTTCCCAGTTCTAGGTCGGGAACCGCCCGCCCATACCATGTACACCCCTAATGTCCCACGTAAATGCATAAAGACGGCATTCTTGCAAGGAGTTTCTCCGAAATCCATCCACAAATGGCATCAGAACACATTATTGACAAAACATTGATCGGCCGACCTCAGAACACATTATTGACAGTTGACACTAGACAATAAAACAAACACATTCACTCATCTCACCCAAACACCTCTCACCCAAAGCCAAACGCATCAGACCCTCGTCGACTCCGCCTCCTCCTTCCGACGACACCGCCGCCGTCCACGACTGCGCCTTCTCATCGACTCCGCCGCCGCCCTCTTCTTTGCTCCTTGCCTTCTAGTGTTTCGCTACGCAGTAGGATTTCCGACGGAGCTTCCGCCGCTTGCGCTCACGACCGCCGGTTCGGCATCTGCGGCCACCGCTACGCTCCCTCTCTCCTCCCCCCGCGCCGATCCTTTGCCCGCGCCGTCGTCGCCCGATCGTGGCCGCCCATCTCAGCCGGCGATAGGCGACTCGGTCTCGCGACTCGCAAGCTCGCGTTCGTCGCGAGAGTGGCCGATTCCACTCAGCCCGCGTCCGCTGGCAAGGCGATTATCCCCGACGATGAGTTCTCTCTAGCCAAGGTCTCGCTTTTTCCCCCTTCCTCTTTGAATTTTCCATTCCGAGCTTCGATTTTGACTAGTTTTCGAGCCGCATATGATTTGAGCTTCGTGGAATTGCAGGTTTCGTTCGGCGTTATTGGATTGAGAGTTGGAGTTTCACTGTTTAAGGAAGTGGTTGAGGCTTCCGACCAGTCAAACCTCTCTGTACGAGTTGTCTTTGTTTTTGGTCTTGAGAAGAGACAGATTTCTTGGGTTTACACTGTTTCCTTTTGCGCTTCTACCTGATTTTCATGAGCTTCGCATTCTTGCGTGTGGAATGGGCTCGGGTTTCTTGTCTGTCCGAGGTCAAAGTTTGATTGTTTTCACGGTTGCTGACTTTCTTACACGCCAGATTTCTTCTCTGTTTCCTCCTATTTTTCCGTCTCGGTTTCCAGATTGTTGAGCTGTCTATGGTTTTTAGTGTTGTCTGGTTTGCAATGCAGATTAAGGTGGACTTGTAATTGGTTGCCCCAATATTGGGGAGGTCGAGCAATTCCATTCCGTGCTCGTTGCGACTGACATTCTGGTTAGATGCTTACGTTTTCCTGTGTTTTCTTGTGCCGTGATGATTCCTGAACTGGTTTGCTTCATTTGGTGTTCTTTTTTCTTGAATGATATTGTTGGCAGTTCCATGTTGTTTCATTCAGTGCATCCTATGGGTTGCTGGATATCCAGGAAGTCGAGATTGGGCTTGTCATGCACCTCTCTGGCATTGACTGATTACTTAGAATGGGTTGTGAACCTTTAGTTTAATCTTATGGAATTTGATATGTCTATAGTGGAGAAAAGAGCATTCTATTGTCTGTGATTATCTTTATGGCAGAGAATCAGTTCCTCCCATATTAAACAAGTAGAAAAGGAAAATTAAATGAGATGACTAAATTGAAATATATTGAAGTTCCAAACAAGTGCTAAATCTAGAAAATAAAGACCAGTTCAGTGATATGTACTGCAGTTCACCTCTATGAACTGTGTCTCCCAGGAGATGATTAGTTTTGGATGTCTTGGTGTCCTTGGTAAAAGTTAGTCTAATGTATGTTTCATTCAAGTGTGCTCTGTTTGTTTATCTAGTTAGTGACTTTCTCAGTTCTACTTCGTATTGTTCTTTGAAGTGCTAGATGCATCTCTTCACTTTTACAATGCCGTTGTCATGTTGGCTTTGTAGTATGTTGCTACTTTAAGAGAACAGCTGGAGCAGCTGACTGAGGAGAGAACCCCAGATGGGTTACCAAGGTCCTTCACATGTCCTTTGGAACTCTCTCTCATTTACTATTGTTGTTGAATGAGATGAGCATTTCATATTGGATTTTTCATTTTTGAACATTGGACTGCTTGTTGGACATCTTTCATATGAGTTTTCTGGTTATGGACCCTACGGCATGGTATTATTGGCTGGATCACAGACGGCTTGTTGTTGCCTCTTATATTCGCTTAGTAGGACTAGCAGGAAGAAGACTTTCGCCATTGACCGTTTAACCAATTAAATATTGCAAGCTATTTTGAATTTTTTGTTGATTCCCTGGTTTTGGAGATTATATGGGAAGGTTTTCTAATCTGTCCAAATCATAGGCTACTAGAATGACGGTTGCAGTCACACTTATTTATGGTGCCAGAGTTATTGGTTCTCAGTTTAGCAACTTTCATCTGAAGCTGCTAGCTAAAACTGTAGTTCATGTAAGGCATGGTTCAAAGAAATGGATTCAATCTGTCCTATGATGTTTGCTGGTGAAAAACTAAAACTCTTCCTTATTCACAGGACATGTGTTCTCTGCTCTCGATCGCTCCTAATCCAGGCTTGCAAACTCTCTAGCGTTACTGTGGCTGGAGGTAAGAGTTAATATTTGACTTAATGGAGCAATATCTTCAATCTGCTTTCACATAATGAACTGTCTGCTTTTGTTTAAAATAGTAGTTTTGAATCTTCCTCGAAGACTTTAATATGTATGGCTTCTTATCTAGCTTCCTAGCTGATAGTAGTCCCTTGAGGTTTGTCTTGGGATATGGATCCTCTGACTAAGAAGGATTAGTCCCTACTGATAAATGGCAGAAGACATTTAGAATTGTGGCTGTGACGTGCAGCATAGATTATCGATGAATTCCAATCTTTTTGTGCTTTATACCCCACGGTAAACAGTCTTTGCACTTTATCACCTACAGCATCTAAGGCATCCATCAAAATTGATGTTTGATCTTCAAGTTAATGAATTTTGTGCTCTTCGCAAGTTTTTACTTCTACAATACCACTAAGTTTGCACAGCTCTGTTTCATCGATATATCTGATCTTTTATTGTATGACAGTACCTCACCATATAACAATGATCTTTTTACCAAATTCCAATGGCGTTCATTCAGTTTTGTCCGATCGCATAGCCTCAACTTCAAGGCTCAAGCTTATCTAGTATTGCACTGTGATGCTTCAAAATTTGGTTGAGCTGATCTCTTAAGATAGCAGAGGAACTCAATGGGAAATTCATTGGGTGATAAAGAAGAGGTGAAAGAAAGAAAAGAAAAAAGGGAAAAAAATGTAAACCTGAAACCTGATCCGGACCCGAATTTATAGCTTTGGGTATTATGTTTTTAGGGTTGGGTCGGAACACACTGCCTTATGATTCGGGTCAGGAAACGTCAAAACCCGACCTGAGCCGACCCATCCCATTGACAGCCCTAGAAAAGCCATGACCATCCCCACCGCCAACCATCACTAGCATTTTAGGCATATTTAGTAGCGTGTTATTCATGCCGAGCCTATGGTGTGGGAATGTTTCACGTTTTATCTGGTTTATTCTGATTGACGTAGATCCTTTCGCAAAGTATTTTCCTTTACTATGATTTTTTTCCGAAGCAAATACACCATCGACTAACAATTTTGTTGACTTTTTTCGTCCTCTTTAGTGCTTTTTACTAGGAAAAAAAGTCATATTTAGCTGCCAAATGATGAATATAACGTATGCACTAGTCATCACATTCAAAGGTTTGGAATGCTCTCTATTGACTCACACCTACAAAAAGATTGTCATCCACCTACGAACTGCAAACGCACGCCGTTTCTGTGATTTCCTTTACAACTCCAAAAACAATCGTGTGTCCCGCAGTAACTGCCTCTTTATTCTTGATTAAATTTAATTTCATGGCAGTCGAACTCTTAACTCAGAGGTATCCTTTCATTACTCTGATCGAAATGGTCACCCACACACCTCACATAGAAGTTAGGTCACACGACCTCCAGGCGAAGTTAAACTGGATAAGGTCCGGATCAAATTTGTGCTTACTATAACTTCACTTCTTGCACTTGGCTTAGCTCCCTAGGTCATAATAATAATTGAATCTCTCCTCCACATATGGGCCATTATTTTTCACCACCAACTGAATAATGTCGTGAAAATTCATAGAAAAGGTATTGATGAAAAAATAAGAGGACCAATGAGGGTAATATGATAAGAACTATCATTCTCATTCTCCTTTTTTAAGAATTTATCTTACGGCATTTCATATTATATAAGATATGCTTAATGTGGCATAATTGGCACAAATTGAGGTAGAATTTTAAATTAATTTGAACCTTATATTATATGCTTGTTATTTCGAAGAGATAACATGTCTCTTGAAAGAGATCCTTGTTTGATTTCTTTTTATGGATAAAAGAATGGGAACGAAGACTAGTGCAAGTGCCATTCATGGGGTTTACCATAAGTCTCCCGCATTGATAACGTTCAATTTGAGTGTCAAAAATCATCCACTAGGATTACGAAGATTCAAGATTGACAAACCTCGCAATCCAAACTACATAGCAATAAATACACGATAAAATACTCATTAAAGGTGCAAATTTTTCAATTCACATATTATCAAGATTACGGCAGACTAGCCTCTTCTTAAGGAAAAAATTATTAAAATTATATTGATATATAATCGGTTGTTTTAAATTTATGGTTTTTTGTTTCATCTTTTTGATCTTTGATCTTCTTTTTGGTACTAATATGCGTTTCATTTAAGGTCATAACCGCACAGCCCCAATCTTTTTGGCAACCCGTTATATAAGTCATCCGGTTTCTGAGGAATAATTTTGTGATTGAAATCTGTCCGTCTCTTAATGATGAAGCTGCCTGGATATTACAGGGGGCGACCAACGAAGATCAAGTTAGTGTTGGTTGTCTTCACTTTTTGGCTGGTGAGGGTGTGGAAACATTCACTTGGTTAGTTCATATTAAAAACCTAAGCTTAGTCATTAGCTAAAGAGACACACACCATTCCTTTTCTTTAGAGAGAGAGAGATTTGGAAGAATCTTCCTAGCCATGGCAAATTCAGAGGCTGGAATGAGTAGTGATGCTGCACGAGCATTGGAAGGTGAATACCAAGTATTCTTGAGTTTTAAAGGACTTGACACCCGTCATAGTTTCACCGACTTCCTCTACCGTGACTTGAAAGATGCTGGAGTTCGCGTATTTAGGGATGAAGATGATCTCCAGGAAGGTGAAGTGATTGGTGACAAACTTCGTGATGCCATCAACAACTCTATACATTACATACCCGTCTTCTCTCAAAATTATACTTCTAGTAAGTGGTGCCTTCGTGAGCTTGCGCTCATGGTGAACAATGTGTCTAAGTCAAAGGGTGAAAAAAGTATCCTTCCTATTTTTCTCGATGTGGAACCGGAGGATGTCAAACTTAAGACTCCACTAAATCCTGTTCTTTTGGAACATGAGAAGAAGTTTTCAGATGAAGTCAACGACTGGAGAAAGGCTCTTGAAGAGGTAGATCATACCAAGGGATGGAACGTGAAAGAGAACCAAAGGTAACACTCTTTTAAGATTCCTTCCTATTTTCTCCTTGTGTGTCGTAAGGGATACAAAGTTACCCTACCCTGTCAAATGATTTCTTCAAAACAAATGCGACGGAAAATATTGAAAACCACCTCCAATTTTCCCCCACGATGTCAATGACCTCAATGACATGGACCTGCATGTTCCTTTTAACCATTTTTTTCCCATTCACTTGTCGGGCTACGAAATATACAAGAGCACCCATTTGCATTTATTATTTGGGATTAATAACAAAATCAACTATAGATTTTGCGTAGATATTGATATGTATTCTCACTAATTTAGATCCAAAAAATCTATTTACTCCCGTGATAAGAATATCAGTTTCCAGCTTCCATTTAGGGGGAAAAATGAAAAAAAAAAAAAAACTCAGAGATCAATGTAAGCTTTATTTTACACATTTCTGAGTGCTCCTCAAGAAAAACTAATTACCCAAGGAAACTAAGAATCAGTGAAGAGAAATCTAGTCTAAATATTCAATTGAAGCGAGAGCATCCCGAGAACATGTAAAGAATGACATGACTGTTGTCTTGAGGCCTTGAGCTCTGCAGAGCTCGCTAGTTGTCCAAATCGAGGCCGGGCAAACTCGATATGGACTAGGCCAGAGGCGACGACCTATGTCGACCTCTGATCTGAGGTCGGCGACAGAGCCTAGGACTCTTGAGTGGTGTGGAGTGGGGAGGGAGGGAGGGAGGTGCAGGGGCTGCCGAAACTTCACGTCAGTGCAGCGGTTGAAGCTCAATTGTCGCAGATTGAGGAGAGTGGTGAGGGTAATTTTTATAAGAAAATGGCAATTGGATTAATAGGTTACTGCAACAGATGCAATTTGAAGAACATGTCAATTTTATATAATGAAATCTCTTGATGGAGTTAATACGTGGGGAAAATGGTTTTTGCAATTTCTCCTTGGCATTGTCCTTTTGACCTTTCTTCACTGTTGTCTTCACTCATTGGCAAACTAAAAAGCCTTGATATAGTAATCACCGGTCTAATTTAATCCAAAGTAATAAAGGTGGAAATGAATAGTGGTTCACATGAGCTATGGATGAGTTGGGGCGCAACCTGGCATTGACGTGGCCCCCCATGGCATTAACAATTTAATATGCTTATCATCATTCATCAATAACATCACATAATTCGGACTCTATCGGTAAATTTAGAATTAACTCCTAGTATGCATTTGTGGGTGCCCATTAGCTTCTCCAACGCAAATGAGCTGCTTTTGCATAATTTATTGGAGTTGGGTATCTCTTATGCTTTTGGTATGACTAATATGCCCTTAATAATTTTTGGATTTTTTGTTTTTAACCTGAGGATGGAGTTGTCGGAAAGCAAGCTAACAGGACTCTATCTTTTGTCTTTATATTGTCAACGAAGTCCACCCTAAATAAATAAACTCCGAAATTATAACTCTTCTTGTTAACCCTTTGCGCCAGGTAAGGTGCAAGCCGAAGCCTAAGTAAGTGGTCCAAACATCGGAATGTACTCACTTGATGGTGTGGAGAATCAAACATGTGTCGTGTTTTCAATATACAAACATATCTTCATTCCTTAACCTCCAAGTTAAATCAATGGGAGTAAGGTCTCTTGATTTCAATTCCGAACCAATATTAATAGGACACGGCTTTTTAAATGCCATTATACTTGACATAATCAGATCCATAGAAGACTTAATTGCATAAGTTAAGCCAATGTAGATATTTTGTGCTCTCTCTCTCTCTTTTTTTTTTTTTTTTTTGGGATTGTATTTTCCTCGCCAAACTGTAGTGTTTAATGGATGACTTAGCAATTTGGTAAGTTTTGGCCCTGTAATCCATTACTATAGTCTTCAGAAATTTCTATAATAGTTGATGTAGCATATCGAGTGAATTCTACTAAATTAGCCTGAATTCATTGCTTAGTGTAATTATATATCTGTCCTATGTACTTCAATCTTTCCATGTTAAAATGTCGACAATCCCACGTGTAATGCGTGGCCATGAAATTAATCTATTCAACTAATGAAAGCACTTTTGTACATGGCAGCCAAGTAACGATTGTCAAATCAGTTGTTGAAAAGGTATTGGAGATGCTAGAGATAAAACAAAGATTATTGACTGAAAATTTAGTTGGACTCGATGATCGGGTAAAAGACTTGATAGAGTTAATAGATGTCAACCATTGTGATGTGTGGCTCATTGCAATTTACGGAATGGGTGGGATCGGTAAAACAACTATTGCAAAGTTCGTCTTCAATCAACTATGTTCCCATTTTGGAAAGTATTGTATCTTCCTTGAGGACGTCCGTGAAAGCTCATTGACTAAGGAGGGCATAATCCGGCTACAGAAGAAATTACTGTTTGATATTGCTGGTTCAGCATCTGCAAAGTCCATCATGGATAGTGAACAAGGAATGAAGAGGATTGGAGAAACACTTCACACTAAGAAAGTCCTTGTGGTTCTGGATGATGTTGCCGAAAAACAGCAAATTGAGAATCTAATAGGAAATTATTCATTATGTTCGGGAACTCGCATAATCATTACAACGAGAGACAAAACTGTTCTACCAAATAAGGGATTTTTTACTGATAAAATTCGACCATATGAAGTGCTAAAGATGGATAACGCTCATGCGTGTCAGCTTTTTTATTGGCATGCCTTTGGTAGAGACTTTCCTTTGGGCGATTATTATGAGCTTTCAAGTGAAATTGTCTCAAGTACGGGAGGGCTTCCGTTGGCTATCGAAGTGATAGGTTCGTTACTTAAGGGGAAAAACAAAGAATTTTGGAAAGAGATGTTGACCAAGTTAAAGGAAGAACTTGAGGATGAGATTCTAAGGAAGTTGAGGATTAGCTATGATAATTTGAGTCATTATCAGAAACAAATTTTTCTGGATATAGCATGCTTCTTTTTCAATGAGAAGAAGACCGAGGCATTTTACATGTGGGAAAATTGTTCATTTTATCCCGAAATAGAAATTCATGTCCTTACGAGTAGGTGCTTGGTAAAGATATTAGACAATGATATGTTATGGATGCATGATCAACTTATAGCACTGGGAAGGCAAATTGTCCGTGAAGAAAGTCGATATTGCCTTGGAAAGCGGAGTAGGTTGTGGAATGCACAGGATGCCCTTCAAATCATAGGAACCGAAGAGGTAAGAATGAATTTCCTTTTTGTTTAGGACCTTTAACAAAATTTTCCCGCCTATTCAAGTTGTAAAACATAGCGGTTGGAAGTTGACAAACTTCTTTATGCCATTGCAAAATTTTGCTTGCAGAAGAAGCATGAGATTCAAGCGCTTGAGGTATCTAGCGATGGTCGGCCAATAGAGATTAGAAATGAAGACTTGGGAAGGTTACCAAGCCTAAGAATCCTCATTTTAGAATGTGGAACTTTTGTTGGGGACTTTGCAGCGTGTTATGCAAATTTGAGATGGTTTTCCTGGGGTTATCCTTCTTTTTGGGGGGACAGTTTGGATCGGACTTTTAGGGCGGACAATTTGTGTTTGAATCAGCTTGTTGTTTGTAAATTTTACGGGATTGACTTTGACGATGATTCAAAAGCATGGGACTTGATCAAGGTAAATTACATGTTTTAAATTCTAGTCTAATAGCTTCCTTTGTGTAAAATGCGATGGTTCTTACACTTGACATGTCATATATTTTCATAGAGAGCACGGAAATTGAAAGTTCTATCTATTTCTTGGTGTTCTGGCATAACAACTATCCCAGACATCTCTAGATGCTCATCTTTAGAGAGATTGACTCTTACTCATTGCAACAATCTAAAGAGAATTGAAAGTTTCATTAGAGATCTACAGTCGTTGATTGAATTAAAGATCGAAGGGTGCTGGGATATTAAAAATTTACCAGAAGAAGTGGGAGCACTAGTGAAGCTCCAGTTTTTATCCTTATCAGGTTGTATATATTTGAGGGAACTTCCAAGCTCACTTGGTAATTTGACCTCATTGATGGAGTTAGACTTATCAGGTATGCACATTGCCAAACTTATAAATTCCATTGGAATGTTAAAATTTAAATGTTTATAGTCTAAAACTTGAGAAATTTTCTCCTGACAGGCCCGCAAATAAGAGAACTTCCCAACTTCATTGGACAATTAAAATCATTACGGATCTTGCGCTTTCCACAAGGCAGGAAGTATTATGATTGGCAGTTACCTAGTGGCATCAGCACTTTGGTAAATCTAGAAGAGCTGGATCTCTCTGGGCATAATGGAATGAAAGGAGAAATTCCTGTTGGAGAACAGGCATTAAGAATCCTAAATTTAAGGAAAACAGGTATTGACAGAATTCCAAGGACAATCAACAAGCTTCATTATCTCCAAACCCTAGACTTAACCGATTGTAATGAGATTCAAGAGTTACCGGAGCTTCCTACAAGTTTGAACTATCTATTTTTTCAATCCATATCATTGCACTCAATACCTAACCTGTCGAAACTGACTAACTTGGTTGAATTGGTACTAACTGATGGCGATCCATATAAACGCACACCAAAGCTATTCCCAGGATGTGACATAAGATGGATTGGGAATTTATCTAAACTGAAATGGCTAAAGTTAGATCTGCTAAATGTTCCTGTACCTCCAGAGTTGGCTTCTCTTTCTCTTCTAAAAGAGGTTCGTTTGACACGCATGGACTTAAAACCTCTCGCCCGGTTTCCGTCCTCATGTTGGAGTTTGAGAAATTTGTCGACTCTAGATATCTTTTCATGTGTAGCGGAAGACATTTCCCTTGATGGACTTCCGCAACTGAAGTCAATTAGTTGCAGATGTAAACGGCTTAAGAGATTATCCATTCCTTCGGAATTAAGGGAGCTATGGGACGTGAAAGTGTTATATTGTCCAGAGCTAGTTGAGCTACGAGTTGTAGGTCTTTCGAAATCATTGAAAGACTTGTCCTTCCGTCATTGCAAATCTCTGACAAAAATAAGTGGGTTGCAATATTTGAAGAATCTGAAGAAATTGGAAATTGAAGATTGCAAAGTTACTGATATTGAGGGCCTTGACGAGCTAGAGTCTTTAGAAGCCTTATGTGTCACAGAGTGCCGGTCATTGAGAAGGTTGATCGATGCATCTTGCACAAAAATACCAGATATTTGCAACCTCTATATAAGTGAGTGTGGGTACTCTATCAAAGATTCTGAAAGGGCAATGCCTTTGAAGCGTTACATAGAGGAGGTTCTTTTGGATTCATCAAAAAAGGTGCGACATCTTCTTCATCAATGCGTGGGACTTATGTTTAATTCCTTTTGAGGTCAAATAGCCTCCTTTCTTTACCCACACAATCTCTGCCCTTTTAAAGTTGCCATTTTTTCGTTGCATTGTAATTTCTTAGGTGGCTAATTTATTTCCGTCGTTTTCTAATGCTGAATATCTGCGGTTCCTAAAGCAATCTTTCCTCGCTCTTTTGTGGTTCCCATTTTGTGTTGTACTTTAATTACTTAGGTTGCATATTATTTTTTCTATCTTAGTCACTTATCTCTACTTGCCTTTTTGGTATTGGGTCGTTTTAATTTTTTAATATTGCTAGTAAACTCATTTCATCATTCTTTAAATATTGATCATCAAACGTCTTCGTTTAGCAGTGAACTCAAGGATGGCCTTTATGTATGAGCTGAAAAGGGGGTATCCATAGATACCGGAGCTAGAGTCAGTTGACATGAATTTCTCTTAGACAAGAAATTAGATAATCGATCACCAATTATAGATTTCAAAAGCATCATATAATGTTTTTTGTCTACTAATTTTTTTAATTATTTTGCAATAGGATGTGAATTGAAAAGAGAAATTGATAGAAGGAACAAGTAAGAAAGAAGCGTCGTAACCCTTTCAAGTCACTGGGTTTAATGAAAAGAAACGAGCTAGAAATAAATTGTCAGTAACATTTTAATGATTTGCGCCTGTGACTGCAAGCAGATTTAGACATTAAGAAGGCAACCCTACATGTAAGGTAATCTACAAAGAGGAAGTATAAACAAAATAAATAATATCGACCCACTCTAGCCTACCATTAAGGGACTAAAAGTAAATACATTTCTTCACTAAATCTAGCATTCATGTACCAAAGACAATCTTTTGACATCATTGTACAATTTATTAAGTTACAAATAATTTTATGCAATAAAGTGTAAAAGACTGTCATGTATCGGCCATTTAATGAAATTTCAATTATTGTACCATCTTAACTACAATTTGTTAGCATCCATATACAAAGTAATCTTAGGAGTGACACCTGACGAGATGTGGTTTTAAGTTTTTTAAGTACGTGGATTCGGTAGTTTATGTGTATCGATAGGAATTAGTCAAGCTAAAATGCACTATAATATTCAAAAAGAAAAAGAAAAATATTTCTATTGATGCCATTTTTGAATTATTATAGCAGTATAAAGAAAATGTTTCACAAGCGACCTCATCTACCCTTGATATAATGGCTAGTGAGAAAGTGAATAATAACTGTTCCCAAATCCATTAACTTATATTTGTGCTGATTGGATTTTGGGTAAATATGAAAAAGGTTTAGCGTATATCCAATAAATATGTGGTTTGGCTCTCCCGCTAAACTTGTTACATCACAGATATCCATCACAATCCGATTCCACCTTGGAGTAAAGAAGTCCAGTGAGAGGTTCGAGTTTGTTGGTGGGATAGAGAGAGAAAAGAAAGGTGTCGACCCCTATTTATTGACATATGAAGGATTGGTTGCTGACCTGAAAAATTTCGGCTTTGGTTTGAAGAGAATGTGGTACAGGAATCATGTTCCGTTCATGGAGATCAAAAGTGACGAGGAAGTGAATAGAATGTTGAGACACTCCTCTAGAAGCGGATTCTTAATTCATTTGTCTGTTGAGGGATGGGTCCACAGCGAGTGGGAGGGAGAGTACGATGATGAGATGATGGAGATGCTAAGGGAGGAACGGAGAATGAAGACTGACGTGCATTCTGATGAGGATGAGCCTAAGTGGTGGGGCGTTTCACGTTCAGACTTTGACTCATACTCAGACTCAGACTCTGATTCCACATCCTTTGTTGATCTTGTTCCGTCACCGATTTCCTTCACAATCCGATTCCACCTTGGAGGAAAGAAGTCCAGTGAACCCTCGGAATGGTATGGGTGTATTGGTGGAATAGAGAGAGAAAAGGAAGTTGTCGACCCCAGTTCAGTGACATATGAAGGATTGATTGCTGATGTGAAAAATTTCGGCTTTCGTATGGAGAATATGTGGCACCAGATTGCTTGTGAAGATCAAGATGGGATCGAGAGTGATGAGGATGTGAATACGATGTTGGGATACGCATCTGGAAAAAGATCATTAATTCATTTGCTCGTTGAGGGAGGGGTAGACAGTGAGTGGGAGGGAGAATACGATGAGGAGATGATGAAGATGTTAAAGAAGGAGCGGAGAATGAAGACTAACGTGTATTCCGATGAGGATGGGGCTAAGGGGGATGTTTCATGGCCGAATGAAGACTCAAACTCTGCACCTGTGGGTGGCGAAAGCGAAGCTCATGGCACCTCCTCCGTTGATCATTTTGAGTTAGAGTGGGACAATGCTGAATGTTTTGAGGCTACAACATCAATTGCAGAAAAAAATTTAGACACTGTTAAAAACCAGGTGGAGCTTCACGAAGAATCTAGAGATGAGAAGACAATAACTTCGAAGGGCTGCGGAGAGGAGATTTTTCTGAATACATTAAAGAAGGTACGATATCTTCTTCGTCATGGGATTTTAGTTTAATTCCTTTTTAGGCCAAATCTCTTCCTTTCTGTAGCCATACAAGTATCCGCCCTTTAAAAAGTTGCCATTTTTTGTTTGTTGCGCTGTTAATTTCTTAGGTGGCTGATTTGTTTCATTGCATTAGTCATTTATCTCTCTACTTACCTTTTTGGTGTGGGATAGTCTTACTTGATATGGAAGTAGAATAGCAACACTTTACTTTTTTTGTTTTTGCTTTACTTGGCATGGTATGGAATAATCAGTGCAAATGATGATAACTTTATGGAAATAAAATTAGTAAATTTAATTAAACCATGAAGGCCATGTGGAACAAAGCATAAGGTGCTATATAATGTCGATTCTCCTCTTATTCGAATCTGCTCTCCTTTCCCAGACTCAGGATGGGGCTGAGTTCGACATTTCAGGTTCCAATGAAGTGCCAGACTCTGCGTCTGTGGGTGAAAGCGAAACTGATTGCAACTCCTCCATTGATGATTTCCGGTTAGAGCCAGGCAATACTGAATGTTTTGAGGCGAAAGGAAATAGGAGGCAAATGAGAGACGGAAGGATTCGGCGCTGTGACAGTATTGATGGGGGGAAAACGGCGAGTATCAAAAATAGGAAGAAGGACAAGGATGAGATTGGGGAACCTGCCAATCCAAGTGATTTTGTCGGCTCAAGTGGCCAAACATGCAAAGGAGTTGAGCACTATGAGAAATCTTGCAAAGCTACAACCGAAGTTGAGGATCAAAAAGACTTTTCTTCTGTAAGTACTGAAGATTTGCATTATCTTAATTGTGCAGTCCTTAAAACTCATGTTGAATTTCAACGTGGTCTAGGTGAAGAGGGACAAGAATGTAGAGATTGACCGAGTACCCCCAAAAACAGGCCGAGGAAGTGGGACAGGATGTGTTTCAAACCAAGGAAGGGATCCTACAGAAAGAGGGAGAGGAAGGGGTAGAGCTTCAAGTTCAAGAAACGGTGAAGGTTTGAGCTTGGGTAGAGACGCAGCTTCTACTTTAGGGAGGGGCACAGCATCAAACTCAGGAAGGTACATAGCTTCAAGTTCACAAAGCAGCACCACTTCGAGCTTAAGAAGGGACAGAGGTTCAACTTCTGGAGAGGGCACAACTTTGACTTCAGGAAGGGGCATGACTTTGAGTCTAGGAATGGGTAGGGGTTCAAGTTCAAGAACGGACACTACTAAAATGGGCACAACTTCAAAATCAAGAAGGGGCATAACTTCAAGTTCGCGAAGCAGTGCAAGTTTGAGTATAGGAAGGGGCAGAGGTTCAACTTTAGGAGAGGGCGCAACTGTGAGTTCAGGAAGGGGCATGACTTTGAGTTTAGGAACGGGTAGGGGTTCGAGTTCAAGAAGTGACACAACTAAAATGGGCACCGCTTCAATTCCAGGAAGGGGCATAACTTAAAGTTCACAAAGTGGCACGTCTTTGAGTACAGGAAGGGGCACGTCTTTGAGTACAGGAAGGGGCAGAGGTTCAACTTCAGTAAAGGACACAACAGCGAGTTCAAGAAGGGGCAAAACTTTGAGTTCCGGAAGGGGCGCGACTAAAATGGGCACAAGTTCAAGATCAGGGATGAACAAAGGATTAAGCTCGGCCAAGGCTGAGCCTCAAACATCGAGGTCATTAGAAGAACAATAAGGCAAGCATGAACAAGCACAGAAGCAAGCGGAAGATCTAAGGTAATAGAACATATTTCTCTGAGTGTGCTCACCCACAGGCAATGCACGGTTAGAAACTCCACTTTTTTTGGGGAGTTTCGAGACCAATATGTCATTGTAGAACTCTGTTTTTCTTGAATTTTCCTACATTTCTCTTAAGGAGACCCAAAACCAACAAATGGTGACAGGAAGCGGATCATCCGTCTCCTTCCATGTGCAAATCTGCTGTCTCCATTTCTGTTATAGGTGTTCCCGGTTCTTCTTTTCTGACCTCTTCCCTAGTTTTATTTCCATTCTGTTAAGTGGCAGGCTTATTTTATTCTTTCTTGCCACTCGACTTTGTATGGTGATGTTGGAGTCTTCTCTCCTAGTTTTAATCCAACCACATGAGGATGGTTGGATTTTTTGGGGTTTTCCATATGTCATAATATAAGTTATTTAAACAATTTTCTTCGTGATTTATACTTCCTTGTTTTAATCTATGTAGAAAATTTACTTTCTTTTTGTTATTTCTACGTACCATTCTTCTTGGCAAACATCTCTTTCTCTTGCAGTGTAGTTTCCTGAGACCATTTTCTTTGGTTTTCATTTTCTTTTGAAAGGAAATATTCTTTTAAGATTTTGCGGTCTATTTTAAAGGAATGGCTAATGAGTCTATTTGGAAATCTGAAAACATGAGCGGGGTACGCTTACTAGGATGAATAGTCAAAGATGCTTTTTTCTAACAACGTAGGATCAATCCTATAAGTAGGACATTCTACTTGTCCTTCTGTTTTTTATTTTTTATTTTAATTTCATTGCAAACTATTCACTCAATCTCTTTTTCCAGAATAAGTGAGCGACCTGGAAGGTACTTCATATGAAATTTTTGAAAGTATTTCTTTATTTAACTCTCCTATGTTCAATTTTATCGATCTACTTTTGTTAAACTTAATTTCTATTTCTCAATCTTTACATTTACTAGAAAAAATACCTAACACATTTTAAAATATGTTCATTTTGACTCCAACACCCTCAAACTCCCTTTTGGGTCTTTAAAAACCTTCAATTTATGCTCGCTTGATACATGTACTCTCCAGTCTCTCTCTCGTGATTCTCTCTGTCAAAGATCATCCTAAAAAATCCTACTGCTTACTTGGACGATAGAATGCAAGAGAAGCTGACGTGGCGCCGTTAAAAAAAAAAAAACGACGTCGGTATGGCGGCTAACATGGACTACGAGGGCGCCGTTTTGCGCTCTCTCGGTTGCTGAAGTCAATTTGGGGCAAATTTCTGGGGTTCGCGGTTCCTTGCCAAATTCGTGGCTTTTTAACCAAGATTACGAGTTCACATTGTTCCAAATCCGGGGTTGTTTCTACTGTCTGGTTTTTTCTGATTTTGGGTTTCGCCCCCTTTTCTTGCTCTTTGGTTATGTCATTCCACAGTTTGTGCATTCTTGCCTCTTCAAGATTCCCGTAAGAGTTTATTGCTTCGTCTCCAGTACTTTGTAGCCCCTCAAAATTGCGTTTCTTACGCCTGCCACATGAGGTTCTTTATCTTACATGCTCATTGGAAGAGATGGATCATGTTTTGCATCACTCAATTTTGTCAGCTCTTTAATTTTCTCATATCTTTGGTGCACCAAAATCTTGCCACTCTTCTGTAATTTGATCTGGATTATATACTGATAAGATTTGATAATTCAGTGCAAATGTAGTAGTTGAATGTACCTCTGGGAGCCTGGGGCTGAGATACTGCTGGTATGAACTTGGTGCTCTCATCATTGTTCAGAGCTCTGACAGCCCCACCATACTTGGATTTAATGGGCTTACTCAATTTGTTTGTCGGAATCATTTTGCTGGGGGCATTGTTCTTGTTGCGCTGCATATGCTTTTGAATGCCAGGGCAAGAAGATTACAATAGATCAAGGCCCCTGAGCTACAGCGGAGCAGATGTCTCTGTCTTGGCTTTCTCTTTAGTTATTCGAGCTAGCTACAAGTATACTTAAAACGGTCTCACTTCCAAATTGTTGTTCCATAATTTAGCTGCTGGTGATATTATGTTGGCCAGTGGAAGGAGGTTCCATCGTTGGAGGTGATGGTTTGTCGATAATCTGCAAATAGATTTGGGGTTGATGAGTTAGTCCATTGTCATTTAAAATGGTTGCTTGTATTCGCTAGTTGAGTATAGGATCAGTTCACTGTTATGTGCCTTACATTGTGGGTGCCATGCATCATTGCATTTGAATTTGCTGTGCTTTGTCTGAAGGCCTCTGCTTGACATAATTTCTAAAATTTCCAATAAATCAACCTTATTTCCTATGCGTTATGCTGTGCATTGTTGAATTTGAATTTTCTGTGGAGTAAAGTGTGCACGGCTGGAATTTAAATTGCTTGCTTGTATTGGACAGCTTGTTGATTGCAATTTTTTCAAATGGATTGATCCTAAGTCCTCATTACATGACAGAGAAGCGATTTTGGATTGATCAATGAAAAGAAACTGTTGGAAAGTATGGAAGTCAGTTGAAAGTATCTGAGGGGAAAGTCACATTCTCAAAATGCCGCTACAAAGGAGTAAGTGACGTATCAACAAGATGCAAGTGGAAGTGTCTCAACTAGTAGCAAAGGAAAAGGGACCTAGTTGTCTCGAGAGGCTTGATGTGCACAATGCTAATGTTGAAGTTGGACAAAAAAACACCACTTACGTTGCCTTAGATTGGCAACAATGTTGGACTGGGGATTGTCGTGCTGTTGTCTATCTGTTGCTTCTGGGTAGTGTGAGTGCAGGGTAGATGCTAGGCAAGACCAATGCTATGATGCTAGACTAAGTTCAACTGTGTTGAATGTATTAACAAATCCAAGTTCAGCTGTGTTCAATTTTCTGCAGTGAAAGATATCTTGTTCTGTATACTGAATATTTATGTCACATTCCTGTAGTAATACTGTCATGTTATCATGTTGCGCAGACTGAAAAGATAGGATTTAGGTTCTTAAGCTTTTAATAAATATGGTGGTCCTGATTGGAAGGAGAGGGATTCGGTTGAAGATGAAGAAAGAAGAAACAGAACAACCATCACCAGTTACATGCTTCAAATGAGGTCTAAAACCTCTCTTCATTTAGAACTTGGATGATTACAATGGAAAAAACCAACTGGACAAGTTGGTATATGCTTCAGAATACAGAAAAGGAGGAAATTACTGTCAACTTAAACATTTACAGCAAAGAAAACCCAACTGAACATTAGCTGCCAAGTTGATGTGAGGTTCGGACAACAGAAAAACGAGGAAATTACAATCAACTCTAATGAGCACATCACGGAGCCATCACAGCCATATAACGAGTCCATCCTTCTTATCTCTGTACTACAAAGGGATTAGAAAATAACAAAAAAGTTTAAAGCATGGGCATACTCCATCTTGGACTCACCAGTAAGAGCATGTGACAAGAACCAGTACTCCCAAATACTTGCAAACAAATATTATCTGGGAATTGATTAACTTTACGCGGTGAAATCTACGGAAAAAGCTAGACCAGATAACTGTAAATTGAAAAACAAAAAAGAAGTCATGCCGATAAGGAAAGCATCTGCAGGAATTCTCAAGAGTCCAAAAGGATCTGTATTTTAAAATTTGTACGTTTTCAACCGGCCCGCCCAGTAATTTGCAATGGTTTCAATGACATACTGACAAGTTAAAGTCTAGCAACATAGAATAATTTGCTAATAGTACCAGAGTTGAACTTACTAGGAAGTTTATCAAGCAGAGGCTTACAATCCACCACTGAAACCTCTCTTGAAACAAGGGGAACAACCAAGTATCTTATAGGAAGTTCGCCTGTCTTAAAATGAGATAAATCAAGTCAATCTCACTGCAAATCATCAGGATACCACCTGTAAATAGAACAGTGTTAGATGGATTGAGTTTAAGTCCGGATAGAGTTTGAAATCTACCCAAAAGAGAGCACAGCCTCCAAAGATTGCTTGTCACTATTTAAAAAGAAAGAGCAAATCATCAACAAAGGCCGAATGAGTAAGGCGAGTTCTTTTTCACATGAAGGATGGAATTCAAATGCACCAGAAGCAGCAGCAACATCAAACAATCTAGAAAAGGAGCTCCATGGCCATAACAGAATAAATATGGTGACATAGGATCACCCAACGAAGCCCTTTCTCCCCCATATGATTTGGGTTAGAGAACGTCAAAGGCTTCTGGTCGAAGGTGATGGAAACACATAAGGCTCCTCATCAAAGGTTAAAGAAAAAACATAAGCAAAGACTGGACATGAAAATTGTAGCTATCCGTCAGAAGCCCACCAGAGGAATGGTATAAATGACATAAATGGTCCCTAAATATTGGTCCGATTAAGCTGTTATGTAAATAATGTGGTCAAATTGCTTCACGGGTGCTTAGCAGTTAGTATACATTTTAGATTAGGATCAGAAAATTTGTGTTGCTTCCAGTACTGTGAAATCAGAATTATTGGTGCTACGAAGTACATAAGTGAGATCATTCACCGTGGCATGGTGATTGGTCAACTCCTTTTGCTGTCACGCTGTTTCCAGCTTGAGGCTGTTATTGAAGCTGAAAAGCAAGTTGCTTGGGATCTGATCAAAGAAAAGAGGAAAGACGGCATTGCTAGCACTGAAGAAGAAAAAGGCATGTGAAGATTTATCAAAACAAGTGGATGCATGGGTTCTAAATGTTGAGCAACAGGTAAATCTCTACTTCTGTGTATCGCTTCTTCAGCAAAAGGTAGCTTCGTTGTTTCTAATCTATCCAGTTTGTGGCCGCTGATATGCTGTCAACTTTTTAATAATCATGGGTCTTGCCATTTGTAATGAATTGGGTGTTCAGTTGGCAGATATTGAACTCGCAAGCAAGCAGAGGGCCGTCTTTGAGAGCCTAAGGTCAGGGACCGAAGCAATCAAAGCTTTTCAAAGCAAAATCAACTTAGATGATGTTCAAAAGCTAATGGATGACTCTGCCAAAGCAAAAGCTTATCAGATGCGGGCCAATCTTAATTCTGTCTCTCTTTTGCTTTCCCATGAATGTCGTAATAGTTATCTTTAAACCCGTATAAGAGCTGTCACAGTTAAAGAGATTTTATCTGAATAACAGTCTCTTGTCACAGTTTACAACGCTCTAATTGTCATGTCAGAAACAAATTAAATTTAGTTGTTATGAAACAGAGCAGGGCAAGTTTTCCATATTTTTTATTTCTCTGTGTCAGAGAATAGCTAAGTTCTAATTTCTTCCCTTGTGTAAGAGTGCTTATACATGTTCACTGTAACATACGTTAAGTTTAATGAGATGGAGTGAAAGAGTATTTACTGGTAGTGTGAAGCTTGAAGTGCACAGGCCTAGGTGGTGACTAGGTCTTTGGTGGTATGTTGGCTTTTGCAAGGTGTCAGGGGTGGACTTTGCGATGAGCTTTGGAGATTGTTATTTGCTCCGCCTCTTGAGATGGTTAATTTTAAGAGATGTCTTTCCTTATGTCCATAGGCGTATGCTTCTTTTCTTTGGCTGGATATGGCCTTGCTATGCTTAGTAATATTTTTACAGAGTTATAATCATTTGCTTGAGTTTAGCTGTGTCCTCCAACGTGTTGCAAACATGTCAGATGACAGCAGCGTTGAACCTCTTTTTCATCAATGCATAATTTTCTGGTGCTTTTTTCTACCTTTGGGAATCTTTTTCCCAAACAGAAAAACGGAACTTGAGATGGATTACTAAAAATATTTTCTCTTAACATTTAGGAAATTAATGCAATCTTGGGAGAGAAATTATCAGCAGAAGATGAAGAGGAGATTCTTGCAGAATTTGAGGCTTTGGAATCACGGTACTTTTGGTTCCCACTTGAGGCATCTATTATTTCCAAGTAATCCTACTTCTAGTCCAACTATCCTTTTTCAAGTAAGCATTTTGTTATCTGTCTCATGAGGGAGCACGTGGTTTTTATTTTCTGATGTCATTTTTGACGACTAACTTATATAATTGCCACATTCAAAATATATTATCTGTTGCCTCAGCAAGTATTACTTAGAGTAGAATGTCAAGTACTTGAATAATATATAATACATTTTCGTTATTTTTTGCTTGTTGTTATCTCATGTGATTTATGATATACTTCGGAAAAGAATATTTCTTTCTTTCTCCTCTTCTTTGACCAAAAATTGAAGCTTTATGAAATTATGATTTGTTCTTTTTGTGTTCTCCCATGTAAATAACCTTCATTACTTTAACTTAGATGAATCCAGTGGAATAACTTTATCATGCAAGACGTGCATCTGCTATGGAAGGGAGTTTTAGCTTTTCCTTTGAATATTAGGATTGCTTTTTGGGGGAGAGAAATTTTTACGTTCTATTTTTCAGTTGGATGATTTGATGTAAGATGGTTTTATTTTGTAAGATCCTTCAGGTTGCTTGGATTCACAAAACTCAATCTTTTAATTAGTCATGTTGTGAATCACTTTTTCTTTGCTACGTCTCCATTCTGGATTTTGATCTGATTAAGCATTCAAAATATATGCGATGAATAATTGGCTTTTTTCATTTGACAATTTCAGATGTTCTGTATTCTGAATCTAGAGGAAAATATGATTTGGCCGGTGAAAGAGGAAACTTTTTTATTATTGATTGCTATCGCGTCCGGAGAGAGAGAAGGTGGGGGGCGGGGGAGGCGATGACCGGCGACCGGGTCCGCCGGTCGTTCCGAGCTCGCGCCTCGCGAGGAGTGTGGACATGTCTCTCTCCTTTTCGAAGCGAGCGAGTGAGCACCACGTGTCGGCCAACGCGTGGCCCTCCAGTCGCGCGCGGCCACGTTGCTGGTGGTGGGGGTTCGTTCGCTGGCAATCACGGAGAGGAGGGGAGGGCCCGGAAATGCCGGGACTGCCCTCGGCCAGCAGTGTTTTTTTTTTTCCTTTTTCAAATGATGAAATTCGTGATGGCTTAAAACCCGCAAAAAATAATCATCTTCTTATTAGCCAAATTCAGTCAATCCCTAAAGTGTTGAATTTTTCAATGTCCAATGCGCTGTCCCACAAATCCATTATTATTTAAATTTGAAAATTGATACAAATTGATCCACTTTCATCTATAATTAGCATAACTCACTTTATATAAATTATGCTAATAATGCCGTGATACAATATGAAATAGTACTAATATCGCGACGGTTGGGTTTTAAAATGTAAAAAAGATTTGCAAGGTGTATAACAGTGGCGCTGATTAAATAATCAAATAATTAACTAATATCGTGATTTGTAAGATACGGAATGTTCTCACGACAAACAGCACTGATATTTTGAAAATTCGAGTTTTTCCTACGGAGTTTGTGCCGTAAGAGCCTCGATTTGGGGAGGAGAATATCGTCATTTCGCCGAAAGGGGAGGGCTAACTAACTAGGAAGGTAAGCGAAAGGGAAGGGGGCTGGGGGCTTCGTTACAACTTACAGGTCAGCGGTTCTCAACAGCGAAGTACAAAAAAAATAAATGCTGAATTGCTGAAGTTCTTTGTTTTTTTTTTGCCTTTTTCCTTTTTTTTGTTTTTTCTTTTGGGGTCACGATGCACGTTCTGGCCGGCAAGGCGTTTGGTTGAACCACCTAACAACCACCACTTTCCTTCACGCACTCCCACTCTTTATCTCAATAATAAAAAAATAAATGCTGACTTGCTTAAATTCTTTTTTCTTGGCGGTTATGGTAAGTGTTGATGCACGTCTTTCCTTTGAAACATTTATGGAGGAACCGTTGTCGGCTTGAATTCAGCTTGAAACAACATTACCATCTGCTGGTTCCGGGGTGCCTATCGAGTACTTAATGCTGTTCACAAATCTCTCTTCGTCAGGCGCATGGTGTCTTTGTCTCTATCCTCTTTTGACGCCAACATACTGTGGAAGCCTGAGTGGTGTCCAAAAACCAGATCCGAATATGAACTAAACACAATAAGTTAAGTATATATTTCGGATTTTAATATTATTCGGATGATATTATAAAATGAGTGAATAAACAAAACGTTGTCCGGCCGGCCTCAGAACACATTATTGACGCTAGACAATAAAACAAACGCGTTCACTCATCTCACCCAAACACTTCTCACCCAAAGCCAAACGGATCATACCCTCGTTGACTCCGCCTTCTCCTTCCGACGACACCGCCGCCGTCCACGCCTGCGCTCACGACCGCCGGTTCGGCATCCGCGGCCACCGCTACGCTCCCTCTCTCCTCCCCCCGCGCCGATCCTCTGCCCGCGCCGTCGTCGCCCGATCGTGGCCGCCCATCTCGGCAGGCGATAGGCGACTCGGTGTCGCGACTCGCAAGCTCGCGCTCGTCGCGAGAGTGGCCGATTCCACTCAGCCCGCATCCGCTGGCAAGGCGATTGTCCCTGACGATGAGTTCTCTCTAGCCAAGGTCTCGCTTTTTCACCTTCCTCTTTGTATTTTCCATTTCGGGCTTCGATTTTGACTAATTTTCGAGCCGCATATGATTTGAGCTTCATGGAATTGCTGGTTTCGTTCGACGTTATTGGATTGGGAGTTGGAGTTACACTGTTCAAGGGAGTGGTTGAGGCTCCCGACCAGTCTAACCTCTCTGTACGAGTTGTCTTTGTTTTTGGTCTTGAGAAGAGACAGATTTCTTGGGTTTACTCTGTTTCCTTTTGCTCTTCTGCCTGATTTTCATGAACTTCGCATCCTTGCGTGGGGAATGGGCTCGGGTTTCTTGTCTGTCCGAGGTCAAAGTTTGATTGTTTTCACGGGTGCTGACTTTCTTACACGCCGGATGTCTTCTCTCTTTTCTCCTTTTATTCTGTGTCGGTTTCCAGATTGTTGAGCTGTCTACGGTTTACAGTTTTTAATGTTGTCTGGTTTGCAAGGCAGATTAAGGTGGACTTGTAATTGGTTGCCCCAATATTGGGGAGGTCGTCCAATTCCATTCCGTGCTCGTTGCAACTGACATTCTGGTTAGATGCTTACATTTTCCTGTGTTTTCTTGTGCCGTGATGATTCCTGAACTGGTTTGCTTCATTTGGTGTTCTTTTTTCTCAAATGATATTGTTGGTGGTTCCATGTTGTTTCATTTGGTGCATCTTGAGGGTTGTTGGGTATCCAGGAAGTTGAGCTTGGGCTTGTTGTGCGCCTCCCTGGCACTGACTGATTACTTAGAATGGGTTGTGAACCTTTAATTTAATGTTATGGAATTGGATATGTCTATAGTGGAGAAAAGAGCATTCTATTGTCTGTGATTATCTTTGTGGCAGAGAATCAGTTCCTCCCATATTAAACAAGTAGAAAAGGAATACTAAATGAGATGACTAAATTGAAATATATCGAAGTTCCAAACAAGTGCTAAATCTAGAAAATAAAGACCAGTTCAGTAATATTTTTACTGCAGTTCACCTCTATGAACTGTGTCTCCCAGGAGATGATTAGCATAGGATGTCTAGGTGTCCCTAGTAAAAGTTAGTCTAATGTATGTTTCGTTCAAGCGTCTGTTTTTTTTAATCTAGTTAGTGACTTTCTCAGTTCTACTCTTTATTGTTCTTTTTAAGTGCTAGATCCATCTCTTCACTTTTACAATGCCATTGTCATGTGGGCTTTGTAGTGCGTTGCTACTTTAATAGAACAGCTGGAGCAGCTGGCTGAGGAGAGAACCCCAGATGGGTTACCAAGGTCCTTCACATGTCCTTTGGAACTCTCTCTCATTTACTGTTGTTGTTGAATGAGATGAGCATTTCATCTTGAATTTTTCATTTTTGAACATCGGACTGCTTGTTTGACATTTTTCATGAGTTTTCTGGTTATGGACCCTACGGCATGGTCTTGTTGACTGGATCACAGACTGCTTGTTGTTTCCTCTTATATTAGCTTAGTAGGACTAGCAGGAAGAAGACTTTCGCCATCAACTGTTTAACCAATTAAATATTGCAAGCTATTTTGAATTTTTTGTTAATTCCCTGGTTTTGTAGATTATTAGGGAAGGTTTCTAATCTGTCCAAATCATAGGCTACTAGAATGACAGTTGCAGTCACACTTATTTATGGTTCCAGAGTAATTGGTTCTCAGTTTAGCAACGTTCATCTAAAGCTGCTAGCTAAAACTGTAGTTCATATAAGCTATGGTTCAAATAAATGGATTCAATCTGTCCCATGATGTTTGCTGTTGAAAACTAAAACTCTTCCTTATTCACAGGACATTTGTTCTCTGCTCTCGATTGCTCCTGATCCAGGCTTGCAAACTCTCTAGCGTTACTGTGGCTGGAGGTAAGAGTTAATATTTGACTTAATGGAGCAATATCTTCAATCTGCTTTTACGTAAAGAACCGTCTGCTTTTGTTTAAAATAGTAGTTATCTATCTTCCTCGAAGACACTTTAATATGTATGGTTTCTTATCTAGCTTCCTAGCTGATAGTAGCCCTTTGAGGTTTTTTTTGGGATATGGATCCTCTGACTAAGAAGGATTAGTCCCTACTGATAAATGGCAGAAGACATTTAGAATTGTGGCTGTGATGTGCAGCATAGACTATCGATGAATTCCAATCTTTTTGTGCTTTATACCACACGGTAAACAGTGTTTGCATTGTTATCACCTGCAGCATCTGAGGCATCTATCAAAATTGATGTTTGATCTTCAGGTTAATGAATTTTGTGCTCTTTGCACGTTTTTACTTCTACAATACCACCGAGTTTGCACAGCTCTATTCATTGATATATCTTATCCATTATTGTAGGACAGTACCTCACCATATAGCAATGATCTTTTCACCAAATTCCAATGGCATTCATTCAGTTGTGTCCGATCGCATAGCCTGATTTTCAAGACTCAAGCTTATCTAGTATTGTATTGCGATGCTTTAAAATTTGGTTGAGCTGATCTCTTAAGACTAGCAGAGGAACTCAATGGGAAATTCATTGGGCAACAAAGAAGAGGTGAGAGAAAGAAAGAAAGAAAAGAAAAAATAAACCCAAAACCCAACCCGGACCTGAATGATTGCTTCAGGTATCATGCTTTTAGTGTGGGGTCGGGTCAGGTTGGAACACACTGCGTTATGATTCAGGTGGGGTCGGCTAACATCAAGACCCGACCTGACCTATTGACAACCCTAGAAGCCATGACCATCCCCCCCGCCAACCATCACTAGCATTTTAGGCATATTTAGTAGGGTGTTATTCACATCGAGCCCATGGTGTTGGAATGTTTCTCGTTTTGTCTGATTTATTCTGATTGATGCAGATCCTTTCCCAGTATTTTCTTTTATCATGATTTTTTTTCGAAGTAAACACACCATTAACGAACAATTTTATTGACTTTTTCTCTTCCTCTTTAGTGCTTTTTACTATAAAAATAATCATACTTAGCCACCGCATGATGGATATAACGTACACACTAATCATCACATTCAAAGGATTGGAATGCTCTCTATTGTCATCCACCTACAAAAAGATTGTCATCCACCTACGAACTGCAAATGCACACTGTTTCTGTGATTTCCTTTACTTCCATAATTTTAGTAACTGCAAAAACAAACATGTATCCCCGCAATAACTGCCTCTTTATTCATGACGTAGAAAATATTACTTCAACCTAAATGATGGAAACTAAAGTACGTGAAAGGTGAAAGGTAAAGTGCGAAGATTGAAATTGAAGGAAATCGAAAGGAAAGTTCTGGAATCAAAGGAAATCAAAAGAAAATTAGAGCAATGGCCACTAAAATTAAAATGAAAGTGCAGACACAGAAAAAGAAATCACTAAGAAACTTCACCGAAATTGAAATATACTCAAAGTTACAAGCACATTGATGCTAAATTGCAAACATTGAAATGAAAGCTACACTGTCATTTCTCAATGCACATAAAGAATAACAGACTCTAAATCTAAAACTGAAATTGTAAGACATTAGTTCAACAAAGGAAATGCTCCGGAAGGAAATTTGGTGAAGTTTTGGCATAGCTTGAGGGACCCCTCTTTTTCTGAGTTCTTTTTATTTATACTCCTGGGATTTCGTTTGACCATTATTGGAAATCATGTGTGATCCCCCTCTGTAATTGCTCCACATTTCCACGAATTTAGTAACTTCCGAGATAATGATTGTGTCCTGCAATAAATTGCCGTTTTATTTATGAATTAATCTAATTTTGCAACCACTCCAGCTCTTAGCTCAAACAAGTCGAGGTACCATTTCCTTAATTTGATCGAAATGGTAACCAAAACACCTTAGATCGACATGAGGTCACACAATCTTCAGACGAAATTAAACCAGATAAGCTCCAATTGGAAGTCGGGCTTAGTATGACTTGACGCTTCAAACTTCTCTCTGTTTTCTCAACTCAGAGATAATTAAATCACTCTACAGTATCCCAGACAGAAATTTTTACCACCAACGGAAGCTAAAGAATACTGCTGTAAAAATTTCTAAAAGAGGTAGTGTTGAAAATGTAAGAGCACCAATGAGAGTAATATGTTGAGAACTATCATTTACATTTCTCTGCTTTTTCATCTCATTATCTTACTGCATTTCATATCATATTTCCTCCGATGAAATGGTTTCATCATTTTGATGGCATGCATCATGTGATTGATAAAGCTATTTTTGATATTTAAAGTGAGCCGATTGACAATGACCCAGTTAGTCTTGGTCGTCTTTACCTTTTCACTGGTGAAGGTTCACGCGTTATTAATTCATATAAAAAATCTCTCATTTAGTTCTAGCCCCACAGACCCATCTTTTTCTTTGGAGTCTTTTCTTTTTTGGTCTTACCAATCTCTCACTATAGCGTACCATAAGTGCACAGCGTTGCTACACACATAAAAATTAGAAGAATTAGAAATTTGCGCAGCCTATCATAGAATTAATTATAAATCCCATCGCCCAAGTTAATCTTTACATCCTAAGTCTAACGTCTTTACATTTGGTTGTCATATTAACTCGGAAAGAAGTTACAAAAAAAGCCAAATTAATCTCACTGTGACACATTTAATCCAAACTTGTATCTATGTGACATATTTACCTTTTCTCAAAGTTCCATTAGATGATTTTTCAATCAAACCAACGTCATTTTTTTCTCACTTAAGTCTCGTGTGCGTCATGTTAACGTCATTTACTTTCAGCATATATGTAGGTAGATTTTTAACAGTTCTCATTGACGAAATTTTGATGGACAGTAAATGTATCACACAGTTAAGAGTTTGGGATTTTAAGTGTTACAAAAAAAAAATGTCTAGAGTATATGTGTCACAGTGGAGATAATTAGACTTTTTTTTTTTTTTTTTGTGGCTTTTGCCCTAAAAACAACTAGCAACACTTTTACTGAGTTGAAGATATCCATGTGTAAGATAAATGGAGATAAAATCATCCATAGAGCATGTGACCAAGAGAGAGTTAACAATCTCATGGCAAGATAATCCCATATAATTTGGAAAAAGATAATAAGTTTTGTGGACCATAAAGCCATTGTTGTCACACACTTTCTAAATTCTGTTTACATATCTTTCCTCCTTGGTCGCATAGTGTCTTGTTGTTACCCTTTAGTGATGCCAACCCCCTATTGAAGCCACGATGATCACCGCCATCATTTATCACCCTGTAAGGGTGAGCATAATTCTGGAATTGAATGGAAATCAGAGAATTGGATCCATGGGAACTGATCCAATTCTAGGTTTAGAGTGAGAGAGTTCGATTTTCGGTTTCACTTTTTTAAGAACCGCCGGTTCCCAATCCGGTTCGGTTTTATACGAACCGAACCGAGAACTGGAACCGGACCGGAAACCCTAAATCCCTGATTACATTCTCCCGTTCCCCAACTCAATTCCATTTCTCTCTACTTCCACCTGTCTCTCCTTGCACGATGTTGAGCCCTTGGGCGACGCTGCATCTCATCTCTGTCACGCTGCTTCTCTGACTCACTTTGTGTCCACTTCTCCATCGTTGCTGTCACGTTGAGCCCTTCGTTTTGCTGTCACCACTGCCGGCCGCTGCTCAGATCTGAGGGGTTTAGTGAAGTTACAATGAGTCCACGATTATATTCTCCATGCTTTCTTGTCTCTTTTAAGATCGACCTCGACCTCCATTAATTCCTCTCCCTCCTCAGACCAAAACCACGAAAATTGCGTTACCTGTGCCCTCTCTCTCTCTCTCTCTCTCACTGCAGCAACCATCATCCAGCAGGTAAGCTTGAGTGCTGGATCTGCTCGATTTCGTGCTTTATTCGATTGCTGAATCTGCGTGTGTGCGTACAATTACGCGTGTGTTTTGTTTGTCAAATTGGCTTGAGGCTGGTTGTGAATGTTGCCGGCGTTTGTTGCTGCTGATTTTGCGTTTTGATTGGTTCTGAGTGCTCAGGATCAAGGCCTGAGCTGATAAGCTTAGAGTTAGTTTGATTAATGCCTTCTTTAGCTCGCTGCTTGGCTACGATTGGTCTAGGGCTTTCGTTAGTAGGCTCAATCGGACATGTTGTGTTGTTAAGATGATTGACTGCCTGATTGCTGGTATTTGGATGTTTTTGAATTCATGATGAATGACCAACGTTGAGCTCGAATGAGTACTTCCTTAAAGGGTGCTATCTGGTGATTTTGAGCAACTGATTTGTACAACCTTGGGGTAATGGTTGATGAGGTTATCTGCTCAAAATCTAGTGATCTCGAGCAACGGACTATTCGAGTGAAACTCCCTGATTTGGGCAAGAGCTGAGTAAGAGGTTGAAGGATCTCGGTTGTTTGCCTGTCATGCATTACTGAGTAGATTTCCTCAATAAGTTTACATTTTATCTTTCCTTTTTTTATTGTTGTTTGGCTGGTTTTGTGGGCTGGATTCACCTCTGTCGCAAGGCACAATTTGTCCCGATTGCACTGGAATTTGCAGGATGAAATCATTTTCATGCTATAGTTGAAGTATTAGATGCAAGAAAATGCTACCTCGGCTTGAAATTTGTTTTGCTATTTTGTAATTGTTTGATCTTTATTTTGAAATTTCTAATGATGTTGTGCATATGTGAAGTTGACATATCAAGATAACTGTTATCCCTAGTATCTTTGTTGTTCATGGCATCCAAACTATTTCCAATGGATTAGGATATCAGTCCACTTGATGAATGCTCATTGAAAGGTGCCCAAAAGCTATTTAGTTCTCCTGCAGGCTTACTTCTTGCTGTCATCTTTCTTTCCTTTTTCCTGCATCCAATTTTGTTTGTGGTCCTAGATATTGTCTTGATCAACATGCTAGTCCCTCGTGAATTTTATTGTGTAAGCATAATGGATAACATCAAACCAGTTGGTTAGGGAGGACACTAGATTTCCATGAGTAAGAATTGCCTATTGCTTTGGTAATGTTTTGTTTGTTGTACCTTGTCTTGTTATTTTATCCTCATTAGCCAGTATTTTTGTTTTAAAATCTTATAGGTGAAAATTAACAATATCTTTCAAGACTATCATGACTTCTCATTTTACTTGTATTTATTTAACCGTGATGCCAGGAAAACTAGTCTTTGTTATTCTCTTTGGTGAATGACAACCTTGTTTAGTACCCAATAGACCAAAAACGCTCTAGAGGTTCTTAATTTGGTTGACTGAATCAATAAGAAGCTTTCATTTTATTGTTGTGTTCATTTCCGTTTTGCTTGACTAAAAATGAAACCAAAAAAAAAAAAAAAAATAGCCCATTAGATCCTATAACCTATAATGGGGTACGTTCTAGGTTTCTACGAGTAGGTTTTATGTTCTAAAAAATACGGAATCTGTACCCAGGGGTAGGTTCTAGGTGGAAACTATAAGGAACTTAGAATCGCTCATCCTTATCACTAGGTTAGGTTGACCACTCATCTGCACCCCCTCCCCTCTCTCTATCTCGCTTGCTTGCACATGGTTGTGGCTGACGAATCCATTGCAATCCTCTATAACTTGGAATGGTTTTCTATCTTTTGTTAAAATATATGAATTTTTTTCATGTTGAACTAAATGATAATTGCTTACTTTTCCGATTATACGAATAATGTCAGCTTGTACATGTTATAGTGACAAGATGTCGAAATCGAAAGGGAGTCAAATTATCCTCCCATATTTTTGACAATGTTAAGTTTAAGACTTGGCTGTATAGGGGATGCATGGTGATTTTGTTGGGATTTTTAGGGGTGGCTGGCTCAATTTTTGTTCTCTACCTGAAGACATTATCTGATTTCTGTAGACTGTGTGGTGATTTTTCTTTCATTTATTTCTTGAGTTTGGGTTTAAAGAAGTTTGGAATGCCAAATGAGTCTTCATGGGGCCTGATATTCAATATATTGGAGCAAAAAAAAAAACAGTGTGAGAGCATCTAGTGTTACTAGAGTTTGTTTATTGATAAAATAAGTGTTGATTTATTTATTATTGGCAAAGTTATCACCTAATAGACCCTATTCTATAATTTTAGCTCTTTGAATTTCACATTGTGTTTCACATGGCAAAATCAAGAAGCAAACGAAAATTAAGGACTGCTCACCACCCTCTCTCTCTCTCTCTCTCTCTCTCTGATTTGCCATTGATAATAGAACCTTTTTCATCCATCATAATTAGGAAAAAAAAGAAAAAAGAACGCATGACCCTTTATATGCACCAACTCATGCTCACATGCCTCGTCCCTCTCTCCCTTTGCTATCCTCCAAATCTCTCTCCCTTTCGTGCTCTCTCTCTCCCTCCTTCACTGGTGTCTACTTGCTAATGCAGAACGTTAGATGGGAAATGTACAAGTTAATTTGATTTTAAACTGAGCCGGCCAAGTTTTAAGGTATCGGTACTCATTTGCCTAATTCATATCCAATATCTCAGCTCATTTCTTAGCCAGACCACGCCACACTAACCTCATTTTCTTTTCAGGAAAGACAGATATCTGGAAATTAATAAACTTCCTACCTATGGCAAACTCAGAGGCTGGAACTAGTAATGATGCTGCACCAGCATCAGGAAGTGAGTACCAAGTGTTCTTGAGTTTCAGAGGGCCGGACACTCGTCATGGATTTACAGACTTCCTCTATAATGACTTGTCAGATGTCGGAGTTCGTGTATTTAGGGATGATGATGAACTTCGCGTTGGAGAAATAATCAGTGACAACCTGCTAAGTGCTATCAATAACTCCATAATTTACATACCCATCTTCTCTCAGACTTATGCTTCCAGTAAATGGTGCCTTTGGGAGCTTGCGCTTATAGTGGACAATGTGTCTAAATCAAAGGACGAAAAGTGTATCTTTCCCATTTTTCTCGACGTGGAACCAGATGATGTTAAACTTAAAACGCGGATATATAGCAATGCTTTATTGGAACATGAGAGGGAGTTTCCCAACAAAGTCGAGGCATGGAGAGCGGCTCTTGCAGCAGTAGGTAAAATCAAGGGATTGAACGTGACCTCAAGGTAAAACTCTTTTAAGATCCCTACATGGTCCCCCATATTCCTTTTAACTATATTTTCCACTTCACTGACTCGTTAGACTAGGAAATATTCAAGAGCACCCATTTGCATTTATTATTTGGGATGATTACTAAAATCAAGTTCAGATTATGCATTCATAGCAGTTTCCATTTCCCATTAACGGGGAAAAGGCAGAAAAAAATTAGAAACGGCATCCGGTGCTGACTTTGTTTTACACATTTCCATGTGCTTCTTAAGAGACACCAAATATACGAGAAAATTGAGATTCGATGAAGAAAAATCATGTTTAAATATTCAATAGAAGCAAGAGCATTTTGAGATAAGGATGACGGGGCTGTCATCTTGGGGACTCGAGCTCTGCGGAGCTCATGGCAGGTCCAAATCGAGGCTGGGCAACCTTGATCTGGACCAGGCCGGAGGCGACAACTGTTGTCAACCTCTGATATGAGGTCGGCGGCCACACGGGCCTTACAGGGGTGTAGCCGGGTGCAGCCGCGCGAATAGAGGGTTGAGAGAGAGAGAGAGGGACACACAGTGTAGGGTGTTTTGGAAGTTCGGAAGAGAATGGTGAGGACCCTTTTTGATGAGATTTAAGTTAGGGCAACATATGCAATTTCAAAAGAATGGGGATTTGATTTGCATATTGTCAAAATATGGAGATGCTAGTTGAAGTGCGTGGAAAATGGTTTTAGGGATTTATTATTATTTCCCTTTTGACCTTGCTTAAGGGTTGTATCAGGTAAACTAAAAAGCCTTGAAATATTAATCACCTATCTAATCTAATCCAAAGTAATAAAAGGTGAAGATGAATAATGGGCCACATGGCTCGAACAATGAGCTATTTGATGAGTTGCGGGCCAACGTCGCAGTGTCGTGGCCCCGCCTGTCATTTATATCTTGTTTTTGGGGGTCATCGTGTGGCCTTTATATTAGCAACTTAATACGCTTACTATAATTCATCAATAACAACACATAATTCGGCTGTTCAATTGATAAATTTAGATCTAACACATTTTATATTAACGAACCTACTGTGTGCTTTTATAGCATGCGGGCACCCCATTAGCTTCTCCAAAGTAAAGGAGCTGCTTTTGCATAATGTCTTAGAGTGGGCAAGCTTTTGGGGTTACGTCTGTTACCAACATGCTGCTCTAGAATTCCAGATTTTCGACCAAAAGATGGAATTATTGGATAGCAAACAGACAGGGCCTCTCCATTTTTTTTTTTTTTTTAATATTGACAAAGAAGTCCACCTTAGATAGGTTAATTACGAAACTATGACTTATGCTTAGGTCTATGACTAGGTAAGATGCACACGTTAAGTCAATATAAAAATTTTGGGCTTTTTTTTAGGATTATATTTTTTCTGTCAACCAAACTGCAATGCTCAATAGATGACGTTGCATTTGTTTACATTATCTCGACTTATGATTCTCCCATTGCAATTGCTGAAATTTTGTCTAGGCCTAGCTAAATGCTAAAATTTTGGTCATGCACGATTCGGTAGACACTTGGTAACTGTAGCCATCGTGTAAGTCAATACTATTGTCTTTAGAAATTTATATAATCGTAGATGAAAAACATATCAAGTGAGTTCTATTAATTTAACCTATAAGTTATTATTTGTACTTAGTTACTGTTTTGATGTACTTCATACCTTTTCAAGTTAGATTTCGACAATCCCACATATGGTGCGTGGGTATGAAATTAATCTAGTAACTAAAGAATGCGCTTTTATGCCTTGCAGCCAAGCAGCGATTGTCAAATTAGTTGTTAAAGAGGTTTTGAAGAAGCTGAAGATAAAACAAAAATCAGTGCCTAAATATTTAGTTGGAATTGATGATCGGATAAAAGAGTTGACAAAGTTTTTAGATGTCAGTCACGATGATGTGCGGCTCATTGGAATTTATGGAATGGGTGGCATCGGTAAAACAACTATTGCCAAGGTCGTCTTTAATAAATTATGTTCCCACTTTGGGAAGTGTTGTAGCTTTCTTGACAGTGTTCGTGAAAGGTCGAATAAGGAGGGCATAGTCTCGTTGCAGAAGCAATTACTATCTAACATTGGTGGTTCTGGAACTGTAGGAGATATCAACAATAGTGAAGAAGGAATGAGGAGGATTAGAGAAACACTCAACAATAAGGTCCTGGTGGTTTTGGATGACGTTGATAAGAAAGAGCTCATTAATAATCTAATAGGAAATTCCAAATTATATCCAGGATCTAGGATAATTGTTACAACAAGAAACACTTATGTTCTAGAAGTTGAGGGATTTAAGGGTAAAACTCAGCGGTATGAGATGCTAAAGATGGCTGCCGGTTCTGCACTTCAGCTTTTTGGTTGGCATGCCTTTAGTGGAGACTTTCCTTCGTATGATTATTGCCGGCTTTCAAGTGACATTGTCTCAACTACGGGAGGGCTTCCATTAGCTATTCAAGTGATAGGTTCGTTGCTCAAGGGGAAACGCCAAGAAATTTGGGAAGAGACATTGGAAAAGTTAAGGAATGTTCCTATGGAAGAGATTCTAAAGAAGTTAAGGATTAGCTATGATGATCTAGAAGAACATCAAAAACAAATTTTTCTCGATATAGCGTGCTACTTTGTCAATGAGAATAAGACCAATGCAATTTACATGTGGACCAATTGTAAATTTTATCCCAAGGGAGGAATTGAAGTCCTTATCGATAGGTGCTTGATAAAGATATTGGACAATGATAAGTTCTGGATGCACGATCAACTTATAGCACTCGGAAGGCAAATTGTTTGTGAAGACAGTCCAAATGACCTAGAAAAGCATAGTAGGTTGTGGATTGCAGAAGAGGCCCTTCAAATCTTAAAAACCAAAAAGGTAAGTTAGAAAGGTCTCATTTTCAAATAAAAGTCATATATCCTAGGATTGGGGATTCTTTTTTTCCTTTTGTTTAGGAAATTTATCAATTTTTTCCTGTCCATTTGAGTTGTAAAACATAGTGGTTGGAAGTTGACAAATTTCTTGGCATCATTGCAAAATTCACTTGCAGACAAAGAGCAAGGTTCAAGCGCTTGAGATAGCTACGTATGGTTCCCCCATAGAGATTAGAAATGAAGACTTTAAAAGATTGCCGAACCTAAGATTCCTCGATTTAACAGGGGGAACTTATGTTGGGGACTTTGCAAAGTGTCATTCAAATTTGAGATGGTTTTCTTGGAGTAATTCGTCTTTTTGGAAGGGTCATGGGATGAACAAACTCAATTTCGATTTCTTACCTTTTACCAAAGAAAAAAACAAACTCAATTTCGATTTTAGGGCAAGCAATTTGTATTTGGATAAGCTTGTTGTTTGTGAACTTCATGGCCTTGACTTCAAGGATGATTCAAAAGCATGGGACTTGATCAAGGTAAATTACATGTTTTAAATTCTAGTATGATAGTTCCCTTGTGTATACTACAATTGTTCTTTAACTCGACATGTCATTCATTTTACAGAGAGCAAAAAATTTGAAAGTTCTATCTATTACTCAGTGTTCTGGCATAACGACAATCCCAGACATCTCTAGATGCTCGGCTTTAGAGAGATTGACTCTTGTTCGATGCTCCAGTCTAAAGAGAATTGAAAGCTTCATTGGAGATCTACAATCATTGATCGAGTTAAAGATTATAAATTGCTCGAATTTAAGTGATTTGCCAAAAGAAGTGGGGGCACTGGTAAAGCTCGAGTGTTTCTCCTTGGAGAACTGTAAAAGGTTGAGAGAACTTCCAGACTCACTTAGGAATTTGACCTCATTGACAGAATTAGACTTGTCAGGTACTTGCATTGCCATACTTCCAAATTCCATTGGAATGTTCAAATTTAAATATTCATAGTTTGAAACTTGAGAATTTTTCTTTTGACAGGAACGATAATAATGGAACTTCCCAACTTCATTTTACAGTTAAAATCATTAAAGATCTTGCGCTTTCCATTGTGGTCATTCAATGTCAAGGAGTATCATTTTTGTTCATTAACTTGTGGCATCAGCACTTTGGTAAATCTTAAGGAACCGGATCTCTCTAGGCGTAATAGAACGGAATGTGAAATTCTTGTTGAAGGTGAAAACCCAAGGACAAGCAACACGTTTCATGACCTCCACATCGTAGACTTAACCGATTGTCATGAGATTCAAGAGTTACCGGAGCTTCCCACAAGTTTGACCTATCTACATCTTCGAGCCACATCATTGCTCAAAGTCCCTAGCCTGTCAAAACTTACTAATTTGGTTAATTTGCTACTACGTGATGGCGCTGATTATGAAGACAAATCAAAGCTAATCCCAGGATGCGACTTGAGGGGGATTGTGAATTTATCTAGACTGAAATGGGTGGAGTTAAGACTGCTGAATGTCCCTGCAAATTCACAGTTGACATATCCTTCTCAACCACAAGAGATTGTTTTGGGACACTTGGACTCAAAACCTCCTGTGCAGCTTCCATCCTCCAACTGGAGGTGGAGAAATTTGTCAACTTTAGAGATCTATTGTTGCGAAGTGGAAGATATTTCGCTAGATGGACTATCACGATTGGAAAACTTAAAGGTTATCGGATGTGAACGGCTTCAGAGATTATCCATTCCTTTAGAATTAAGGAAGCTACGGCAAGTGACGATGAAATCTTGTCAGGACCTAGTTGAGATACAAGTTGTGGATGTTTCAAATGCAGTGGATGTTTCAAAATCATTGGAAGGCTTGACTGTCGTTGATTGCGAATCTCTGACAATAATAAGTGGGTTATCATACTTGAAGAACTTGGAGATATTGAAAATTAAATATTGCTATGTACTTACTAATGTTGAAGGCCTAAATGAGCTGGAGTCTTTGAAAGCTTTGTCAGTCTGCCGTTGCTCGTCATTGAGATGGTTGGTTGATGCATCTTTCACAAAAATACCAGATGATTGCATTGTCCATATATGGGGGTGTGGATACTTTATCAAAGAATCTAGAAAGGGAACGGCTTTGAAGCATTACAGAAAGCAAATCCTCCGGAATACATCAAAGAAGGTGCGGAATCTTCTTCACCAATATTTAATTCTTTTTTTGGCCAAATATCCTCTTCCTTTCTCCACACAATATCCGCCCTTTTAAAGTTGCCATTTTTTTGTTGCACCCTAATTTCTTAGGTGGATGATTTATTTCCTCTATTTTCTGCTGTTGGACATTTGCGGTTTCTAAAGCAATCTTTCCCCCCTCTTTTGTGGCTCCCATTTTGTGTTGTGCTTTAATTACTTAGGCTTCATATTTTTTTTTTTTTCTATCTTCATCATTCATCACTACTTGCCTTTTTAGTGTTGTAATAGTGCTAGTAAACTCAATAAATCATTCTTTTAATAGTAATTATCAAAATTACTTTCATAGACAAGAAGTTAGATAATCGATTGCCAATTATAGATTTCAAAAGCAATTGATAAGAAGGAACAAGTAGGGGTGAGCATGTCGGATCGCCTAAATCGGCAATTGTTCGGACAGACCGGACCAGCTAGTGTGGTTCGGTTTCTTGAGGAATCGGTCTAGTTCTTAGTTCCATAAAAATGGAATCAGTGATTGTCAATCTGATTCCCCGTTCCGGAGGGGAATCGGGCCAAACTGGACCGACAGACCGGACCAACTCTTTTTTTTTAAAAAAATATATATATATTTTAATTTCTTAAAAATAGTAATAACTATAGTATTTTTTAAAAAAATTTAATTTTTGTTGCTAGGTGATTGGTTCCATGGGACCAGACCGCCGGTTCCCAATTCTAGGACTATCCGGTCTAGTCCCAATCCCAAAAATTGGGAATTGAGAACCGATAACCCCTAGGAACAAGTAAGAAAGAAGTATCACAACCCTTTCAAGTCGTTGGGTTTAATGAAAAGAAATGAGCTGGAAATAAATTGTCGGTAACTTTTTAATGATTGGTGCCTGTCACTAGAAGCAGATTAAGACATTAAAAAGGCAACCTGCCATGTAAGGTAATCTACAAATAGGAAGTGTAAACAAAAGAAATAATACCCACCAACTCTAGCCTAGCATTAATAGACTTAAAGTAAATACACTACATCACTAAATCTAGCATTCGTGTACCAAAAACAATCTTTTGACATGAATCGTACAATTTATTAAGTTACAAATAATTTTATACAATAAAATGCAAAAGACTATCTCACGCATGGGACAGTGTATAAAATTTTAATTACTGTACCACCTTAAGTACACTTTGTTAGCAAGTTAACAATTGCAAGATACAAAATAATCTTAGGAGTGAGACTTGTCAAGATGTGAATTAAGTATTTTAAGTGCCTAGATGCAATAATTTGTGTATCAATAGGAATTAGTCAAGCTAAATGTCAGCACTATAATATTCAAAAAGAAATTTAAAAATATTTCTATCGATGCCATTTTTGAATAATTATAGCAGTATTGAGAAAATGTTTCACAAGCGACCTCATCTGCCCTTAATTAAATGGTTAATGAGAAAGTGAATAGTTACTGTCGGAAGTTCGTTTTAATAGCAGAAAAAGAAATCCCCCAATCAATAGTGGTAAAAACCACTACTAGAAAGTTTTATTTACAATGACATTCCAATTTTCTTCTCCCCCACTAGAAAAGGGAATCTATGATGAGATAGTACTCCTAGGTAGATAATTATCTTACTCAATGTTTAATTTAAATTTACATCACATATTTATATTTGCGCTGGTTGGATTGTGGGTAAATATGCAAAAAGTTTAGTGTATATCCAATAAATATGTTGTTTGGCTCTCCCATTGAAATTGTTACGTCACAGGATTCCTTCACAATCCGATTCCATCTTGGAGTAAAGAAGCCTAGTGAAGGGTGGTTTGGGTCTGTTCGTGGAATAGAGAGAGAAAAGGAAGGCGTCGACCCCGATTCAGTGACATATGAAGGATTGATTGCTGACATGAAAAGTTTCGGCTTTCGTTTCAAGAGAATGTGGTACGAGACCAGGGAGACTTACAAAATGCAAATGGAGATTAACGGGGATGGGAATGTGAATGAAATGTTGAGATGCGCATGTGGACTAGGATTCATTATTCATTTGTATGTCGAGGGAGGGGTCGACAATGAGTGGGAGGGAGAATATGATGAGGAGATGATGAAGATCTTAAGGGAGGAACGGAGAATGAAGACTGACGTGTATTCCAATGAGGATGGGGCTAAGGGGGACGTTTCATGTCCTAATGAAGACTCAAACTCTGCACCTGTGGGTGGTGAAAGTGAAACTCAAGGCGACTCCGTTGATGATTCTGAGTTAGGGCAAGGCAATGCTTAATGTTTTGAGGCTACGACGTCAATCACAGAAGAAGATTTAGACAGTGTTAAAAAACTGGTGGAAAAACCTAGAGATGAGGAAACAATAACTTTGGAGCATTACACAGAGGAGATTTTTCTGAATACATTAAACAAGGTGCGACGTCTTGCTCATTGTGTGTGGGATTTTTGTTCAATTCCTTTTTAGGCCAAATCTCTTCCTTTCCTTAGCCACACATATATCCACCCTTTTAAAAGTTGCCATTTTTTGTTTGTTGCACTGTAATTTCTTAGGTGGCTGATTTGTTTCCTTGCATTGGTCACTTATCTCTACGTACCTTTTTGGTGTGGGATAGTCTTAGTTCTTTAATAGTGCTAGCAAACTAATATTATCTCTATATATTACTTCATCAAAATTGCTTTCACAGATAACATGCTAGATAATAGATCACAAATTATTGATTTCAAAAACAACATATGATTTCTTTGTCAATTATTATTATTATTATTTTTTTAATTTTGTAATTGACATAATTATTGCACAAATTTAATACTGTTCATATAATAAAGCTAATTATGAACTAGTTGATTCGATTATTCCATTAATGTGCTTTGGAGAAATTAATGTCGAATTCGTAGTTGTACGAAAGGGAAAAAAAAAACACGAACTCATTAAATTCTGCCGAGTGTCGTCACATGGAAAAACAAAATGATGAAGTTAGATAATTGGTTGTGTGTATATATATTTGGTTGGTATGTACATATATATTTAATATTATGATGATTTATCTCCTATGAATCTATTGGTTTCCTCTTGGGTAAACATAATTGGATAATTTGTTTTGCCTTTTTCTTTATTATTTCTGTTAGACTATTTATGCAAATTAATATAGGGTTAATCCATCCACCTGCAGATTAAGCAATAAATGTGTTACACATTTGTATGCTATTTTGCCGATGCATGCATATACAGTGGGCTTGACTATTGAGTTAGGATGTAATTTTTATGTCAAAGTAAATTAAAGCACATACTGCTTGGAAAAATAGTCACACATTGAGTTTGGATGTAACTTTTACAGGAGTGAACATATTATTTCACTAAAAACTTGACTTCTGATGAAAAGAGACTCTTAACTAATTTCGAAGCGTATCACTTTAGAATAAGGAAGAATACAAAAAAATTAACATTTTCATAAACTGATTTAAAACAATGTGTCCCATGGTTATGGATTTTTCATTCAAAAAGTAGAAAATAGAAGTCCTTTTAGTTACGGAATGGAAAGCAATTGAATTTATACTAGTATTTTAACTGAAATAGATAATTAACATTTGAAGATGGTAGTACATGAAGTACCCTGTGTAACTAAAGTGAAATAAGATGAAGAATTAAAGTTTACTAAATTAATAACATAAATAATAGAAAGAAAAATGAAACTAAATATAGATTTTGGTTAATTACAATTTCAGTCCTAACCTATTGTATGGATTCCAATATAGTATTAAATCTTTCAATTGTTCCAATATAATTCTATATCTTCCGGCCGATCATTATCGTCTTACATGGCACAATCGGCGATCTGACGTGGAAAAAATTAATCGAAACAACATTGTTTTATTTGGAAGAATGTGCAACATATAACAAAATAAAATCAACTAAACCACAAAAATTCCCAAATGAACTCTAATTCGCTGACGACGTCGATTTCGATCGGAATTTCCAATTTCCTCAAACCAAACCATAGTTTGCCATCATAATCACCAATTTCCACTCAACTACGTCAACGTCTAGAGAAGAGATTAGCTATCTTGAGATTTTGCAACAGAAACGATAAAGAGCGCTCATGTTAGGTGTACATTGAAGTTGATAGCCTTCAATTTTTTTACGAAAACCAGAAGAAAAAGACAAAAAGGGTCTAAAGGTAAATATTTCATTGCGGTCTCTCTAACTGTATTGCCTTTCTCTTTCTTATAATCTGTTTGTATTGGGAGACTATTGCTGGTGCTGCTAGTGAGACCATATTGGCGCATGTTAATGGGAAAAAGACAAAAAGGGTCTAAAGGTAAATATTTTAGTTTTTACTGGCTTTTTTGGTTCATTGTGAATTCTAGTCACGTCAGCTCAAGAGTACAAGTGCTAAACACGGCAAGAGGCAGAGAGATGATGATCATGCAAGCCACGCCAACACCACAGCAAAGAACTCTACTCGTGGCCAGCAGAGTGGCATTCCCTAGCATGTTACAAGAAGGACAACAAGACAAGCAGCCAAAAAATCACCACCAGTTGAAGTAGCAGCACTTCCCGTTGAAGCTGTAGGCCCATCAAGAAAGAAGAAAAAGAACGACAGCAAGCAGGCCAATCCTATAAGAAAAAGTGCCAGGCTTATGAAAGGCACAACTGGAGGGACAAGTGATATTGTGCATCTAGATCGATAGTCACCTGGGATGTTTGATTGGATTGTGAGATCATTGTAATGTGACTTTTCTTTTTCTTTTTGGTGGATTCTGGGTTCAGTGAACTAGTATGGTTGGATTGATAACATACTTATGACGTATTGCTTGCAAAGGTGCTGCTTTTAGCAATTAACACGACTATCTTTTGTGATCCCTCTCTTATTGCAATCTGCTTTCTCTGTTTCATTGCTGAATACACATCGGTTGATTAGATGATGTCATACTAGATTGTCTATAGAACACTTCTTGTTGCAAGCCCAGTTGTTCGTCCAAAACTACTATTTTTTTTTTTAACACAGTCCTAGTTCCATTATACCAATTTCAAAAATTTAGGCTCAATCTGTTATGATAGAGAGGAGCCAACAAGTCAAGTGTATGCGAGTCCAGTGATATGTGCAAAATGCTCATTTTATTTTATTTATGCAAAACATGTCCACGACTAGAAAACAAGTATTAGAACAGCTCATACGTGCCTAAACACAAAACAAACTCTACTAACATGGTTCATGGCAGACTCAACACTTTTTCCCTTTAACCTTCCCACACGTGAGCTAAATAAGTGGGGACACTCAACACGATCCATATTGTCTTCAATCTGGATTTGTCTTCCTATAACTTTGCCCCTTCTTGTTTCAAACGTTATTTGTGTTTGTTCCTGCTTCAGCCCTTTTGCATACCACTAGCTTTCGAAAACGGGTTTTCCATTTTAAGAAAAACTGTTGATTCAAATATAATCAAATGGCACATCATACTACATAAGAAACACTCAATTAAGTATGATAATTGTTGCCTTTCATTAGTTGGACCTTGTTTATTTGGTCCGGTGCTTTAAAAGGCAAATCACGACGTGGCTTTTGAGCGTCCACCCTTATAAGGAAAGTGATGGGACCAGAAAAATTTTATTCACTTCTTGGATTAAGGAAAGTGCGGAGGAAATCGGCGGTGCCTCAACATTGCACCTGCACAGGACTAGCAGCTGCACATTATTAAACCAGCAAATATGCCATTACTACCTAAAATTCATTACTACATTATTAAACCAGCAAATGACAATGTACAAGGTGAATAAAATTAAATATTGGAATAATCTCGCTTTTCTTATTGCTCGACCTGAGCCTGATAACATCTCAACACATGATTGGCTGATGTGATAATATAAGTGTAAACAATACTAACAACCTCACTTACTCCATTTCTTGAGGGAGGGACAGAAAAACTCTCTAGTTTTCTGGGGTCCTGCCATCTGTCACGCTGTATACTCTCATATGAATTGATCGCCTGTCGGAGGAAGAGCATGATCGTCGTCGTCGTCGTCGTCGTCGTCGTCTCCATTCGTGGTTTTTGTCTCTGGCAAGAACCATCTTTTCAAATCAGGTTTTGGCCGTCAACGATCAGAAACCTCTCGATCCCTTTCACAACCTACTCCTCTTTTAGCCCACCGTTCGTTCGTCATCACTTCCTCTTAGGAGCGACCTCTGTTTCTTCAGGCAGCAGAAGAGGCTGAGGGATGGCTACTATTGCAAGACTGATATCAGTTGTGTTAGCGTTTGCCCGACAATCATACAATGGACTTAACAGTTGCGAATTCGCAAATGCAATTAGTACAGAAGATATACAGCTAAAACCATCAGTAGAGTCGAGCACGAAAGCTTAACCAATCTCTCTGTAGCTTGCGAAATCATGTGATCTCATCTTCTATGCTCGAACATGACTCCCGTAGCTCTCCTTCAAGCTTATGCTCCGGTCGCACTGTTGGCTTCAAATACTTCGTCTGAGATTCTGATTCTTTCTGCATTCAACAATACTCATTTATGTTACGGCACAAAACCAAATATGACATGTGGTGCGGAATTTGATTAATCCCAGTGCTCCATGTTTTGCATTATGGAGGACTGACGAGGTTCGGTGAACAGTAGGTGTTTGTGAAAATTCCTTGGTGATGTGTGGAAGTGAAAACCAGCATAGTGGTCAGCCTAAATGGTGCCAACTACAGAACATGGAAGGCAAGATACTTGATTTGCTTTATCACAAGGAAGTGAACGGTCCCACAGAGAGTGACGAGGCCAAGCCTGATTGCACAGGTCAACAATGGTAGTTGCTAAATAGGCAAAGGATAAGTTTTATTAGGTAATGGTTTATCACCATTTGGAGAATGAAACTTTAGGAAAACACCATTGAAGAAACTTGAAGTGTTGTGTGAGAGGAAATTGGCCAACAAGAAGCTTTAATTTTTTTATCAAGAAGCTTGGCGCTTTGAAACATATCAAGAGGGCACTCCAATGACAGATCGCTTGAATGAGTTGCAAAGCTTGATAAATGAACTTGTAACTATGGAGATGGCGTTTGATGATGAGGTACCAGCATTGTTCTTCCTTAGTTCGCTTCCACATAGTTATGGGATATTGGTGACGACTCTCATCCCATCAGCATCTAATGGAGAAGTGAAGTTGGATGCAGAGAAATCTTAGCTTGCTTGTGCATGAGACTCGGAAGAAAAGTGTGGGACTCCTCTCCACCACAAACCCTTGTTGTATCAGAGCATAGAGGAAGGAGTAAATCTCAAGACTCCTACAACCGTGATTGGTTCAAGGGAAGATCCAATACACTAAATGGCATAAATTGTTATAATTGCGGTAATCCTGGTCACATTACACTACCGCCGGTAGTTCCCATGAAGACTTCTTTGTTTGTCTACTTGCAATGGTGATTGTTTTGCTGTAGCGAACTGGGAGTTGGATTGGGGTCATAATAGATTGCACTGCCTCATGTCATGCACCCCAGGTGTTATTTTCTATGTGTCATCAAGATGTTGCAAAAATTGTGGGGCTTGGTGATGTATGTCTTTAAACTAGCTTGGGAAACAAACTAATAATGCTCAAGCATGTGAGGCCGCATCTTTGGTTGAACTCGAGTTCTACTAGAAAATTAGATGATGACGAGTTGGAAAGTCGGTCCAAGGATGAGACTGAGAAGCTTGTCAAGGAACTGCTCATTCTAGCAAGGAGGGGGAAGTGTTGTGCTCTTCACTGCATCCAAGCTAAGGTGTGCAAAGACCAAATTCATGTCATGGGAGAAGTAGTAACATCTGATCCATGGCATATGAGATTCGATCATTTGAGTGAGTAAAGCCTCGAAAATTTTTGCAAAGAAGGAAAATTACTATGTTTAGGGGAAAGTTACGAGGGATAAGATCTCAAACTTTTTGAGAAAATAAGAAACGTTACTATCATTTGGGGAAAATTATGAATGGGAAAAGAAAGGTGTGATGAGGGGAGTAGAGAAATCATAAGAACTATAAAAATATTATCATTGAAAGAGCATTACAATGTTCAACAAAAAAAATTAGGATCAATGATGAATAGGAGAAAAAAAGTACAAGTCCATAGGAAAGTTATTAGTGGAAATAATGATAATAGTTACTAATGAATCACAATATAAATAGAATTGTTTTGAAGAGACAAAATTGTAATAACTTGAATGAGGGTAAATAATTTATTTGTCGTAAGTAATATGTTATTTGGATTATATAATTAATTTTTCGCGAATAAATGGAACTTAGATTATTCAGTTGACTTGTTGGTGCACAAAGATAAAATCTTCCCATGGACAGATATATATATATAGAAGTTGTCTAATAGTGTATAAGGACGCCCGCTCTTTCATGTGCCTTTTCTTTTCTCGGGACGTTTTGGAATTATTATTATTATTATTATTTTTTTGGGGGAAGACATATTTGCCGAAGTTGGTGCCATTTTTTTGAAATAAAATAATCTAAGGTAAAGAGGGGAATGCAATCGTCACGGCGTTTCTGCTTTCTTCTACGGGCTCCTTAAGACGCCACTACTTCATCTCCATTACCTCCGTTTGCCTTCAGGTACTCGAATGACTACCCTTTGTTACCGAAGATTGGTTTGTTGCTATGTTCCGCACCAACTGTTTGTCGAAATTCCTTACTAGTTTCATTGAGGAAACCCCATTTTGGGTTGCCCTTTTTGGGTCCCAATTTTCAGTAACAGACCTTTGTTTCGATCTCTTTGAAGCATTATCCTGTGATATCTCTTTGCTTTTAGTTTTATTTTTTATTTTTATTATTTTGGGTCCAATACCTTGAGAGTGTCCTCCAGGAGAACTGCTATAGCGGGCGATGATATCTCCATGGAAAGTAGCAAGTTGAAACGTCGGAAGATGGACAGAGATGACGGACGTGATGCGATTAGTAATCCGCCAGACTCGGTGCTCCTCCATATTGTGTCCTTCCTGCCCACGAGAGATGCCGCAAGGACAGCGGTGGTCCCGAGATTCCATTACCTCTGGACTTTTATCCGCCACTGGTCTTTCGATCACTGTGCTTACCGCAACTGCAAGGAGGAGGACCCTGCTTTTGAAGTCGATGAGAGATTCGTGAATTTTAACAACGATGTGCATGATAACCCCACAATTGATTCATTCCGTCTTAATTTAAACTATGTGACTGAGGCGTACCCTGATAACAATGATTCTTAATGGGAGGATGGTATAAATGAAGAGACAAGAAGGTGGAACAAAATCATTACGTGGATTCGTTTTGCAGTGAGGAGAAAGGTTAAGTTCCTTGATGTGAACTTCTTAGGGTGTGCTGGGGCAATCCTGGATAATCTTTGCATTTTGCCCAGCATCGTTTTTTAGGTTTAGCAGTTTAATAGAGCTGAAACTGGCCTCCTGTGATGTCGGACTGGTGGGACGGGGCCAACTAAGGTCGCTCAAAAAATTGTTTATGAAGCAAATTGAATTGAGTGACCACACAATGGCTGACATACTATCTGGTAGCCTGTCGCTGAAGGAATTGTCTCTTGAAGATTGTTAGGGCCTTTACAAGCCCAAATTCTGTAATGCCCTATCTATTGAGGTTTTGAATTTGGTATGTGCCGGTATCAAAAAGCTTGATCTCGACCAATCAGATATAAAACATTTAATCATTGATGGCAGTGGGCATATGGAGTTAGTTTGTCCTACTGTGAAGGTTCTGGACATTGCTGGGTGTATAGAGAATATCAAGGTGACCGAAATGTCATCGCTAGTTGATACGTCCCTCTACTTCAGTCATTATTTTAGATATTCGTATGAGAAATATCGTGAGTTCAGATTGCTTCTGGAAAAGCTCAGCTGCAGTCCTTATTTTAGGCCATGCTATTGGTGCATACTGGTATGGTTTCTCCGCTATTGCTCTGATCTTATTTGTCTTGCTTTGAAGGACTTTTAAATTATTTGGGTCCTGATCCTTCAGGTAAGGAGTAAAACCATGTGTTTGATTAGATATTCTCACATTTCAACTTTCCTAAAATTCGTAGAATAGAAGTTGGATAAGCAATTTCAAATGTGTCTCATTGGACATGGCCATTGGCCATGCTGTTTCTCTGCTTTGGCTTCAATGTTCCATTGCCTTTTTTATGCTTCAGTTCATGAGGCAATGTCCTGGATGGGCAGAAGAACAGCACAAGTGCCATAACTTGGCACTCCGGGACACTTAAGTGCCATAACTTCCAAACGGTACACTTAAGTGCCACTTTTTTTTTCGAGTGGGACACTTAAGTGCCACCTCCGGCGACCCTTGCCGGAAATCCTACGTGGCAATATTTTATTATTATTTTTTGCCTACGTGGCCCGCCGGAGCTCCAAATCAGCATAAAAATAAAAATTTTTAAAAAAAGAAAATTTTAAAAATTTTAATTTAAAAATTTTAAAATTTAAAAATAAGAAAATTTTAAAAAATTTAAAATTTAAGAATTTAAAAAAAAAAAGTGGGGGGAGGTCGAACGGGCGGCTGAGGGCTGAGCCCTCGCCGCCGCCGCCTCCCCGCCGTCGCCGCCTCCCGCCGCCGGGAAGGGCCGGCGACGGAGGGGGGAGGGTCGGCCGGGGTCGCCGGCCCCCGGCCGACCGACGGCGAGGGCTGCGAGCCCTCGCCAATCGCGGCGAGGGCCGACCCTCGCCCCGATCTGGCGAGGGCTCGCCGGCCCCTGGCCAGGCCCGGCGCCCCGGCCGACCCTCCCCCTTCGTCGCCGGCCCTTCCCGGCGGCGGCGGGGAGGCGGCGAGGGCCCGCGACCCTCGCCGGATCTGGGCAAGGGTCGCGCCGCGCCATCTAGGCTAGGTCACCCTCGGATCCGGCGAGGCTCGCGTCGCCACCCCGCCGCCGGGAAGGGGGCGACGGAGTGGAGGAGGGCGAGGGCCCGCGAGCCCTCGCCCAGATCTAGGGTAAGGGTCACGGCCCTCGCCGCGCTTCGGCGAGGGCTCGCAGCCCTCGCCGTCGGTCAGCCGGGGACCGGCGACCCCGGCCGACCCTCCCCCCTCCGTCGCCAGCCCTTCCCGGCGACGGCGGGGAGGCGGCGACGGGGGAGGCGGCGGCAGCGAGGGCTCAGCCCTCAGCCGCCCGTTCGACCTCCCCCACCCTTTTTTTTTTTTTAATTTTTCATTTTCTTAATTTTTTAAAATTTTTAAATTTTTCTTAATTTTTAAAATTTTTTGAATACTTTATAATTTAATTAATTTTTATATTATTATTTACACGTAGGCACAAAACGGCGTCGTTTTTGCGTTTTCTCTGCCACGTCAGCGTGCAAAACGACGCCGTTTTGGACTAAACTCGCCGGAAAATTGCCACGTCAGCCATTTGGCCGGATTTTCGCCGGAGTGGCACTTAAGTGTCCCATTTTACTCCGATGATGGCACTTAAGTGTACCATTTTAAAGTTATGGCACTTAAGTGTCCCGGCGTGCCAAGTTATGGCACTCCAGGTGTCCTCACCTCGTCCTGGATGAAGAGTAAAGAAAAAAACAATTATATACCTAGCCTGGGTTCTCTTATTTGCACACCTAAACTTTTATATGGCGGCCTTCCTTGCATCTGCTGGCCTATGAACTTTGAGCAAATGTAAACTATTATCCATTATCCATAACCTTAAGATTGTTAGGTGTCTGTCTTCCTTGTGTCCTTGTTTGTTTCGTGGTATTATGTGGACAATATTTTTCACTTTTTTTGTGACATCTGTTACCATTTTAAATGTGCATGTCCATGCTCCTGTGATTTTCCTTTCTAAATATTCTACATTGTCTGACAAGACTCTGAATTGAATGTTATCATATAATTTCATTTCGGTTAGTCCATACATACGCATGCTCTCAAGTACCCACAATGTATAGCCGGTACTAATTTTCATTCAAAGTCGGTCCAAGTAATTATTTTCAAACCAGGTATTAAGTATATGGGAGATGACAAATCAGCCATGCCCATCTTTCGCTTGGAAGCATGTGATACTTCACTGCATCTGAAAAAGCGGTACCTCCCTGGCATTTCTAGCTTGTTGATGAACTCTCATTTTCTTGAGGCACTCACTATCTATGTCTACCCTGGAAGAGATGAGGATGAATCCGAGGTATAATACTTGAACTATAAGATTGTATTTGCATATTGGATTTAAAATTAACGGAGATTGAAAAGTCGCTTTCAATTGTTAGCTTGCCAAAGCAGTTGGAAGCTTGCATTTGATTACGATGGCTTTATTTATTGGAGTTCAGTGGACAGCGCATATCCCTGCCTCAAGCACCGACTTAAGCATGTTAAAAATATGGTTATGTACTTGATCCTGATGTCATTGAGCTCATTGAATTTCTACTTAAGAATGGACAGGTCCTGGAGAAAATGAAGATTTCTAGCAAGAAGATTCTGCAGCGAATAGGTAGCAAGTACATGTTCTCCAGCGACATTGATCATCCATTAAAGGATTATTGTACATCAGATGCGCTGCTAGAGTTTTCACAGAAGTTGTTAAGTTTCCCAAGGGCCTCAACACAAGCAGTAATTCACCTGGGTTAGATACTGGTATTGGAATTGTGTTCACCCCTTTCTTTTGGGCAACCCTTGATGTTTCTATGTCAGGCATGTCTTACATCTGGTAGACTTTACAAAACTAGTCGGCCTTTATGATGAATTCGCCCTTTTGCCTCAGGTCTATGAATTCGCCACATCCACAACTCGGTACAGGCAGCTTTATGAATAGCTTGATGGTGGATGTGCCCTTTTTTTTCAAAGAATGTTTCTCATAACAGCTTTTCTTTTCATATTCCCAGCTCTTGCAAATAGTTTGGCTAAAATTTTTGCGGTATAGATTTACTTGAACTATCTATTGACACCAGTTACAAGCTGTTCATGAGTAGCCTTAGCTCTTGCGGCTGCCGTCTCTCTCTTGGATTTTCATTTTAGCGGGTGCCATTTTTTTGTTGTTTCACTTTTCAGTTTTGCCTACCATTTCCTTATCTAGAAAGGAAGTCGATGCATTTCAAAATTCTCGAGTGCTGCCCCCGAATGATTAGTATATCGACATCAATATCAATACAATCCTATTCTACAGTGTACATAAAATATTGAGTCGTGCAGTTCTCCAAGTTCGTATCTTTTCTTAATGTCTACCCGAAAATTGCTATTATATGTGCTCCTCTTGCAAATTAACAAGATCATTTTGTCCCTTATTTGACGAGTGAGAGTTATTTTTTCTCTATAAATAACATGAGTATATGACTTTGTATCTTTAATTTAAGGTAGTTTGGTAATCAATCCCTTATACCCTTACACCATAAATTGCGTGAAATCAGTCCAACTTTGCATCTTCTTGATCCCCTCCTGACACAGGTTTCCGAGGAGACTTTTCATAGTAACACTTCCTTTGCCGCAATTCCACGATAATAGGCGGTGTTGTAATATGAGATTTTATAAAATGAGCACTCCCACATCGTTTTCTGGAAACCTGACAGGAACAATGCCAAATTTGACCAAAGTGCAACTGAATGGAATTTGATTTCTGAACCAAATAGAGTTTTAACTTGATCGGGCCATCTCGATTTGGTTAAATATTTGAACAGAACTTTTCGCGCTCAATCTATTTCGTCATAGTTTGGGTTGCTTCTTCACACTCCACTTACTTCCCTTGAATTGGTAATCACAATATCGTGGGAGCTCTGGCCATGTCTATCTTTAAGGCTTCAACTGCTTTTGAGCAAAGTGACGCATCTCTGATATTTCTAGCTTGTATGAGAATATTGTCTCAAGACCCTCACTATTTATGCTCATTCCGGATCTCATTGTATATTTATGTATGAATTTCCATTCAATATATCATGAGTACTAGAGATGAAAGAACGGCTTGCATTTAAATTTCAGCTCGCTAAAACAGGCTGGATGCAAGCATATGACATCGACGGTGAAAACCAGTGCCTCAACCAATAGCTTAAGCAAGCAAAGATATAGGGATTTGAGCTCATCTAGTTTTTACTTGAGAATGCACTATTCTTGGAGAAGATGGAGAAAATAGTAATTTAAGTTTGTAAAATAGTTGAAAAAAAAATGAAATACAATTAAATTGTGAAAGCTGCAGAATCTTTTCAATTAAGTTAAATTAAAGTTAATAACAATTTCTGCTCTGTTTTTTCCCATGAGTTAACTGAACCATCCATGTTATTGGCTACTTTTTACCATTCTTGCTCCTCTTTGATTTCTACAAACCAAAGACAATTCACATTTGAATCATTTGAGCACTCCGGGCCCGTTTGGTTCAATTTTGAGGAAATGCACTTGGGAGAATGCAAATACCCTTGAGATAAAGGGATTTCCCGAAATGCTACACCGTTTGGTAAATTACAATCTCAAGTAGCTTTTAAAAATAATTTACCGTTTGGCAAAACTTACATTTCCAATTAGCTTTTGCTATTTTTTTATTTTTTTAAAGTTTGAAAATAAAATCCGGTAGCGGCAAATCGCCGGCGAAGCGCCGACGAACAGCCGGCCAACTGCCGGACGACCAATCTGGCCGCCGGACCGCCAGATCTGGCCGCCGGACCGCCAGATCTGGCGGCCTGAGGTCGCGGAGGCCAGATCTGGCCGTCGGACCGCCAGATCTGGCCTCCCGACGGCCAGATCTGGCCACCGAACCGCCAGATCTGGCTCTCCGGCTGAGGGCGTGACCTCAGGCGGCGTCGCCTGGTCACGCGACCCAGGCGGCGCGCCGAGGTCGCGCACGGAGAGGCGGGCGCCGCCGTCAGCGACCCAAAGCGACGCGAGGGTGTGACCCAAAGGGCAGCCGTTCGCACCGCGACGCCTAGGTCGCGGTCGCGACGCCGCCTAGGTCGCGGTCGCGCCACCTGGGCGGTGGTCACGGGGACGCGCGACCCCCGCGGTGGTGGTGGTTGCCAGAGAAGCCGAACTCTGAGGCGGCGGGGAAGAAGATGAGCCGAGCTGAGAAGAAGATGAGCCGAAGAAGATGAACAGTAATTTTTGCATTTCTGAAATGCCGAATGCCTAATGCCGCCCCTCCCCAGCTTTCAGCATTCAGCCTTCGGAATGCTCATATTTGGACAAAGGGGCTTTCAAATATTTTGCCAAACACCAAAATTTTCCCCCAAGGGGCTTTGGGCCTCCAAAGCCCTTGAGAATGCTCAACCAAACACCCCCTCTGTCGTGGGGTGGAATGGAACTGAAAACGTTTGACAAGGGGAAGACGAATCATCCATGTTCCCGGCACAAAAAAAACCGAGATCAAATATTCGTTGAAAGATAATTTCGCTTCTCGGGTAAATTTTTATTTTCGGTGAAACAGAAAGTATTGCCATTTATTATTATCTAGGAATATGAACTTTCAACGCTCAGTTTGATCTTCATGAAAATATCTGGATATAGTTTTTTATTTTTTAGCAAAAAATTAAAAAGTGCGGCATCTCTCCTCCCATTGCTTTCTCCTTCTCTCGATTTCAATCCCAGCGCATTCGCATGCTCAAAGCATTTGCGTCTTTTGTTCTTTCTTTTCCCGAATAGATTTCCTAATTTCGTTGCCCGGTGGAGGATTCGGGCCAACTTTCGAACTGCACATGGGCGGATTGGGTCTGAAATGCCTGTCGCTGCGTTCGGTGTGCGGGGTATGCTTTAATGGGGAACGCTGGCGATCCATTGATTGAAGGACATTCTCGTGGAATGCATATATGCCGCGGTTGATTCTGTTTTGCCCGTTCCGTGCTCTCTCCGTGGCATTTGTTCAACGATTTGATCAGAATCGGCCACGAGAGAGAGAGGAAAGGATTTAGAAGGAAATGGCGGGAGGGAAGCTCCATACATGGAGGTTCTGCAATGAGTGCTCTCAGGCCAGGATCATCGGGACAGAGGCGTGATGAGGCGGCAGACATTCAGCTTTGCACCCAGAAAGTATGGGCGATGTTGGCTGTTGTTTTTCGCTACAGTTCGATTTTCCGGGACGACATATAAAATTTATTTCCGTGTCTTCGTAGATGAGATGGGTTGTTGCCATCAAAGAATCCCACTAAGGCTGATGTTGGGGAAGCACCATTCGTCGAGTTTTAACCGGCTTTCTATTGCTATAGGACTCAAGCTGCATATTTACTGCTTGTCCCGGCGAATGATGATTGGGTTTCCGTTGGTAACTTCTCAGCTCGGTTCAATAACAATCAGAGCATGCGGGTTCAGCCAATGGCGAGGGGTGCATATTTCTCCGGTGGTGTTCTCCGGGTCTCCAAATGGGGTGCCTCCAAAAAGACCATCTAGTTTGCTGCGATTGCTGAATGAGATACAGGTTGATTTTGTATGCTATGAGTTGATTTTCACGCGTAGAATGGACTTTAGAAAGAAAGCATTTGTCCACGTGATTTGTCAATTAACAGTCTCATGGGGATGGTTTATGATTTTCTTCTTGATATCTGTTTATCTGTCATAGCCAATTCCCAAGTTCCAGATTTTGCTTCTAACTGTTGATTGTTTCTACAAGTGTCGAGTTGTAGACTGAATCAAAAGCCATAAGTATAAGCACAGGGTGGCGAAATGAGTGTTGTATGTAATGACATGGAACGCATAATAGCGCTAGTACTTGAAAGAAGCATTTGGTGACATTACTTAGAACTTCTGTCTAACACTTAATGTAACAGTATTTGCTTGTCATTTGGGTTTTTGAAATCTAAGTTTGGCTCGACCATCAATGAATTCTTTGCCAGGGTCTTCACTTATGCTTTGATTTGGAGTTTCATAAGAGGGAAAATGCTGACAAAATGGAGATGAGATGGATGATCTTCTGATGTTGGTTGTCTTGGAGGTGTGGCTTGACAAGTACTCAATCCAAGGAAACCAAGAATGGGTAGTGAGGCTCGATTCTTCAACTGAAGGTAGCTGACTTTGTATCTCGCTACTTCTGTTAACTATCATTGCATCAGTAGTCGCAGGTGGTGTATGCAATACACACTCACATACTATGAGCTTCATCTTTATGCCATTGGATATCTTGACATAAATTTTTGTAGACACCCCATCAAGTGAAAGGCCATCTTGTTCTTTTTCACGGTGCCTTCCAGCTACAAATTTCCATTGTTCTTCTTGAGATCTTTCACATTTGATGCAAGAGAACTGTGTTAGGTTTGTTGAAGAAAAGCAGCTTTAAATGAGGTCTCTGACACTTGGGTGTTCCATCTTTGTTTGAGTAGTGACTTACCTTAACATTTCATTTTTGAGGCATATCGCACTTAAAAGCAGTTATGAAGATAAAAATAAAAAAAAAAAATGTCATAACTTTGAATGATGCTCCACTTTTGGAAGTGGAGACAACTTTGATTTCATGGATAGGATTGACGGGGAACATATTGCATGTTGTGCTTATCTTAGATTGAGCTCTTTAGGCAACTTTATTCAGTTGATCTTTTCCATTTAGGGGACGAGTTCAGTATGATACTTCTTTTGAATGAGCCTCAAGTATTGGAGCTGCATTTGACACTACCCAGATGCTTTCCTTGCTGCACTGACTTTCTTTTTTTCCCCTCTTTGAAACCAATTATCCTACCTCGGGTCACAATTTCCAAACATAATGTCAGAGAGAAGGGGCAGCTGAAGACTGGTTATAATTTCACAGTGCACTAGATTACGTGTCAGATTTGAAGTGAATTTGAGATTCAGGAAGGGAAGAATCTGCGACTTGATGAGTCAGCATGTGTGTTGTGATTACTACATCTGCCTATTTATAAAACACTAGGACCATCTCGTGTTATACGTTTTTTTCCCTTTTCTATGTTAAATCTGTCCATGGAATATAACAACTTCACTGTGATGTCAATAACAGCACTGCTTGTAAGCAGAAAAGTTTTCTTGTCATTTGATACCAAAGACTGCTTTTAAGGACAACTCCCATGCAGGTGCATTAATTTTGGAGGTATGCTCTGACGAGAAGCTTTAGTTATTGTGTGGTAGAGACAATTGCAAATTCAATTATTCTGTGTAAATATTGTTATTGTGCCTTCCAAGTTAGCCACCTGTTTTAAGATGGTTTATCCATCTCTCGAGATTAACATATATCTTTGACTCCTGCATACTTCACTTTACAGCCATTCTCACAACTTTACTGAACTATTGGAACTGTGTGTGTGTGGGCATTTTCTTTTGTTTTATTTATTTATTTATTTATTTATTTATTTATTTTTGGGTGGGTTGGGGGTGTGGTTCTGGTTGATATGTTCATGCATGCACACCTTTTTGGAGAAATATAACATTGCATGTGACCATGATGTTCTTATGATGAATTAAAAGATATGTTCGTGGATTTCTATTGCAAGGGAGACAGGCAGGAGATATGAAAAGTCGTTTGTCAGAAAGATTCCAGCCCATTGACATTTCAGATATTTGTGGACATTGCTGTCTATTCAAGTAATTGATGCTTTTCTTTGGCTCTATCATCCAAGGCAGGCAAGAGTTCTGACCTTCTGTCGATTGGGCGTTTCAAATGCAAAGACATGGTATGCTATCCTTGTAATTGAGGCCTAGAGACTCATGAGGCATCTTTAGAACATGGGTGTGATGAACTGTTCCCAGTTCACGCAAAATGTTCCTCAAAACTACTAGCAAAGGGTTATTTTATGCCTTTGTATCATTTGAGAAGGTTAGATTAACTCATGACAAAATGTGCATATGCACACTGAGAAGAGAATTTACTGTGATAGTGCTTAAAACAGTGGTGACTCTCTATCCCAGTTGCTCTTTAAAGGTTCATGTGCTCATTGACACTCAAAATGTGCTTTCTCCTGACAGGGTGAGGAAGACATGACCATGGCTTCTTTGATCTGCATTGTGGATTTTGATTGTCAGAAGCTCCTAGTCTGCAAATGGAGTTAGATTGTGGAAAGAAACTTCAGTTCGATGTAGAGGTAGTTACAAATTTGAATCAGTTCTTGTACTCAGGTCCCTTCACGAACTATATTCATATGATTTTCTGTACATTTTATTATCAGCAAAAATATTAATCATCTTGAGTTGGTGGAGCTAATTTCAGGAAACATCTTTGCATAGGGGACTAGTCTGCTAGAACTCTGTGTGGTCTCCCATGTGATGGACTTTTTCTCCCCTATGCAGGTTAATATTGATTTGGGAAGGTACCATCTTGCTTCACAAGAACTTAATTTCAACTCTTTCATTAGTGAGAGTTCGGTGAATTACTTCACTGGAAAGTCGCCTTTCCCAATGTTGGATAAATCTGTAGCCTCAATTGGAACTGTATCAAGTGATTGCTGTAGTTTTATTTTCAGATAAACAGAGTGATGAATCATTTAAATTGCTTCATAGTTCATAGAATTCTACCTGAGACTGTGTAGGATATTAAAGTTAGCAACCTGAAAGAATTTAAATGGGACTGATGCTTCCTACTTGAAAAGAAGCTATTGATTGGCACTTTCCCCTTTCATGTGGAGTAGCATCAAGAAAATGATCTGGTTTCAAAGGCCTATCGTTTCTTCTCCCTTTCCCCTGTAATGTTGATGATTCTGTCACAGTATAGGTAAAATTCGAAGCTGGTACTGGTTCTCAGAGCATGAACACAAGGTTTCTAGCATGTCAAGGAACAAGTTCTGTGAGTAGATAGGCAGAGAGCATAGAGCATTCATAGATTACGCCATGTCTTAGCAATGGGAAATTTCTTATGTTGAATTGTTCTCTGAGTCTACCTTTAGTAGAGACACCAGCTTATTTTCTTCCCCAATTTGACTGGCCTAGTTATCTATGTTGCTGACCTGATTCAGGCTGTATATTACCAAAAATGTCACGATCTTGATTGCAAAGGTACAGAAAGTTTCTGCCCAACATTTATCCATTTGAAACCTTTTTTCTTTTATGTGTGAAAATGAAGGTTAAGTGAGCTTAGTAATAGCCCAGGTTACTCCTCTCTGCTGCGTCTTACCTGGAGGATATTGTGTCTGATTTATCACCGTTCTTTGATTCTGGTAAATCCTCCTGATATAACTAATAGCATGGTTGACATTGGTTAAACCACGACAAATTGCTCCCCTATGGATGCTTGGTGGCCTGAAGCCATAAGAGTCGCAAATGCTATAGAAAATCAACAGGTCATGGAGTACGACCACAGGGCAAGTCATCCACTTGTTTGTGCAAATACTTTGGATCATTGGACAGGTCATGGAAGACGAGGTAGATGTAGAAATTAATACACCTCAGGGTGAATTCTGAGCTTGAGCTTGACCATTCGAACGGCTCAGAGTTGCAATTTTCTGGGAGGAAAGTCGATCCGGCTTAGTTCTTCAGCTTGTAGACTTGAACTAGGGTAGCACTTCATGGATCCTTTCAATTCAATCGCATCAGAAAAAGTGCATCAGACTGAAAGTAATCAACGTGAAGATGTGGTTATCAACCAAAGTACTCTGAGCTCCGTTGTTTGGTTTGAAAATTACTTATGCTTGGCAGACGGTAGTACTTCAGAAGAACCATGTTATTCGAGACGAAATATCAGGCCGCGAATCCATTCCGACTGCTCACAGATGGCAAGAGTGTCATTTTATGCAAAATTCTTGGTTTATCAGGCCACGAAAGTTGAAACTTGAAGATTTTTCGTTTCAGAAACCTCTGTTCTCGCTCACTACCTCGGGGTCACTTCGCGCGACGATCATTGGTCTGAGCAGAGGCTCTTACTATTCAAGTTTTTCCATTTTGTGCCATATTTAATTAGGTGCCTTGATGCTTTTATCATGGCACTTATTTTAGGTCATCCAATTAGTGGTATATTTTCGCCCTCGCACCTCGTGAATTTGTTCTTTCTGAGGTTGATGGCTACAATAACTTTTTTGTATGCACTCATGCAGGGTGCTGCATCTGTTACAAGGATAGCATCCAGTCCAATGCCAAAAACATTTTAAGAATAGGTAGAATGTATTCTAATGGAAGCGACACGTATCAAACATGACCTTATTCTTTGTACACAAACCAGTAATTGCAATTTAGGTGTTCTCAGTACATAGGACCCATAGTGAAACGAGACGCTGGACAACATAAAGTGTGGCCTAAGAACAGGCGTTCACAACTATGAGGAGCGGTAATAACTCAGTCAAGACATAGTACCCTATTTTAACAAGGAACAGTAATAGAAGTGGTCAGATGAGTGGCATGGTAGAAAAATGAGTATATCGTGAATAGCAATTCACAATACGAGTAAAACTTAGAAACATGCACGAAAGTACAACATACTCAAAGCACATGGCGGTAAACGCCAATCTTATTCTCAAAGTTCAATGAGGCTTTGGAGCTGTGTTTCTTCCATGAAACCAGATTCAAAATCTTGTTCTTTCTAGAAAGATTCTGGCACTAACGTGGCCACGGCAGGGTGCTTTGAGGGGATTTTCAGCTTGTTTAGTGTGAAGTAGGTGCATCAACATTTTATATTAATTCTATTAAAAAAAACCCAAATGCTATCATGTTATTATAAAAATTAGGAATACTTGTATAAAGGTCCCTAAACTTAACCTTCATATGCAATATGATTTATGGATTTTAAATTTATTAAATGTGATTCTTGAAGCACAATGCACAATTTCCTAGGGGTGTGCAACGGGAACCGCGCGAATCGGGAACCACTTGGACTAGACCGGACTAGCCGGTTTTGGGCGGTTCCCACGGTTGGTGATCCGATTCCTAATTCCTAATCTTGGAACGGGAACCGAACCAACCGGACTGGACCAATTTCATATATATATATATATATAATTTATATACATATAATATATAATATTTATTTATATATAGAACTTATTGGAACCAAAATTGCAATTGCTCTTATGTGGCCAAAAGACCATCAAAACTCTTCTTGTTACCCTTTATTTATAGTGAAAATCTACTTGTTAGTTTCATCTTTTACTTGATTTGGGACTAAGGCTTCAAGAGACTCACAAGGCACTTCAAGCCTCCAAGATTCTCACATCGACTAAACATTCGAAGAGCAGAAGATAGATTGTCTATAAAATCTAAGCCAAGCACAACCTCTAGCCAGATTGTTTTATAGCCTTTATGATTAAGATTAAGCATGAAACACATGAAATGTGATTAATATTCATGCAAGTGTAGTTTGAATTTTTTGCATGTGGAAACATGTGTGATTAGTTTTATTAGATCGCTTGAGAACTGAATTGGATTGATCGGTCCGGAGCTCAGTCACTCTTTAGTGAAAAAAAAAAGTGCAAATTTTGTTGGACTGGACTGAATCGAAACTGATGGTCTGGTTCCTAATCCTAGGACCAAACGGTCTCATCCACGATTCCCAATTTTATGAATCAATTCTCCTTGTTCGGTTCCTGGTTCTAAGGTGGAACCAGACCAAATCGGGAACCAATCACCCCTACAATTTCCCTATGAGGTCAAGAAGTGTTGGTCTTGCCCACATAGGTGCAATTAAGGGATGGAACCTAAATGACCTTTGATGAAGGACCGAAGTTCTTCATCAAATCATTGGCTTTTCTCGACCTAAAAAGAGAAACACTCATTAGAGAGTGATAATAATAACAAGTGACTTAAAAGAGAATATCAATTGAACGAAACAAAGAGATAAGCGCAAAAATCTTAATAAATGACTAATCAATTAAGGGTTGATGATTAGTAGAACAATACATTTGAGGTAGTTTGTTGGTTATTCATTGAGAATAGTAGGATTCAAATATATAAAAAGACAATGTTAACAAATTTATATTCTATCCATGAAGTAGAGTTCAATATTTTTAATAAGAAAAATTATCAAAAAAAAGTCATATATCTATTACAAATATGCCGATTCAATCCTAACATTACTTTTTTAATCAATTGAATTTTAAAACTTTTGTAATTATGTCAATTCAGTTAACCTAGTAACGCTCGTTCAGTCAAACACAAATTCAATTTAATCTATAAATACCATTTCATTCATTCAAAAGCAATACTACTCGAGCGAAGTTGATAAGAATCAATACCTAATAAATCCCGAAGAGGTAAGGGTTGCCTAGACAATTAATTGAAGGGGAGGGTCTCTTTTCAGTGGTTTTTGGCAATTTGGCTTTCGACTCGGTTACCTTCCTATGGGTAACAAGCTAGAGGAGCGCCTACTAATTGGGCTAGCAGTGCATTGCATTCCTTAAAGAGACATCTCAATGCCCACGGGCTCGAACTTGTTTTAGCAGCGAATCTAACAGTAGATTCATTGTCTGACGGAACAGTCGCGCACCACCAATTCATCCTTCAGTGCGGACGCCTCCAGCAGCCAGAGCAATGCTTCTTTCACCACAAGGGCTTTGATTTCGAGTGGAGAAGAATTTCATATGAATTATGATAGGCGTAAAAAGATTACATGTTAAGGATTTAGCAATGAATGCATCTACTGCTATTTCATATTTCATAACAAAAGTTCTGTTTGATAGTTAATAAAAGGTTCTCTTCTTTGCTCTCTCGTCTTCTGACATTTTCTTGTTCCATAATTCTTCCTTTGCACGTCATTTAACCCTTTTTTTCCTTTTTTAATTCTTCCGCACAGAGCTCCTGTTTACCTCTTGCTTTGCCCTGCGAAATGAGTCGAAAAAGCTCAACGAAGATTACTAATTTTCAAACCATTCGAGAGTACGGAATTCTGAAAAAAAAACTCGTTGGCATATTTAGCCACATTGGAGGCAGATTTATTCATTTACAGGCCAAATCTAGCCATGGCTTTCTCTTCAGCCCAAGTGCACTTCACTCGAAGTCCACAAACAAAAAACACAGTTTTGATCGAGCAACTAGTAGAATTATTCGAGCACTCGTCACCATCAGTTCCATACCCTACATATCTTTGGTCTAGTGCGTCTCCTTTGCAAAGTGAGCTCCAGCTGTTCCTTTTCCACTTTTTTTCAGGGTGGGCCGCGTGTCTGGTGTGTCTCTATATATATATATATATATATATATATATATATATATATATATATATAAGATAAAATTTACTTAAATTTAACTTTTTAATAGTCAAAAATTCCAAATTAGTATATTTATGAGAAGTATATCATTTGTTAGATTGAATTGATATATCCGTTAATTGTTACATGTTATCCAATTTAATAATTTGAAAGTAAAATTTAGCGAAAACGAACAAAAAGTAAATTTGTCATTGATATATTAATTTGAAATTTTAATGATAAAAAAATTATTTTGAGATAAATTTATTATAAATATATCAATTTGAAGTTTTTCACAATCAAAAAATTAATTTGTAAATTTATCACATATTTATTAATGTAAAATTTTTTGTGATATAAGCTGAATTTTTGCATAGAAAATAATGAATTTCATGCGGATCTCTTCCCCATCAGATCCCGATTGAGCTTTACGTACGGTAAATACTTGCTCCTTGCTGGTCTGCTTTCATTTATCGTCCTTGTAACTGGTCATTCATCACGTGAAGTTGTTCGTGCAATTTGTGGTTCATCTTTCTCATTTCGTACACAGGATTCACCCAATTTCTCCAAAGAAATATACCAGGCCCATTCCTCCATTATTTCGGTACTTCTCATTTGGCTACCTCCTCCACTTTTATTTGGGGTCAATGATAATGGTGGAACAGATTTGATCTATTTAATGGATACTTTCAAAACTTCAGTAATTGAACGAGGACATCTCATTGTCATACTATCAAGGATTGACTCTGATATCTACGTACGTGGCCCATTCCTTCATTATTTGTGTACCTCCTCCTGAGGTCGTTGATAATGGTGGAACAGATGTGATCCATTTAAATGATACTTTCAAAAGCTCGATTATTGAATGACGACGTCTCATTGTCATGCTATCAAGGATTTATTCTGACATTTATTCCTTGTCAGTGCACAGGCATATATCCATATCACATGCCTATGTCGGTGTAGCATCACATCCACGAGCCGTACATGTCATTTGGCTTTGCATTGCGTGACTTTGACTTGCCCCCGCTGTCACCCACGCTCATGAAAATGTAAAAGAAGATCAAAGCAATTTCCCAAACATCATTAACTCTGGATGCGAAGAAGGGGCAAGCTTCTTGCAAGAATCGACTTCCCTCGCAAAAAGGCAAAAACGAATTCAGAGAACCAAAGATAAAGAATTGGTCTTGCGAGAAATGAACTTCTATGAGACTCAGAGAGCAACACAAATTACACAACGGAATGTGTCTACCTTTTATGTTATTGTTATCACCGGCATCGTTGCTGCTACTAAGTTACTTCTTCAAAAACGTCTCATAAACTATACTTTTATGTTACATTTAAAAAATTGCTTGTCAAAATAGTTAACTTTCTTAGATTTTATTTTGCATTTGTATTGATACTACTAAATGATTCATTTCAAGATCACGCGTTAATCGAAAGTCTCATGTTTTATCAAAAGTAATCTAGATTGCATAATTTTTTTTTTGTTTAATCTATTAGAGAATTTTGTGGGGTGGGTGTACCTGCATAGTTGCGTGAGATGAGGAAGGGGATGGAAATATTTCCTAGCGCGGGTGCAGGGGCGGGACCGTGAATCCGCCATGCCCCGCGCCTTTGTCTTCTCTAGTCAATCTAATCAAATCGGTGTCCTTTATATATTCCGACATCATTTTGTGATATATTACACAAATAGACTTTTTATGGTGAGGGACAATGCACGATTCGAGACCCCACTAAATATATAAGGTGCAACAACTGCTAATAAAATTACAATTACTCATGTGATAATAAAAAGCCTTTCAAAAATAACCATATTAAGAGACCTTAATTATTAGAAAGTGATAGAAATGAGTAGGACCTCGCAATGACTAAAACAAATCAAGGCAAATCATCTTTATCACGCAAGTGTAGTTTCAGTAAATAGAACATTGAGCACTGCCTAATCAAGAAGGATACTAAGGCTACGTTTGGTCGTCCGGATTTCTAATCGGGATAGGATTGGATAGGATAGGATATGAAATCCTAGGATTTTTTTATGTCCTGTCCAATGTTTGGTGAATCACAGTATTAAAGTCGGATATGTTCACATCATGTACATTTTTATTTTTTTTTTATATAAACGACATATCATTATAAATGAACATAAATGTTCATAAATGAAAATGGTGAAAATATCGCGTAACACTATTCCTTAATTAATTTATTATTTATTATTTATTATATTTTTCCTCTTTTTTTTATATTATTTTCATTATTATTTCTTTTTTCCCTTTCATCATTCTTTAATAAAAATTTATCAAATAGTAAACTGTACTAACATATTTAAAATACAAAAATACCTCAAATATATAATAAATATAAATATTTAATTTATAGATTGAATGTTTATTATAAAATAGAATTAAAATAAGATTAATTAAAAATAAATTTTTATTTTTATTTTCTTAAATTTGAATTCAAATATTATTTATATTGAAATATAATTTCAATTTTGTTAATTTAATAAATTTGTTATTCAAAAAAAATAACTTTCCTATTATGGACGTTAGAAATCCTATCCACCTTTATCCCACCCCCCATGGGATAATTTTATCCTGTCTATATCCCCCTTATATCCGACTTTATCCTATCCCGAGTGAGCACCAAACGTAGGATAGGATAAATTATATCCTATCTTGAATTTTATCCCGACTGCCAAACGCAGTCTAAAGATATGAACCTGACTGTTACAAAAGCGATAACTTTAATCATCGTTGATCAAACCGGTAGACATGAAGTATTTCCCAAAAGGAAACATAAGGGAATTGATTGAAATGATTAAAAAAATGTGTTGAAAGAGATCAAATGATGCCAAGGGGCCGTGGTGGGAGTAGGTGGTGGGGATGCTCCTGCTTGGGTCAATTTATAAGGATGGAGAAGAGGATAAAACCTGGTTTCCCCTTTGAGCACGCGTCCCACTCAAAGGTTATCATCTTGAAACCCGGTTTTTTGCTGGCTCGTATTTGGCTTTTAAATTAATTGTTGACATATTATTTCTATATAATAAATATCTGATTGGCTTCTGGATAGATATTCCCAACTTCTCATTGGCTTTTATGAATGGAAAAATAACATAAATGATCTAGGAATTTTGATTCAATATACGATATCATTCTTATAATTTTAATGTGTTCAATGTGATTCATAAACTATTTGTAAATATTTAGCATAGCATTCCCGTTTGCTCAAACAATAAATCTAAAGTTATTTGATGACACGAATTATTTTATGCTGAGTTGGTTTTTAAAAAATGATAAGTCAATATGTTTATCTTTTTATCCATCAATTTTTGAAAATGAAATAAAAATTAAGATATTAACATACTAGATTATTATATTTTGATTTGAAATGAATATCTGATTTCGATAATTTACGCGTAACATTTTTTATTATCCCCCATCTAAATTTAATGGATTGGAAGTCATATTAGTAAATTCCATTAACTTAAATTAACAGAATGATGATATTAAATATTTTCATATAATCTAACTACTAGATCAAATATTTATGAGTAATTCATGATTCACATTGAATAAATTAAAAATTCATTAATTACATTGCATTATTGAACTAAGTTCATTGATCAATTATGTCATTTTCCTTTATGATATCTCAAAAAGTCTTAAAATATTTCCAACTTGTTAAAAGGTTTTGGACCCCCTCGCTGTTGTCTACTTGCTCATGTAGAATGTTAGGTGGGAAGTGCACAATTAATTTTGACTTTAAAGTGGGCAAAAGAACATCCCAAGTACTAAAACTTAGCGCAAATGGACACTTAAGTGCCAAAAGTTAGGAAAGTATTACTTAAGTACCACATTTAAAAAAAAAAAAAAAAAAGGGATACTTGAGTGCCACATTCGACGAACCCCACCAGAAATTTATGTGGCAATTTTTTATTAACTTTGCTTGCTTATGTGACTCGCCGGAAGGCTAACTCATAAAATAACACAAAAACAACATCATTTTAGCATAATTTCAATTTTAATATAAAAATTAATTAAATTAAATTTAAAACAAAATTTAAGAGAGAGAGAGAGAGAGAGAGGGGTTCAGTTAACGGCTAAGGGCTAAGCCCTTGCCCTCATTGCCGCCCCATCATCGTCAAAAGGATGGGGGGAGGGTCAGCTAAGGCCACCGAGCCTTGGCTAGGGGTCTTGGCTAGGGCTCGGTGACCCCAGCCCCTAGTGGGGGACAGCCCTTGGCCCGGTCAAGGACCCTCATCAGTTTTGGGAGAGGGTCGCGACTCTCGCCCTAGATCTGGGCGAGAGCTTGCAGGGCCTTACCACTGGTTAGCTGGGGTTGTCAGCCCCTGGCTAAGGCTCAGCGACCCTAGCTAGCCCTCCCCCCACCTTCTCAATGACAATGGGAAGGCGGCGGCGGTGAGGGCTCAGCCCTTAGTCGTCAGCTAAATCTCTCTCTTTTCTTTTTCTTTTTTTTTTAATAATTTAACTAATTTGATATTAATTATTTATCCACGTTAGCAGCAAAATGACGTCGTTTTTGCACTTGTCTTATCACATCAGCATGCAAAATAACATCGTTTTGCACTTGGCTCACCCAAAAATCGTCACATTCATGTTTAGCCTGATTTTCTCTCTGTTGGCACTTAATTAATCCATTTTGCTCCGATTTTGATATTTAAATGTCATTTTCCTAACTTTTAATATTTAAGGGTGCATTTGGTAACCATTTTATTCTTATGAACAATTTCTGATCAAAAATGATTTTTTTTTTTAATTCTGCTCTCAATACCAATTTCTAAGCATTTTAAGCTATATGATAACTATTCAAAAGTTTTATTTTCGGAATAAAATTGCGTTTGATACCGTTTTCAAAATTTCTCACCTAAATCATTTTCTTTAAAATTTTAATTATTTTTTTTCTTCTTTTCTTTCTCTTCTTCTTCTTTAAGGTTGCCGGCCGTTGGCCGCTGGCCTTGGGATGACTGGCGACCGGCCAAACGAGCTGGTGATCTCGTTGGAGCATCGCTGGCCCTCAGAGAGGCCGCGCCTTGTCAGCCAAGCAATGGCTGCGCGAGCGGCCTTGCCCAACCGCTAGCGGGGCTCGACCTCACTGGCAACTAGCAGCGGTGGACGGTGGTGGCAGCGGAGGCGGCGGCAGTGGTAGCGGCGGTGGTTGAAGAGGAAGAGAGGAGGAAGAATAACAAGAAGAAAGAAGAGAAAAAAAAAATTGGTCTACTTGATTTTGGAATTATCCGAGGACTAAATAATCAACTTTTTTTTTGTTATTTCTCAATTCTATTCCAAATCTACTTCTCGTAATAAAAAAAAAAGAAAATTGTTCTTGAAAATAAAAATCTTACTAAACGAATTTTTGTTTCAAATCTACTCTCGAAAACAAAAGAATAGAAATTACTCATGTTTGGTAAGTTACCAGACATAACATAAGTGTTCATTTATACTAAGTTTTGACATTCTAAGTATCTTGAATTCTTTTAAAGTGAGACTGCCAAGTTTTTTTAGATATTGGAACTCACCTACCTAGTTCAGGCCATGCCACGCCGATCTTTTTTCTCTTTCGGATTTATATACATGTTTTGGAATGATCAACTCAGAAGAAATTGGAGTTTGCTCAAAAAAAAAAAAAACTCAGAAGAAATTGGAGTGATGCCAACCCATTAGCGAAACCATGATGATCACCACCACCACCTGTCACTAGGTTGTATTGACCACTCATCCCCACTCGCCTCCTCTCTCTCTCGCTCGCACATGGTTGTACCTGACAAATCTATTTCAATCCTTTATAACACTGGATCTTTATCTTTTGGTAAAATATATTTTTTTGGGGATAAGTACACTAATTGTGCCAAAAGTTGTGTACGGCGCTCACTTTGGTGCCAAAAGTTTCCGCCAGATCACTTAAGTGCCAAATCGGAGAAAAAACGATCACTTTGGTGCCACCGGCGAGAAATTCCGGCCAAAATGATTACGTGGCATTTTTATTTTAAAAAAAAAATTTGCTCGGCTTTTAAACGACGTCGTTTTCCATCCTCTTCAAGAAACGACGTCGTTTTGCTCTTCTACGTGGACACACTCGCAAAAATGACGCCGTTTAGCTCGTATATGGGTTGGAATTAGGGTTAGGATTTCTTCCTCGCCGCTCGACCACCATTGTTCGCCGCCAACGCTCGGCCACCGTCGCTCGGCCACCATTGTAGATGCTCGACTAGGTGAGCGAGGAGGGAACCAGATCGTTGCTGAAACAAAAAGTGCAGAAAGAATAGGAGGCGAGGCGGAGGAGGAGGAGGAAGAAGAGGGGTTGAAGGTGCCGCAACGATGCGCCGTCGCCGCCGCCGCTAGTGCCGTTGTTGGTGCTGCTACTAGTGCGCTGATGGTGTTACTGCTGGTGCCGTTCGCTGCTGGTGTCGCTCTTCAAGGAAGAAGACGGCGTGCCCCCTCTCTCTCTCTCTCTCTCTCTTTCTTCAATTTGGGGATTTAGGGTTTCAATTTGGGGGAAAAAAGCCAAACGACGTCGTTTTTGTGGTTTAGATGCTGATTGTGCTCTCCGGCAAGCCACGTCGGCGTCAAAAATTAATAAAAAAAGGCCACGTCGGATTTCCGGCCAATTTCGTCGAAGTTGGCACCAAAGTGAGCGTTTTTCAAATTTTTTGGCACTTAAGTGATCCGACGGAAACTTTTGGCACCAAAGTGAGCGCCGTACACAACTTATGGCACCATTAGTGTACTTATCCCTATTTTTTTGCTATGTTGAACTAACTGTTAATTGCGAACTTTTCCGATTTATGCGAATCATGTCAGCCTGGACATGTCATAGTGTATAACACGTCGAAATCAAAAGGAAGTAAAAATATCCTTCCCATATTTTTTACAATGTTTAGTTTAAGACTCGGTTGTACATGGATGCATTTCTGAAGCATGAGGAGCAATTTCCCCGAAGCGAAGAAGTGGCGAAATGCTTTTCCCACGGATGTGCTATTTAGGGATGGAACCCGAATGAACTTGGGTAAAGTACGAGAATGAGTTGTCTACGAAGTTATTTTTCAAATCATTGACTTTTCTCATCATGAGAAGAGAAACACTCATTAGAGAGTGATCATATAGCAAATAAATTAAAGATAGTGCCAACTGAATGAACAAAAAAGATAAGCACAAAAATCTTCATAATTGACTAATCAATTAAGGCTTGTGTTAAAATATGTCTCGAATTTAAGCCTAATGCAAAATTCCGATTATTCCGAATTGGATATGTTGCGGACGTTCAAAATCGAGCAAAGAAGATCCAAATATCAACTTCCCAAAATTTGAATCTGCATTGGAGAATTTTGCTGCTAAAATAGGAAAGTCCAACTTTGACTAGAACTTGGATTTTGTTTAAAATATATAGAGATATGTTTTGGTTCAAGATATGAGAAGTCGGCAAAAGAATAATGGTTTCACTTATATATATAGACTTGGATGGAATGAGGGTTGATCATGAAGAAGTGTTCTTGAAGCGCCGTCTTGTCGTTGAGTGCTTAGGAGAGATTTTCTTTGTCATTCTTGTACGTGAATTACATTCGAGAAGATTTAGTGTTCAAGCCAATTAAATCTTGTGGTAAAATTTGTGTGTAACTCGTTTGTGAGATTGAAATATTATTTCTTGAGGAATTTCGGGGTTAAACACCACGTGCGTTATTGGGTGTAATTGGAGCTTAGAAAACACCGAGAGAGTATTTGAGTGCCTCGAGTGTATAATCTCTTTGTATCGTTTGATCTATAGTGAAATTCATCGTTACTCTCTCCATGGACGTGGGTCTTTACGACCGAATCACATAAATCCGATGTCCAATTTATTTTCTTCCTTTATCTATATTATTATTTGATCGCTCGCCTTTATGCAACGGCTTGGATGATTTGCAAAACAATACATGTGAGGTAGTTTGTTGGTTATTCATTGATAATAGTAGGATTCAAACATATAGAAGAACCATTTTGACAAAATTTCTACTCTATACATGAAGTAGGGTCCAGTGAAATTTAATGTGGTTGTGTAATGTGTTTAGTTAAAAAAAAAAGGGAGAGGAAATGCAAATCACGTAGTAAACATACTATCCAAAAGCAAATATCATCTAAGTTACAATTGAAAATATAAATAAATGTTATTATCCAATCATACTGCTTCAAGAAGAGATGTCCGCATTTAGGTTCGAGTGTGTCTCACCCTCGAGTGGCTCCCTTCTCGGCTTCACAGCCTTGTCCGGCGACAGCGCCCTTCTCAGCCGCTCCACAACCTCCTGCGGCACTGCCGCAATTAGCGCCCTCACCTGGATGTTGTTCCACAAGTGATGCGTCATTGATCCCGTGCACGGAGGCAGTGAAAAGGGCGACGATCGAGGGCGGGGCATTGAGTGCAGCACGTGCCTGAGAGAAAAGAAAAAAAGAAAGAAAAAGAAAAGAAATAAAAAAAATTATAAAATTTCTCCCATCCACGTCATGTTGAGTAGAGTTGTATATGTCAAATTGCTAGTCGTGCCAAGTAAGATGGCCTACATTAATTAAACCTCTACGTCAAAATTTTTCATTCTAAATTGATTGGATCACATTCATCATAATATCTTCAAAAAATCTATGACTACACTAAATGTAATACATTTGATCAAATTAGAAAGGTTATAACTAAGTTGATATCCATACAATAAGTTTATAACTTTTTGGGTAATTTCTCCTAGAGAAGGGTATCTTCGTACAAATATATATATTTCTATATTAAAAATAAGTAAAACTATATCTTGAAGAGAAGAATTCATACAAATATATGATAGATGTAAAAGATTATTTGTTAATGATTTGCCAATAGATGAATCTTCTACTGTTTCATATTCCATAAAATAAGTTCTATTCACTACTTAATAAAGGGTACACTTCTTTTCGACTTAAAAAATAAGGAAGGCTACACTTCTTTTCCCTCTAGTCTTTATGATATTTTTCTTGCTCTATAATTCTTCCTTGCACATGCTTTAACCTTTTTTTTTATTTTTATAATTCTTGTGTGCCCTTTACGTTTGCTTTGACCCATGATAGGGACAAATCATATCCGCAGCAAGGAGAAAGACCAGTCACGAAACCTCAATGAAGATTACCAATTTTCAAACCATACGAAATTCTGAAAAGAACTTGCTGGCATTTTGTCACAGTAGAGGCAGATTAATTGATTAAAGGCGTAAATTCCAGCTGGTTCGATTGAGCAAATGGTGCAATTATTCGAACACGTGTAGACTTCTTTTACCTGTCTTCGTCACTGTCAGTTCCAAACCCTAAGTATCTTGGACTAGTGCCTCTCCTTTGCAAAGTGAGTTCCAGCTGTTCTTACTCCAATTCTTCCGGGTTGGGCCGCGTGTGTCGTTAAAAATGTATAAGAAAACCACTTAAAATTACAAAATGAAAAACGATACGACGATTACACAGATAAAGTAGATCTTATATTTCGAGAGTAAACATTCATGCCATAAATGAATGATATGCGTTAAATGGCGAAACTTGATATAGATGATACGTTATCCTTGGGGTTGCAGCTGCAAAATGACTAGGAGTAATTAGCACCGCGTACATGCATATAGGTCCTTTTCATTTTCCTTGCGTTCCTTTCCTCTATTCTAGGAGAATTGCAGACTAATCATTTACTCATCATTTGCGTCACATTCTTCCCATTTCCTTCTACATTACATAGATCCGTGGAGGAAGAAGAGAGAGATGAACAAACCCTAAATGATTGCAAAATGTTATGATCAGGTAGGCTCATTCAGTTTGGTTCTTTGCATATGTAAAAATTTTTGACAAATATTTTGTGTCAAACATAATTTAATGCGAGATGTCTTACCTATGACATTCAGTGGTGTTTATAACTAGTCATTAAAGCTTCAAAGCTTTAGAAAATATCATTCTGGAAATGATTGTCGATAATGTTAGGCTATTGAACTTTTGTAAGTTGATCAACAAGTCTTATCATACGTATACAAATAAAAAAAAGGAAAAAGTCACGAAAAATCTTGAACTTTGCCCAAAGTGATACATTTACCCCAATTTTTTTTTGTGACGTGAAAAATCCCGAACTTTTTAAACCGTGACACATTTTACCCCATCAAGGGCATTTTTGTCTTTTTATTCTATATTTTCCTTTTTTCTTTTTTTTTCTTTTTTCCTTCTTCTTCCCTTTGCTAGCCATGGCGAAGCCGGCTCCAACGAGGGTCACCCTCGCTGGCGTCGGGCGAGGGCCTCCCTTGCCAGATCTGGCGAGGGCACCCCTTGCCCGACGTCGGCAAGGGCACCCCTCGCAAGATCTGGTGAGGGCCGCCCAACGCCGGCAAGGGTAGGGACACCCTCGCCCGACCTCACCGGCGTCGAGCGAGGACGGCCCTCGCCAGATCTGGCGAGGGCACCCCTTGCTAGACACAGACGAGGACTGCTCGACACCGACGAGGGCAGGGACACCCTCGCCCGACCTCGCCAGCGTCGGGTGAGGACGGCCCTCGCACCCCTCGCCAGGCGCAGGCGAGGGCCGCCCTAGCCCGACGCTGGTGAGGGCAGCCCTCGCCAGACGCCGGCTTCCCTGGCAGGCCGGTGGAGGGAAGAGAAGATAAAAAAAGGAAAAAAAATGAAAAGACCAAAATGCCCTATAATTTTGGGGTAAATGTGTCACATAACAAAAGTTCAGGGTTTTTTGTGTCACAAAAAAAAGTTTGAGGTAAATGTGTCACGGTTAACAAAGTTTAGGGTTTTTCACATCATAAAAAAAAGTTTAGGATAAATGTATCACTTTAGGCAAAATTTAGAGTTTTTTGTGACTTTTTCCCTATATATATATATATTAAAGTTCAGAAAATATTACAAAATGTTTAATTAGGCCTTCAACTATTGTCCGTATAACAATCTTCGATTAAACAAAGTAGGAGCTGCTGCCGACACCGACGTAATCGGGTGCCCAGGAGATGACCTTGAAAGGGCGGGAGTGAGGCATGGAGGAGGAGGAAGAGGATGATTTCAAGGAGTGATTGACGATTGTGAGGCCGAGAGAGCTCGTGGAGACGTATGTTATCTCCAGGAAATCGGTCGAAGGTGCATTTATTTGGAAGGAGAATTAATTAGGGCCAGCTACTGGGCCGTACAGCTTCCAATTAACCCCCGCCCCCCCCAAAAAAAAAACCTTTTCTCTCTTCCCCCTTTTCTTTTGTGTTGCCCTTTTCCTATTTCTCTCTCTTTCGCGGGATGAATTGGATTTTCCCGGGAAATTTCGGCGAACGGTTGAAATGGTGGTGATTTTGTTGGGATGAGTTTTGTCGTGATTTGAATGACAAGTGAGTCTCTATAGCGCCTAATCTTTAAAACAATGCAAAAGAGGAATAGACCAATGATAGCATCTTCTGGATAATAAGGTTTATTTGTTTATTGGAAATTATCACCTAATTTAGGCGATCCTTATGTCTTAATAATTCATATTTCATTCCGTGTCTAGCAATGTCAATGGCCAAATTAATAACCATCCCCCTATTAAGGACAACAACTGCGCTTGACCCCTTTCACATGAAAAGAAGATTCCATATGATTTCTAATGGCTATAAATCAACACTAAAAAGATATGCATGATATGACCATACTTGGATCGGACATCATGATAAATGATATTGATATTTTCTAGCATCTTCTAGCTCATGGATGTTGAGGTTTATCCCACATTAGATGTGGAAAGGGCTAGTGACTAGTTTATAAGTATAAAAGAAAATCTTATCATTTAAGTTAGTTTTTGAGGTGAAAGAAGTCCAAAATCACTCAACAGTGGTATCAAAGCCAAGGTTACTGACTAATCTAGACCTAAAAGTCACTCAAATAGGGTTGTCATGGATATTTTATAAAATGTTGCGCCTCCGACCCAAGCCTGATATGTGATGGGGAGATTATTAAGGTTGTCCCACATTGATTGTGGAAGGAGCTAATGGTTGGTTTATAAGTAGTCTCATCCCTTAAACTAGCTTTTGGGATAAGAAATGCTTAAGACCACCCAACATTATTATTAGAGCTTAGGTTACCAACAAATCTAGATCCAAATGTCACTCAGAGAGAGGGTTGTTACAACCTTGACCTAAGCTTGATCTATGAGGGAGAGAATGTTGGGGTCTTATATTGGTTGTGGAAAAAGGCTGATGGTGATTTTATAAGTACGAAAAGCCTCACATTTTGAGCTAATTTTTAGGATGAGAAGGGCTCAAGATGTTACTGCTGCTATTGTGAAATTATTGTACGTGAGTATAATATATGCTAAACTGAATTTTGGCACTTGAAAATAATGGGTTCTATGTGGATCTTGCTTTGCGAATCTGACAGCCCAATTGAGGTTTGACATATTAGCTACGTGAAGTAGGTGCCTGTTGCTGGTCAATGCTACTTTCATTCGTCGTCACTATAATTATTCATCTATCACGTATCACGTGATGTTTGTCCTCATCTGTGGAATTTATAATTCATTTATTATTTCGTTCACAGTGGCCTTCCAACTTTTTCAAACCTAATGATTATATGTGGCCCCTTCCTCCATTATTTGTTTACCAACTCCACTTTGATATGAGGCTATCGACAATAGTAGATTAGATTTGACCGATCCAATCCGTACTTTAAAAGCTCAACCATTGAAAGGTGACATTATTCCCTGTTATTGCATAAACATATACAAATCATCTGTCTGTGTATGTGCAGGAACATATCCTCGAGTCATGTATGTCGATAATGGCGTTGCACTGCGTGACTTTGACTTGTTCTCGCCATCACCACGCCATGTGAATGTAATGGAAACTCGTAACAAATTCATAAATATTATTAGCTCAAATTGCGAAGGATGGGCAAGCTTCTTGCAAGAACCAACTTCCATAAAAAAGAAAAAAAAAAAAGAGGAATACAAATTCAGATAATCAAGATAATTGGTGTTGCAAGAAATAACTTCCACGAATTTAGACCCCGTTCGTTTTGTGAAAAATAACTTTTAGAAAAATATGTTTCGAATTTTCCGGCATTTGCTTTACGAAAAGACAAGATTGGGAACGGAATTCATGTGTGATCCCTCTCTCTAGTTACTCCATATTTTCATGATTTTCTCTATTTCAATGATTTTAGTAACTCCTAGAGCAATCGTGTGTCCTACAATAAACTACATTTTCATTCATGATTTAATATAATTTTGTAACTATTTGCACAAAAAAAAATCAGTTTTGATTATTATGACAAGTGATAGATTTATAGTCGATAAATGCAAAGATTAGTTATTTATGAACATAATTATTAAAAACTTGATGAGTTGATAATTTAAAGAAATGGACAAAAAGTGGAGTTAATAATCTCAATGCAAATACGGGTGTGCAAATAATCGAGACTTGCCCGAACCGCCCGGAACCGATGGCTCTTAAGGGAACCAGTCCAATTTCCGGTTCCATGAACAGATCCGCCCACCCAGACCGGATCAGTTATATTATAATAATATATTAATTTTTAATATTAAAAAATTCGAAATTAGCAAATTTAAAATTTAGGGCTCTAATTACCATCTTGTCTCAATTTACTACTTTCTTACTCCATTTCATCTCTCTCAGTTCAAAATCTCCCCGAACTCTCTCTTCCTCTCCGATTCATTTCCGAATCTACTTATCTCCTTTTGAGTCCTAGTCCGAACTTGGTGAAACAATGAGTTAATTCTCTTTTCCTCCCTTGAACTTGAACTCTCTCTCCACGTTGTCACCACCTCCGCATTCATTGTCACAATCGTCCTCTATGTTGTTGGGCTCGTCTCGCTTCTACCTCCCCTCTTCCTCCTCCGCCTCCTCATACTTCTCCCATCATCCTCACAATCGTCCTCTTCGTTGTTGGGCTCATCATCCCTGTTGTCCTCCTCATTGTTAGTCTCAAGGGAGGAGTGGGAGAAGACGGAGGCGGTGGCCAAGATGGTGGTGGTGGTTGGGACGGAAGCGGAGCGAGGGTTGCAACCGGTTGAAGGCGAAAAGGGGAAGGTATGGAGGTTGGACCGGTTTTATGGATCCACTCGGGAACTGGATCGGACCGACGGTTCGGTTCTTGGGTGATCCATGCAACTAGCGGGCGGTTCCCAGTTCCAATTTTTCGGAACCGATTTTTAGCGGACGGTTCCTGGTTCTAGGTCTGAAACCGCCTGGCCAAACTATGCACACCCCTAGATGCAACTATCAAAGAAATAATTGTCAATGTAATCGAATAAAGGGAAAAAGAACACTTAGAGTGCCAAAACTTAGCACAGGGGATACTTAAGTGTCAAAAGTTACGAAAGTGTCACTTTTTTTTTTAAAAAATGAGATACTTGGGTGCTAAGTCCGGTGAAGGTGGTCGAAAATCCTACGTGGCAATTTTTTTAATAATATAACTCGCTTACGTAGCATGCTGGAGAGCTAAGTCAGCAACGAATAACCAAAATGACATGGTTTGGTCTTTTAAAAAAAAATTAATACGAAATATTAATTAAATTAATATATATATATGTATATATACTTTTTCTTTAAAAAAAAAAGAGGAGAAGGAGGAGGTAGAAGGCGAGAGCTTAGCCTTGCTATTCCCCCCCCCCCCCCCAAACACCATTGTTAGGAAGGGTTGGCGATGGTGGGAGAAGGGTTAGCCGGGGTTGCTGAGCCTTAGCTAGGGGCGAGCGACCTTAGCCAATTGGCAACGAGGGCCTGCGAGCCCTTACCTAAATCTTGGGTGAGGGTCGTTGCTTTCGCTTAGCTAGGCCAAGGGTCGCCGCTCTCTAAGGAGCCTCGCCCAAGATCTGGGCAAGGGCTCACAAGCCCTCGTTGCTAGTCGACTAGGGTCGCTAGCCCCTGGCTAGGGTCTGGCGACACCCGCTGACCATTCCCCCACCATTGCAACCCTTCTCAACGATGGTGGAGAGGCGGCAATGAGGGCTCAGCCTATGCCGCCTACAATCTTCATCTTCTTTTCTAAAATTTAGTTTTAAATTAAATTAACTTAATATTTATATTAATTATCTAGCCACATTAGCAAAACAACATTGTTTTTGCACTTGTCTCGTCGGAAAATCGCCACACCAACACTTTAGTTAGATTTTCTCATTTTTGATACTTGATTGATCTATTTTGCTTCGATTTGGACACTTAAGTGTACATTTCTGAACTTTTGGCAGTCAAGTATCCCTCGTGTCAAGTTTTGATACATCAGGTGCCTGGCTCCTTAGAATAAAGTAACCGTCAAGATAATGGAGTCAAGGTAGTTTTGGAAGGCTAGGTGAGGGTAGCTGTAGGCTTTTAGCATTCCTAAGGCCGACATTTAGTGTAAAGCTACTTCAAAATGCTTGCGAAACAGTCTAGCATCTCTCCAAGGGGCCTTGGAGGCCGAACCCCCCTTAATAAAGCTAAATCAAACATAACCTTAGTCCATGAGAGCCGAGGTTGGTCATTTATGACTAGAATTATAAAAAAACTTAATGAATAGATAACTTAAAGAAATGGACAAGAAATGGAGTCAACAATCATGGATGCAACTATCAAAGAAATAATTATCAAGGCAGTAGAATAAGTAATTGTCAAGATAGTAGAGTCCATCAAGGTAGTTGAGTCAATGTAACCATTGTAACCTCCCTTTGTAACTTCTATATATAACTTCTTTTAATGACCATAGATTATAGGCTTTAAATAAGCACATCATACTCTTAGAAACCCCCTTGGGCACACAAACAAACAATTATGTTATTTTTCAATTTTCTTTATATTCCTTCACTTTAGTTTGTAGATTTGCGTCATCAATTAAATTCCAGCATGTCTCTTAGCTATAGTTTCTAAGCTCACGTCATCAATTAAATTCTAGCATGTGTTTTACTATAATTTCTAGGTGTTGTGTTATCAATTAATTTTCAACGTAATATCCTTATGTTCTTAGGCTTTATCATCGACTGAATTTAGGCAAAATTTGCGTGTATTATCAATTCTAGCTAAAGTAAAATTATCGATTTCCTTGTGTGTGTCGACACCTAAATTTTAGTTTTTTTTTATTTTTAGGGTAAATTTGATATTTAACTTATCTTTTAAAAAAAAGTTGTTAAAAAATATATTTTATTATGAAATGAGATTTTGAAAGATTTTAAAATTTGGATAATGAAGCCTTATCAAAAGATAATAGTCAATGATCGAGTGAGTCAGCTTGGGAGATTTTAATAAGTAATTTCAGATTTTTAGAGCTACTTTTTGGTTAAGCACATCTCGTTTTTTCGAAGGATGATGTTCAGCGATTGAGTTGTTATGCAAATCTTCGTAGGTAGAGCAGACTAGGTTTTCACTCTATAAATAGGGGGGGCCTTCTCTTCGTCCGAGGGGAGCTTCTTTTGGAAAAAAAATTCAGAAAAAGTGGAGAGAAGTTTTGTTTCTGCAGTAAGAAAAAGAGAGAAAGAGTACGAAGGAAAAGGGCGAGTGACGTGAGAGAGGGATAGAGAGGAAGAAAAGTCAAAAGTTAAAAAAAGAGAGGCAAAAGGCAGGAAGTACAAGCGGCAGAGAGGTGAGAGGACAGGTACTGTTCATCGTCTTCCTCACCGCTTACCGTCCGCATCTGCAGCCGTTCGCCGGTTCCCACTCCACCGCGCAGCACCGCCGTTCGTCTCGCCGAAGCAACGCCTCACCGCACACGCCGACGCCGCCTGGAGCTCGCAACCAGTCCCTACGCCGGAGCCAGTCGCCGATCCGTCGCGCGCCTCCGCCTCGGTCAGCGCCCCTGCCTCGACGACCCGAAGCCCCGACGCTCCACCCTCCGCGAGCAGGCTCGAGCCGTGCTACAGCCGAGCCGCCTTCCCCGCGCCGACGTAGCCGCCGGTCTCCGTCCACGAGCCCCGACGACCCGCGCCACCACGACGCCGAGCCTCGCCGCGCCTCCTTCGCGAACAACTTGCTCGCTGCCGCCTGAACCGCCCCCTGACGAACCCACTCCAGTCGCAGCGCTCGTCTCCCTCACGACGACCCAGGCGCCAACCGCCGCGACACCATCACCCGTTGCCCGACGCCGCTTGTTACTCCCGACTCCCGCAATCGCCGGTGTCTGTCGCCCAGCAGCCGGACCCAAGCCGAATCGCGGTCCGACCCGGCACTCTTGTCCGCGAAGCTACCACCGATTCACCTCCTCGCCGATCGCTTGCTGCTGTTTTCCTCTCGCCGGAGCTCTGACGATCATCCCCTCACGCCGGCGACTCCTCACCGGACCGGCCACCACGTGCTGCCTTGCTCAGAAGAAAAGAAAAAACAACAGAAAAAGCAAAATCACTTAGGTTGTTTTTATTTTTTACTTATTTTACTTTATTTTGTTTATATTCTTTAGTTTAGTTACTTAATTGGATCCCAGTATTCACTTTATCAATCTTGTAGGCATTATCCGTAGGAGTTATCCCTAAACTTATTGTAATTATTAATTTGACTTGTAAGATGTCAGGTTATTTTTTTTAATTACATTAATTTTTGGGGTTTGTTGATAGTTTTTAAGTACTGAATCAATATAATTATTAATTTGATCCGTAAAAATTCGGATCAGATTTTTAGTTATTTTGAACTTTTTGTCATGATAATTAGGGTTATGATAATTGTTAATTTGACCTGTGAGATAACAGGTTATTTTTTCGATTATTTTGATCTTTTATTTGATTGAATATCTTGATTGTTTAGATTTAATGTTTAGTTGATAATTGATTGTTTTTGAAAAGCCACTAAACAAATCTAAAAAAAAAATTTGAATTAGGATTCAGTTTGTTTTGCAATATTTTTTTGTTATCTGGCATATCTAGGATAGGGATTTCAGTTCGGAAAATATAAAAAACCAAAAAAACTAAAAAATGCGTTCATTTAGGATTTTTAGTTTCTATTTAATTTAAGTTGCATTTTTAATTACATGGCACTTTTAAATTTCGAATTTTTTAATAAAAAATAGAAAAAAACTATCATGCATATATCATGTTGAATTAGGGCATTTTTTTCACGTCATTGCATGTTAGGATTGCATGTTTATCAATTATAGGTAGATAATCTCTCCCAGATAAATTGCATGTTTTGTTAAGAAAATAAAAATGTCTATGTCATATGATTATTGTTAGGTTCATTTCTAATTAGAACTTCCTTGTCATTAGACTAAGTCATTTAATAAATGTCACATAACATATAACTCGCATGCTAAATTATATGCTGCATGTCATTTTAGTTTAAATAATTTTGTATGTCATTGCATCGCATTGCATGTCATTAAATTAGGTCATTTAGATTGCATTTAATTATTGCATTTCTTTATGTCATATAGTTTAGGTCATGCTGCGATGTTATATTAGATTATCAACATGCATTGCATGATTTTCATTAAGAAAAGCAAAAACAAAAATTGGGTAATTGCGTGTTAATTAGAAATCATATCTAGGGTTGTTGATATGGATTTTAATTTAACACTGCAGATGCTTGCTTTCGTTGCTTTGAAGTAAGTTATGTATTATTTAACTGTTTTCTTGGGTATTAAATTGGTGGTTTGCGCACCCGCGTGATAACCTCACATGTTATGGAGATATTTTAAAATCGATTCAAGCTGCTTGCAAAACCTTTTTTTGAAAATAAAAGGAATGGTACCGAAATGGCATTAGATAAATCTAATGTAACCAAGTCCCCGTACCCTTAGTCTCTGGTTTGTAGGAGTAAAATAATTCTCCCATTATTTTACTTAGGTGTCTAATCGACTTACCATAAACTGATTAGTGGCGACTCCTAAATAAAATCAATTTGCATGTTAAGAAATTTGAACCTAAGTCGCGAATTGGTATTGGCTTGGGAGAGCCCGAGCTAAGCTTAAAGGCTTAGTAATCCATTAACCTAGTTTTAGATGGTGAATCCGAAAAAAATAGGTCGCGACAGTGTGCCTATGATATTATTTGTCGAAAATCGCCATAGAATCCGTCTCCTCTAATAAAATTGAAGAACAACTTTCAATGAAAAATTTTTCGTCAGGGAATTTAATTTGAAAGGAACAATAGCCATTATAGCTCTCAACTTAAACAAGTCGAGGTACCCTTTCCTTAGTCTGATCAAAATGGTAACCAACACACCTTAGATCAAAGTGAGGTCACACAATCTTCGAACAAAAAAAAATCGAATAAGCTTCATGTCAATGTTGGGCTTAGTATGACTTGACTTTCATACTTCGCTATGCTCTCCTACCATATTGTAAAATTGAATTACTCTTCAGTATCTCGGCCATAAATTTTCACCACCAACAGAAGCTAAGGAATAATGTTGTAAAATTCCTAAAAGAGGTAGTGCTGAAAAATTAAAAGCACCAGTGAGAGTAATATGTTGAGAACTATCTTTTTCATTTTTCGGCTTTTGCTAACACTTTCTCTTTCTGCATTTCATATCATATTTCCACCGAAGAAATTATTTCATCTTTTGGATGTCATGCATCGCGCAATTGATAAGGCTACTTTTGATCTTAAAGAGAGCCAATCGATAATGACAAAGTTAGTCTTGGTCATCTTCACTTTTTGGTTGGTGAGGGTTCACACATTATTAGTTCACATTGAACACCTCCACTCAGTTCTAGCCCCACAAATCCAAACCCACATTTTTCTTTGGAGTCTTTTCTTTTTTGTCTCACTCAATCTCTCTTGGACCAAAGTAGGTCCTTAAAAGGCTCAAGAGAGAAGAAACATGCAAGAGATCCATCCTAAGGTGAGAGACTCCACAATATCACCTCTCGATTTCTTGGTAGGTGAGGAAGAGAAATATCCACCAACCAACAAGAAGTATGAGGCGTGTGGGCACCGGTACATTAAAATAAAAAAGGTAGCCTGGCCAGACATCTAAAGAGGATTGTTACCACATGTGGCCCTCACAAGTGGGCAACCACCTAGGTTTAGAGGGATGTTTAAGAAGGTGTCGTCAACCATGCATTCTCAAGGAAATGAACTCTAGACACACCCCAAGTTGATTGATTATTAGTTCATACTGAAAACCTCCACTCAGTTCTAGCCCCATAAATCCAAACCCACCTTTTTTCTTTGGAGTCTTTTCTTTTTGTCTTAATCTCTCTCTATTGTGTACAGTAAGTGCTTAATCTCTCTCTATTGTGTACAGTAAGTGCATAGTCGGTGCATAGGCGAGTAAAAGATTAGAAATTTACAAACCCTAATATAGACAAAACCACAAATCCCATTTTCCCGTATCTTTCGTGTTACTCTTCACATCCTGAGACTAACATCTCCACATTTAAATTTTCTGCGTGTTTTGGAATGCGCATTGATTATGTTGGGATTTTTTGGGGTGGTCGGTTCAGTCTTTGATCTCTCTCTTAAGACATTATACGATTTCTATGGACGGTGTGGTGATTTTCTTTATTTGCCGTTGATACGCATGACCTTTTACATCCATCAAAAAAATTAAATTTAAAAAGAAACGCATGACCCTTTCACTTTGGAGGAACTAAACGACATGGCGGTGAATGTGGTGAGCATGCTGAGCAATTCATGCTCCTGCACTCTCTCTCTCTCTCTCTCTCTCTCTGCATATTTGATTTTGGAGTGGGACTTTAAATCTTCCGATAGAAAAAGAAAACAAATTCAGAGAACCATCTATTGATCTTTCAGAAAAACAACTTCTTTGAAACCCAGAGAGCAACACAGAATTGTTATATTTTTAACGTTACTTTTGTTATTATCAGCACTGCCGCAGCCACTAGGATACTTGTTCTACAAATGTCTTGTAAGCTAAACTTTTATGTTATATTATTAGAAAATTTTATGTCAAAATACTTATCCTTTTTAGATCTGATGTAATGTTGATGTTAATATGGCTAAATATTTCATTTCAAGATCGTCTTTAAGATACACTTTTAATTAATCAGAGGTAGTCTCCATTAAAATTTTGTTCCAAAAACCTTACTAAAATTATTGTTGCCTCATATTTGGACTGACGACCACCCCCTCGATGAAGATTTGAACGAGGGTCGTGGTCCTCACGCCCGAGGTGAGGGCAGGCGGCCGTTGCTGCTTGACTGCGTTATTTTCTCTTAATTATTCTTTTTGTATATTTTGAAAACAACTGTTTATTCTATAATAGCCCAACATCAATATTAAACGGCCATGTCAACATCTCCGTTCGTAATTTAACATAAGTTCAACTCAAACAAAAAAATATACAGTTTGTTCGATACAGGAAACTTAATAGACAAACATTAAAAGTCTCACACCCTTAATGGCCAAATAAGAACCATCCCAAAGGTAAGGACTATGATAGCGCACCACCTTCTTTTTCTTATTTGCTATTAATTAACATGATCTTTTATGTCCATTAAAAATTAAGGAAAGAATGTTTATAACCTATTGCAATTACGTCAATTCAGTATTAGACTTTATTTTTTGGCTAAGTGAGTCATGAACCTTTTATATTTGTGCCTAATTTAGTCCATCTAGTCATTTTAGGCCAAATCATTGATTTAGACACTAGCTATCCTAAGTAGTACGGGCGGCGCTGACATGAATAATTTTTAATAATATTTTAATATTTTTTAAATTATTTATTTACTTACTCTTTCTTTTCTTTCTATTATATATATATATATATATATATATATATATTTTTTTTGCTTGTTGCTCCACGCAAGATGACCAGTGTCCACTACGTGGGTCAGTATCTATGTCAATGATTTTTGGTCAAAATTGATTGAATAAAAATGCAAAAGGTTTAGGATTTCATTGGTCCAAAAAAAATTTATGACTTAATTAGCATGATTATAATAGATTTAGGATTTTTTTTATGGTAATTTCTTTGCTCTTGCTCACGTGCCTTATCCCTCTCTCGTCTCTCCCTTTGCTCTCCTCCAAAAGTCCAAAATCTCTCTCTCTTCCTGTGCGCTCTCTCTCCCCGTCCCTCGCCTTTACCGGTGTCTACTTGCTAACGCAGAACGGTAGGTGGGAAACATACAATCGAATTTGATTTTAAAGTGAGCCAGCCAAGTACTTTAGGTATTGGAACTCGCTTGCCTCGTTCACATCCAAGACCTCAGTGCATTTCTTAGCCAGGCCACGCCGCATCAACCCTTTTTTTTTCTCTTTAGGTGTGAGAGAGAGAGATCTGGAAGTAATAAGTGCCATGGCAAATTTAGAAGCTGGAATGAGTAGTGATGCCGCACGAGCATCAGTAGATGAGTACCAAGTGTTCTTGAGTTTCAGAGGACCCGACACTCGTCATGGGTTCACAAGTTTCCTTCACAGTGCCTTGCTAGATGCTGGAGTCCATGTTTTCCTGGACAATGAACTCCAGGTCAGCGAAGTAATTGGTGACAACCTTCTAAAAGCTATCAACAACTCCATAATCTACATACCCATCCTTTCTCCCACTTATGCTTCCAGTAAATGGTGCCTCCGTGAACTTACATGCATAGTGGGCAACATGTCTAAATCAGAGGGTACAAAAAGTATCCTTCCCATTTTTTTCCACATAGAACCTGAGGATGTTAAACTTAAGACTTTGCTATATCGCAATGCTTTATTGGAACACAAGGCACAGTTTCCTGACGAAGTGGATGCATGGAGCGAGGCCCTTGCAAAGGTAGGGGAAATCAAGGGATGGATCGTGACAAAGGAACAAAGGTAAAACTCTTATAAGATCCCTATCTATTTCTTCTTTTCTTTTTCTGTTTTAGTAGATCCAACTTTTCCCTGTCAAATGTTTTTCTTTATCCTTTCTTTTTAACAAAAATACTGAAAACACCTTCCAATTGCTGCTCTCATTCAACTTTACCTTCTCAGCTTTTAACATTTTCCCTAAATTTTCCCCTGCGGTATGAATAACTTCAATGACATGAACGTACATGATCCTTTTGACGATTTTTCCCTCTTCACTGGCTCGTGAGGCTAAGAAATTCTAGAGCACCCATTTGCAATTATTATTTGGGATGATTACCTATTCAACTACAGATTTTGCACCCATATTAATATGCAAATGGTGAGAGTAATTTTGATAAGCAAATGGTGATTGGATTAATAAGTTACGGAGACGGATGCAATTTTATATGTGTGGAAAATGGTATTTGCAATTTATCCTTATTATTTTTCTTTTCACCTTTCTCAAGGGTTGTCTTAGGCAAACTAAAAATCCTTGATATAGTAAATCACTCATCCAATCTGATCCCAAGTATAGATATGTACACCGGGTCACACCGCTCGAACATGAGCTACGGATGAGTTGATAAATCTGAATCCAACATATAGTGAATTAACACCTAGTATGCTTTATGATAGAATGTGGGGGCCCATGGGCCTCTCCCATGCAAATGCCATTATACTTGACATAATCAGATCCATAGAAGACTTCCATGGATAAGTTAGTTAACATAAATGTCAGAACAATTATACTTCTGGAGCTCAAAAATAGTTTTAGGTTTCGGGATTATATTTTTGTTCACCAAACTACGGTGTTCTACGGATGACGTTGCATTTGTCTACATCATCTCGGTTCATGATTCTCGTAACGATTGCTTAAATTTTTTCTAGACTTCGCTATAAATTCCAAAATTTTGCTTACGCATGATATAGTAGCCATTTGGTAACATTGGCCATCGTGTCTTCAGAAATTTCTTTAATCATATACAACAAAATATGATGTGGATTGTATTAAGCCTATCCCGTTTTTCTAGTGTATTCACATAAGTTCGTAACGTACTTCAATCTTTTCAAGTTAAAATTTTGACAATTCCATGGGTGATGTGTGGGTATGTAATTAATCTAATCAGCTAATAAAAGCATTTTTTAATGGCAGCCAACCACCAATTGTGAAATTGGTTGTTGAAAAGGTTTTGGAGAAGCTGAAGATAAAACAAAAACTAGTGACCGAACATTTAGTTGGATTTGATGATCGGGTAAAAGAATTGACAATGTTATTAGATGTCAAGCAAGATGATGTGCAGCTCATTGGAATTTATGGAATGGGTGGTATCAGTAAAACAACCATTGCCAAAGTCATTTTCGATCAACTATCTTCCCACTTTGGAAATTATTGTAGCTTCCTTGGGGGCGTTCGAGAAAGGTTAGCCAAAGAGGGCATGGTCCAATTGCAGAAGAAATTACTCTGTGACATCCTTTGCTCTGGATCTATCGGAAAAGTTGACGATAGTGAACAAGGAATGAGGAGGATTGGAGAAACACTTTGCAAAAAGATGGTTCTTGTGGTTCTCGATGATGTCAATGAAAAAGAGCACATCAGAAAACTAATAGGAAATAATTCATTATATTCAGGATCAAGGATAATCATTACAACAAGAAACAAAACTACTTTGGAAGTTAAGGGATTTAAAGGCGAAATTAAACAATATGAGATGCTAAAGATGGATGACATCTTGCACTTCAGCTTTTTTATCAGCATGCCTTAGATGGAGACTTTCCTTCAGGTGATTATCGTAAGCTTTCAAGTGAAATTGTTTCACATGCGGGTGGGCTTCCTTTGGCAATTAAAGTGATAGGTTCATTACTTAAGGGGAAGCAGGAAGATTTTTGGAAAGAGACGTTGGTCAGGTCAACGAAAGTACTTGAGAAAGAGATTAAAGAGAAGTTGAGGATTAGCTATGATGATCTAGATGAATATCAGCAATAGATTTTTCTTGATATAGCGTGCTTCTTTTTCAATGAAAATAGGACAGATGCAATTCACATATGGACCGAATTATATCCCACAAGAGGAATTGAAGTCCTTATTGATAGGTGCTTGATAAAGATATTGGACAATGATAAGTTTTGGATGCACGATCAACTGAGGGACCTGGGATGGCAAATTGTCCATGAAGAAAGTTCAAGTGACCTTGGCAAGTAGCGTAGGTTGCGAATTGCAAAAGAAAACCTTGAAATCATAACAACTGAAGAGGTAAGCATGCATCGTATAAAAGTATGACACTTGTGGTGTCATTTTCCTTTTTGTTTAAGATCTTTCATTATTTTTTTCCTACCCGTTTGAGTTGTAAAACATAGTGGTTGGAAGTTGACATCATTCAAAAAATTTCACTTGCAGAAGATGGACAACGTTCGAGCCCTTCAAATAGATGGATTGGATGATTTCATAGAGATTAAGAATGAAGAGTTTGAAAGGTTACGAAACCTAAGATTCCTCAAGTTACACAATGGAACTTTTGTTGGGGACTTTACAAAGTGTCATTCAAAGTTGAGATGGATTTCTTGGCAACCTCCATTTCAGGAGTTTAGGGCGAGCAATATGAATTTGGATCATCTTGTTGTTTTCAAACTTGGCAAGAATGACTTCAAAGACAATTCAAAAGCATGGGACTTGATCAAGGTAAATTAAATGTTTTAATTCTAGTCTAATGGTTCCAATTCATACTATGCAATGGTTCTCTCACTTAATATTCCGTCCATTTTTACAGAAGGCACAAAAATTGAAAGTTTTGTCTCTTGTTGACTGTGATGGCATAACAACAAACCTGGACTTCTCTAAATGCTCGGGTTTAGAGAACTTAACTCTTCAAAGGTGCAACATGCTAAAGAGAATTAAAAGCTTCATTGGAAATCTAAAGATGTTGATTATGTTAGAGATTGAATGGTGCCCATTCCTTACAAATTTGCCTAAAGAGGTGGGGGCACTAGTGAAGCTTAAGCGTTTCTTATTGCGGGGATGTCCTAAGTTCGGAGAACTTCCGGATTCACTTGGAAATTTAACCTCAATGATGCAATTAGACTTATTGGGTACGGGCATTGCTGAACTTCCAAACTTCATCAAAGGACTAGTGAAACTTGAGTCTTTACTTTTGAAAGACACGATGATAAGGGAACTTCCCAACTTCATTGGAAAGTTAGAATCATTACGCATATTGGGTTTATCAAAAGATGGATCATGTTATCAAGATGGATTATGTTGTCCTAAGGATAATGTTTGGCAGTTTCCTAATGGCATCAACATGTTGAAAAATCTTGAAGAGTTGGATCTCTCTATGCGTGATGAAATGAAAGGTGAAGTTCCTGTTGGAATTGGAGAATTGTCATTTTTAAGAATCCTAAAATTAGAGGGAACCCATATTTCTGGAATTCCAAGTACAATCAACAAGCTTCATTGCCTCCAAACACTCAATTTAGTGGATTGTCATGAAATTCAAGAGTTGCCTGAGCTCCCCACAAGTTTGACTTGTCTTCGTGTTAAATCTAATTCACTATGATCTTTCCCTAATCTATCGAACCTTACTAATTTGGTTGAATTGGGACTAAGTGATGGCTCTTCTAGTGATGACTCTTCTTTTACAAAAAAATCAAACTTAATCATAGGATGCGACTTAAGTTGGATTGGGAGTTTATCTAGACTGAAAAAATTAGAGTTAGATCTGCTAGATGTCCATGCACCTCCAGAACTAGCTTTCCTTTCTCATCTGGAAGAGCTTATTTTGGGTTACCTTGACCTAAAAGCCCTCGGACAGCTTCCCTCCTCTCTGCTGAGTTTGGAATTACATTTATGTAGAATCAGGTGGGCAGAGTTGACCACTCTATTGTTCGGTTATAGCGAAGTGGAAGATATTCCGCTCGATGAGCTTCCACAACTGGAGAACTTAACTATTTGTAGTTGTAAACCGCTTCACATATTATCCATTCCTTCAAAATTAAGGAAGCTAAGGCAAGTGAGTGTGTCATCTTGTCAAAAGCTAGTTGAGATACAAATTGCGGGCCTTTCAAAATCGTTGGAATCCTTCTCCGTTTATAACTGCAAATCATTGAGAAGAATAGGTGGGTTATCATACTTGAAGAGCCTGGAGAAACTGGAAATCAGAATTTGCAATGCACTTAATGATGTTGAGGGCGTAAACGAGCTAGAGTCTCTGAAATCCTTGAAGATCATAGTGTGAGTCACTGGGAATGTTGATTGATGCATCTTGCACAAATATACCAAAGGATTGCCTTGTCAATATATTGAGGTGCAGAGAGTTTGTCAATTCTCATCGAATATATCCATCTGGAATCTGTTTGGAGCGTTACATACAGGAAATTCTTCTGGATACATCAAACAAGGTGGGACATCTTCTTCATTAATATACAATAGACACAAGTGAATTGACTTGTTCTAGTTTTAATTTGATGCTATAATTTAGTAAAAAAACACAAATTGTAAAAAGTTAAATATAATTTTGAAATTTTTGAACGGATGAAAATATATTTTTTAATCCAAAGATCAAAATGAATCAGATAGATCTTTAAATAATTTCCAATGAATGCATTAGTGTTCCTTCAACATGTTCTTTAAATTGAAATGTTGTTTGGTTTAAATTGAACAAATATACAAACACAAGTATTATAAATTGAAATATTAATTTTCTTGTTTTATGATTGATTGTTGGATAGTATGTAATAAGGTACGTACTTATTTCGATGTCTTAATGTCTTGCAATAATTGCTCTCTTGAACTTTGGCACTTTTACGCAATAGCCCGAAAACTTTCATTTATGTTGCGTGCATTGACTTTTTTAAGTCTGCATAGCTGTTAAGTGTCTCCTTAAATGGATGGACTCAGTTTTCATGATCGAATTTCCTTAACTAATATATTAAATATGCAAAGAGGTTTAATATATATCCAACACATATGTTGTTTGGCTCTCACTTTGAACTTGTTACATAACAGATCACAATCGATTTCTTCCTGAAGATAAAGCAGTTCAGTCGTGTGATTCCCATAAAATGGAGGAAAAAAAAGGATGTCGCCCCAGATTCAGTGACATGTGAAGGATTGATTGCTGACGTTAAAAGTTTCGGCTTTGTTTTGAAGAGAATTTGGTACAAGATTTCTAGTGAAGATGGCGAGTTGATCGAAGAGATCAAGAGTGATGAGCAAGTGGAGGAAATGGTGCAACTAGCATCTAAAAGAGGATCGATTCGTTTGATCGTCGAGGGAGGGGTTGACATTTCTTTGGAAGGAGTAATAATCAGGGCCAGCCAATGGGGCTGCTCCGTGCATTTCTTAATTTTCTACTTCTGTGTTGCCTTCTTCCTGTTTCTGTCACTTTCGAGGGGAAAATTGGATTTTCCCAGGAAAATCGGGCAATTTGCTGGGATGCGCATGTTCAATCTTTGGGAGGACTCTGTGGTGATTTTTGTTCTTCATTTATATCTTTTCTTTGGGTTTAAATTATTTGGGATGAGTTTTGTTGGGATTTGATGAACCTGGACACGGTTTCACGGACCCTTTTTTTTTTTTTTTGGTAAATTGGGAAAATCATTCACGTTAAAAAAAAACTTTGGAATGCCCAGTGCGTCTCATTAGCGTCTACTTTGATACATTGCCAAAGAGGAAAAGACTTTATGATAGCATCTACTAGAAACTAGAGTTTGTTTGCTGGATAAAAAGAAGTGTGATTCCTTCATTATTGGTAAAATTATCACCTAATTTAATAAACTCCTATATTTTTAGCAACTTCATTGTTCACTCAGTGACGTGTGAAGGATTGATTGTCGACGTGAAAGGTTTTGGGTTTCTTTCTAAGAGAATGCAGTACGAGGATCCTGGTGAATACCTGGAGCTGCTCATAGAGATCATGAGTGATGAGCAAGTGAAGGGAATGCTCCAACTAGCATCTAAAAGAGGATTTATTCAATTGTTCTTCATGGGAGAGGTTGACAGGGAGCCGGGCAAATTCTGAATGTTTTGAGGCCTTGGGAAATTGGAAGGAAATGAAGGACGGAAGGACTGGGCACAATGGAAGTGTGCATGGAGGGAAAACGGCGAGCATGGAAGGAAGGAAGAAGAAGGACAAGGATGAGATTGGTGAACTTGCCAACCAAAATGTTCTGTGCTTGAATTGCCAAAGGGCACGAAGGAGTTAAAACATTTTGAGAGATCCTGTAAAGATAGAATTGATATTGAGGATCAGAGAGACCTTTCTTCTGTAAATAGCGATGATTGTATTATCTGAATTTTGTAGTCCTTAAAACTAATGTGGAATTGCAACGTAGTCTAGGTGAAGAGGGATAGAACTGGGGAGACCGACCGAGTATACATAAGAATAAGCAAAGGAAGTGGCCCTAGATGTGCTTCAAATCCACGAAGGGATCCTACACAGAGGCTGGAAGCGGTTGAGGTTCAAGAAACATCAACGGTAAGAGGTCGGGTAGGGATGCGGACCGACCGGCATGCGGGTCATTTAAATGTCTTATAAATTAGATTTTTATGTTTCATTTGAGAAGCTTTTTTGTCAATGTTTGTGATAGGAATGTTGTACAAATTGATAGTAATTTTTACTATCTTTTTGATACCTATAAAATGTCTTAAAAATATAAGTTTCCTTTTTCATCTTCATTTCGATATTCTATCAGATTATTTTTCATATGTTCTTTAACTTAAGCCATTAAGTCTCTAATATGTTACGTGGGAATTAATGTTAATATCTAAATTTTGACGATTCATTTAATTATTTATTAATTATATAAAAAAATTAGAGATTAATTTTTAATCCCTACCAAAAATAATTTTAGTAAATTGCATAGCATATAGACATTAGGAGCATTTGCAATAAAAATAAATAAATCTAAAAAAATTTAAATTGTATATGTATTTTTATTATTCAAAAAAATAATTAAAAAAAAGAAAAATTACAGCGGAACCGGGCTTCTTTTCACTTCCACGTGGGTCCGGCCCAGGATCACCTTTTTTCTCTCGCCTTTTTGCGCCTGGGCCGGCTCATCTCCCTTTCATTTCGGCCTGGCCCGCGCTTGGGTCGATGAGGACAAGAGGAAGGACGACGATGCGAAGAGAAGGACGGACAGAGGATGGCGTACGACAATGGCAAGCGAACGTTGCGCGCGACGGTGGCGAGGAGAATTTCCTGCGGTACGAGGGCAGCTGGCGTCGTCCTTGGGGAGAGAGAGAGAGAGAGAGAGAGATAGAAGGCGAGCTTAAAAGAGAGCTTGAGAGAGAGGAGTTGGGGGGTGCTTCTCCTTCGGCGAAAACGGAAAGAGAATGGGAGAGAGAGCCTCGAGAGAGACCGAACCAGGAGAGAGCCCAGGAGAGAGGAGCGCCGTGAGTGAGAGCAGAGCGAGAAATCGAGAGTAGAGACCAAGAAAGAAGCTCGGCTGCGCCCGTGACCCCGCTTCCCGGCGTCCATTTTTCTGGTAAGTCTCCTTTCGAGTTCAATCCCCTTCGACTCGAGGATCTCGTCTCGACGACGCCAGGGCGGCCGGCCACGGTTCGTTCCGTCTCGGGCCCGCCCTCTGGCCTCCGTCATCGAGCCGAGTAGGGCCCCCTCACCCGAGCGCACAAACGCGCTCCTTTTGCTCTGTTTTTCAGCTCGCCGGACCGGAGTTGTGGTTCTTCGTTCGCGAGAGTTTCCGATCTCGTTGAGCTACGATTTTGTTTTCTATAGACTTCGCTTGGTTGTTGTTTCTCCCTGGATTGTTGATTGATTTCCCGGTTGAGTTTTCGTTAGCTTTTCAGCTGGAGCGCCCCAGGCGGTCGACGTTTCGTCTAGGCCAGATCCGCGTAGATTTTCTTTGGTTTTTTGTGGGTTGGTCGCGGACGGTTCGAGGAAAGGGAAGGTTAACGGCGATGGCACGGGTAGGTATTGGAAGATGTTGGCATCAGGGCTATCTCGAATGGTGCCCGGTCGATGGAGCCGAGTTTCATCTCCTCGGCTAAACTCGGTGGGGGCTGAGCCATGTCTCGGCCAGCGGCCGTGACTAGCGTCGGTCGGACTGAACGACCGACGCCGGACAGTGGCCTGGCGGCGGCCCCAAAACGCCGCTGAGGGCTTGTCGGAGGTGGTGTTGTTTTGGTTGAAGTTCGGGGAGGGTCATGCTTCGGGCAAAGGGGAAGCTTCGGGCGTGAAGCGTGAAGAAGAAAGCCAGAAGAGAAAGAGAAAGAAATTAAGAAAGAAAAATTTAAATTTAAAATATACATAATAAACTTTATAAAAGCATAATAATATAGTTTTTAATTCTAATCGGGTCGGATCAGGATGGGCGGATCAAGTTAGCAGGTCGGCGGACCGGCTTCACGAGATCCCGATCCCTTTTCCCGAATATAATATTAACATAATAAAAAATTAATTAATTAAAAATAAAAAGAGAAAAAATATTAGAAAAATATAATAATAAATATGATAATCAAATATAATATAAGAAATACATAAAATATATTAAAATTCAAAAAATTCAAAAAATTAAAAATTAAAAATATAAAAAAATCAGAAAATTCTAAAAAATTCATGAAATTCAGAAAATCGGAAAATTTTAGAAAATTTGGAAAATCCCTGAAATTCCAAAAAAATAATTTTTAGGGAATTAAGAAAATAGCTTGAAAATAGTTATTTGTGTAATTTTCCCTTAAAAAGTGGGAACCTTTTGATTTAAAATTGTGCTAAAAAATTAAACAAGCCGTTGGGGCTTCACCAAAGGGTTTCATTTGTTCTTAGAAATGAACGCTCTTGACTGCACACTTTTAATATGATGATTATGAGTTCCTCTAAGCTTTGCTAAGATTGGCATTTAATCATTTCTTAGTGCTAGATGTTTATTTTTCCTTGCAATTTATTTAACACTTTCCTTAATTGTTGATTATTATTTTAATGATTACACAACCGCATAATCATTTCATATGTTAGTGGATAAGTTTAAAATCAATCTAAACTACCTAATAAAAACAAGATTAGGTATCAAAAGAGCACTAGTTAATTAATTAGTATAACAAAGTCTCTGAATGTAGGTAATAAAGTATATTCTCACGTCTCACTTGGTTTCTACTTGACCTCAATAAATTAGTGGCGACTCATCATTAGAAAATTCTTATAAAGTCATCTCGAATATGACGACATCGCGCGAGATATGGGCTTGAGAGAGCTCACACTTAATTATGAGTGGTAGGCCCGTCTTTTTGGCAATATTCCTAAATCCATTTTCTCTCTCAAGGAGTAGGTCACGACAGTTGAAAGTAATTTAATTGATGATCTAGTTATATTGATGGATGGTAACAATTGATTGAGTGACATCTTTTTATCAACCACTTGTGATTTTGTAATATTCAAGATATTGGTATAAGCCTAATTTGAAGCTGTTGGATTTAATTCAGTCCATAGCAAATCTAACAAACTAGCAATTCCAAAACAAACCAAAGGTTATTTTCTAGTTTTAGCTTGACCGCAAAGTGATCAAATGTCCACAAAAGCAAAATTTTCAAGATGGATCGAGGGTGAATGTATGTTTAAAAGGCGTGCCAGCTTTTGAGAGAAAATTACGACATAGAAAATATCACTTTGACTAAAATGTCGAGGACACTAAAACACTTGAAAAGTAAAGTGCAAAGATTGAAATTGAAGGGGATCGGAAGGAAATTTTTGGAATCAAAGGAAATCAAAGGAAAATTAAGGTGATGACGACTGAAATTAAAACCAAAGTCCAAGCAAAGGAAAATAAATCACTAAGGGCCTGTTTGTGTATTTTTGTTTTTGTTCCCCGGAACAAAATTTTTTGTTCTTTTGTTCCGAGGAACAAAAAAAGAACAGAAACACGTTTGTTTATACTTTTGTTTCCGAAAACAAATTTGGAACAGAAACAAGAAATAAAAAAAGCTTGTTTCTTGTTCCCGGGAACACTTTTTCAAGAAACAAAAGAACAAAAACACAAAACTTGTTTTTTTTTCTCCTTTTTCTTCTTCTTTTTTCTTTGGTCGGTCGCCGGACTTTGCCATGGCCAGCGACCGGCCATTGAGGGCCAGCGACCTCACCGAAGCATTGTCGGCCCCCGGCAAGGCCGAGCTCACCCAACCCAAGCAAGGTCGAGCCTCGCACGGCCACGACGAGGCTCGACCTCCCCAGCCAGCTTGAGGCTTGATCTCGCCAAGCCAGGACGAGGCTTGCCTGGCTAGCGGCGATCTCGCCAAGCCACTAGCGAGGCTTGCTAGGGCCAGGCTGGGCTTTGGCGAGCTTGGCGGATGTTGCCCAACCAGTCGCCGGCCACGGTGGTGGCAGGCGACTAGCCAAAGAGAAAAAGAAAGAGGAAAAAGAAAAAAAGAAAAAAATATATAATAAAAATATTGAAAAATTAAAAGAAATAAAAAAAATTATACAAGTTTACCAAACGTGTTTATGTTATTTTTCTAATCCAGGAACATAAATTTTGTATAATTACCAAACGCGTTTTTCTGTTAAAAAATTGTTCCCCGACAGAAACAATTTTTGAATAGAATCGTTACCAAACGTGTCCTAAAAGAACTTCGCTCTATTTCCATTATTTTAGTAACTCCCGAGGCAATCGAGTCTCCTATAATAAATGCCATTTCATTAATGATTTAATCTGATTTTGTAACCATTCTAGCTGTTAGCTTAAACAGCTTGAGGTACCCTCTCCTACGTTCGATTGAAAGGCCAACAATACACCTCATCGAAGGTAGGTTGCACCACCTCCAAAAGAAGTTAAACAGGATAAGCTCCATATCAAAGCTGGGATTATTATAACTTGACTCCTCATACTTTGCGTTGCTCCCCTAGCTCATACTGATAATTGAATCTCTCTTCAGTATCTCAGCCATAAATTATCACCGCCAACAGAAGCTAAATAATAAATGCTGTAAAATTCCTAAAAGAGGTGGTGCTGAAAAATAAAGAGCACCAACGAGAGTAAAATCGATAACTATCATTTTCTTTTCTTTGTTTTTACTAACACTTTATCTTATTTCATTTCATAATATATTTTCACCGATGAAATTGCTTAATCATTTTGATGGCATGCATCATGCGATTGATAAATGTGAACTGTTCAACTCAAAACAGCATTTTCCCCGTCCTCATTTCTCTCTCGAATTACCTATTCCTTGTTTCTGTTTCTAGAGCTTTGAAGCACGAGGAAAAGAACCCCACTTTGGCCTTGGATGTCCAATGTGAACTGTTCAACTTCAGTGGCCTCCTTTGCTTCTTTTGGGGGTCCATTCCGATGAGCACCCACTGCACACCGACCCATTATTTATTTAGTGGCCAACAGCCAAACCTGATAATGGGTTTGAATTAAAATACTGAGAAATAATGCATGGACGATCAACCTCATTGAGATTTTCCAGGGGGATTAAAGAAGGCATGATAATGGAGGAATTAATTCAGTCTGCACAAATAGCCGGCTCGAGTCATGCACTCCACTGCCCAATCCCTAAGATAGGAAAGCTTTAAGCTTGCAGATGAAAACAATTTTGACACTATTCTATAGCTAAAAGATGGGATTTTTATGTCTCCAGCCATAATGCACCAACCTATGTCAGTTGATGCTGACTGAAAGTCCTCATGAGACAAAAAGAAAAGATGAATGACATTGATCTTATAGTGTGCCAACCAACAGAGATCAAGTCAATCTTGGTTTGTCTTCACTTTTGTGCTAGCCAAAGTTCACATGGTATTAGTTCATATTGAAAAGCCCCACTCAGTTCTATCCCCATGGAATCACCTTTTCTTTAGAGATAGTCTTTTTTTCTTTTTTGGTCTCACTCGATCTCTCTTTATTATGTACAGCAGTGCACGTTGTTGCTACATGCATAAAAGATTAGCAAAAAATAGAAAAGAGCTAGAATTTCCACCCCCCAATATAGACATAATTACAAATCCCATCCCCCCAAGTTATTCTCTATATTCTAAGTCTAAAATCTATACATTTGTTTGTCATTGTAACAACCAGCAAAACTTTTAGCGAGTTAAAGATATCCATATATCGGGGAGATAGAGATAAAAGCAATATATAGAGTGTGTGATTCAGAGGATGCTAATTATCTCATAATAATGACAATATAATTTGTCAGAGATTAGTTTTTTGGGCCATAAAGTCATTGTTTTCACATAACTAAACACTATTGATACTTAAATTTTGGCAACCCGTATAATCTCTCATTAATTATATAGAAAAATATGAATTAATTTTTAACCCCTAGCAAAAACAATTTTCATCAAATTGCATGGCATATTAACATTATGAGCATTTGCATTACTAGTATTAGAATTTAATTAGAAAAAAAAATTTGTTATTAGTTAAAAAAGGAGCGAGGTTGGGCCAGCACTAGGCTTGCTTGTCCCTCACCTTTTCTCTCTTCCTCCCTCCCTCTTCGTCTTGGATGCTAGTTGAAGGACGACGCGAACAAAAGGACGTCACGGAGAAGATGAGGCAGAGTGGAGGGTGTCGCGCGAGTTGTCCAATCGGGGGTAGGTCGACAGCGGCAACTGGAATGGCAGGAGGCCATGCGCGCTAGATGACTTTTATAGAGAGAGAGGAGTGAGCTCTTGGAGAGAGAGAGAGAGAGAATACGCCTCGCCTGGGCGTTGCTCAGCCATCCTCGATGCAAATCGACGTACCCTAGCTGGCATCGATGGTGGTCGTTCGAGGATCGGGTGATTCTTGATTTAATATAGGATAGTTGGCGTTTTGTTATTCTGGGTTTAATGGACGTCAATGGTCCCAGGGCCGTGTGAGGAAGACCACGATAGTAGGACTAGAAGGAAATAGGAATAGGTGTGAGGGGAAGATATAGGTTGGGTCAAGCCTAATGATTTTTGGGCCAAAATAGGTTTTATGAGCTTGGGTTTATTCTGGATTTTGATTTTGGGTTTGACCCAGCCTTGGAAATGGGGCCGAAGCTGGATTTTGTTGGATTTGGACTTATTTGAACTTAGTGTGTTTTGGGTTTTGGATAGGATTGATGGGCTTGTTAAGTTAGCTTTGGTCCAAACTTGATCCATTGGGATTGGGCTTAGGTATATGCCGGAGGAATTGGGCTTAATTCTATGAGTTGACCCCAATTCGTGTTTTTAATCAATTAAAGCCTCTCAATGTGCAAAGCCCATTTTCGTGTGCTTGAGGCCAGATTCCTGTGACCTGCGGCAGCCCATTTTCAAGCGGGGCCTCGGCCTCGGCCGGGTCCCTATTTTCGGAATAATTAAAAAAAAACATTTTAAAAGATTAAAAAATTCCAATTTTTTTTTAAAGGTTATGAAAAAGCTTAAAATTTAATTTTTGAGTAGTTTTCTCTTAAAATATGTGAAAATCCTTGATAAAAAATTGTGTTTGGAATTGAATAAGCTTTTAGAGCTTAACAATGGGGTTTGTATGTTCTTAGAGATGAGCGCTAGGTCATTATTCGGACGTTTCTATTTCAATGATTAATTGATTGCGCTCTCTCCATATAATGATTGTGGTTTCCATTTTAGCCTAGTTAGCAATGGCATTTTTCTTATTTCTTAGTGTCATATTCTCACTTTGTCTTGCAATTTATCTAATACTTCATTGGGTGTTGATTGTCATTTTAATGATTGGGTATCCGTATGATCATTTTACATGCTAATATATAACTTTCAAATAAATTAGGACTGCTTGATAAACATCTTTTTTAAATGAACAAGATTATATATTGAAATGGCACTAGTTGATTAACTAGTGTGATCAAATTCTCAACCTAGATTCTTTAATTGCGTAGAAAGTGAGGTATACTCCCATACATCACTTGGTTTATAACCGATCGTAATAGGCTAGTGGTGACTTATTCTTAGAAATCTTTATTTCGTTAATTGAAGTTAAAATCGAATACCCAACGTCATGCGAGTCTAAACAAGGGTTATAAGCTCGCTTTTTAGACAATACTTCTAAATTTATATCTTTTCCTTTCCATACAAAAAAGGTAGGTTGCGACAAATAGTATTACAAATATCTCCTCCTCAGTCGCATAATGTCTTGTCTTTACCCTCTAGGGACATCAAGTGACTCTCGAAGCCATGATGATCACCACCACCACTAGTCACTAGGTTGGGTCAATCGCTTATAGCCAGTCTCTCATGTATACGTGCTTGTGGGGTTCTTTTTCTTTTGGTAAAGTATATGATTTTTTTTCAATGTTGGACGAAATGTTAATTGCTACTTCCATACTTTTTTGTGAATGATGCCAGCTTGTACAAGTTATAGTGGACAACATGTCGAATGAGAAATGCAAATCATGTGATAAACATGCAAAAAAACAAACACAATCCAAAAGCCCTGTTTTTCCCCCCTTGCCTTAATTTCTCGAACATCAATGTCTTTTCTCTCTTTTTATTTTAAATCATATTATTAAGATATTCCTTTGTTTTAACTTGTTGGTTCGTCTTGCTCTATAAATTCCAACATCCAGCCACTTTCTTCCCCTTTATTTTCTCTCTTCTGTAGCAATCTTTATAGGCATTTTTCCTGTTCCTCCGGGAAATTCCTCCACCTCCATAGCTTCTTCCTCCTCTTTTGGTTGACGATTCTGATTTCTCAAATAAATGAAAAAAAAAAAAATCAAGACTTTATCCTACTTCTTCTATTCGTCCTTTGCTCTGTTTCTATTCCGAAGTCCACTTCTTTCCTTCGCTATATTTTGTAAACTCCTCAAAAGCCCCCTCTTCGTCCCGAATGTGGTTTTGAGTTCTTGAGCTCCTGAGTCACATGCCAAACCCTTCAATTCCCCCCAACAAATTAGTTTTTCTTTTCGAGAAATCTATCTTCATTCTCATCACCCTCTTCTCGATGTCTGAGATCCATATCTCCAATTCCTAGTGAAATCCTTCTCTGTGGGTACACTGTTGATTCAAGCGCACCCACCTTGGTCAATCCTTCTCGGTCGTCTTCCTCTACTGGCTCAACCATACCTCGTCATTTAACCCTCAATTCCTGCTAATGTATGTAATAGCCACCCCATCTGAATAAATCTGAAGCCAAGTACCATCTGGGGTGTTGATCTAATTTCATATTCTCCCCCAATTAATGACTCTGAAAAGGAGAGAATTCTCTGCCCAAAGCACGAGAATTTCACAAAACTCCGTAGCTTGTATCTGCATAAATGGCATCTCCTAGCGGGACATCTTCAGCGGTCATCCCTGGTTCAGAACTCGGCCCCGGGAAGGACTCGCAGGTCGTGATGGACCAGAGAAAGAGGAAGAGGATGATCTAGAACCACTAGTCCGGATGAGGAGGCAGGAGCACCTGGACAATCTGCCGGATCAGGTCGCCCAGCTGAACAAGGAGGAAACACCGGATCGGGACCAACATCAACATCACCTCACAGGCACAGCATTACTTGTGCATTCAGGCTGAGAGCTCTGTGCTGAGAGCCCAGGCGGGTGAAGCTCAGCCACAGGTTGGAGTCACTGGATGAGATCATCGAATTCTTGAATGCGACCAATGGAGCTTTGGATTTGGGGTTGCCCACAATGCCAAGAAGCTGACGAAAGGGAATCTCACCGCTCATTCGAGCAGGTGCTTGCCACGTCTCATTATCGGGTTGGTAGTGAAATTTGTCTTCTTTTAATTTTAGATTTTAGATTTTATTTATTTTATGAAAAATGAATAATTTTAAAAATACTTTTTTAAAGATAATTTTTATATCACTTATAAAAATGAATGAACCAAGAATAGTTTCATCTTTCATGAAAAATATATTATTTAATTGTTTTTATCATTCATTTTATCTTTTTTAGCATGAAATTATTATTTGAGAAAACTGGATGACTGGTGCGGACATTGGACAAAGCTATGAGCCATTGTACGGATGGACAATCAAAGATAAAGTTAGTATGCTCCGAAGAATCTCATAAAAGAGAGGCGAATTACATTCAAAATTAGCATTATTCATGAGTAAATTTTATCTACAGTGAACCCCTCCCCCTCACTCTAATGCTCCAATCATGCGATTTTTCAATGTTCTTGACATTTCTTTTTCTTTTTTTTTTCCCATTTTAATTCACTTTCGTCAAATTTGTGTGCGGAAGTTTATACTTGCTCATTCATTTGCCTCGGGCTAACCAAACACCTAGTTACGGTCTAATTAGGCCCTGCAGCTATTTAATCACAAACTGGACAATTGTACGTTTTATAAAGTCTCTACCTAAACCCCTAATATCAAGTGAATGACGTTATTCGTTTGATCACTGTAATTTCGTTTGTTCTTCATGCATTTGCTTTTTCAGCACCTTAAATTCTAGTATTCATCTTTCATTTACTTTCGAGCCTATTAATTTCTTGTCAAATCAACGCAAAAATCATTTCACAAAAAAAAAAAAACAAAAAACAAAATCAAACTTTAGATGGAAGATATCTCACTTCCTAAGAAAATTTGCATTTTTGTTGAAACAGAATGTATTGTCATTTTTTATTGATAGAATATTTAAATATTAAATCATATTTTCGCCTAAACAGTTCTCATCATATCCCACACTTATCTAGGAATATGAACTCTCTCTAAAGGATTTTAACCCTCAGTTTGATTTTCATGAAAAATTTTGGATATAGATTTAGTTTCTATAAAAACATGACTTGGGTTGGCAAAAATCAAACACGATTCAATAAATGCCTGAATGCACATAACGTGTGGTAGTTCCTAACATGCGCTGCAAGTCGCATATTTTAGTATAGACAAGCCAACCCTGATTGTTCAAGTGCTTCAGGCGCGTCTCTCCTCCCCGTGCATTCGCATGCTCGGAGCCTTTGCTTTCTTTGTTCTTGTTTTCTCGGTTAGATTTGCTAATCTCGTTCCCGATCAATGGAAAATTCGAGTGAACTTTCGAACTGCACATGGTGGATTAGGACTGAAATGTCTGTTACTGCGTTCAGTGTGGTATATTGCTTTAATGGGGAATGCTGGCGATTGATCGACTGACGGATATTATGGGTAGCGCGATTAATGCTGCGGTTTATTCTGTTTTGGCTATTCCGAGCTCCCTTTGTGACACTTGTTATGGATTTGATCAGAATAGGCCACGGGAGAGAGAGAGGAAGAGATTTAGAAGGAAATGGCAGGAGGGAAGCTCCGTACGTGGCAGACTCTACATTGAGGGCTCCCACGCCAGGATCATCAAAGAATCAACTAAGGCTGCTGTTGAGGAAGGCCAGTTTATTGAGTTATAACCAGCTTTCCATTGCTACAGGACTCAAGCTCCATATTTAGTGCTTGTCCTGGCGAATGCTGATTGAGTTTCCATTTGTAACTTCTCAAATTGGCTCAACAACAATTAGAGCACGCAAGTCCAGCCAACGGCGAGGGATGCATATTTCTCCAGTGGTGTTCTACGGGTCTCCCGGTGCCTCCCAAAAGACCATCTAGTTTGCTGCGATTGCTGAATGAGACATGGGTTGATCACGCTGCACAATGTTCATAAAAGCTAAGGTCCTCGTATGTTTTATCGTATTCCCTGCACATGCACTTTGCTTCCACTTCAGTGACTTTTCCTTTTAAGATATCTGGCTTTGTATCTTCCTTGCTTTTCCATTAGAAACGTTACGATTCTCCTGGACAACCTGCATCTGAGGTGGAACGTTTTATGTCCTGCTTTTGCTTTCTTCTTCTTCTATTTTAATTGAAGTGCTCATACCTTCAGAATCCCACTTTAACACCTACACCGCGTTTGCATTTTGATAGTCGAATAACCAGTTTCCTTTTCCTTTCAACCGTATGAAGAATATATGGACCACATTCCCAAGGCAAGGGGAAGCAATAAAGTTTGCTTAGGGTCATCCTCAGGTTCGTGTGTTCAGTTACCAAGACCATCGTAAGGGCCAGAAAAGATTTCTTGTACCTTCTTACCAGGAGTTCTAGAAGAGGTGGTCATCTTTTATTTGCTTTTTTAGGGTGCCTTTGCTAGGGATTAGTGTTTAATTGTGATATTCTCTTCAATTAGGTACAAAAATATGGATCCAAAGTTACGCCACCATTATGAAGTTTTTTTCAACTATTACACTAGTGATATTTCTGTGAATTACTTCATTGGAAAGTCGCCTTTCCCAATTTTGGCCAAATTCATGGTCTGTGGCCTCTATTGGTACCGTATTGGGTGATTGCTATCGTTTTATTTTCAGATAAATAGAGTGATCAGTCATTTCAATTGCTTCATACATAGTTCATGGATTTCTACTTGAGACCGTGTAGGATATTAAAGTTGCTAACTCTTTTCCAAGGAAGACAGTTAAGTTATATCTAGCTTTTCTGAAGTGGCAGACCTGAAAGAATTTTAATGGGACTGATATGTCCTATTTGAAAGGAAGTTGTTGCTTGGCACTTTCTCCTTCCATACGTAATGGCGTTAAGAAAATGATCTAGTTTTGAAGGCCTATCGTTTCTTCTTCTTTACTCTTGTGATGCTGATGGATCTGTCACAGTCTCGGTAAAATTCAAAGCTGGTGCTGGTTCTCAGTGCATGGACTTATGGCTCATAGCATGTCGATGAACGGGTTCTATGAGTGAATAAGACGAGGGCATAAAAGCAATCACGGTGTATGCCATGTCTTTTCAATGAGAAATTTCTTGTATTGAATCGTACTCTTTGAGCCCACCTTAGTAGACATGAGCTTATTTTTTCTGTATTCTGACTGGCCTAGTTTTCTATGGCAAAGGTACAGAAAACTTCTGCCCAAAATTTTATCCAATTGAAACCTTTTTCTTTTGTGTGTGGAATTGAACGTAAAGTGAGCTTAGTAATAGCCCAGGCTAGTGCTCTCCGCTGCGTTTGATCCCGGAGGATATCGTGCCTGATTTATCAGCATTCTTTGATTCTGGCAAATCCTCCTGTCGTAACTAATAATGTGGTTGACAATGATGAAAACATGACAAATTGCTCATAATATGTATGGATGGTTTTCTATGGCATTCGCGACTCCTATCTCTTTCCGTCTCCACTGCATAATTTCTGATCAACTGCTCTTCCTCTTTGGTTCATCTTCTTCCTCCATCTGTGTGTTTCCCCTCTCTCGAGCTTTTCTGGCCAGTTGAAATTCGAAGCTCTCGAGTGAGAGAGAGAGATGCAATATTAAATTCCACAACCATTGATTTTACTTTTTAATAGAAATTGACAACCGATTTAATATGAAAGAACAACAATCCGTGTACTTGGCTGTCATCCGTCAATTTTGGTTTAGTGTACGTCCATCTCATGCCATCTTAACCATTGGGGATTGGGCGCTATAGCAGTGTCCATGGAAGGAAAATGACTAGTATGGAAAATTGGAAGAAGGACAGGGATGAGATTGGGGAATTTGGCAACCAAAATTTTGTCGTCTAGTAGAGTTGCCAAAGGTGCTAAGGAGTGGAACATGATGAGAGATCCTGCAAAGCTACAAGTGAAGTTGAGGATCAAAATGACCTTTCTTCTGCAAGTACTGAATTGCATCGTCTTAATTGTGCAGTCCTTAAAGCTTTATGTGGAATTGCAACATGGTCCAGGTGAAGCAGGATAGAACTCTGACGATTACTTGCAAGAACAAGCAGAGGAAGCGAGACCAGATGTGCTTGAAATCCTAGAAGGGATCCTGCAGGAAGAGGCAGAGCAGGGGGTACAACTTCAAGTTCAAGAAACAGCAAAGCTTCAAGGTCGGTTTAGGGATGCAGCTTCAACTTCAGGAAAGGCGAGCCATCAAATTCAGGAAGGGGCATTTCTTCGAGTTCACGAAGCAGCACAACTTTGAGTTTGGGAAGGCGGGCAGAGGTTCGACTTTAGGAAGGGGGAACAACTAAAATGGGCACAAGTTTAAAGATCAGGGACGGACAAAAGTTCAAGCTCAGCCAAGGTTCGGAGCCTCAACCATCAAGGTCATGATAAGAACAATAACGCAAACTCGAACAAGCACTGAAGCAAGCAGAAGATCTAAGCTACGTTCTTCAGCGTCCGACTAACCGTCGTTGTTTATGGGTGCCCATGCCACAGGCAATGCAAAGTTACATACTCTGCTTTTCAGAGGAGTCTCGAGACCAATTTGTCAAGGTAAAATTCTATTTTCCTGGATATTTCCTACATTTTTTTTTTCTCAAGGAGACTCAAAAATAATTAGTGGTTATCAGGGACCCGGATCAGTTGCCTCCTTCCATGAGCCTCTTCAAGAAAGGGGACGCTGACACGTGTCTTCACAGTTTTCCATGATGTTTTCATTCTGAAATAAAAGTGGTGAGCCTGTTACCAAAAAAAAAAAAAAAAAGTGGTGAGCCTAACGTTGGGGGACAAATTTGTGCATGAATTCTTTTACCAACGGTTCGTTCTAATTTCATTATTTCTTCCATTACTTTATTTTCTTTTTCAATGAAAACACATGTACTGGTGACTTTAAAAACAGAGGACCGTCACCTGCTCTCGAAATCATTTCTTGGTCACCTCCAATCAAATTTAGTTTCTTGTTTCAGCATAAGAATGTTAAGAACATAATTACTTTGATTTACGATCCAACATGCACTAAAATTAAGGTTTATTAAATGGAACACCAAACCCAATATAAAAAACTAACGAAAAGGAAGTTATATTAAATAATATTATTACCAAAACGATAAGTGCGCTGGAAACTTAGTAAAAGGACAAGCACTATATGAGTAAATCTCATCGAATCCTACTTCATCAACATCCTTATTGTAGAAGTTAGAGGAATCTTGCTCACTCTTAAGAACCACGGCAACCGCATTTCACATGACCTAGAAATTTAAAAGGATCAAATCAGTCCAATTGAATCAGATTTTCAGTATATATCAATGAAAAATGAGAGACAGATCAAGAACTTCACACTCATACAAATGAATGGAAATCTACTTCTGTTCATTGACTTACTTCCTTGGTTAGCAAGATTTTGGGCCACTAGAGAAAGGTTAAAACATAGTGCCTAAAAATTTCATTAAAGCATGAACGTAACACATGTCGACATGAATGCTTGACAATCTCTTTACTACTCTGAGATAAATTTTACTTGTCGCGAGATGTAGGGTTGATAATTTCTAAGAATATGACTGTCCTACAACCTCGGATTCTCGTTCCAGAATCTCGTTAACGAATTTCACATGTCCAGAAATGCTGTTGTATATAATGGAGTCTCACTATAAAACCACACCATAAATGCTATCAAGAATTAGTGGATCGTCTTTGAGCAATCGAGCAAAGAAGTCGCATTTCCTTCGGCTGCCGTTCCATAAAGCCCCCTCCATTTTCACTCCGAAAAGAATCCGAGCTTTCACAATTCCGTTTTGCTTTTAGCGTTTGGCTGACGGCTGCGAAAGTCAACCCCTTGTGAATCGAACATCAACAAACCATCTTTTTGTTGACATTTCAAATATTTTTTTAAAAAAATTTGTTTTATTTTTTTATGATCTGGAATCACGGTACAACCGGCGGCCGGCGACGTAAACCCGGGGCGACGCTAGCATAGGGACTCACCTCCCACGGCGCCGCACTTAAGTCACACAAACTGTGCACGTGGAGAATCGAAGCCCCCCAAGCGGCATGGGGGATGTCCACCCGAGCCAACGTGCCCACAACGGGGTGGGTTTAAAAAAAAAAAAAGCAGTAGGACCTGATTTATTCATACGTGGGCACAAATGAATGTGGTTTCGATTGTTGCACATCATTCATACCAGCATGCTATTACCGGAGAAAACATATACTTTTTTTTTTTTGGTCGGTAAAACATACACTTTCAAAAGTAACGTATATACTGATTTGTACACTGCTTTTCTCTTGGTATGGGATGTATAAGCTTCTATGATGCATGGAACTCGTCTTTTAGTTTAATGCGGGGCTGCATTATCATTAACAATACCAAGTGTTTAAAAGTTATGTCTATGCCGATTCCTACGCGGTTTGCGGCTCAGTTTCCGGATCCGAAATCGACTGTGTGTGCTTATGAGCATGACAATTGATTTCATAAGGTCTTGGAGTAGATGAATTGATGCTATTTCGTCTGCTGGCATGCTTCGTGTGTGGCTAAAAGGTAAAGAGAGCCATCGGCACTCATTATGGAATACTGGATCAAGAGAATTGGCTTGGCGGATAGGCAGGCCCAAAAGATATGTCCATACTCTCCGAGGTCGGGCCTGCACATGAATTATGAACTGTCGGTGCCGGGTCCATTTGATAGACAATTTCAATTCGGGTTGGCCGGGCAAAAACACTCTCTTTGGCCCAACAGGTAAATCGCGATTCCAACTAGTGCAAAGGCACGACACGGCTGAAGCGCGCATATAGAAACAAACTCCTTCCGTTCCGCCGGCCAATCTGCTGTCTACTGGGAAGGGGACATTCACACGTCTCCAGATTTTCTATGTGCGCCCCTTGACTTCGAAATACAGGTGGTGATTTTTTCTTGGGAGAGGATTGCTAGATTGTTTCCTTATTTTAACGTATTAATGCATATATGTTTTGCATTCCAAATTAGTATAATATATTTGTTTACCCCGCACTTGGTAATGCTCTTTACTTGTTTAATATCTATGGAATCCCGTCTTTTAATGTCTTGTTTAGGACATGCGCTCCCTCATTTTGAAATACAAGTGGTGACCTCTTCTGCGGTGGGCCTGGACTGAAAATTTTGTCCATTAATTCTTTTACTAACTTTTCATTCTAATTTCTGTAATCCTTCTATTCCTATATTTCTTTTAGCAAAAGGACATTCACTGGTGATTTCAACAATAGTGGACCATTCGATAAAAAAAAAAAGAATAAAGAAAAACAATAGTGGACCACACCTGCTCCTGAATTTCATTTCTCGATCACATTCAATCAAATTTCATTTCTTATTTCGGCATTTGACGTGAATGCATAATCTCTTCCATTCACTGGTGTCTTGAAAAATAGTGGACCATCACCTACTCTTGAATTTCATTTCTTGATCACATTGAATCAAATTTAATTTATTATTTTACCATATTACGTTAAAGCGCAATCTCTTCCGTTAATGATCCAACTTGCGCTAAAAATTAAGGTTCATTAACTGAAACATTTAGAGAATCCTATGCATAATATTCTCTGTAAAAGGGTAAGCACCATATGAACAAATTCCAACACACCCTACTTGTTTCGGGCATCTTGCTCACTCTAGAACACCATGCCTACTGTCAATACGTACATCATGTCCTATAAATTTAACAATGGTCAAAATGAGCCGACTTGAATCACATTTCAAAAATGCACCACGAAAAATGAGAGACGAGTTAAGAATATGAATAGAAATTCAAAAGGAAACACAAAATTGGAAACTCGCGAGAGTACAAGTATTGGCGGGTTAGAGAAGAAGACGACGTCCGAAACCCTTCCGCTTCTATTAAGATACTGGGGCCACTAGAGAAAGGTTAAAACATAAGGCCTACGAAATTCATTAAATCCCAAATACGGAGCTCGCATTTTCACCGCCCCAGCAAGTTCCCTCTCTCGAAGCTTTCATCGGACACGTGTCAGCTGATCTATGTCCCTGGATTGGACGAGTGTTCAGGATTCTCTCGGACGCGGTTGTCGTTTTAGCATGCCATTTTCTTTCGAACAGGTCGTGCTTAATTAGCCCTTTGTTATTGGTGGGTTGGAATTAATAAATAGATTTCCATATTTACATTGAATGTAGAGGGTAAAGTCTCCGTATAACTGAATTTAAGGTGCCGAGAATTTCATGAATCTATGAAAGAAATAAATTCTCATTGCCTGAAAACTAGAATGAAATCAGTTTTTAAGTGAGAAAGCCGGCTATATTTTTGCAATATTTTATGCAAATAGGCTATTGAGACTTTTATCTCCCACAACTGTATGATTGCCCTTTTCTATACTTGCCTAACTGCTGTTTCCTCAAAATTACCGAATTACCTCATCAATGGAAGATTCTTATAGAGTAGGTTCTAGTTAATTTAGCTATCAATTTTTTCCTTTATATAGACATTTATAAGATCTTACAATGTTCAAAGTGAAAAAATATTTAGCAGCTTAAACAATCGTAAATGTTTGATGGGATATATTCACTGAAAATTTTAAAACTTATCATGGAAGTTTAATTGAATCCTAAAACTTATAAAAAGTGCAAGTTAGGGACAAAAACATTGGATTGTGTTTCAAAGGAGATAGTTTAAGTTTGTGAGATCTTTTGAGCGTAATTGGAGTCTTTTTTACACTTGAGAATTGTTTGCTCTGAGCGATCATAATTTCCTCTTGTTGATTATGAAAAAACAACTCGTTGATTTCTCTTCATGGATTAGACACAGTCGGCCGAACTACATAAAACATTTATGTCAAGTTTATTTTCTGCTTTTATTTCTCGCTCAGTTGTTTGCATTTATTTCCCACTTCGGCCATTTCACATCACATTAGCTTTTCAAATGGATTTTTCCTTTTATTACCTAAAACTAGCGAAATCCCAGCGCAAGTTTTCCATCTAATCGACACATGTCCCCTCCTATCAATAATTAGGAGAAAAGATTATTAACTAAGTTCATTTGTAAATGAGGATATATGATGAAAATTAGATTAAATATTGCGATGATCTCACTTTTCTTATCGCTGGACGTGAACCTGATGACATCTCAATTTATATTTGCTTGATTTGATCAAATATGCATAAACAATACTAATAACCTCACTTACTCCATTTCTCGAGGGAGGACACAAAAAAAAAAAAAAAACTGTCGAATCCCTAAGCAGTAAGCACCGCCACTGCTAGTGACGCCATCCTTTACTCTCTTTTTTTGGTCATGTCGTGATCCTTTGCTGAATTGGCCATTTTCTAAAGGTCTATTTACTTAGAAAGAATGGAGAATTGTCTATCTCACGTGTCATCAGAGATCCAAGAGCTCAGCAAAATTTTATTTGTTTACCAACTGACGGATGGCTACCCTTGCATGACTGACATTAGCTGTGTTAGCATTTGCCAGACAATTGTACAACGGACTTACAGTTGCGAATTCGCAATGAAATCAGTACGGGGAATATACCGTTAAAACAACAGGAGAGTACTTTTAGGTTATGGCGCAAAAAGAAATATCACCAATGGTGCAGAATTGGATAAATCATAGTGCTCCGTAGTTTTGCTTTACGGAGAGAGTGACGAGGTTCGGTGAACACTTGGTGTTTTTGAAAAGTCTTTGGGGGAAGTATTGACGTGAATACCAGTTTAATGGTCATCCTAAATGCCCACTACAGAACATGGAAAGGCAAGATGCTTGATTTGCTTTTATCGCAAGGAAATGCATGGTCCCATAGCAAGTGACGAGGCTAAGCCTGATTACACAGATCGACAAGCATTGTTCTTCCTTGGTTTGCTTCCAGATAGTTATGGGATGGTGGTGACAACTCTCATCCCATCAGCGTCTAGATGAAAAGAAAAGTTGGATGCTCCGAAATCTGGCTTGCTCGAATATGAGACTCGGAAGAAAGGCGTGGGACTCCATTCAACCACAACTTGTCTCAAAACTTAGAGAAAGGATTAGATCTCGAGACTTCTACAACCGTGATAGAACCAAGTCAAGAAAATGCATAATTGTGGAAACTATGGTAAGCCTGGCCACATGAAGAAAGAGTATCGATTCTCAAAAAGAAGAAAGTGAAAGTAAATGCCAAGCATGAGGAAAATGACACAACCGAGGTAAGTTCCCAAGAAGACTTGTTTGGTTTGTCTACCTGAGATAATATTTGTGTTGATTTCTCTGCGAAGATGGATCAATATGATGTTGTGAAAATTGTGCGGATTGGTGATGTTTGTGTTCAAATTAGCTTGGGCTAGAAACTAATGCTCGAGCATGGGAGGGCATACTGTAAACCTTCGGTTGAACTCGAATTGTACCAGAAAAATTGACAATGACGAATTGGATAGGGTTTTTGAATGGGACTTAAAAGCTTGTCGAGTGGTTGCCCAATATAGCAATGAGGAGGAAGAGTTGCGCTCTTTACCGCACAAGAGCTAAGGTCTGCAGGGACCATATTCATGACGCGGGGGAAGCAGTAACGCCTGATCTATGGCACAAGAGACTCGATCATATGAGGGAGAAAGGCCTTCAAATTCTTGCAAAGAAGGAACTCATCTCAAATGTGAAAGGATAATTAGGAATGCCAGAGGAAAGTTATAATTGATTGGGTAGATCACAAACAAATAGAAAATTTACCGTTAACGGAGGTAGATTACTATTTTCTATGGAATATTACAAGCTATAGGACCTATATCACGAAGACGAATTGGAGATTATGTCCTTTAGGGAAAAGTTACGAAAGGATATTTAAATTACTAATAATGAGGACAACAACGAAAGTTAAAGGAAAGTTACGATGAACGAAGTAATTTGCTACCGAACAGGGGAGGAAAACTTACCGTGGAGGAAGTTGACTATGTTTAGGGGAAAGTTAAGAATTATAGGAACACAAATTTTACGAGAAAATGAGGAAAATTACCATCACTTGGGGATAATTACGATGAGTCTAGAACTATATACAACAAAATTACCGTAGTTGGAAAAACGTTAAGATGTACAAAAGGAAATTAGGATCAATGAGGTAATTTACTATAAATAGGAGAAAAAAAATTGCGAAGTCCATGAGTAGGTTATGTGGAAAGAATCATAATACTCCCTAACAAATTACGACGTATATATCGAAATTGCCCTAAAGAAACAAACTTGCAGCAACCTTCAGCGACCGTAAATATTTCATTGTTGGTAATCGATTAAATTGATCCACTTGTTTATTTATTTGCTTATTTAACCTTAATAGGTGAAGACAACGGGATACGGATTCATAAATAGAGCTTGCTTGCGCATGTATCAGAGCTGCTTGCTATTTTTTCCTGATTTGAAGAAACCCAAAAGCTATTTATAAGAAGTATGTCTGGCAATTTGTCTCTTCTGATTCTCGAGAAGTGACCTTTGAGTAAGTACATGCGTGTGTGGCTATATATATGAATATTACTAGTTATGTGATGTTGACGCGTATTCCTCGTTAAGCTTATCAATAGATCATGGACTAATTTGATTCCCAATATGTGAATATTATTAGTTATGGGATGTTGACATGTATTCCTCATTAATCCTTATCGATAGATCATAGACTAATTTAATTCCCAGAAATGTTCCCTGTTCATCTGTTCCTCAATTGGGGAACAATTAATTGAGCTAGCTAGGTTTTGCCACCATTTTGCTCATGAAATATTTCCTCTTTTTATTAGTTGCCTCGGTTCTTGTTTTGGCACTGGTGCAATGTAATAAATTTACGTTCTCTACATGAACCATGGACCTTACCACCAAATTAGCAATTACACGATAGTGGCTACATATACATACACACACACATGTGTGTGTGTATAATTGATGATTGTATATCTTGGTTAGTTGATGAATGCTATTGAAGTGTTAGCTTGTCGTCCAACGTGGCACTCGATGCCTACCTAAAGTGAACAAAACCAATGATCTTTCATGGATCGCATCATCCAATGGCCTTCAAGTAGAACAAAACTATAATGTAGATTATATGATTTGCTAAGTTGCTTTTGCTTGTAGACCAGTCAATTCTTTTGAGTTTTATTCCTAACATGATGTAGTCAAGATGATGTCAAATCAAGCAAAGAAGTTGCATCTTTTTCGGCCACTGCTTTGTAAAGCCACCCCTCTATTTCACCCAAAACCATTGTTTTGTTGGCAATGGAAATTCTTTAAATTTATTGAACACTTCATTAGCCTAAGAAACAATATGACATTATTCGCCAATATATTAACACAAATTAATGTAGTTTTGATTGGCGTATATCATGAATAGATAAAAGCTTATGCACAGTAGTTCACAAGCATGCCGTTACTGGTGAAATTATATATATTTAAAAGTTACGTATATGTTAGATTTGTACACTACTTGTGGCTTGGTATGGATGGATAAGCTTCTCATTCAATAAAATACATCTTTTGGCTTATCATCATGCTCCTTCATTGGTAAAGATACCAACATGTGAACTAATTTTATAAGGTTTCCAAGGAGATAAATTGACCTTATTTCGTCTACTTGCATGCTTCACCCGTGGGCCAAAACAAAGTTACTTATTATGGATTATTATTGGGTCAAAGGATTGGCTTGGCGGCTTGACAGGCCCAACAGACATGTCCATGCTCTCCGAGTATCGGGCCTGCATGTGAATTTTGAACCCGTGAGAAGAGAACAATACAATTAAAAGAGTTGGAGTTCATACTGGTGTCGCAGAGAATGTAGCCCCCTCGATATAGTCAACCAAAGAATTCCCTCCGTGTTCGACTGTAATTGAAGTCGCATCTCCTTCGATTTCTGCTTTGTACGGCCTTCTCTTCATTTTGCTTCTTAAGCTTCGAAGGAATCGGGTTTCCTAGTTGCGTTTTGCCGGTCTCATTCGGCTTTAAGATGGCTGCAAAAGCCAATTCCCTCTAAATCGAACATTAACATCCTTAACAAGAAGCATCGTCCTGTTGAAATTGGAAAATTTTCTAAATGGTTGACTAGAGTCATAAGCCCAAAATAATAATAACAATAATAATAAGATGCGATTAGTTTGTATATTGGCGCAAATGAATGTGGTTTTGAGTGGGGTATATCTGTGTGGATAAAATTCTATGCATTTTAGTCTACAAGCACATGGCTACCACTAAAAATAATTTTTCCCCTAAAAATATATATACTCAAAAGCGATATATGTGCTGATTTTTTCTAGCATCCTTTGGCTCATGGATTATAGTTCGTAATGAGAAATTATGATACATGAGTGTAGTATATACACTAAACTGAATTTTGGTACATAATTAATGGGATGAGTTTCACTTGAATTTTGCTCCACCGGACCTAATAGCTCAATTGAATTTAGTGAAGGTGTTAGCTACTTGAAATACCTGCTCGTCAATGGTCATGTTGCATTTATTTAACGTCCTTGGAATTCAATTATTTATCCATCACGTGATGTTTGTACTGGATAGAATTTATAGTTCATCTTTATCATTTTGTACATAGTGGGCTTGTCAATTCACTCCAACTTTTTCAAAACCCAATGAATATATGTGGGCCATTCATTCATTATTTGTGTATCTCCTCCACTTTTGTGAATCACATGTCTATGTCGGTTTTATCCATCATGTGATGTTTGTACTGGATGAAATTTATGGTTCATCTTTATCATATGGTACATAATGACTTGTCAAGTCACTGCAACTTTTCCAAAACCCAATGAATATATGCAGCCCATTCCTTCATTATTTGTGTACCTCCTCCACTTTTGTTCAGAGACAAGTATGAATCACATGTCTGTCGGTATAACTGGATATCACTAGTTGAGAAGAGAGTTGGCCCCAAAACGCGTGAAGGACAAAATAGTCATATAGTACTTATCCATCATGTGATGATGTGGGATTCACGTCTTTTCATGGTAATGATTCTTTTAAAGTAAATCAAAGCACATTTTACTTGACGAATGGTCCTATGTCATATAGGATGTAACTTTTATATGAGTAAACTTATTATTTCACTAAAAAGTGCAATTTATGACAAAGAGAAACACTAATCAATTTTGAAGCATATTACTTTAGATTAAAAAAATACAACCCCATATAGACTTTCATAAATGGATTTGAAACAATGTGTCCGATGGTTATGGATTTTTTTATTTGAAAAGTAAAAAATAGAACTCTTTTTTATTTCCAAAATGCAAAATAATTGAATTAATATTAGCATTATAATAAGAAAAAAAACTAACATTAAAAGATAGTAGTCCATGAAGTTTGATAAAATTACCCAAAAATAATTGATTAATGAAATCAAATAAGAGACAAGATGGAGAATGAAAGTTCACTAAAATAAAAACATATAAAAAGAAGAAAGAGAAACGGAACTTTGTGTGGAGCAAGACCAGTAAGACTCCCTTTCTTTTTTTGCTTTACTTGGTATGTTATGGAATAGCTAGAGCAAATATAAATTTTAAAGAAAAGCAAATATAAATTTTAAAGAAAATAAATTAGTAAATCAATCTAATAGTTAAACTATCTAAGCCGTGTTGCAACAAAGTATGATGAGCCAAGAGCACCTTCATTCCTATCTATGTACATACCTGGGTAAAAGTCCGAAAGGACCCTTCCTTCTAGTAGATTGCAAGGAGAAATATGTGAGGTAGTAGTAAGTCCGGCCTTTATGCTTTCTCTTTTAATATAGTTTTTCTTTTAGCTTTTGACCACTTCCTCCTTTTCCATTGAAGCGATCGTGAATTGCAGATTGCTTCATCAATCGTATAATATTATAAACGTGACATTCAAGTACGTAGATGCTAAGACTAGATGACATGGAACTAACTAGCTGGCTGCGCCAGGTGATGGGGGTGCTGTTGAGATAATGTAGCTTGTCGGTAGGTATAATATCTACTGCAATGTCTCATTTGCACGTGCTTGTGGCTAACAAATCCATTAATATCCTTTATAATACTGGGCCTTTTTTTTTTTCCTTTTGATAAAGTATAGGATTTTTTTTTCCAATGTTGAATGATTGCTACTTCAGTTTTGTTTTTGTTTTGTTTTGGGTGAATAATGCCACCTTGTACAAGTTATAATGGACAACACGCCGAAATAAGAAGGAAACAAAAGTATCCTTCCCATATTTTTGACGATTTTAAGCTTAAGACTTGATTGTATAGAGATGCGTTTCCAAAGCACGAGAAGCAATATCGCTATAAAGTCAAAGTGGGGCAAGATGCTCCTATCCAAATAGTTGCAATTAAGGGGTGGAACCTAAATGACCAAGGAGTGGCGAGATACTCTACGAAGTCATTCCTGAAATCATTGACTTTTCTCCATATGAAAGGAGAAACATTAATATATCAACACAATGAAACAAAAAGATAAGTGCATAAACCTTAAGCATTGACAAATTAATAAAGGTTTGGATGATTTGTAGAGTGATGCGTGTGAGGTAGTTTGTTGGTTATTCATTGATTTAGTAGTAGGATTCAAACATAAAGAAAAGATATGTTGACAGAATTTTTATTTAGTCTACTGTCAGTATAAAAAATAATTTACAATTCATTGTATAATTAACATGTTGAAAGTTTCTATTACGTAGCTATCTTGAAACACACATGTCACATGTTCAATGTTAAATACGTTAGAAAAATTTACATTGGTATTAAAATAATAATAATCCTTAGCAAATTAGGCAAATGCTCATTCAACATCGATATATAAAAAATATGAATGGAAATGAGAATGTTGTGAACTCAAAGGTTTGAGATATAAGCTTTGTCTTAAGCAAGAAAAGAACTTTTGTAGAAGAGATTCTATACAAGAAGTAGAGCGTAGTATAATGCAATGTGACTACACGATTTATTCCATTTTAAAAAGAAGAGGAAATGCAAAATATTTACTAGACATACTATTTAATAACAAACACCATCTAAATTACTATTGAATATACAAAGAAATGTGTCTGTTAGAACATACCATCTTGAGAAGAGGTGTCTGCATTTATTTTATTTAAAAAACATATTCATCTCTACGTTGCTTTTTTCTTATATTTGTCAAGTTATATTTGGTGGTTGGTGCTACTAGAGGGTGAGACGAAAAGAGAACATAAGATAAGAAATCTGTGTTACATTTCTAACGATTTATTCACGTTTATCTTTAATTGTGTTTCTTCTGCAACAAACAAAGAGCACTGAAAATTACCGTTATTTGTGTCGAAGGTCTCTATTGTTCACCCCTTGTTTATGATGTATGAGGTGCTCTGTTACGCAATAGATAACATATCTGAATTCTGGATTATGCCATCTGAGAGATCTTGGATTGGGTAGGCTTATCCTTTTGTCGGTACTCCTCATGCTATGATGCCTCCGCCCCATGACCTGGCAGCGGTACAAGGGCCTGTTCATGGAAATGCTAAGCAGTATTAGAGAACTTTGAGACGAAAAGAAGCCCGTGCTAAGCCTGAAAAGCAGCCGATCAAAGTTAGAAAGGTGAATTGCCTTTATAAAAATTAATTATAAAGCTTTTCTTTTTTTTTTTTTTAATTTGAAGATACTCCGTTCGGATTTGCTTCCTTAGCCACATGTTATACTGTCGTTAAATGCTATTTTTAGGGAATTTTGTTTTGTGGGAAATAGTCTGACTGCATACTTCATCTTCGTTACAGCTTTTGCAACTATCTCAGCATTTAATTCATTGGGATTAAACTTAATTGATATCTTTTCTTTGCTCATTCTTTAATATGGTGTCGCTCATTTCTCTTGTCTTGGTTTAATCGGATCTATATTCGTATCTTCATGAGTTGCGGCACCAGCATGCCATGAGAAGAGTCAGGGGAAGTGGAGAGCGGTTTCTTAATATAAGTAATATCGATGCTTCGAATGACGCAGTTGAAGAGAATGGCACAAACTCTGGTCCGACTGTCTTCCCAATCTGCTAGTTCACTGGGCTCTGACCCTGTGGTACCTCTGAAATATGGAATTCATCTAGTAGTCACATGGCTAGAAGGTCACAGGAAGGGATATCAACAATTCAATTTGGTTCGGGTTTTCAAGAAATCCGAACCGAACCAAATCGATGGGGGGTGAGCGACTGAACCAAACCAAATCATGATCTGAACTGAATAAGACCCAAATGAAAACTTGATTCGGTTCAACTCGGTTTTCTCTTTTTCTTTTTTTTTTGTGAGAAAAAGCTATTTTTTTTTTCTAATTGGCTTTTCTTGCGTTTATTTTGTCTTTATTTGGGTGGGGTCAGGGGACTAGACTAGTCTGGTCTATTAAAAATAGAATAAAAGGAAAGCTGAAGTAGTTTACATAATTATGACCAAAATAAAAGGGAAAAAATTTGGGTGGTTATTCAATGAGTGTGTAATATGTATTGTAAAAGCAATTCAGGAGAGTTAAAAATAAGAGGGAAGACCTTTATCATTATTCATTTAGATAATTCGATTCGCTTGCATTGGTGGCCCGTCAATTGTTTTTTATTTTTTAACATGAAATAGTCGAGTTGGTGTTTGATTGAGCAAAGAAGTTGCATCTCCTTCAGCTACTCCTTTGTAAAGCCACCTCTCCATTTCACTCTGAAGTAAATCCAAGCTTCATAATTGCATTTTGCTTTCAACATTTGGCTTTAAGACTGCCACGAAAATCAACTCTTTCCGAATCCGACATCAGCATACTTAACAGAACAATTGTTTTGTTGACCATTTGGAAATTCTTTAAACTTCTTGACTATGTCATTAGCCTACGAAACCAATGACATTATTACTTCATTAGGTGCACAAATTAATGTAGCCTTGAATGGTGTATATCATGTACTGGTAAAAGCTTATGCATTTTAGTCCACGGGCAAGCCATTATTAGTGAAAATATATATATTTAAAGGCTACGTATGTGTTATATTTGTACACCGCATATGGTTTAATATAGATGTATAAGTTTCTACATTCAATATAATGTCTTTTAGCCTATTGTCATGCTCTATCATTAGTAATGATACCAAGTATATTTAAAAGTTATGTCTATACTGATCTAGACAGGTGCGGCTTGATTTCTGGATCCGACGTCGGTTGCGTGTACTTACAAGCATGAGAACTAATTTTAAAAAGGTTTCGGAGGGGATGAATTGGCGTTATTTCTTCTACTGGCAAGATCCTCGGCGTTCTCCCGCAAGTTGCAGTAATTGAATTCACAAATCGACGATTGAAGTCACATCTCCTTCGATTTCTGCTTTGTACAGCCACCTCTTCATTTTCGCTTCTCAAGCTTCGAAGGAATCGGCCTTTGTAGTTGCGTTTTGCTGGTCGCGTTCGGCTTTAAGATGGCTGTGAAAGCCAATTCCTTCTTCTGAATCGAACATTCACACCCTTCACAAGAAGTATCATCGGTTGACATGGGAAATTTTTCTAAATTGTTGACCAAGTCATAAGCCCAAAATAAATAATAACAACAATAATAATGTGACATGATTAGTTCTTATATTGGGAAAAATGAATGTGGTTTTGAGTGGGTATATCCTAAATAGATAAAATTTTATGCATTTTAGTCTACGAACATGCGTTTACTAGTAAAAATAATTTTCCTCTAAAAAAGTAAATATATATTTAAAAGCTATGCACATGCTGATTTTTTCAACCATCCTATGGCGAGAAATTATTATACATGAGAGCAATATATATACTAAATAGAATTTTGGTATGGAAATAATGATGAGTTTCACGTAAATCCCACTCTACTAGATCCGACAGCTTGATAGAACTTAGTGAACATATTGGAGTTGATGCTGCTCTTGTTTGTCGTCCTTGGAATTCAATTATTATCCATCACGTGATGTTCGTATTCTGAAATTTGTGGTTCATCTTTATCACTTTGCATATAGTGGACTTGTGGGTCCACTCTTAAGTTTTTCATAACACGATGAATATGTGGGTCCATTCCTCTTTTATTGTTGTACCTCCTCCATTATTGGTGTACCTCCTCCGCCTTTAAATATATTCAAAAGCTATGTATGTGTTGCTTTTTTTAGCATCCTCCAATTAGATTACTGTTCTTAATGAGAAATTGTTATACATGAGAATAGTATATACACCAAATTGAATTTTGATACATAAATAATGATGAGTTCGATGTGAATCTTGCTCCACCAAATTCGACAGCCCCATTGACCTTTAGTGAATGCGTTAACTACTCGAAATACTTGTTCATCAATGGGCTTTTATTTATCATCTATGGAATTCAATTATTTATTCATGATGTGATGTTTGTACTCATTTGTGAAATTTATAGTTCATCTTTATCATTACGTATGCAGTGAATTGACAAGTCCGCTCCAACTTTTGCAAACCTAATGAATATATGTGCCCCATTCTCCATTATTCGTGTACCTCGTCCACTTTCTCCATTATTTGTGTACCTCATTCACTTTTCTGCGGGCCATCGACAGTGTTAGACAGATAACTCACAAAATCAAAACACTCATGATTTAACTCGGCTAATGTGAAAATACTAAATGATTCAATCAATCAAATTAATACTTTAAAAGCTCGATTGTTTAATGACGATGTTAATAAGAGCTGACTCAACATTTACTCCCTCTTCATGCATAGACATGTCGAATCACATGTCTGTGTCGTTGTACTTGCACATCATTTATCGAGGAGAGAGCAGACCGCAAAACACATAAAGGATCAGAGGTGGACTTCCTGGAAGTAGGGGTGAGCAGCGGTCTAGGGTTGACCCTGGACTGACCCTGGACCGGCCCAACCCTGCCGGTCCTGGTCTGGTTCCCAGGGGGACTGGGTCGGTCTTTGGTCCTGAAATTCCATGACCAACACTGTGCGGGTTGGTCCTCGGTCCTAAGAGTTTTGGGTCAGTCCAACCCTGGACCAACCCTGTATATTATATTATATTATATTATTTATAATTCTTTTATATATTCAAACCTAAGTAAAATATTTGTTATATTATATTATATTGAGATGGTCTATCAATAGCACTAATAGTAATTTCAATTTAAAACTTTTGTTGAGTATTAATTATGTGTTATTTGTTTTGCTTTCATGTGTTTAGAAGTTCAAGTGAATTAACAAGATGTGAAGTTATATATTCATGGTTTATATTAAGTATTTTGAACTTTTTATGGTTTAATTATATTTTACTAATAAATTTCAGCTGCACTTTACTTTTTAATTTATGTCAAATGGTATAAGTTTTTGAAGAGTAGAGTAGTACTACGGTTACTACGGTGATTTGCTAGTCAAGTGGTGTGAAGCTCATTTTTTGGTTGGGTAGACTCTACATGATCAAATCCAAAAAAACACTTTTGCATATGGTGTTATGAATATTAAAGATAGATTATTACAAGAACTTTCCATCTTGTCCTATATCTCAATGAGCGGTTAGTAGGTACGAAATTTTTATTATTGTGTCATCTTAAATTTGCTAAATATGTATTGATATTTATAGTTTAGTTGCACAATGCCGCATTGTCAATGGATGTGTAATTTGAATTTGTAGGTTTGGTTTTTTAAGGAGTATAAAAAATAAGACGAAAAAAATTATTGATCGGTCCCGGGTTGACCCTGGAACCGGACCGAACCCATTGGGTCGGTCCGGTCCTTGGTCCCAAGCTCAATAGGGTCGGTCCTCGATCCTAAAAATTGAGGACCGACACTGTACGGGTTGGTCCTAGGGTTAGGAGGTGGCCCGGACCAACCCGGACCATGCTCACCCCTACCTGGAAGTAATGAACAGAGCGGGGGTTCCCCAGTCACGCATGTCATCTGCGTTGCATGCTTCTCCTCGACTTGTTCACTCTATCACCCATGGCCATTTAAATGTCTTATAAACTAGATTTTTATGTTTCATTTAGGAAGTTCTTTTCTTTTCTTTTTTTTTTTTTATGTCAATGACCGAATTAGGAATGTTGCACAAATCAATAGTAATTTCGATTATCTTCTCGATATCTATAAAAAAAAATATAAGTTTCTCTTTTCATTTTCATTTCGATTTTTGTTTCTTTTTCATATTATGATTTAAGTTAAGCAATTAAGTCATTGATACGGTAGGGGGTAGTCAAAAGTAATTTATTTGACTATCTAGTTATATTGATGGATAGTGACAAGTGACTAAGTGACCCTTTTTATCAATCATGTGCAATTTCACAATATTCAAGATGATGATAGTATTTGAAGTTATTGGATTTAAATCAATCTATGAAAAATCTAACAAACTAAGTTTGCAAAAACAAACCAAAACTTTTTCTCTAGATTTAGCTCGACACAAAGTGATCAAACTTCCACGAAGCAAATTTTTCAAGATGGATCGAGTGTGAATGCATGTTTAAAAGGCGTGCCAGCTTTTGAGAGAAAAATATGATGTAAAAAATGTTACTTCGACCAAAATGTCGGGGAAACCAACGTACGTGAAAAGTAAAGTCCGATAATTAAAATTGAGGGAAATCGAAAGGAAAGTTTTGGAATCAAAAGGAAATCAAAAGAAAATTAAAGCGATGACCATTGAAATGAAAATTAAAATGAAAACACGGGGAAAGAAATCACTAAGAAACTTTAGTAAAATTGAAATATTCTCAAAATTACAGACACAATGATCCTAAATTGCAAAAATTAAATTGAAAGCTACATTGTTATTCAAAATGCACATGACAATAAACTAACTTTAATTTAAAACTGAAACGGAAAGACGTTGGTTTAACATAGAAAATGCACCGGAGGAAATTTTGGCGGAGTTTTGGCATGGTTTGAGCGATCTCTCTTTCTTTGTGTTTCTTTTATTTATAATGCTGGGATTACCTTCTGACGGTTATTAGAATTCATGTGTGATTACCCTCTTTTCCTGTTCCAAATTTCCATGATTTGCTCTATTTCCACGATTTAAGTAACTCCTAAGGCAATCATGTGTCCAACAATAAACTGCCCCTTTCATTCATGATTTAATCTAAATCTGTAACCATTCCGGCTCTTAACTCAAACAAGTCAAGGTACCCTTTCCTTAGTCTGATCCAAATGGTAACCAATACACCTCAGATCGAAGTGAGGTCACACAATCTCTAGACGAAGTTAAATCAGAGAAGCTCCATATAGAAGTTGGGCTTAGTATGACTTGACTCCTCATACTTAGCTCTGCTCTCCTAACTCTTATAGATAATGAAATCACTCTTCAGTATCTCGGCCATAAAGTTTCGCCACCAACAGAAGCTAAAGAATAATGTCATAAAAATTCCTAAAAGTGGCAGTGCTGAAAAATTAAGAGCACCAATGAGAGTAGTGGTAGTATGTTGAGAACTGTCATTTTCCACCGACGAAATTGTTTCATAATTTTGATGCCATACATCACGTGATTGATAAAGCTACTTTTGATCTTTAAAGTGAGTCGATCAACAAAGACCAAGTTAGTCTTGGCTGTCTTCACTTGTGGGGAGAGTTCGCACATTATTAGTTTGTATTGAAAACTTCCACTCAATTCTAACCCCACACACCCTCCTTTTTCTTTCGAGAAACTTTTTTTGGGCCTCACTCAATCTCAATCTATTATGTATAGTAATTGCACTGTGGTGCACAGTGTTGCTACATGCATAAAAGATTAGAAAAAACTAGAAATTTGCACCTCCTAATATGGACATAATTACAGATTTCATCCCCTGTATTTCCCAGGTTACTCTTTACATCCTGAGACTAACATCTTTACATTTAAATTTTCTACCTGTTTTCGAATGAGCGGTGATTTTGTTGGGATTATAGGGGGTGGTTGGTTCAGTCTTTGCTCTCCACCTGAAGACATTTTATAATTTCTATGAACTGTGTGGTGATTGTGCCTTTTTCATTTATTTCTTGTGTTTGGGTTGAAAAAGCTTTGGAATGCCAAGTGACTCTCTATAGCGCCTAATGTGTGGTACATTGCAGAAAAGGAAAAGACTAATGAGAGCATCTACTGGAAACCGGAGTTTTGTTCGTTGGATGAAAAGAGGTGTTGGTTCCCTCGTAATTCATTCTACGTCTCGCAAAGTCAATGGCCAAATTAAGAACCATCCCAAAATTGAGGATTACAATACCACATGACCTGCTCTTCTCTATTTGCCGTCGATACGCATGACCTTTTACATCCATAAAAAATTACATTAAAAAAGAAACGCACGATCCTTTCATTTTAGAGGAACCAAACAACATGGCGTGTTGATTGGAAGGAAACAGCGCACGCGCTTGGCAGTGAATGTCTTTATTTCCCTGGGAGTCTTTAAAAATTTCCAAAATTTGTTAAAAAGTCTTGGACAGCTTCGCCAGTGTCCACTAGCTAATGGACAATGTTAGGTGAGAATGAGCTTTGCTAGCATAACAGTTTATGGGTTACTTATTGTGAAAATAACAAATTTTTGTGAATCACAAACTCTTAAAGGAGTAGGTTCCATACTAATTTACAATTATTTATTATTTGATATTTTATAGTCTTATGTATTAAATGCAGTTAGTCCTTAATCTGTCAATTGATTCTATAAGTCTAAAACCTTCTTCAAAAGGTGTGATCAAATATTTCAATGAATAGTACCTAAAATTGCCTACGCATCACTCAAAAAATTACTATGCATCATCCTTATATTGCACTTTTCAACCTAATTTTAGGATTTAATTGTAATTCTTTTTTTATAAACGTTGTGGACTTAATTGAACCAATGATTATGACTCAATTGCACTTATTGCTAAAGGATATGGACTTGAGTAAACCACTTGAATGGGTTATAATTCAATTGCATTACGTACACAAGATTTAGTATTTGTTGTGCAACTTTACCCCTCAAGGAAGCATCCTCAAGATACTAGGAAGTGACGGAACTGGACTAAAGTTACGCGTATAGTACATGAATATACTTCCCTTCTTCCGCTTAAGTAGCAATATTAAGGACTCAGCCCATATCCCCTTCTCCATAGGTTTAGGTCCCTGCATAAACGGAACGTGAAAATCATGTCCAACTCGGTGTTTCAAATTCTTTTGCTTCTGGTTTCCCTCACGGTACAAGCATCAGGAGCTGCACCTCGACTTACAAGGATTGGCTGTAAAGAAAAATGTGGGATCATCATCATTCCATTCCCCTTCGGAACAGGAGCCGGTTGTTTCTTGAATAACTGTTACGAGATCAATTGCCAGAAAAACAACACGGTCATCCTAAATAAGATTGGATTGCGAGTTCTTAACATTTCACTCCCTGATTACCTTGGATCCGTGAACGGCATGATTAGCGTCCGTCTTCTTTTAGTTTACGCAAATGCAAGCTGCGGGGGTGACGGACATGTGCAGATGAATTTGAAAGGAAGTCAATTTTTCTTCTCCTCGACTAGGAGAGTCTTGATATCGGTGGGTTGCAACACCCTGGCGATAGTAAGTACTCCAGAATCAGCTGTTGCCGGTTGCGGGTTGAAATGTGCTGGAACGGATACCAACATTAGCCGGTCTAGTGCTTGTCCTGGAGGAATGATTGCAGCCGGGCTACACTCCCCTTTAACCTTCAGGGCTTTAGTATGGATTTTAAAGTAAAAGGTGAACATCAGGGTTGCAAGCACGCTTTCTTGAGGTCTGACTTTACAGGTTTATATGATTTGAAATTGAATGAGGCCGTTCCAGTGGTGCTGGAACGGGGGATTGCGAACAACACTGACTATGGACGTGACTTAGTTGCAGGATCGTGTACTAAGTTGGGTCCCTGTGACTCCAGTATGATCAAAAAGCCAACCCAACTCGCCGGATTGTGGAAAATGGTGATAACTCTTAACACCAAGAAAACAATTTCGAGATTGAGATGGGCGACTCAAATTATGCAATTGTAATCGGAGAGGTATTCATCTCAATACCAAATCTAATGTCATTAACAGGGTCCTCGACAAAGGATCCTGAAAACTGATCTATGTTGATGATGCTCCATTCTTTCTCAAAACAAAATGTCGACAAACTTATGTCCCCAGCATTGGGAAAAATTACACCCGGCTTCTTAGATTAATGTACTCTTCCCATCAAGCTTTGATATTCCTATCCTCGGGGAAGCATCCCCAGAGATGCTAGGAAGTAACAGAGCAGGAAAAATTATGTGTACAATACATGAAAATTAAGGGAACCAGCCCATAGCCCCTTTCTCCATAGGTTGAAGTCCATCAACTTACCAAACGTGAAAATCATGTCCGTCGTTGTGGGGGAGACTCCTCATGGTCACAATGTGCAACTTCTTGTGACTCAACGTTCTTTAGATATTGGCAAAAAAATTTCTTTGGGTTAAAATATTAAGCAAGACTTAATCTTTATATTTAAAAAAAAAAACAATAAGGAGATAATTACCCAAAAAGTCCTAAATTTATTGGGATTGTGTCAATTTAGTCCATTCAGCCAATTTTGTTCAGCCTACACTAACGTGGACAATTTATAATAATATTTTTTGATTTTTTTATTAATTTTTATTTTTCCTTTATGTCCTTTTCTTTTTTTCTCTTCTTTCTTCTTTTGCTTCTTTTCCCATGGTGGCTGACGAGGCTTGCTAGCCACTAGGCGAGGACCACAGGTGAGGCGGCTTTGCCTAGATCCAAGCGAGGGCAGAGGTCCTCATTAGCAGTCGCCGAGGGCTTCATGGCCATTGCCTGGTGCTCGGCGAGCCTCACTAGAGCCTCACTGGCCACTGTGGAGGAAAAAAGCAAAAGAAGGAAGAAAAGGAAAAAGAAAAAAAATTAATATAAATTCAAAAATATAATATATCATTAAAAATTGCCAATGCCAATGCTGGCCGGTTAAAATTGTCCAGATAGACTGAACTAGCACAATTATAAAAGATTTGGAATTGGATGGGCCAAAAAAAAAAAAGTTTATGATTCAATTGGTATAATTGTAATAGGTTTCGGATTTTTTTTGGTAATTTTCTCAAAAAATAGGCTCTCTTGTCTCTCTGTCCCCTCATCGCTGAAAATAATAAATAAAACAATGCCAAGGGTTCAGAATAATTTATGCAGTATGATCCAAAGCATTAGCAAATTAATTAGAGTATTTTAAAGCAAAAATCATTTTAGTTTTCTTCAATCCAAGTGCCTGGGACACAACGTCTTCCATTGTGTAAGCGAAAAGACATGCCACATGATTCACGTTCATCTTCTACTTTTTTCTGGAGGGCTAACAATATTCCCAAGTGCTGTTATGGATGGCTTGCGCAAATAAAGCATTGGACTTGTTCCACGATGTACCGCACTCGAGAAAAATGAAAGTGATTTTTGCTTCAACAATAAGAGAGATGCGACACTCCAACATCGCACCACGGTTAAAGAAATTAGAAAGCAATCACTTTCGCTTTAATAAAAGTGAGCTTTGCTTTCACTTTTCTAGATTGAAAAGATGCCAACACCCATTTCATTAGTCGTAGGATAAATTAGTTCGATGATTTTGCCATTCAAAAAGAGATTTTTGTTGTGAAAAGCGGTTTTCCTTCTCAAAAAGGAGAGGGAAAAAAAAATTGGAACATGAGAGCTGGGTCATCGAAAGTTGTTTCATTTGAGACAACGGTTTGATTTTTGTGCTCATCTTGATAGAGCAAAAATTATTAAACTGATACTTACCCCAACAAATTATTGAATGGATATAACTCTGCTTCCAGGCGTTAAAATTATCGAGTAAAATCTTTTTTTTCTTTGCTTAGTTTTAATGTGTTTAAAGGGATCTACAGCAAAAGATCTTGAAGAGGCACCCATCTCGATAATGTTCCCAGTGTTTCTCATGAAGAAAATGATGACTAAATTATCTAACAAACAATTGGAGAAGTCACAATTGACTACTTTAATTAGTGCTCTCCACCTATGAAGCTTTGATATTTCTTTTCTTAAGGAAAGGCGGACAAGAAGTCCAAAATCTTGTATATGGAATACAATCAAGTCCTAAATTCAATTAAGTCCCAAACCTTCTTCAAAAGTGCAATTGAATCTTTTTAATGAACAATATCTAAAATCGTTTCATGTCACTCAAAAAGTGTTTATAAATTGCACTTTTCAACATAATTTTAGGATTTAATTGCATTTTTCAATAAAGGTAGAGGAATTAATTTATTCAGTTGAAAAGTAAAGTAATTAAATTGCATTGTTTGCTAAAGGTTTACGACTTGATCAAAACAATTTAAAAGTTTAGGATTGAATTACATCCATATAAGATTTTGGACATTTAAGACTTGTAATGCAATTTTTTTCCCTAAGGGAAACATCTCAGAGATATTAAGAAGTAACAGATGGAATAAAGTTATGCGTACGGTACATGAGAATTTTCCCTTTCTCCACTTCAACAAGAATATAAAGGGACTCCACCCATACCTGCTTTCTCCATTAATTTTTGGTCCATGCACTTACGAAAGTTGAAAATCATGTCGATCTCAGTGTTTCAAATTCTTCTGCTTCTGGTTTCCCTCAAGTTGCAAGCATCAGGTGCTGCATCTGGACTTGCGAGGCCTAACTGTCCTGAAACATGCGGGAACGTCACCATTCCCTTCCCCTTCGGAATAGGAGCCGGGTGTTTCTTCGAGGAATGGTACCAGATCGTCTGCCAACAAAACAAGACGGTTCCCATTCTGAAGAAGATTGGATTGCGAGTTCTCAACATTTCACTCCCTGCAATTTACTCATATGCAAACTTGGATGGCCTGATTATCGTGGATGGCATGATTAACGTTAGCCTTCCTGTAATTTACTCAAATGCAAGCTGCGGGGGTGACGGACGTGCTGCGGGTGTAAGCTTGAAAGGAAGTCAATTTGTCTTCTCCCGGACAAGGAATATCTTTACATTGGTCGGTTGCAACACCCTGGCCACAGTGAATACCACACAATCAGCTTTTGTCGGTTGCAGGTCGAGAACACCAGCTTTAGCTGGAATAGTGCCTGTTCCGGGAGGGATGGCTGCTGCCAGACTATGCTCCCCCTTCACCTTCAAGGCTTTAGTGTGGATTTCAAAGAAAAAGGTGGACATCAGGGGTGCAAGTACGCTTTCTTGAGGTCTGACTTTACAGGTTTATATGATTTGAAATTGAATAAGACGGTTCCAGTGGTGCTGGAATGGGGGATTGCGAACAATACTGACTATGGACACAAGCTTATCCAGCAGTCGAAGATTCCTACTTATCCTTCCATATGTAGTACACAAAGTGTTGACAACGGTGAAATGCTATTTACACAGTGCTATTGCCTTTGGGGGCCTGGTGGTAACCCATATCTTATGGAAGGATGCAGAGGTAACACACTCCATGCTATCACGTTCCATTTTTATTTATTTTGTAGATAATACGGAATGTGCTATCACATTCCGTATTTAGGGGCATCATACAGTGAAGCGGTTTGTTCATTTCCAGATTTTTTTCTGAGAAGAACGCATTCATACTGTATAATGATTGCATACATGCATTTCTATCTTCTTTTTGTTAGTTTTTCTGCCCAAGATTACACAAAGTGAATGCACTTTCAAACAAAATCGATCAAATTATATTGATAGTAATTAACTGGAATTTCAGGGGAGCAGGACAGTCCTTTAGTTACAAGCACAATAATTTAGCCATGGAATTAACAATTTATGTGGAAATGTGACCTAGCTTTGGTAATTTTACTCAAGTAGATTGGTTTCGCTATTAATATATTTGCTTCTGGTTTCACAACCATCAGGAGATGCACCTCAACTGCGAAGTAACTGTGCTGAAACATGCGGGAACGTCACCATTCCCTTCCCCTTCGGAATAAAAGCCGGGTGTTTCTTGGATGATTGGTACCAGATCGAATGCCAACAAAACAACAGGGTTCCCATTCTGAAGAAGATTGGATTCCGAGTTCTCAACATTTCACTCCCTGATGAAGACGTAAATGGCATGATCAACGTTAGTCTTCCTGTGATTTACTCAAATGCAAGCTGCGGGGGTGACGGACGTGGTGCAATGGCAAGCTTAAAAGGAAGTCCATTTGTCTTCTCCCAGACAAGGAACATCTTTACAGTAGTCGGTTGCAACGCTCAAGTGACAGTAAATAGTACAGAATCAGTTGTTTTTGGATGCCGGTCGAAATGTGTCGGAGCCAACTTCACCAGTAGCAACTATGGTGCTTGTTCCGAGAGGGAAGGATGCTGCCAGAGTTCGCTCCCCTTGAACCTGCAGGACTTTGGTGTGGATTTCGAAGAAGAAAGCGGAGATGAGGGGTGCAAGTACGCTTTCTTGGGGTCTCATTCAGGTGGTTATGATTTGAGATTGAGTGATACGGTTCCAGGGGTGTTGGAGTGGGGGATTGCAAACGATACCACGTATGCACTTGGCCTTCTCCAGCAAGGATACTATCGCTCAAATGAATCTTTCACCTGTACAAGATTTAAAAGTTTGAGCATTGAAGGAGAAGGAATTATATATAGATATAGAAACTCCAGCATCGACAGTGGTGAAATACTATATGCGCAGTGCCGTTGCCGTAGGGGGTATCATGGTAATGCCTATCTTATTGGAGAATGCAAAGGTAACATATTTCATGCTATCACATTGGGAATTTAAGTGCACCATACAACGAAGTGGCTTGTTCATTCCCAGATATTCCTTTGAGAAGAATTCATACACGCTATTTAATGATATATATATATATATATATATATATATATATATATATTGGCCCAAGAATGTACAAAGTGATGCACTTCTAAACAAAATTGAACTTATTATATTGATAAAAATTTACTGGAAATAAAGGGGAACAGGACAGTCCTTTTGTTACAAGCACGATATTTTAGCCCTGGGTTAAGCAATTTTATGAGAAAATGAGACCTATTAGCCTCCTTAATTTTACTCAGGAAGATGGGTTTTGCTGCTAATATATTTATGATATCATTTGTCATCAGATATTGCCGAATGTAAGTCAAGGTGTCGCGGGACTTGTGTGGACACAGGGATCTCCTTTCGCTGCGTCAGTGGTGGAAAGATCAAGTTCATTCTTATTGGTAAGCAGATCTTTCAACCTAGAATTTTAGACCGCTTCATGCTGGAGAATTGCTAGAAAAAGAACAGCATAGCATAAATTATGTTCAGAAAAGGTACATAAATAAGATTTACATTACCCTTCGTTCTAAAATGATTGTCCATTTGCTTGGTGATGATTATAGATAAGTTTCCATCAATAGTACCTATCAAAACAACCTCAAAACTTTCTTCGTGCACTAATACTTATATTTGATAGCTAAGACAGCACTTAGAACTTTTCTAATGTTGCCGCTTCACATCTATCAAAAGATAACCAAGGTTCCTACTTACTCTTGTCGTATTTGAATTGGAATTATTACAATCACAATCAAGATGAATGCTGGTAGGAATTTTTTCACTTTCATCAATGGTTTTCTAGTTTCCTAGTAAGGGAGGTCAGTTGTACAGTCCACTTTGTGTAAGAATATCACCTGATGGAACTTAGCAGGAGACAAATTAATTTAAGGTTGTTAAGAGAAATCCACATGAAAGGAGCTCGGGTTAATCACTCTTATATGATTTCCTCTTAATCAGATTCACTAACATATTTTATGATAAGACCTTATAGATAAAAGAAGGGTGCATTTTTTGGACTTTTGCCCCTTAATTTTTTGTAATGCAAGGGTTGGGGCAGGCCTTGGGGCACTACTTTTGTGTCTTGTTTTATGGGGGCTGTACAAATACATCAAGAAGAGAAAAGAAATCAAGCTTAAAGAGAATAATTTCAAACGTAATGGCGGTCTTTTGTTGGAAAGTGAGCTATCTTCTGAAGGCCATGTTGAGAAAAACAAATTGTTCAACTCCAAGGATCTAGAAAAGGCTACTAACAATTTCAATGAGGATAGGATACTTGGGCGAGGTGGACAGGGTACCATTTACAAGGGAATGTTAACAGATGGAAAAATAGTTGCTATTAAGAAATCAAAAGCAATAGACGAGGGCAAAGTCAAACAATTTATAAATGAAGTCTTCATTCTCTCACAGATCAACCATAGGAATATCGTTAAGTTATTGGGGTGTTGCTTGGAGACAGAAGTCCCACTTTTAGTATATGAGTTTATACCAAACGGGACTCTATACCAATATTTGCATGACCCAAAGGAAGAGTATCATGTATCATGGGACACACGCCTACGAATTGCAACTGAAATTGCAGGAGCCTTATTCTACTTGCATTCAGCAGCCTCAATTCCCATTTATCATCGAGACATCAAGTCCACTAATATCCTCTTGGATGAGAAATATCGGGCCAAAGTGGCAGATTTCGGTACTTCCAAGTCTGTTTCCCCCGATCAAACTCATGTAACTACGTTGGTGCAAGGGACTTTTGGCTACCTAGATCCTGAATATTTCCAATCAAGTCAATTTACAGACAAAAGCGATGTGTATAGCTTCGGAGCTGTTCTTGTTGAACTCTTAACAGGACAAAAGCCAATCTCGTCGCTAAGGGAACAAGAAGGCAGAAGCCTTGCGTCCTATTTCATAATTTCGATGGAAGAAAATCAGTTGTTCGACATTGTAGATGCTCAAGTTTTGAAAGAAGGTAAGAAGGAAGAGATTGCATCCGTTGCTAACCTCGCAAAAAGATGCTTGAACTTGTATGGGAGGAACCGGCCTACAATGAAAGAAGTGGCAATGGAGTTAGAGGGGATGAGAAAGCTCCCAAATCCTTTGGGTATTCAGCAAAATCAAGAGGACCGGGAGGCAGTTGAATCTTATGCTGCTGCATGTAAGTCCAGCAAGTCAAACATCGACGGCGATGTCACTACATTTTCGGATGTGCAACCATTCTTACCTAGTGAGACGTGGTGAAGATCTGTTTTGCCTCTCACACTTGTGAGTTATATTGCTGCGTTTGTCATGGAAATCAGTCTTCAAAGCAAAAAAAAAGAGAAGAAAGAAAGAAGGAAAGCTTGTTAATTTACTAATAGGAGGATTTTGGTTAGTTATGTATTGGTAATGAACTTATTCTCGATGTTTGGGATCAATAAACTGTTAAGTCATGCCAATCCCAAGTTTATTCTAGTTCTGTAATTAGCATGATGCCGTGATTTCAGCTCATCTTGAGATCTTTGAATACTTGCTGTCAATTCGGTTGTTGCAAAACTTCATCAGTCATGCAGTGAACCAGCCTTTGAAATTCAATTAGATTTGTACTTGCTGAGAAGGAAAAACAAAAATGACGTTTCCCTTCAGGAAAAGAAGGTGAACTTGCATCCGCCTTCCCCGCCCAGCTCTTCCCTGAAGATCACACTGAATTGCTGATGGCATAGAGGGATTGTTGCCGGCTGCCGATGCTCTAGCTGCTTAGATACTCACCACGTGATGTATCAAACTCACCACTCGAACCACATATGACTAGTTGCAGAATTATCTCTCCCGATCCTAGCCAACCTTACTTGTCAATTTTCAATGGCAAAAACGAAACAGCAAAAAATCAATCGTGCATGGACCAACTCGTATGTAAGAGATATTTACTCCTCATTTTAAGCATAGAAGATGTTGGGTGCTCTTTTTTCATATTTCCATTGATTTTGTCGCGATAGTAGTGTTTGATTAAATGCCCTTAAGGAACGTAAGTCGTGTTGTTTGTAGAATAAAATTCATATGGATCATAAATTAGTTTTATGTCTTCATTATTGATGTTGACACCCGAATTTTGTAAATGTTTTAAATATCCATTTATTTTGCAAAAATATAAAAATTTAGAAAAAAAAGAAAAAAAAGTAGAAATCATAAAAAGATGATGATGATGTTGATGATGATGATGATAAAGTAATAGTAATAAAAAATGCATGAGAGTGAGAAAAAATGATGAAAAGATAATGGAAAAGTCGAGTGGGCTGGTGTAGCATGGCCTGCTATTTTATTTCTTTCGGAGCCCACTCTCTTTTTTTCTTCCAGCCCACTCTTTTGGCCCATCCGAAATTAAATAAAAGAAAGGCCCAGCCCATCATCCCTTTTCTCTCCTTTGCGCACGCGTGCCCACACACGAGGGAGGAGGGGGGGACCCAGCGGCAGTGGCGCCAGTCCAGTGACACCAGCAGCGATGACGCCAGTCAAGTGACGCCAGCAGTGATGACGCTAGCAGAAGGAATATTCCAGCTGTCGTCACTCGTCAATGGAGTGGAAGAAGCAGCGAAAGGGGGCGTGCAAGGCAGAAAAATAGGAGAGAAGGGCTCAGTTCGTGGGGGGCTAGCCAGAGAAAAAAATTGGGATAAATATATTAGAATGGCCAAAAGTTATGTACAACATTTACTCTAATACCAAAAGTTTACGCCAACTCAATTAAATGTTAAATCGGAGGAAAAACGATTATTTTGATGCCAACCACGATGAATTCTGGCCAAATTGATTAAATGTCACTTATAATTAAAATTATAATATGACTTGACAAATTTTTTAAAAAATCCAATCCACGTGACATTTTCACGTGGCATGCTTGGTACTGAAGTAATCCTTTTTTTAACAAAGACTAATACTAAAGTAATCACTTTAAATAAAATTAGTTAGTAATTACTTTAAATAAAATTTATCAATCAAATGATCACTTTTAATAAAATTTGGTACTTAAATTATCATTATTTACAATTTTTGGATAACATCGTTTAGGGGTTATATGTTGACTAGGCATGTTAACGAGTCACATAGGACTGAAAAATTAGTAATATATAGTCATGTCGGATTTCTGATAATCCGGACCATAGTTGGCACTTAGATAATCATTTTTTCAAAAAAGTAGCACTTAAGTAATTCGAAAAAGAAAATTGACACCAAAATGAGTACCATACATAATTTTTAATGTTTTTAGTGTACTTACTCTAAGAAAAAGTAAACGCAAGGGAGCCATTCTTTTGGGGAAAAAGAAGAAAGCAAGAGAGAGGAAAGGTTAAGGAGAGGACATTTTTGGTTTTTCCCTAGAGTGACTAAAGTGAGGTCATTGGAGCTCATTTTAAAGCCGATCAAAGGTCCATGCGGCGTTGTCCTTCATCATTTCAATTTTTTGTTTGGAAAATTTCAAAAAATGGCCCAAAATGCCCTCATTTTCTCAAATAAGGATTTGAAGCAGATCTTATTTCAAATAAGAGCTTGAAATTCTATTACTTTTCTCAAATAAAGACTTGAAATGAATCTTTTTTTTAAATAAAGGCTTCAAGTGGCTGTGTTTATTTCAAATAATGACCTGATTTTTCGACAATCAACGATATTTTCCTCATTTACCATTTCCCTTTTTTTCTTCCTTTTTTTCCTTTTTTTTTTTTTTTTTGCCATTGGTTCTTCTTCCTCTCTACCATCAACTAACCACTGGTGATGGTCATAGAGGGCTGGGCGAGGGTCATCCTTGCCCAATTCAACAAGGGGCCACCCATGCCAACCACAAGTAAGGGACAACCTCGCCTGGGTGAGGCAACCCTTGCCTTGGGGGAGGCTACCCTCATGGTCATCTACAAGGTTGACCCTCGCCGGCCACAAGTGAGGACTCCACAACCCTTGCTAGCGGTCGAGAAGGGTTGTCAAGCCTCACTAACCCCAAGTGAGGCCGATTCTCACAAGATCTAGCGAGGGTGGCCGATGTGGGCTTGCAAGCCCTCACTCATTGTCAATGAGTGCTTGTAGGCCCTCGACCCTTCCTTGCAGTTGACGAAGGTGGCTAAGCCCTCGCTGGCCCTTCCCAGCGACTAGCGAGGCTGATGTCAAAAATGAAAAAGAAAAAAGAAAAAAAATTGGCCAAAAATACTCTTAACCGATTGAAAATTTTAACTAGCTAGCGATCAGCAACATCAAGCCCTTATTTGAAACAACCATGATTACTTAAGACTCTTATTTAAAACAAAAAGACATTTCGAGTCCATATGTAAAATAATGTCAACTTCGGATCTTTATTTGAAAAAATGATAGCACTTTAGATCTTTTTTGGAATTTTCCCTTTTTCTTCTACAGTCGTGGAGTGGCTTTAGCCTGAACTCTCTGGCCATCGCCGATTGAGATCTTGACTCGTATGATATACCAATACCAAGTAAGATTCCCCTTTCCCGAACCCCAAAAAGAACCACCTGGGTTGATTCATTCTCTCGGCAAAATCTTGTTAAATCGAAGTGATTTCATGTTGAGCTATAATGCTTTGAACCCGGAATGCGAGTTTATTAATGAACACCAAATACTCGGATGTATTTCTTAAATGAAACACAGAATGTTTGAGAATCCCGAACTCGAATGGAGAATTTTAAGTGATTCGTGATAGACTGATATGGGATTAACATGAAAATGTGTTGATTCCAGCCTTTATGCATCATGTTCAGTCCGTAGGTTGCAATAAATTTCGCCCTACAATGCATGCTTCAAATCGCATATCAACCGTTTGATAAAATGCTTGACAGAATGCCGAATATTGATTCATCATTGAATCCCGAGATCTGTTCGTGTTCGTTTTCTGGGTTGGTTGAATCTGCTATGATATTCTTTTTTTCTCTTTGTCTGACTATGTGATTCTATGGGAACGATCGATCGCCGGCGAGCGAGCCGAGAGTCCCCCTTTGGCCGAAGCTCTCACTCCACATCGGCGAATCCCGCTGTCCAGGGCTATTCTAGTTAGGCCATTCTCTCCATATTCGTGTGTTTATGTTCGCTTGTTTTTCTGGTTTGCTGATTTTAGAACCCATGGTTCGCATAGTTTTTGTTTCGGTGAATTTGTTTTGGGTCGCCGGAGTAGACGGCCGGTGATGGGCCGACGACGGTGAGGGGTGGACGATAGGCCGGCGAGTGGTAGCCCGAGTGGACGACCATGGAGGGTAAGGGCTCGGCGGCGGCCTGAGGTTTGGTCGAGGTCCCCTGGTTCGGTGAAGAATGAATTTGCAGGCGGCCAAGGGGATGTTCTCGCTGAACATGGTCTGCGAAGAAGAATGAAGGTTGCATGAGAAGAAGACAAAATAGGGAAGAAGACAAAGGGAATAAAAATAGTTAAAAAAAAAGGAAAATCAATGAAAAATTCGTAAAATCTAAAAATAAAATTTAAAAAATCGTTTTATAATCCGATGCGGGTCGCATCCGGGCATACGGGTCGGATCAAGTAAATGCGGTCCGAACCCATTCCCAAATATAATTATTATTATTATTATTATTATTATTAAAAATTCTAAAAAATTGTAGAAATCATTATAAATTTCAAAGAATTTGAAAATATTACAAATTTCCTGAAATGTTTATAAAATTAAAAACTCATAAAATCCCTAAAAATTTAATAAAGGTTTTTAAATTCGTAAAAAATGTATAAATCAGAAAATTCATTAAATAAACCAGAAAAATAATTAAAATAATTAAATAAATTTAATTAATTGAAAAAATAAACAATATAAAATTCAGATAAATCATAAAAATCATAAAAAAATTCAAAAAAAAAATTCTAACCCAGAATCTTCATAAAATTTTAGAAAATTCAGAAGATCATAAAAAAATTTCAGAAAATTCAAAAAAATTAATTTAAAATATTTTAAAGTTCATAAAATTCAGGAAAATTCAGGAAATTTTCACCAAAAAAATTAGAAAATTGGAAAACTGTTAAAAATTGAAAATCCAAAATTGGACGAGTCTTTAGGACTTTATAATAGGTTTATTTGTTTTGAATTGTCTTCTCTTTTTTAGAGACAATTTAGGACACTTATGTGTTTTCTTTGCAATTATACTTGGTTGCGCCTCTTTAATACCTTGGATGTTATTTTCTTTGTTTTAGAATCGTTAGGATGAAACCTAGAATTCTCTGATAGATTGCTATGGTGTAAGTTAGCATTTAATCGAGTAAGATACTAGAATGGCGTTAATCTTAGAATTAGTGTAATCAAGTTCTCTGATTTAGAATCTTTGAATGCACAAATAGTCAAATATCCTCCTGTATTTTACTCAGTTGCTAGTTGATCAAAAAAGACTAGTGGTGGCTTCTAAGTCAAAATTTATATAGGATTGATTGATCAAAAAATGAATGTCCGATGTCGTGCGAGATATAGACTATGATCGGTGAATCATTTGCAGTGTTAACAATCGATGGTCCACCCATGATCATCATTTGTATGGACCATTCGATTAATCTCATAAGCAAGTATCTTAAACCTGATTTTACCCTCCTTGGGTCAGAAAGAGTCAAGTCGAGACAGCTTCAATTATAAATTGAGCATAAAATTGTGAAATTTAAATTATGGATTTTTTTGTAGTTCGAACTGTCCCAGACACTACTTTTTTCAACAACATATAATAGCCTCAGATACACTCCTTGGGTTGTCTAATTCTTGTATTTTCATCTCAAACTTCACAGTTATCAAATTCTTTGAGAAAGAACTTTTCTGTAAAGCTGATTTTATTTTTCACATGTGCATTAGATCTGTTCCCTGAAAAACATCAAAAACTGTGGTTTTTCAAAATTTTATCTACTTTTCTATTAAATTGATTATAGATTCTATGTTTATTTGATAATCACCTTCAAAAATTCAAGTGAGAAAGAGGGATCATGACCAATATTGGCTTCTCTTTTTATGATAGTTTTTCTTTTTTAACTCTGGGCATATGTTTTTTTCTTTTTGAATACTTTATTTTTTCAAAAGATTGGTTTATAATGGAAAGTTTCATAAATGGTCTCATAGCTCATAGCATACTTCCCTGAAACCCAAATCTTCTCCCCAGAAAAGTTCAATATCCAATTAATTGGGCCCCTCTTCCAACCAGCCGAGAAAATATTCAGTGGTTAGTGCGCGCCACGTCATCTGCTGACCTGGTGCGCACTAACCAATGAAATACCGCCACGTGTCCCCAAGCGGGACCCGCTGAAAAAGGAAGGCGCTGATTTTTGGTCGGCTCGGCTCGACTCCACCGCAAAAGAAAGGACGGTCAGCTTATTCCCCTGCTCAAATTTTTTTCGCTCTCCTCACTCGAATTTGCTGGGTTTTTCTCTCTTTCTCCTCTCTCGCCTTTCTCACTCTTCCCTTCCTCTCTCTTTCTCTCTCCGACGAACAGGACGCGACCTCCCAGTCTCTCTGTGCCCTCCCTCTTTCCGACCGGCGAACCACCGCACGGGACCGTCGAGAGGACCTCGAGCAATCGACGAACCACTGCACGGAACTGGCGAGAGGACCGCGACCTCCCTCTCTCTCTCTGCCCTCCCTCTTGCCAACCGGTGAACCACCGGGAGCAAATCAGACCTAGGTTTTTTTTTTTTGGGGGGGGGGGGATTTTTTCTTTTTTTTTTTTAAAGGCTGAGGGGGTTGGGCTTCTTTGTTTGTGCTGGGCAGACGACGGAGAAGGTGATCATCAGAAAGGAGAAGCACCTGGAAGAGGAGACTGATGAGGACGAGGAAGTCATTTACAAAATTGAAGTTCCAGCGAACAGGTGACTGCGAAGCTGATTCGGCATTCGGTTAGATGTTGTGTGTTTCGGATGGGTTTGGAACTGTTTCGCGAGTCGTGGGTGAGTTTTGGTTCGAGGGTTTAAGATGCTAGTGTCCGTCTTCGGATGGGTTAAAGTCTTTCGTGGACCATGTTGCTTGTAATGGCTATCGAGATGCTGTGTGTTCGATCTTTGAATAATTGGTGAGAAATGCCTGGATGTGAAGAGAGGACTCCGCTGAGTTGTTTTGAATAATTTGGTGAAGTGGTGATGATAGATATGTTGCTTGAACTAGTTTTCATTCTCGAGATCTATATTCAATTTGATATTTTATTTGCATGTAATAGATGCCCAGGCCCCCAATCCCTCCACTTAGTACATCAGATGCTTGTGCTTATGCTAGATCCTCAAAATGTTCTGCTTGGATTGACATGCTCGGATTCTCTCGATATTTTAGGCAAAGAACACTGGTTGCAATTGGGACTCATGACTTGGATACGCTAGAAGGCCCCTTCAGCTATGAGGTGTGTGTTTAAACTAATTGCCTAAACTAGAATCTAAAAAGAAGAATTCTGCACGTCCTACTATCCTCACTTGAAGCTAAGGCCCAGTTAGAACTTAAATGGAAGATTTTCAGATTGTTGGCATAATGGATCTTGTCATGATAGAGTGTTATTCGGGCTGGAAGCTTGTGCTCACCTATTCTTTCCTTTTTTTCTCTCTATATATTTAAATGCCCGAAGGATTCCCTCTTGAAGCTTCTTTCTACCCCACACTTTGCCTCAGCATCTATTACGTGTTTTCGAGGAGTTGCAGCTAGCTAGACAAGCTTTGACCAGTTCAAGTTTTGTCATCCTCTGAGCTTGTCCCAGAGGATGGTATTACTATATATATCCGATATACTCTATTTTGATCCCAAAAATTCGTAGCATTATGTTTCGTTATCAGGAGTGCTCATCTACTAGATAAAGCATAGACGAAAACAAACATGACAAGGAATTGCACATTTGGTTTAGCTTAATATATATGAGTTATATATTTGCTACAGCTAAATGTTTCTTCTTAATAAGTACGAGTTATATATCTGCTATGGCTAAATGTTTCTTAGAGCAAAGTATGATAAAATGTTACGAGTGTTGGAGAAATCCTCTTGAAGTATTTTGAAGCTGACAAAACGTTTCCATCAGTCTAGTCTGAAGGTTTACAGACTCTGCTATTTAAAGTCTGAAGACCTCCGGACAGCCAGACTCAAGACTCAAAGTCTATCCTCATTGACAGTCTCTAATCAGTTGAAGAAAGGTTACCCAGAACTGGATGTTTTGTTAAGGGCTTGACCTTATCAACTGGAGAAGATCTCGTGGCTGGAATAGACACAACGGAATCCTTTGATTGATCGAGAATGACTCGAAAATTAAGAAATCGATGATTGCCTAAATATTCTTGGAAGGTTCTACTTATGGAAACCGAGATCCTGATTGTATGGGTGAACAGAATTGATGGGCTATCGACACGTTTCTTTAATAGCCCGAATGATCTTCCTAATTGATTCCGTCCAACGGGTAGATTGGAGGAATTCCTTTGGTAAGTGCCAAAGGGTATGATGGCATAAAGGAGTATATAAGGAAGACGTTCTAAGTTGTTGAGGTGTGCGCGATAGAAGAATTTCAAAGTCTGAAGCTCCTTGTTGTTTAGACAATTCCTTTGAGCGAATACTTGTATACAAAAGAGAGTCTATATTTGTGAGAAACCTTGAGGAGGTGTGATAGAACATCTACATTGTAGAATTAAGGAAAATCAGTGCTGTAACTTCTCTTTTGTTCATAGTGAAATCTAGCCGGTGGGCTGTCAGTGCGGAAGAGTGAACGTAGGCTTGGAATAAGCCGAACCACTATAAACCCTGTGTTCAATCTTCTCTCCTTACTCTCTTTACTTTGATCGTAAATCATTTTGTGAACTCCTTTCTATCGGATGCCTAGAATCGCTTCCGTATCTCGATAAATTGTTTGTGCACCTCTTCACCTCCCTCTAGGTGCTTATACTAGCTATCTCAATTGGTATCAGAGCTCGTGTACTCACTTTGTTTGAAGTGTTTTACTTCAGAGTAAAAGATCCATGGCTAGTATGTTGGCTCCAAGGCTGGTAGAAGGGCAAAGCAACACCAGACTGCCTTACTTTGATGGAAAGGACTACAACATATGGAAGAACAAGATGAAGGCGTTCTTAAGATCAAAGGATCCTCTGGAATGGGACGTTGTAGAAAAATGAATCATTCCTAAAGCTGCATCTGTCTCAGAAAGAGGAAAAGACACTGTTGAGTCCAGCGAAATGATTCAGGAAGAGATAATGAAGAGACAAGCTCTTGATGTAAAAGCAATTTACTCTTTATATTGTGCTTTATCACCTACTGAATATAACAGAATATCTTCTTGTGATACAGCCAAAGAAGTCTGAGATAGATTACACATTACCTATGAAGGAACCGATCGAGTGAAAGAGACAAGAATCAACATTCTTCTCGGTCAATACGAAGCCTTCAGAATGAAACCAGGAGAATCTATAACTGACATGTTTAGTCGTTTTATAGAAATCATGAATGGTCTTGAAAATCAAGGTCAACCAATTTATGATCCCATGAAAGTAAATAAGCTACTGCATGGACTCTCTAAGGATTGGAATCACATTAAGACCTCTATCAGAGAGACTCAAAGAATCATGCCACTGTCTGTCGATGGGCTGGTTGGGACTCTTCAGTTTTATGAAGTGGAACGAATCAATGAAGACGAAGATCCCAAAGGTAAGAAATCAATTGCATTAAAATCTAATGATGATTCTGATGTAACAGATTCTGAAGACGGCATGGATGATGAAGAACTTGCTCTCATGATAAGAAGATTCAGAAAGCTGAATAGAAAAGGAAGAAGATTCAATTCAAGGAAACAAAGTTTTCAAAAGCAACAGACTAAGTCTGCTAAAGATGATGAATCAAACAAAGATGTAGTCTGCTTTGAATGCAAGAAAAATGGACACATCAGACCCAACTGTCCTCTTCTGAGGAAAAAGAAAGGAAAAACTGAAAAGTATCGAAAGACTCTCAAAGCTGAAACCTGGAGTGATACGGAGTGTGAAGATAGTGATGATGATTATGCCAACATATGTCTAGTGACACAATTAGACTTAGAATCAAACTCCGAGACTGATTCAGATTCAGAAAGTGAATTCGAGGTAAGTAATTTCAAAATCCCTATTAAAGTTTCAAAATACATTGATGAATTATGTTTTATTCTTAAGACTTCTCTTAAAAGAATTTCTGAACTCAAAAAGGAAAATTCTACTTTAAAATAACAAGAGAATGTTTTGAAAGAAAAAGTGAAATGCTTAGACCGGGATGTTTCTTCTCTCAAATAAAGTGAAGATAATCTTTTGAAAGAAAATACATTTTTGAAAAATGATATTTCAAATATTTCCAAAAGATTTTCTCTAGGATCTGAAAAAATGGAGAAAATACTTTCTGTTCAAAGACCTTATTTCAATAAATCTGGTTTGGGAATGACTGCTGAAACTATTCCTTTAATCGATTTTCCTAAAGTAAAAGAAAGAATTAAGCAAAGACCCACAAGAAATACTTACAAAAATCATTTTGAAAGAAACTTTGTAAAACCAGTAGGTCGCAATGCTCTTAGATGTTCAAAATGCAATAGTGCAGATCATTTTGAGAAAGAATGTCCTATGCCTTGGAGACCGGTCAATAAAGTCTGGGCAAAAACTGTATATCAGACTAACTCAAAAGGACCCAAGAAAATATGGGTACCAAAGAAAGCTTGAGTTTCTTTTTAAATGCATGTCACTATCAAGAAAAAGGTGAAATGGTATCTGGATAGTAGATGCTCGAGACACATGACAAGAGACTCAAATTACTTCATAAAGATTGTTCAAGTGAATGGTGGAAAAATATCATTTGGAGGAAGCAGCAAAGGAAAAATAGTAGGATTTGGAACCGTAAAGATTGGGAACCTCACAATAAGCAATGTTTCTTTAGTTGAAGGGCTCAATTACAATCTGCTCAGTATCAGTCAACTGTGTGATGCTAGTTTCAAAATCAACTTTCAAGAGGGTATTTGTTCAAGAACCAGTAAAGACTCTACTCAGTCTGTCATGGGTCGAAGACATGGAAATATCTACCTCGTAGACGTGAAACCAGATGAATCGCAATGTCTAATCTCAATCCAAGACGAAGCGAACTTATGGCACAAAAAGCTTTGGCATATCAACATGAAGCAGATAGCCAAAATCTCAGCAAAAAAAGCTTGTTCGTGGTCTACCCAATTTATCATACCAAAAGTCTGATCTATGTACACCATGTATATTGGGAAAACAGGTAAGAAATTCCTTTAAGCCAATAAATCAAGTTTCCACTAACCGTGTACTGCAGCTCTTGCATATGGATCTCTTTGGACCAACAAGAACGCAGAGCATTGGAGGTAAAAAATATTGCCTAGTAATTGTGGATGACTACTCACGATTTACTTGGGTATATTTCTTGGCAAGTAAGTCTGAAACTTTCTCTTACTTTGAAAAATTTGCTAGGAAGGTTCAAAATAAAAAGGGGCATGTTATTTCAAGTATAAAAACAGACCATTGAGGTGAATTTGAAAATCAAGATTTTGCTAAATTTTGTGACGAATTCGGTTTACAGCATTTGTTCTCTTCTCCATATACTCTCGAGCAAAATGGAGTTGTGGAAAGGAAGAATAGATCTCTTCAAGAAATGGCCAGAACTCTCTTAATTGAAAGCAATATTTCTTACGGTTTTGGGCTGAAGCAGTTTCAACATCATGTTATATTATCAATAGAGTTTTTCTAAGACCTATTCTAGAAAAAACCCCCTATGAATTATTCAAAGAAAAGAAGCCCATTGTTTCATATTTTCATGCATTTGGATGCAAATGTTTCATATTGAAAAATGCAAATGATCGAGTTGGTAAGTTTGAAGAAAAGTCAGATGAAGGCATCTTCCTTGGATATTCAACCACAAGCAAAGCGTACAGAGTCTACAACAAGAAGACTCAAACTGTGGAAGAATTAATGAATGTCAAATTCCAAGATTCTATACAAAATGAATCTATTCAGACTCATTTTGAAGAGACTGAATCTGCTCCAGACTCTACAAAGTCTAATTTTCAAGAAGCAGCTAAGACTTTGAAGGACCAGCAATAAGTGACTGTTGAAGATTCTAGTGAAGGAAGTGACCATCAATCTGATAAATTAACCAGCAACTGGAAACATAAGTCCAGTCATCCCAAAGATCTTATTATTGGCGACATCAATGAAGGAATCCGCACAAGATCCAAAAGGCGAGAAGAGTCTAGTGTTGTGGCTTTTATTTCTGAAATAGAACCCAGGAGCATAGAAGAAGCTTTATCCGATGAAAGTTGGATTGAAGCTATGCAAGAAGAACACAGACAATTCAGAGTTAATGATGTCTGGGAACTGACTCCCAAACCAAAAGGTAAATCAATTGTTGGAGCTAAATGGGTTTTCAGGAACAAGATGGATGAGAAAGGAAAAGTCATAAGAAAAAAGGCTAGACTCGTGGCCAAGGGATACACACAAGAAAAAGGGATCGACTATGACGAGACTTATGCACCGGTAGCAAGGTTAGAAGCAATTCGTTTATTACTTGCATTTGATTGTCATAAAAATTTCAGGTTATTTCAAATGGACGTCAAAAGTGCTTTCCTAAACGGTTTCATTCGTGAGGAAGTCTATGTGGAACAACCACCAGGGTTTGAAGACCCAAAGAAACCAGATTCAGTATTCAGACTCAAAAAGGCCTTGTATGGCTTAAAGCAAGCACCTCGAGCTTGGTACAACAGATTAAGTTTTTAATTCAAAATGGATTTGTTAAAGGTAAAGTAGACACTACCCTTTTTATTAAAAGAGAAAGCAAAAGCTTTTTACTTGTTCAAATATATATGGATGATATTATTTTTGGATCTTCTAATGAAAGCTTGTGCAAGAAATTCTCTAAGACTATGCAGGATGAATTTGAAATGAGCATGATGGGTGAGTTAACATTCTTTCTCGGGCTCCAAGTGAAACAACCGGAAGAAGGAACTTTCATTCATCAAGAAAAGTATGCAAATGATCTTGTCAAAAAGTTTGGACTAGACAATTGCAAAAAGGCCGACATACCAATGTCAAGTTCCTTGAAGATAGACAAAGATGAAGGAGGAAAGAAAGTCGACCAAAAGCTATATAGGAGTATCATCGAATCACTTCTTTATCTTTCTGCCTCTAGACCTGACATTCTGTTTAGTGTTTGCATTTGTGCCAGATTTCAATCAGACCCAAAAGAATCTTATTTGAATGCTGCGAAGCGTATTATCAAGTATATTTCATCAACATCAAGCTTTGGTCTCTGGTATCCAAAAATGGGAGACTTTACTCTTCTTGGATATTCAAAAGCAGACCTTACTGGATGCAGAGTCGATAGAAAGAGCACCTCGAGTACTTGTCAACTACTTGAAGGCAGGACAGTATCTTGGTTTTCAAGAAAGCAAAGTACAATAGCTCTCTCAACAGCAGAAGCATAGTATATAGCTCTCGGAAGTTGTTGTTCACAAATTATGTGGATAAAACAACAGTTAAGAGACTTTGGAATTGAAGACTCATGCACAGAGATTAATTGCGACAACACCAGCGTTATCAACCTCACCAAAAATCCAATTCTCCACTCAAGAGCAAAGCACAGAGAGATTCGACATCACTTTATTAGAGACCATGTTCAAAATAGAGATGTTTCAATTCAATTTGTTGACTCAAAGAACCAACTGGCAGATATATTCACAAAGCCTTTGGAGAAAAATCAATTTGAGTCTATCCGTATCAGACTCAACATTTTGAGGTATGAGGAAATCAAAGTCTAAAGACTTTCAGACTCATACATACAAGACTTTAAGTTAGTCTTGGTACGACCGTCAAACTATAAGTTAGTCTCTCTTTCTCTCTCTCGAATCTTATCTTGAAGAGGTACGATCGTCAAATTGTGTTAAATTGTTGCTATATCTAATCGACGAAATTACTGCATCGTTTCATTTTCAAAAAGGAAGTTATTTTTGAAATGACTATTTTCGCGGAAAAAGACTGTTATTTTGAAAAGGCATCTTTTTTATTTTCCTTTGTGACGTTTCGTTTATCTCTCCTTTTTTACCAATCGTGTACTGTTGATTGCTCTTCACTACACTCTTAAAAACCCTAGAAAGCATCGATCCTCCATTCCTATTTTCTTCCCTCGTTTATTCTTCGAAAAAGTTGTCATCTTTCGTGGGAAAGTCAAGCAAGGAATCTTCCAAAAACTAAGAAAGATGTCGTCTTCACGAAAGTCTTCGAGAATCGCAAGCAGGGGACCACGACGAATGAGTGAGGGGCCTACGCACTTCGATCTCACTGAAGAAGATGTGGCTCCAGAATAGCAATCGAGCCCACAACATTCTCAGTAGCGTCACTCTCCTCCATCTAGCCCTCAAGGCGTTGATCATCAACAAGAGGAAGAAATCATCGAGGATGCAGACCCTGTAAGAGTTCAAAAGCCCGCTTCTATTTATAAGCTATATCGTGCCTTAAAAGCAACGCGTACTCCCTTGAAATATGTCGATGATTTTATTAAAGAGAAAGGGTATGGAAATGAATACATCTTTCTGCGAAGAATGGAAAGTTTGGGAATTGCTCGTAAAGGGCTGGCTGAGGAAACTCTTGTGAATATCCTGAGTGATCCTCGTGATTGGGGACCGAATCCTATAGATGAGAATGATGATGACAATTGTACAGTCAATTTCAACCGAGAATGGGTATTGCGATTGAAAGTCGAGGAAAAAAGAGATTTGTTCAAATCGAAGGAACAAAAGGATTTGTACTCGAAATTGCTGAAGCGTGGGGTAATAAACCCTCGGAGTATGGATTTTGATTTTCTGGATGCTGTAAATGTGAACTTAAGGGAAAATTTCGGTTATCTTCAACTTGAAAAGTTCTGCTCCGACACTACAGAGGCCTATGCTGAACTAACCGCATATTTCTATTCAAACCTCAGCTGTTTAGATGTGAATAGATTTTCCTTCAGTGTCAAAGATCAAGACTATGTTGTGGATATGGATATGCTGGCAGACGTGTTGGGAGTCGAGAGGGGAAGATATCAACTGATCAAAGTTTCTATTGCTGGTGCTACATTGGAACTTGTCAAGGACAGGAGAACAGAGGAAAAGATTTCCTACTTAAGGATGAGTGCATTCAACATCTTGCTTCATAAGATTGTGATCAATTGCCTTCGACCAAAATCAACTTCCAAAACTGATGTTTCAAGTTTAGAGGCAAAGCTGATGTATACCATTCTCACTAGGAAAAGGTTTTCTCTCCCTCACACTGTTATGTTTCACATGTATAGAGCGATGATGAAGGACAGAGGTCAACTTCCTTACCCAAGTCTTGTGACGAAGTTATTCAGACGTCTGAATATTTAGCCTCCGCAAATATTTTATGTTCGATCATGCGATCATATGGTGGTAGGACTGAAAATGGTGACCAAGATGCGTCTGAAGGAATTGAACAAGGCATTGGAGAAATTCAAGGAGAAGACTCCACTCAAAGCTCATCAAACCTCTTCTTCATCAAATTGGAAAGGAAAGGAGCCCTTGGTTGCTTCAAAACCGAAAAGAAGAGCTTTTATTGTTGAAGATGAAGATGATGATGAAAATCTCACCATCTCTGCAATGGCTTTGAAGAACTTAAGTCGTCCTGTTCGAGGGAAAGAATCGAAACAAATGGCGAAAGAAGCAGAGGAGAAGGAAGAAGAAGAAAGAGAAGCTGAGAAAGAAAGAGTTGAGACAGAAGAAGAAAGAAGAGAAGAAGGAGAACTTGACGAACACTCTTCTCCACCTGTAGGCATGGAAACAGGGGGAGATCAAAAGAAAAGAGGGAAGTCCTCATATCCTGATGCAAGTGAAGGAGTCAGTCACTCACCTACAGACCCAGAGGACGTTTATGCCTCTCAATTTCTAGAAGAAGGTCATGAAATTTCATCGCCAAACCTGCGAGATTATGCTGATCTACCATCGTCTGCATTTACTCCATCAGATCAAGCTGAAGCAAGTACTCAGACTGATAATGCAGCAGATTTTCGTAGAATCATGGATATTCTCTTGGAGATGCGAGGTCAAATTTATGCCTTGGGATGCGAGGTTCAAAATTTGCAAACTGCGGGTCAAGTTTCTTCATGTTCATTAAATGATAAAATCCAAGCCCTCACTGTTCAGACTCAGGCCAATGCCAAGGGTGAGGAGATCGCACAGCTGAAAGAAGACTTGAAAAGGCTGGAAGGCATCGTTCAGTCTATGGGAGATTTCCAGCTTGTCCACGTTCCCAAGCAATCTTGACTTTATTCCATTTTCATCTCAACCTTTTTAATGCTGACAAAAAGGGGGAGAGATGCAAGATTTAAACAATTTAACTTTTAATCATGTGGTTGGTGTGTTGAACTGGTTGTTAGATTTTGTGGATTGTTTTGATCTGTTTGACTTTGTTTTTGTGTCTGGATGAGAACTAAACTAGACTTGGACTTGACTGCTTTTATTAACTACCATTGGTATCTTATGGATGGCTTTATCACTTATTAGACTAACCTATTTTCTGTGGTTGCAGATTCTAGTGTTATTCATTTAGCCATTTATCTCTATAAGATATGCATATGTGTTTGAGAAATGGTTTGCAGATCAAAGTTGTCCAAATCTGCAGGAAAGTTTTGTCACCATCAAAAAGGGAGAAATTGTTGGAGAAATCCTCTTGAAGTATTTTGAAGTTGACAAAACGTTTCCATCAATCTAGTCTGAAGGTTTGCAGACTCTGCTATTTAAAGTCTGAAGACCTCCGGACAGCCAGATTCAAGACTCAAAGTCTATACTCATTGACAGTCTCTAATCCGTTGAAGAAAGGTTACCCAGAACTGGATGTTTTGTTAAGGGCTTAACCTTATCAACTGGAGAAGATCTCGTGGCTAGAATAGACACAACGGAATCCTTTGATTGATCGAGAATGACTCGAAAATTAAGGAATCGATGATTGCCTAAATATTCTTGGAAGATTCTACTTATGGAAACTAAGATCCTGATTGTATGGGCGAACATGATTGATGGGCTATCCACACGTTCCTTTAATAGCCCGAATGATCTTCCTAATTGATTCCGTCCAACAGGTAGATTGGAGGAATTCATTTGGTAAGTGCCAAAGGGTATGATGGCATAAAGGAGTATATAAGGAAGACGTTCTAAGTTGTTGAGGTGTGCGCGATAGAAGAATTTCAAAGTCTGAAGCTCCTTGTTGTTTAGACAATTTCTTTGAGCGAATACTTGTATACAAAAGAGAGTCTATATTTGTGAGAAACCTTGAGGAGGTGTGATAGAACATCTTCACTGTAGAATTAAGGAAAATCAGTGCTATAACTTCTCTTTTGTTCATAGTGAAATCTAGCCGGTGGGCTGTCAGTGCGGAAGAGTGGACGTAGACTTGGAATAAGCCGAACCACTATAAACCCTGTGTTAAATCTTCTCTCCTTACTCTCTTTACTTTGATCGTAAATCATTTTGTGAACTCCTTTCTATTGGATGCCTAGAATCGCTTTTATCTCGATAAATTGTTTGTGCACCTATTCACCCCCCTCTAGGTGCTTATACTAGCTATCTCAACGAGAAGTGCAGCGTATCACCGACTCATGTTCCTTTTCCTTTGGTCTCAGGCTTTTGCTGCCTTACAGTATAAGTTTCATCCCCTTGAAGCAGGTAGTTTCATGATAAAGATTGTATTTTTCTGTTCATGCATGTGCCATGAGGTGATCTGTGGAGAAGATCTATGTATTTGTAAGGATTTTGTTAACTGTTCTCTAGGGGCAATTCTTAAGTAGTTGATTAAGAAATTTTTATGGTTTTCAATTGGATGCACAGATTGTTCTTGTGGTATTTGTAATTTTTTCTTTGGAAAGTGAATCATATTAAATAAGTATGCTTAACAAGTGCCCTTTTGTTAACAGTGCTCTAAGGAGACTTACTAAGTAACTAAAAAGGAAATTTTGTAGTTTCCAATGCATTAGCATGTTTTTTCTAATTACTATTTTGCAAAGTGAATTATTCCAAATTAAGTATGCTTAACATGTCAATGCCACTTTTGAGTTCATGAGATTGCTTTCATTTATGTATTTGTTT